>JANUWF010002372.1:0-724220 GCA_026120185.1 Voacanga thouarsii | reverse complement strand
TATCTCCCTATTTTTACCTCGAGCAAAAATTACCATTTTGCCCCTCAAACACAATACTCACCAACAAGACTTCGAAACAATAAAACTCAAATCCAAAGCACATAGAAATGATATGAAAATGTATTTAATCATGAAGTAAAGCATGATATGCATCCCAACCCTCTTACTCTAAGGTTGGTTTTGACCGGGGTTTCACACAATGTGTGGTAACCCATATCCCTTTGTTTTCAGTGGTTGATTTTATTAATTATGTAGAGCTTGAAAAGCCAAAGCGCCACTCTTGCTTTTGACTAATGTTTATTGCTTGCCAATGTTTTTCTTGTAAAGGTTTCACACTTTGCATCCATGAACTCGTTTCACTAAACACCTAACGCACACACGGACTTACTGAGATTTCTGTCTCATCACCTTTTTATCATGATTTCAGGATGATCCTGCTGTAGAGTTGTGTGGCTAGTAATATCTGCTATGGAAGAGAATGTGCCTTTTGATTTTATGTATTGCTTTGGGGAGACGAGAGTGGATAATTTTATTTATGGTTTTTGTTTTGGAATTTCATGGATATACTCTTGGAGTATATTGGGTTGTAATAAATTCTTAAGTTAGGTATTATTTTATTTCAGCAATTTTATTTGTGTGACCTAGTTATAAAGACCCCTTATCCTTTGGATGAGCGACATCCCCGGCCCAGGTGGGCCTAGGCTTCGGGGTGTCACAAGTGGTATTAGAGACTAGGTTATAGGTAAATATTGATGATTTGTGATTTATTTATTTAAGTTTAAATCTTATCTAACCTATTTTGTTAATGTTGTAGGATGGTTAGACTGCTTAGGACAGCAAGGAAAGGGTAGCAGTGGCACTCGCCCAGTTCCCCAGCCTGCCCCTCAGCCAGTTGTCCCTATAGAGGATAACAATGATGTTGGGGTTATCCCTATGGAGGATAATAGTGATGATGAGCTTGACCTTATGGAGGATAGCAGTGAGGACGAGGTCTAGATCCTAGAGCCACCTCCAATCCCGGTGATAGTCATAAGCTCTGACAGTGAGGATGAAGTGATGCAAGTGGAGCCTGAACCCCACCCTCCTAATCCCGAAGTAGGTTTAGCAGCAGCTAGTGATGACCCAGGGGAGATCGACTATGAGTCTCCACCTATACCTTCCTTCATCCCTTCCTTCAGCCGAGTTGAGCCCGGTGAGAGCTCTAGGCGCCCTGGGAAGGAACCAATAGAAGGATTTGCTAGCGGGGATGGGGTGGATTTTTCCAAGAACACTGGTGGTTGGTTGTATGAGGCCGATGAAGAGGGTTCGGATGAGGATTAGAGAGTTAGGAGATATTTTGCTTGGATGATTATTTAATTACTGTCTTTTGAGAACTAGTTTGTCAAAGATTTTCAATTCTATGTTCTGTTCACAATTTTGGATTTATGCAAGTCAACTTTTGAAATTGAAATTATGAGCAATTCTTTAAATTAGTTTGCATATGATTTATTTCTACTCACGCTTAACTATGCATGTATGCACAACTAAAATGATTTGATGCTTGAGTGCAATCACTTAACATCTGGGGTATTGTTTAGAATGGCACCCAAGCGTCGTGCAGCTCCTTCAGCCAGAAGAACTCCGGAGGTAGACCATGTAGCACTAGAAGTTGGAACTAAGCAGATGCAATCACCCAATCCGGGTAATGGACAAAGTGATCCTGAGATGGGAATGGGGACGGATGCCCCGGCTGAGGTGTCAATGGGCCAGGCACTCGGTAAGGTGGCCGAGATTCTTCAGACTTTGGTCGAGCGGAGGAACCCTAGAGGGGAAGACGAGGCATTAGAGAAGTTCTTGAAATTCCAACCGCCTATCTTTATGGGTGAAGCCGAACAAGATCAAAAGGCCAAGCAATGGGTTGAGCAAATGGAGGACATCTTCTCAACGCTCCAGTACTTGGAGGAGCGGATGGTTAAGTTTGCAGCTTTTCGGTTGAGAGGACCAGCTCGAGCATAGTGGCAGCGGGTCTAAGAGGACTGGGTGATGGATGAGCAAGAGTGGTCGTGGTCTAACTTCATTGAAGCCTTCAGGGCTGAGTACATCCCTCAGTGGATTGTGGAGAAGCACGAGGACGAATTTCAGAATCTGAAGTAGGGGAGCATGTCAGTGGCTCAATACGTGGCGCGATTCACACAATTGTTGAAGTACTGCCGAAGGTTGGTCGACACCGAGCAGAACAGGACGAGGCAGTTCGTCAAGGGTCTGAGACCGGAACTAAGAAGGGCATTAGCACCTGCTCCACCGACAACTTATTCGGGGGCTGTGGACGCAGCAACTCGTATGGAGAATGAGGACCGCAGTAGGATGGCGGCCAAGCCATTCCAACCACCGGGACAGCCGCAGGGACATTTCTCGAGGCCGCAACTTCACAAGTGCCCTGCAAATCATCAATGGCAGAACTGGGGAAAGTAGGCCAGGACAACACCGGGCGGACCTGCACCGAACCTCCCGACATGCAGGAAGTGTGGGAAGAAAGGCCACATCGAGAGAAATTGCTGGTCCTATGGTGGAGATAGAAAGTGCTACCACTGTGGTAACCCGAACCACCTGAGGAATACCTGCCCTAAGTTGCACCGAGTGAGGCAAGGGAACCCGGCTTAGAACCCGGGGCCCAACCGAGCTAACACCACGGGAGCATCCGGGAGTGGAGCACGAAGCCGCAAGTGAAGGCCAAGGTATTCGCTCTCCACAGAGAGGAAGTTGGGGCTGATGCAACGGTGGTAGAAGGTACGTTCACTATTCAAGGACGTTCCGTTAATGCTTTGATTGATCCTGGATCTACTCATTGCTATATAAACAAGTTGTGTGCATATTATTTGGGTTGGGATGGAGTGGAGCTACCTTTCATTTTAGAGGTAAGCACACATTTGGGGAAAATGGTGCAAGCGGATCGGTTTGTGAAGGATTGTAAGATTAAGGTGGGGAGAGAAAATCTGGAGGGAGATTTGATTGTGTTAGACATTGAGGATTATGTCTTGATTTTGCGGATAGACTGCTTAGCCAAGCATGGGGCTAGAGTAGACTATAAAAATAAGTCAGTTCAGTTTGTCAGACCGGGTTGTGATGTATTGGAATTCAATGGTAAGAGGGTGAAAAAACTAAAGTAGTTGATTGCGGGGGCTAAAGCCCGAAAATTGTTGAGGCAAGGTTGTCAAGGTTATTTGGCTTACATGATAAACAAGCCGAAGGACCAGTGCATTCTGGACGACGCCGAAGTGGTGAGGGACTTTCCCGATGTGTTCCCGGCGGAGCTTGACTCTCTACCTCCCGACCGAGAGGTGGAATTCACAATCGACTTAATTCCGGGGGCGGAACCAGTATCATGGACTCCGTACCGAATGGCACCGGCAGAATTGAAGGAATTGAATGAGCAGTTAGAGGAGTTGGTGGGTCAGGGTTACATCTGACCCAGCACGTCACCTTGGGGAACGCCTGTACTATTTGTGAAGAAAAAGAACGGGACCTTGAGGCTATGCATCGACTACCGAGGGCTGAACAATATGACGATTAAGAACAAGTACCCCCTCTCACTGATTGACGAGCTGTTTGATCAGCTACAAGGACCCAGTTGCTATTCCAAGTTGGATCTGAGGCAAGGTTACTACCAGGTGCGGATAAGAGAAGACGATATTCCTAAGACTGCCTTAACACCCGCTACGGACATTACGAGTTCGTGGTGATGCCGTTCGGGGTAACTAACGCTCCAGCAGTATTCATGGCCTTAATGCACCGAGTATTCCGACCTTATCTGGATAAGTTTGTGGTTGTCTTCATCGAGGATATTTTGATCTACTCGAAGAGTCCGGAGGAGCATGAGGGGCATCTGAGGCTCGTGTTGGAGAAATTGCGGGAGCACAAGTTGTACGCCAAATTCAGCAAGTGCGAATTCTGGCTAGACAGTGTGGCATTCCTTGGCCATGTGGTGACCATGGAAGGAACCAAGGTAGATCGGGCAAAGGTCGAGGCGGTATCAGACTGGAAACAGCCGGAGAATATTACTGAGATCTGGAGTTTCTTAGGGTTGGCGGGGTACTACCGAAGATTTATCAAGGGATTCTCGACGCTCGCATCGCCAATGACCCGTTTGTTGAGGAAGTTTGTTCTGTTTATGTGGAACGAAAAATGCGAGAAAAGTTTCCAAGAATTAAAGAAGAGACTGATGACAGCACCGGTATTAAGTCTACCGGAGGAAGGCAAACCTTATGCGCTGTACATCAACGCTTCGAAGGAAGGACTGGGAGCAGTGTTGATGCAAGATAGAAAAGTGATCGCTTATGCATCTCGGAAGTTGCGACCTCATGAAGTGAACTACCCCACTCATGATCTGGAGCTGGCAGCAATAGTGTTCGCCCTAAAGAAATGGCGACACTACTTGTATGGAGCCGAATATGTGGTGTTCACCGACCATAAGAGTCTGAAGTATATCTTCACTCAGAAGGACTTGAACTTGAGGCAACGAAGGTGGATGGAATTCTTGGAGAAATAGCGTTGCCTGATCAACTACCATCCCGGGAAGGCCAACGTTGTGGTCGACGCCCTAAGCAGAAAAGTGGGAATAGCTAGACTGAAGGTGCAGGAGATGCAAGTAGTTCACGATGTATTTGACAGAAGGGCGGAGGTACAAGACAAAGGAATCATCATCAGCAATTTGAAGTTGGTGCCGGATTTGAAGCAAGAAATAGTGGAAGCTCAGCGTAGCAACGTCGAGTTTCAAATTTTCAAGGATAAGGAGCTTAAGCGACCGGACAGCGAATTTCGTCATGATGAGGCGGGAGCTTGTCATTTCAGAGACCGATTGTATGTACCCGGGGAGCAGCAATTAAAGGAAAGAATTTTGGAAGAGGCGCACAAGAGCAAGTATGCCATTCATCCGGGAGATGTCAAGATGTATCAAGATTTGAATAGAGCATACTGGTGGCCCGAAATGAAGCGAGATGTGGTCAAGTATGTGTCAACTTGCCTTACTTGGCAGAAAGTTAAAGCGGAGCATAGGTAGGCAGCAGTGCTATTGCAACTATTGCCAGTGCCGGAATAGAAGTGGGAGGAGGTGACTATGGAAACTTTTTGGAAACTTTAATTCTTCACAAATAGACCTTCCGGATGGGTTGACGGGTATCCACAATGTGTTCCATGTGTCGCAGTTCAAGAAGTATAATGCAGATCCCGGTCATATATTGAATGATGAACCGTTGGTGTTACAACCAGACTTGAGCTACGTGGAGAAGCCTGTGCAGATATTGGACCGCAGTGTCAGAATCCTACGAAATAAGCAGATACCGAGGGTTAAGATTCAGTGGGAGGACCATGGCACGCAGGATGCCACATGGGAGTCAGAAGAATGGGTTAAGCGGAAGTATCCTGAACTGAAATAGAGGTATGCCTGAATTTCGGGACGAAATTCTTCTAAGAAGGGGAGGATGTGAAACCTCGGTCAAAACCAACCTTAGAGTAAGGGGTTGGGATGCATATCATACTTTATTTCATAATTAAATATATTTTCATATGATTTCTATGTGCTTTGTATTTGATTTTTATTGTCTTGAAGTCTTGTTGGTGTGTATTGTGTGAGAGTGGCAAAATAGTAATTTTTGCCCGAGACGAAAATAGGGAGATAGATTGTGGATTGAATAGAAAATAATTTTTCTAGTGGAAATAGCAACAAGAGTTGTTGTGGTTTATTGGTTAGAACATTGGAATTTATTCTTGAGGTCTTGAGTTCAAAGTCCATCATAGAAACTTTAACTGCGTTAAATTTTATTTTTGCTTGGGAAGGAATGGTTTCAGCCATAGGGGCCTAGATCAATGTGGTGATGATGTCCAAGGAGAGACATGTTAGGAGTATTCTCATTCCACTCCTTTGCCTACTCAAAATTCCCAAAAGGAATTCTTGTTCCCTTGATCTTTGGTTTTCCTTAGCTTTCAACCCCTTAGTTTAATCAAGATGTTCTAGCCTTTTTCTTTCCAGAAAATTCAGTAAAGTGCATAGGACTTTTAGGTTCAAAATGTCTTGGTAAAAGACTTCGTATGGCCTGGAAAATATGGAAGAGTTGAGGGGAATTCCGGGAGGAAAAATCCCTCTAGTAAGCTTGCTGAAATTTCACTCTAGACTAGCTCATCTTTCTTCATGGCATGAGCTGAAATTTTCCAGCTTGTTGTACCTTCAAATTGTCGAGCTTCTTAGCTAACATTCCCTCCCAAATGCTGCCAGAAAAATGGCCTTAAGATCAGTTTGAATCATGAATTATTTCTGCCATTGTCGGGCTGCACAAAGACTGAGCAAAACCAGTGAAAAATTCTGGGCAAATCGTTACCTTGGAGACTCAAAACCGAGCTGTTTTCTTCCAGATTTTGTGCAGCACCTTAGCCACATTTTTCCTCCATGAAGAAGGCTGGAAACCAGCATTGAATACCCCAGAAATACCCCTCCAAACTCACTGCACATTGGCTGGAAGTGGCAGCCGAAATTCTGCCCAGAAAAATTTCTGTTGAGCGAAATTCTGGGCAGTTAAACTTCAAGCTTTGTTTCCTATTTTTCTTCCAGCCGAAACACCATCCCTAATCTGTCAAAACCTTCCTTAAACCTTCATTAACAGAGCTCCAATGTTTTCTTTAAGCTCCTGGACGAAAGGCAGCAATGGCTGTCCGAAAATCTCTCCAACAAATCCCTGCAATTTAGCTTGATAGCTTTACAAAATTTCAGCCATCTTATTTAGCAACCTTCCACGATATCTTGCTCAATTGACCAGACTTCTTCTTCATCATTATGCCCCTTAGTTTCAGCCATGATAAGCCTTATTGAACCAGCTTTAATTCCTCAGAAAATCTACACAACCAGTCGGGCATAGGAGACTTCAAAGCTGTCCAAACTATCAAGATATTCTTAGAATATTTAGTTTCCAAATTCACTGCCTAAAAATATTCTTCAAGGATTATAACAACAAACCTTTCCTTTTCTCTTGCAAATTAGAGAAACAACTCCCTAAACCCTACTGAAAATTGGCCAGCCCTATCTCCCACAGAAAATTCGGCAGCTGCAAATTCCTTACCTCTCTCTCTCGATTTTCTGCAACCATCAAGAATACACACACTACACCAAGAACACCTACTCCTTCTCTACACCTAATACCCCTCCAAACCATCTCAAACCCTCACGAAAATCTCCAAATTTAGTCTACTCATTGCCGTGAATCCATCAAAACCATTATTAACATCAAACTCCTCAAAACATCTTGCTACTTCGGATCAAAAGCAGAAATTTCTGTGAAGAACAAGAACATCTTCAAGGTAAATTCACTCTATCAACTTCATCCTTTTAAACTTGATCTCTAGTGGGAACAAATATGAATAACCATGCTAATGATCTCTTCTTCTCTCTTTCTCTCTCTCTCTCTCTCCCTCTCTCTCTCATGGCCGAAATCACTCTTCTTTGGCCGGATGACTTCTCCTCCCATAATCTTGCTCTCGCCAACTCCCTTGGACAAGGTTAGCCATTTAGGAGTTGAGATCTACTCTAAACTCCTTCAAAGCATTTATCAACCAAGTATGTACCTTCAATCCTTCTTTTATACTCTAGAATCATGTCTCTAGGATGATGTTGTTAAATGATGAAGGGCGATGGGATTGAGTATGTGTTGTTGATGATTGAAGCATGAGTACATGTATGATTGTGAATGAGATGGGATTTATGCGTGGAAGGATTATATTGGTTGGTTGTATGGGAAATTGAGTTTGATGCATGTCATAGGTAGTATAGTTGATGAAGTATGCTAGAGATTATGTCACATTTGGTGAATATGAGTTATATGCATGACTAGAATATTGAAGCCATGATCATGTTTATGCTTGTAAAGGTTAAATCATGTCTTAATAAATTTAGATCTATGCCTATATGCAAGATTTGGATGATTTAATGAATTGAAGGATTGTGTATGTTCTTGATTGAGGATGGCCATAGAAATTTGATCATGATCTAGTTGTCCCAAAAACTAATTTTCACTTTATGCATAAAATGTAATACCCCGCTACCTAGTCTCTTCAGGGCCGAGGATGTCACCCCGTTCAGAGGACAACGGGTCTTTATAACTAGGTCATATAAAAATAAAATAAAATAAAGACTTTAAAATTAAACTTATTACAACCCAAAAGATAAGTACTGGAACAAATCCAAATAAATTATTTGCAACAATCTCTCCAAAACATCACATAAAGTAAATAACATGAGTCTTCAAAGCATAGGCAACAAGCTAGCTAATGACCTCCACAGCAGGATCTTCCTGAAAACATGGTATAAAAGGTGGTGAGATAAAAATCTCAGTAAGCCCGTGTGTGCTTTGAGTGTTTCAGGTAAAACAACTCATGTATGCATGTTGCAAAAGTTTCATAAGAAAAGGTGCTGGCAAGCAATAAATATGTGTTGAAAATAAAGAGTGGCGTTTCACTTTTCAAACTATACATGTGCACAATAAATACAACTACTCAACTGGGTAGCCATGGGTTACCACACGTTGGGCCCCAAGACTAAATAACAGTCAGAATGCCACACTTTGTGCAAGCTGACAAAAGGTAGGTGTACAGCCTACCGGGTGAGATACTCCCCCATCTCTACACCCAAACTTACCGGTTGTCCACTCCGAAACACACAGTCCACATGACTGAAACTTGCTAGCTCGGACTGGTATGACCTATCGGACTGGCATCCTATCCAGGAAGGACTCACCCCTCAGAGGTGGCCAGCTACTGAGAGACTTACCCTAACCCTTCAAAGACTAGTCCTGGTGGTCTACCCTTATTGAGTACTCAACGTTGATTGTTCCACTTGGGAGAAAATTGATCAAACTTTGCTTTATTTGGAAATAGCATTTAAGGGTTTCCAAAAGTCTAGTCAAGTTGGGTTTTAGAAAAAAAGTTTAGATTTTTGTAAAACTGCTTGTTCAATCTTCAAATAATTTGCTTGACTAAAATAAAAAGGAAAAATAGTCCTTAATTGCCTTTACAAATAAATGTCCATATACATTGCATTTGCTTGCCACAATAACTTTTAGTCTTCACAAAACTCCATGCAGGAGCTTACCTGATTCTTTGCTTGCTCAACTCAAATGTTTTCCAAGGCTAACGTAACCCCGCCTGGGGTAAACACAAAACATAAGGTTACATTCGAGCTATACCTGCCTTACATAAATAATTTTTTTAGTTCAGCTAGTTACAACCATGACTAATCATGACCTTAATGTCCTAAGCTTTAAGGCTAGATGCTAAAGAATTTTATAAAATAGGGCTTCTTTGATAAGTTAAAATAACTAGGGGTTCTAAAATAGTTGCTAATAAATTATAGACTCAAATAATAATTCTTGAGTGTTATTAATAATAAATAAACTAAGGTTTGAATTTTAAATAATATTAAGTCCTAAATAACCTTAATAAATGATAATTTAAAATAGCTTTATTATAAATAAATAATAAATTAAATAATTTTTAATTTACATAATTTTTAATAGATAATAATTAATTAAGAATAAATAAAATTAAGAATAAATGAATTTTATTAAATTTTTGTTTAATAAAATATTAATAGTCTAATTAAATATTCCAATCCAAATCCCCTAGTGTTTCGAATTTTGAAGGAAAATATATTAGTAATTCTAATTTTTTGTAATAAATTTTGTTAATGGATATAACCTAGAATTAATAAGAAAATAATCTCTTATCATGATTTTCCTAGTGCTAGAAAAGATTCATGATCATATTCTCCATCATCAAACAATAAACCATTCCATTCATGAACATACACTTGAACTATCGCATACCATCATATGGCCAAAATCCTACTAAGCATAATCATCAATCATGGCTTCCATGGAGAATAAGAACATAAAAAGCCTACTCACCTTTGGTGTCATAATATCTAATCATGCCTCAAACAGCCATAAAATTCATTGAGCATGAAGAACATAAATTGATTCAAAAGGAAAACGCATACATCCTAGTCATATACAACAATCATCATGTCCTAACCCCAATCCCTTTGTCCACATGCATATACTCAATCTCCCAATCATATTCTATCTCCCTATCAATACCTAAGAGACATGATTTTAGAATTTAATAAGAGATATTTAAGAATGAATACATGATTGTCGAGTACTTTGATGAAGACAAAAGAAGGTCCACGCGCGATGGAGTGTCTTGAATGGTCCAACGAAACAACATCCATGGTTGATGGTTTGATCAACCATTTAGGTTAGAGAAGAGAGAGAGAGAGAGAGCATTAGAAAGGTTTATTAATAATTGAATGGAAGAAGATGAATAAGAAAGTTGTTCTTGTTTTACCTTGTTGATGTTCTTGAGACCTTCAAGAAAAAGTTGATTTTGATCCGATTGAAAATTCTTGTTTGCGAGGTTGTGTTATAAATACCAGAAATGAGGTTTAGGGATTAAATGGAAGTGATTTGGAGTATTTGAGAGTGCTTGGAGGTGTTTAGAGTAGGGTTAGGCTTGAAGAAGGTTAGTGTGTGTTCTTGGTGTTCTAGGTGAAAATGGAGAGAATTTGGAAGAAGTGCTACACGAATTTTGGCAGAAGGCTGGCCGAATGGTATGGAATGAATGAGGGTTTCGGTTTTCAACAAGAAGGAGAGAGGATGATCAGATTTTTTTGAAATTTAAATGGGGGAAATAGTGGAGATGTTTAAGGTAAGAGGTTAGCTATAGTGTTTTGATCAAGAGAGGTTTCTATGTCTTCCAATGGTGCCGGCTGAACAAGGGGTTTTTGCTGGAATGAGTAAAGGTTAATGTTGCTCAAGGCTGGCCAAAATTCAGTCTTAAATGGCAGAGGAAATTCTGGTTTATTTGCCTAATACAAGAGTGACTTTAATGGTGTAAAAAGCTGAAATTATTTGAAGTTCAAAAAGTGTTTGAATGGAGTGATCTTAGGAGTGTTTTGTGGTGTGGTTATAGAGTCCTTATGCTCAAGGTGAGTGTGGGGTTAATGGTGTTCAATCTACAGCTAAGCAAGGTTCCATTTTACAAAGGTTGAAGGTGATTTTCGGAATTCAAGGAGGAGGAATTATCCATGAATTTTTATTTTTTATTTTTTTTGGAATTCAAGAGAAGAGATTTAATGGATAAAGATGTTAGGACAAGCTAGAGGTAATAAGTAGGACAAGAATTCCTAATTCTTTTTAGGACATGAGGATAAGATTAGGGCATTCTCTTCATGTCTTCCCTAAGACAACATTCTTATTTTTATGGAATGCAAGAAGATAAAAATTCAAACTTAATGAAGATAATCATGATAAAACTTAAATGATGGGATTTGAACTCATGACCTTAGAAATTAATTCACCAAGCTCTAACCACTAAACCACACTAATTCTTGTTCTTATTTCCTCACCCACATAATTTTCTTATCTACTCCTCAAGTTATCTCCCTAATCTGGCCTCAAGCAAAATTACCATTTTACCCCTCCTACTCAATAAGCATAACTAAGCATTTTAACCTATAAACTACAATTGTAAAGCACATAAAATCATTCAAAAACATATATACTCATGCAAAATAATATGATATGCATTCCCGACCCCCTTACTCTAGGGTTGGCTTTAGGTGGGGTTTCACATAAAATACTCAATAAAATAATATTGCTAGTACTTTCAAAAAACCCTAGGAAGGGTAGATTTGGAATTATTATGTATATATAAAGGATATTTTAGTCAAATAAATAATAATTTTGCTAGAAAATAAAATAAATAAATATTGTTTAAAATAAAGAGATCAATTAAAGCTTATGAGAATGATTCATAATTAGTAAAATATTTACTAAATCAAAACCCTTAAGGATTTACTTAATATTTTCCAAGAAAGGCTTATTAAATTTAATCTCAACTAGTTTTAGCTATCAATTATTTTCGAACAACTAAACTATCATTAAATCACTATTTTACCTAGTACCATCTATGACTCTTGATCAAATAAACTCTAGATTTTTCTTAACAAGATGTAAACTTTCAACTTATTAGAATTTATTTCCCCAACCATTAATTATTTTAAATAACAAATTAAACTTAGTTTATAAACCTATTTAATTAGTGTCTTGCCCTAAAGCTTGGGACACTAGGATCATGGTAGTAGCAAATTGAATTGATTTAAAATTGAGGAAGTTGTTTGTGACTTGAAATTGATTAAGATTTGTATTTACCCATGTGGGGTTAGGTCAGCTGTTCGAGACCTTGTTGTTGTGAGCAAGAATCAGGTAAGCTCTTCCATAAAACCTATCGATGTGAAATGTTTTCCTTATGGCAAGCTAAATATGGAGTGTATAGACACTCGTTTCTTTGAAGGCAATTGAGGGTTGAATTTGTTCTTATTTACAACACTTAAATTATTTAAAAGTTATTGAGCAGCTTTTCCAAACTTAAAACACTTTTCTAATACTGATTGTTCCTAAAACATTGGAAACCCTCAAATTACTATTTTCATGAAGAGAAATGCTTTGTTCATTTTATCCCAAGTGGGAAACGTCGTTGAGTACTCAATAAGGATGGACTACTAGGACTAGTCTTTGAAGGGTTAGGGTAAGTCTCTCAGCAGGTGGCCACCTCTGAGGGGTGAGTCCTTCCCGGATAAGATGTCAGTCCAGTGAGTCGTGCCGGTCCAAGCTAGCAGTTTGTTTTCAGTCAAGTGACTGTGTTTTGCCGGAATGGACACCCGGTTGTTGTTTGGGTATAGAGAAGGAGGAGTATCTTGCCCAGTAGGCCGATCACCTACTTTTGTCAGTCTGCACAAAGTGTCGGCATTCTGACCGGTTATGGGGCTCAACGTGTGGCAACCCATATCCCTTTCTTTCGAGTGGTTGATTTTATTAATTAAGCAGGGCTAGAAAAGCCAAAATGCCACTCTTGCTTTTGACTAATGTTTATTGCTTGCCAATGTTTTTCTTGTAAAGGTTTCACACTTTGCATCCATGAACTGGTTTCACTAAACACCTAACGCACACACGGACTTACTGAGATTTCTGTCTCATCACCATTTTATCATGATTTTAGGATGATCCTGCTGTGGAGTTGAGTGGCTAGTAATATCTGCTTTGGAAGAGAATATGTCTTTTGATTTTATGTATTGCTTTGGGGAGACAAGAGTGGAAAATTTTATTTATGGTTTTTGTTTTGGAATTTCATGGATTTACTCTTGGAGTATATTGGGTTGTAATAAATTTTTAAGTTATGTATTATTTTATTTCAGCAATTTTATTTGTGTGACCTAGTTATAAAGACCCCTTGTCCTTTGGACGGGGCGACATCCCCGGCCCTAGCGGGCCTAGGCTTCGGGGTGTTACAATAATGATATTAAAAGTCCATCGACTTGAATTCATCATAATTTCCTACTTGATAAATTCTATATTTTGATGTTGTCTAAAGTTGTCTTTCATTAGATAATAAATTAGACCACTGTTGGATATAGAAAAAACCAATTAGAGGAATATGATTGATAGTGAAGGAATTTGTCCCTCTCAATTATGAGAGAGATATCCATGGGCCCTTTGATAAGTTAGACTGTCAAAATGCATGGTCGTGCTCAAATATATCAATTTGAGATATTGATATCATTTGTCTTAATAGTCTATTATGAAATCAAGAATTATTTGATTAAGCTTAATAAGGATGACATGCTCCATGCCTTATGCTTAATCTCGATCTTTTGTGACAATAGGACTAAATATAAAGTTATGTTTTGGTTCAAAGACATCACTGATCTTCATTTAACTTGGATAATTATAATATGTTACTAGAAACCACTTATAACTTGTGGGCCATCGAAATGTGATTTGGGCATACTGTCAGTGTTAAATGAACCTATAGGGTCACACAATAAGCGAAACTCATTAGGTTATTTTTCTAGTAACTAGGTTCAATAAATCTTAAAATATGTCTAAGTTAATCGAATCTATAAAATTGACCAGATTCAATGAATTTAGAAATATGTCCACATTCGATGTATTTGGATGATATCCAAATTATAAGAATCTGACTCGGTAAATTAATTCATTAAATTACTAAGATAATAGCAGAATCATACAATATCAATTTTAATTTAATTTGAATTTAATATAAAATATGATAAGATATTATCAGAGTTAGGATCCAAGAGGTTCAGGTGGTTTTTTAGAAAACTCTAGTCGTCTTCTCGAGGGTGCTCTCTATTAAAAAATATTCATGCCCCATTAACCAGAAAAAAATTTAAGCCCCTCAAACCCTACGTGCTGGCGCTACTGGGGTAACGAGTTAGTTTGCTGTGTGTATCCGATAGAGGACATTCGCATATTGCAGTATTTGGTGATCGTTCGAGTTGCACGTACGACAACAAATCCAGAATCCAAGGATCATGATTAGGCCGAACAGAGGTAATTCTGTAATCCCTAGATTGTCTTAATTTTTTGGCTTGGGTCCTTGGAAGAGATTCGTAGATGTTTTCCACAATTAGGAGTCCACGAATCCAAACACTGGGGACTTTATCTGACAGTTATTTTACATGAAAGTAAAGAAGATAAACTAAAAGATAAATAAGGCCTTGTATTATTAAACAAATGTATCATTTGCAATTTACAAGTGATTGCCTCTAGTGTAACACCCCGCTACCAAGGCCCGCCAGGGCCGGGGATGTCGTCCTGTCCAAAGGACAAGGGGTCTTTATAACTAGGTCACACAAATGAAATAGTGGAATATAAATGATGCTTGAACTTAAAATTTATTACATCCTAAAATAAATAACAATCCACGAACAAATCCCAAAATGCCAAAAACAAATCCGTAACAAAATTTATCCACTCTCATCTCCCCGAAACATTACACAAAAATAAATCATCAGAAAATCTTCCAAAGCAGGTATAATCTAGCTACTCATCCCCACAGCATGGCCGACCTGAAATCATGGTAAAATGGTGGTGAGACAGAAATCTCAGTAAGTCCGCATGTGCTTTGGGTGTTCAGTGAAAATAGTTCGTGAATGCAAAGCATAAAATTCTTTATAAGAGATCATTGGCAGGCAATAAACATCAGTAAAAAACAAGAGTGGTGTTTTGGCATTTTCAGCCATACATAATATATAAAATCAACCACTCGAATGAAAGGATTACGGGTTACCACACGTTGGGCCCCATAACCGAATGGTCAACATGCCACACTTTCTGCAGACTGACAAAAGTAGGTGATCGGCCTACTGGACAAGATACTCCTCATTCTCTATACCCAAACAACAATCGAGTGTCCATTCCAACAATACACAGTCACTTGACTGAAATAAAAACTGCTAGCACGGATCGGCACGTCTTACTGGACTGTCGTCTTATCCGAGAAGGACTCACCTCTCAGAGGTGGCCACCTACTGAGAGACTTACCCTAACCCCTCGAAGACTAGCCTAGTAGTCCACCCATATTGAGTACTCAACATAACATATCCCACTTGGAAAAAAAAATGAACAAAACATAGTTCCACTTGAACATGGCAATTAAGGGTTTCTAAAGTCTTTGGCAAATCAGTTTTAGAAAGAGTTTTGAGTTTGAATAAATCGGCTTATTGGTTTTCAAATAATTTGTTTGACGGAAATAAGACAGGAGATAATCCTTAATTGCCTTTACAAAGGTGAGTGTTCATGCACTCTACATTTGGCTTGCCATAATTAAACACTTTTTATCAATTAGGATTTATGCAGGAACTTACCTGATCCTTGCTCATAATAAAATGGACTCCAACTTCTGACCTAACCCCGCATGGGAAAATACAAACCACAATCAAACTCAAGCCAAAATTTACTTTCTCAATTTAAACAACTCAACTTACTACTATCATGACCCTAGTGCCCTAAGCTTTAAGGCCAAAGAATAAGAAAATAGGTTTATAAGTTCAGCATAATTTTGATATTTAAAATAATTAATGGTTAGGGAAATAAATTTTAATAAGTTGAAAGTTTAAATCTTGCTAAAAAAAATTTAGAGTTTATTTGATCAAGAGTCCTAGGTAGTATTAAGTAAAAAAATGATTTATTAATAATTTAGTTGTTAGAAAATAATTGATAGCTACAATTAGTTGAAAATAAATTTAATGAGACTTGCTTGAACAATAACAAAAAATTTCTTAATGGGTTTTGATTAAAAGATAATAATTAAATTTTTAGTAATAAATATTTTACTAATTATAATTATTTCCATAAAAGGCTTCATTTGATATAAATATTTTCAATAATATCTATATATTTTATTTTCCTAGCAAAATTATTATTTACTTGACTAGAATATCCTTTATATATATAATAATCCAAATCTACCTTTCCTAGGGTTTTTTCGAAATTACTAGCAAAATTATATTATTAAATATTTTATCCATGAAATAAAATTTAGCTTAGGGACCACTAGATCATGATCAAATTTCTATGGCTAACCACAATCAAGAACATAAACAATCCTTCAATTCATCAAATCATCCAAATCATGCATATAAGCATAGATCTAAATTTATCAAGACATGATCTAACCTCTACTAGCATAAGTATGATCATAGCTTCAATAATCCAACATGAATATAAATCCTATTCACCAAAGGTGACATAATCTCTAGCATATAATCACAAATACTACCTATGACATGGAGACATGCATCAAACCTCAAATCATCATACAATCAACCAAGATAATCCTTCCATGCATAAATCCCATCTCCTTCACAATCATACATATATTCATGCTTCAATCCCAACAATACATACTTAAATCCTATTACAATCCACCTACTATCAACATCATCCTAGACACATGAATTTAAAATTTAAAAGAAAGATTGAAGGGACTTACTTGGTCGAGGAATACCTTGAAGGAGTTTAGAATGGATCTCAACTCCTAGATGCCTAAACTCGTCCAAAGAAGATGGAGGAAGCTTGGCCATGGGAGAAGAAGCCATCCGGCCAAGAGAAAAGAGTTTCGGCCATGAGAAGAGAGAGAGAGAGAGAGAGAGAGAGAGAGAGAGAGACCATTAGTATGTTTATTCATACATATTTTCACTAGAGATCGAGATTGGAGAAGATGAAGTTGTTAGAACAAACCTACCTTGAAGGTGTTCTTAAGCCTTCACAGAATTTTCTTGTTTTTTTATCCAAACTAGCAAGTTGGTTTGTGGAGTTTGATGTTAAGAATGGTGTTGATGGACTGACAGTAGTGAGTAGGTTAAATTTGGAAATTTTAGAGAAGGTTTGAAGTGGTTTGGAGGGGTATTAAGTGAAAGGAAGGAGTAGGTGTTCTTGGTGTGTTGTGTGTGTTCTTGAAGGTTGAAGGGAATTGAGAGGTTTTTTATTTGTAGCTGCCAAAATTCTGTAAGAATTAGGGCTAGCCGAATTTCTGTGGGGTTTAGGAAGATGATTCTCTGGTTTGGAAAGAAAAGGAAAGGCTAGTTGTTGAAATCCTTGAAGAATATTTTTAGGAAGCAAATTTGTAAACTAAATATTCAAGAATATCTTGATTATTGGAGAGCTTTGGAAGTCTGCCATGGCCGATTGTTTTGAGCAGTATTTCGGTTGATTGAAAGCTGGTTTAAGGAGGCTTATGGTGGCCAAAAACAAGAAGCATATTGGTGAAGAAAAAGTCTGGTTATTTGAGGGATCCTTTATGGAAGGTTGCTAAACTATAGTGGCTGGAATTTTGGTAATCAATCAAGCATGATTGCAGGGATTTGTTGGAGAGATTTTCAGGCAGCCATGACTGAATTTTGTGCAGAAGCTTAAGGGAGATAAAGGAGCTCAGGTACTGAAGGTTTAAGGGTAGTTTATGCAGAACAAGAATGGGGTTTCAGCTAGGAGAGAATTAGGAAACAAAGCTGGACAAAAACCTGCACAACATTTTCGCAGGCTGGAATTTTTCCTGGGCAGTTTTCGGCTGCCATTTTCCAGCCAGCTTGCAGACAGTTTGAAGGGGAATTTTAGGGGCTTTCAAGGTTGGTTTTCATCCTTCTTCATGGAGGAAAAACATGGCTAAGGTGTTGAACAAAATTTGGAAAAAAACAGCTTGGTTTTGGACTCCCAAAAGTGCGAATTTGCCCAGGAATTTTCCTAGTTTTGCACCATTTTTGGGCAGTCCGAAAATGGCTAGAGAAATTCAGGTTGCAAGCTGATCCAAAAGACCATTTTTCTGGAACCATTTGGGAGGGAATATTAGCTAAGAATCTTGACACCTTGAAGGCACAAGAAGCTGGAAATTTCAGTTCTATGCGGGAAGGGAAATGAACCTACCTAGAGTGAATTTTTAGAAAGCTCACTAAGGAATTTAATTCACTTGAAATCTTTCCCCCTCCTCCATTATTTCGGTCTATATGATGTCCTTTACTAAGACATTTTGAACATTCAAAGCCACAGCATATTGCTGGATTTTTTCTAGAATAAAATTGGCTTTAAAAAAATGAACAAACTAATGAATTGAGAAATAGGAAAAATTAAGATTCAAGAGGAAATGAATTCCCCTTAGGAATTTTGTGTAGAGTAAAAGAGTAGGATTGGAAGACTCCTATCATGCCTCTCATAGGACAACATCTCTACCCTACTCCAACCACCACTATGGCCGAAAATGACACTTTCCAAGTAAAAATAAAACTTAACCAAGCTAAAGCTCCTATGATGGAGTTTGAACCCAAGACCTCAATAATTAATTCCAAACCTCCAACCACTAAACCACAACAACTCTTATTCTTATTTTCTCTCAAAATAAATATTTTCTTATTCAATCCTCAAGTTGTCTCCCTTTTCCACCTCAAGCAAGAATTACTATTTTGCCCTTCTTATTCAATACTCACAACTAAGCCTTCGAGACAATAAAACTCAAATCCAAAGCATAGAAAATCATTTAAAAAAAATATATATTTAAACATGCAATAAATTATGATATGAATCCCAACCCCCTCACTCTAAGGTTAGTTTTGGCTAGGGTTTTATATCTAGGGCACAATAATAACAAGCTCCCACTTGCACTTGAGCTAATCATTCATGTATCTCATATTAAACAACTCAACATGCCTATCATGTATCTTCTGAGATAGTGCTTTTATAAGCGGGTCAGCTATGTTCTAATCCTTGGGAACTTTCTTTATCTTTACATCACTTCTTTCCATAATCTTTCTAATCAAATGAAAACGTCTAAGTACATTCTTGGATCGCTAGTGAGACCGTGGTTCCTTTGCTTGTGCAATGGCTCCATTATGATCACAATACAAAGATATTAAATCGCCAATGCTAGGGACCACTCCAAGTTCTGTGACGGACATCTTGATCCAAACTTCTTTTTTAGCTTCTTCCAATGTGGCTATGTACTCAACGTCAGTCGTTGAATCGACAATAGTATCTTATTTGGAACTTTTCCAACTCACTACCCCTCTACACAATGTAAATGCGTAGCCAAATTGTGATTTGAAATCATCCTTATCGGATTGAAAATTGGCATCTGTATGCCCAATTACTTTCAAATTACCTTCTCCATACACCAGGAATACATCTTTAGTCCTTCATAAGTACTTAAGGATATTCTTTACAGTCGTCCAATGATCCTCTTTAGGATCAGATTGGCATCTACTCATAAAACTTAGAGTACAAGATACATCTGACCTAATACATATTATAGCATACATGAATGAACCAATTGCAGATGCATATGGTATTCTACTCATGTAATCCCTTTTAACTTGTGTCATAGGACACATCAATTTCGAAAGGCTTATCCCATACTTCATGGGTAAGAATCCCTTCTCAGAATAATACATGCTAAACTTCTTTAGCACTTTATCTATGTATGTATATTGTGAAAAACCTAGCAACCTTTTTGTTCTATCTCTATAGATCCTTATTACAGGAATGTATGTTGCATCTCTAAGGTCTTTCATGGAGAATTTCTTGGATGACTAAACTTTCACTAATTGAAGGACAGGTGCATCAGTTCCTATAAGCAATATGTCATCTGTATAAAGCAATAAGAAAACAACTACACTACCACAAACCTTCTTGTATACACAATGTTCATCCACGTTTTGAAAGAAATCAAACTCTTCGATTGTTTCATCAAAATAGAAGTTCCAACTGCTAGAAGCTTGCTTAAGTACATAAATCCGAAAGATATCTTCCACCGGCAGTTTTCATGGATTGTTTCATCATCCACCGGTAGTTTTCATGGATTGATGTGTCGCGTTTTCCAACCACATTTGGACAAGTTCGTGGTTATCTTCATCGATGATATCTTAATGTACTCCAAGAATTCGAAAGATCACGTGGAGCACTTAAGATTGGTCCTAGAGAAGCTGAGAGAATTCAAGCTTTTTGCCAAGTTCAGTAAATGTAAGTTTTGGTTAAGCTCGGTGTCTTTCCTCGGCCATGTGATATCTAAAGAAGGGATCAAGGTGGACCCTGCCACGGTGGAAGCCGTAGCTAACTGGAAACAACCAGAGAATGTTACTGAGAAACGAAGTTTCCTTGGGTTGACCGGGTTCTATTGGCGTTTCATTAAGAATTTCTCTACCCTGGCTTTGCCGATGACGCGATTATTAAAGAAGGATGTCGCCTTTGTTTGGAGCGAGAAGTGTGAGAAGAGCTTTCAAGAACTTAAGTGGAGGTTGATTACAACACCTATGCTAAGCCTACTCGAGGCTGACAAGTCCTGTGCACTCTATACGAATGTATCCAAGAAAGGTCTAGGAGCTGTGCTAATGCAGTAGGGGAAAGTCATAGCTTATGCGTCTAGGAAGCTAAAGCTGCATGAAGCTAATTATCCAACACATGACTTGAAGCTGGCAGCCATAGTGTTCGCCTTGATGAAGTGGCGACATTATTTGTACGGAGCTCAATATGAAGTCTTCACTGACCATAAGAGTTTGAAGTACATCTTCACGCAGAAGAACTTGAATTTTCGACAGCGTAGGTGGATGGAGTTTCTGGAGGAATATAAGTGTCCTATTAATTATCACCTGGGCAAAGCGAATGAGGTAGTTGACGCATTGAGTCGGAAAGTGAAGATAGCCCACTTGAGAATGCAAGAGGTGTCGGCAGTCTAGGAAATCCTGGACCAAGAGGCGGAAGTTCAAGAGAGGATGATCTGTGTGAGCAACTTAGCTTTGAAACCCGTTCTGGATCAGGAAATTGTATCAGCCCAAGTAATTTCAGACCTTCAAGAAGAAAGAGATCGTGAGGGGAGAAAGCGATTTCTAGACCGATGAGAAGGGGGTACTATATTTTCGGGACCGAATTTATGTGCCTAACATCCAAGCCCCGAGGAAGAGGATACTGGCCAAAGCTCACAAGAGCAAGTATACCATACACCCTAGGGAAGTAAATATGTACCATAACTTGAAGAAGATGTGGTTCAGTATGTGTCAACATGCCTGACGTGCCAGAAAGTTAAAATGGAGCATAAGAAGTCTGCAGATTTACTGCAACCGTTACCGATCCTTGAGTGGAAATGGGAGGAGGTGACTGTGGATTTTGTGACTGGTCTTCCGATGATCAAGTCACATAGGGAGGCAATTTGCGTGGTAGTGGACCGACTGACCAAGACAGCGCATTTTATACCAGTGAACGTAAGGGACTCGATGGAAAAATTGGCTCAGACGTATACCCGAGAAATTGTAAGGTTGCATGGTATACCATCAAGCATTGTGTCGGATACGGACCCTAAGTTCACCTCAAGATTTTGGAACAAGTTCTAAGAGTCTTTGGGTACTACACTGAAATTCAGCACCTATGCTCATCCGCAAATCGACGGTCAATCCGAGAGAGTTATCCAGATACAAGAGGACATGCTCGGAGCATGTATTTTGGACTTTGGAGACAAGTGGATCGAGTGTTTACCACATGCAGAATTGGCATATAACAACAGTTATCAGGCATCGATTAGGTTGGCACTGTACGAAGCATTATATAGGCAAAAATGTCAAGTACCAATATACTTGGGATGGATGGAAGAGGGGAACATTAGAAGGATTGGTGAGGTATGCATTCAAGAAATGATAAACAAGGTTAAGGTTATCCAAGAAAGGCAATGGGCAGAGCAAAGCCGACAGAAAAGCTACGCAGATTCTAGAAGAAGGGAACTAGAGTTCCGTGTAGGTGATTGCGCATTCTTGAAGTTGACTCCTAGTAGAGGAATTCCAGAGGAGGAAAGCTGAGTCCTAGATATTTAGGACCGTTTTCGATATTAGAGAAAGTTGGGCCGGTTGCCTTTAGATTGGACCTACCTGATGGCCTAGCTGGGATGCATGATGTTTTCCATGTATCTCAGTTAAAGAAGTACAACCCCGATTTGAGTCATGCACTTAATGAGTTACTGTTAGAGTTGCAACTGAATCTGAGCTATGTGGAGAGACCAGTCAAGATCTTGAAGCGGAGTATCAAGACCCTTCGAAACAAGTAGATACCTATAGTGAAGATACATTGGGACCATCATGGAGCATAAGATGCAACATGGGAAACCGGGGAATGGTTAAGGCGGAAGTATCTAGATATGCTATAAGGGTAATGCCTTTGAATTTCGGGACGAATTTCTCTTAAGGTGGAGAGGATGTAATACCCCGGCCGAAACCACCTTTGACTATGGGGGAAAAAGGCATGCATTGCATAGCATTTCTCATTTCTTGTGCTATCTTAAAAATATTCTTGCATGGGTGCACGTGATTTTCAAAGTTGCTCTTGCATTTGATTTATTTGGTGAGAAATAATTGTGTTGTTGCATTACTTTAGAGTTGTTTAAGTGAAGTTTAGTAGAGGAAATGGAAGGATGAGAATTAGGGTGGAAAATAATTTCCTAGGGAAATATTAGCATTGGAGTTGATTTAGAATATTGGTTAGGTTTGGTGATTTTTCTTGGTCACTCGAGTTCGAATCTTACCTCTTGCGAATCTTAGTTCCTTTTTGAAATACTTTTCCTAGATTCCCTCATGCTTTGGATGAAAAAACCCTAGCTATCGTAGCGAATATTCAGTGCCATTTTTTCTAAGGAAATAAGTCTGTATATTAATCTCCTAAATTCAAGGATTTTTTATGTGATTAAAGTTTACTTTAATTTTCAGCTGTTGTTCCCTTTGATTTTTGAAAAAACCCTAGCTGAATAACTAAATTCCAACTTGATTTTAACTTACTAGATTTTGTAATGGATAGTTGGAATTAAAGTGCTATTTTTCTAGTTGGATACCTTATGGATTTTGAACCTAGAACCTTAGCTAAAAATCTAGAAAAATTTCCAGCTAGGTGCCGCCACTTTTTGAAGGAGTTTTAGCCTACTCAAACTCTTCCAATGCGAGGAAATCTTATCCAAAATCCTTTAGCAAATCAGATTTTATTTCAATTATATTTCAACCAAGTTTTGGTTCCTTTTTCTGGCATAATTTTGGCAGCCTTGTGCAAGCACAAGCTGTTCGAAATTCCAGCCCTCCAAAGTACAGTCCAACTCTTCAAATCCTAGCACAAAACATCTGGAACACTCCTCATCAATTCAGATTACCTTAGCCACACAAAAACTAGATTTTACTCACCAAAATTCTAGAAATTCAGCTAGCTTAGGAACCAGAATTTCCACTAGCCTTGCACAAGAAATTTCGGCTAGCTTGCATTCCAACTCAAACGAAAATTTTGCACACCAAAACCTGCTAAAATCCTCAGCTGATTAAGCCAATTTTCAGTGCCTAAAACCCTCGCCTTTTCCCTGTAAATTGCGATAGAACAATAGCTAAAATAGTCCAGAATTTCTCCCATCTGGTTTAGTGATTTTCGCATAGCACATGAGCCATTCTTGCACAGAATTTTAGTTATTAAAACCTACTCAAACTCTTCCTTGTTTTGGCCCAAAAATCTAAACGCACACAGTCCTTTCCTTGAGTAATATTTTGGCCAGCATAAGGTAGCAATTTCAGAATATTTTCTCCTCATAAACCTTCCCAAATTCGGCAGCAACAAGGTCCACAGCAAGCTGCAATTTTCAGCATTGCTGTCCACGAAACCTAAAGCTATTAGGAGTCTTTCTTAACACCACCATCTAACCCTAAACCAATCTTCTCTAACACTAAATCACAGTAGCCGACTGCCCTCTCCATTCTATATGAAAATTCTAGCAAGAATCTCCCTACAATTTTCGAAAATCACAAGAACAATTCCTAGCAAGAGATCGATCACGCTCCAAGGTAAGCAAAAACCATCTTAACCTCTTGATTCCTTTCTTCGATCAATTCTTCTCTTTTCCTTCCCTTGAATCACACCACCTAAGGGCTGATTTCATCCCTTTTACCTGCTTTCGGTCATAAGGAAGGAAAGAAGGCAGCTTTTCTCTTCTACTCGAACGAACTCAGGACGAACACCATAGGAGCATCGAGATCTTGTTAACCCGGTTGTTGCAAGGTAAGGGAATCCTACCCTTGAGGTTGGAGCTAAGGTTTAATATGGTAAATGATGTCTATTAGCATGATGAATGGGTATTTTGAGTCGAGTAATTAATTAAGCATATTCGATGCATAGCAATGCCATATTTTACTGGGGTAATGATAGATATGAGTTGTGATGGTCAAGTCAAGCCTTTTTTTATATAATATTCATGTCTCTGATGAATATATGGTCATAGTATATGAACTTTGGGGATTGGATAATTTACTTGGAGTTAGATAGAGGATTGTGAATTGTTATAGGAACAAATGTCGTTAGAGCATGTTTAAATCGATTAAGACCCTGATCATGATAATATGTGGTTCTAGATCAGGAGGATATTTGATGGAAGCAAGCTGTGGTTTTATCTTGTTTTCCTGAGGCACATAAAGTAAGTCCTTGCATAAACTCTTTTGTTAAATTTTATGATGGCAAGTCTATATTGTAAAGCTTTGTGATGCTACTGTTAAACTTTGTTTACTTGGGTTGTAAACGTGGATATTTATTCTTTAAACAGTTTTGTCAAGCTAACAATTCTATCAAGAAAACTATTCTTTCTTCTAAATTTTTAGAAAACTCTTTTAAAGAAAACCACGTTGTATAAAGCCAAGGTATGGAAATTTTGAATCAGGAATTGACGAATATGTTCGTTGAGTACTCAATAGGGGTAGGCTTACAATACTAGTCTTGGAGGGCTAGAGTAAGTCATCAGGCAGGACGCCACCTCCATAAGACAAGCTCTGCTTGAAAAGGCAACAGTATTGGTTGGTCAGGCCGGTCCGAGCTAGCATTTGTACCTAGTAATGTATTATTTATTTTCCCAGCATGGACACCCGAATGGTTTTGTTGGGTGTAGAGAAGGAGGAGTATCGCATCCGATGAGCTGTACACCCACCTTGATCAGAACGCCTAACGTGTGGCAATCTGGTCTCAGCAAAGTGCACAAAGTGTGGTGCCTTGTCCTCATGAAGCCCAACATCTGGCGACATGACCTTGATTCGAGTGGTAGATTTGTTTGGTATGAAGTGCGATTATGTGAAAAACCCACTCCTTGCAAAAGGGAAATTATTTATGACTTGCCAAACATTTCTACAAATATTTTTCCCTATGCATACACAAAAGGTTTAATATACCGTATGCACACACAGGACTTACTGAGATTTAATCTCACACTGTTTTATATCATGTTTTCAGGAGATAGGATATGCTGGCCAAGCGAGGCATGTGATAATTGACGCTTTTGCTATTTTTACGTTTTGGTTCTAGGAGATAACTATTTTTTAAGCTTTTGAACGATATTCGTTTTATTTTGTATTGCTCCATTTTGAACCTGCTATAATAAGAGTTTTCTGTATTTATCTATGTTTGATTCGTTTGGGGTTTACCTTTATATTTTTTACCTCATTTTAAAGACCATTTGTCCTCACCCTTTTAGGGTACGTAGTCGTGGGGTGTTACAAGTGGTATCAGAGCCCAAGTTTAGGCAATTACTGGACATACCAGGTTTTATTTTCTTAAGTATTTTGATATGGTACTAATTATTGTCTTTTGTTTATAGGATGGTCAAAAGAGTTGTTTCGGCTATCAGAGATTGGCCCACTGGCTGTGGGAATCTACCTACCCCACTACCCATAGCAGATCCACCATCGTCTGATACGGAGAGAGAGCGTGAGCCACCGGTGCTAGATGACCCGGTGGTTGAGATAGAGGTTGAAGGGAGCCTAGGATAGTACAAGGGGGATAATGAGTGGGAGGTAGTAGAGTTTGCCAGTGAAGGAGATGAAGATGATGAGATGGCTAAGTTGAGCGAGGGGGTGGTAGATGAGCTCGACAACGAGCGAGACAGTGAGAGTGAATGGGAGATGGTTGGGATAGAGGAATAGGATGAGGAGGCAATGGAGGTTCCCCGGACCTCACAGATAGTAGAAGTTGATAGAACTCCGGCTTGCTATTGCCCTAAGGAGTCTAGTGGTGAGGGACCTAGGCCGAGGGATGAAGTTGCCCCAGGAGAGAGAGGGAACTTAGGCAGTCAGCTCTAGGAGTGGTAGATAAGGGAAAGAGAAAGCTGGAAGGTGGTCCTAAGAGGTGTGGACTCCGATACAGACTGGGAATAGATGCCAAGTTAAGAGGAGAGGTGTTGCTTGATCCATCTGACTAGGGGAATAGGAGGCCTGCGCGTAAGGGTGCGATTAGATTAGCGTTGGATGAGCTTTATGAGACGTCCATAAGAGCCAAGAGGGGCCATGAGGGTGAGTCAGGGCAGTCAAGTGAGAGTGTTGGTTTTGCGAGGGACTACATAGGAAGACCAAATAGCTCCATGGGATGGCTTGTGTAACCAACCTCTACGACTCCGATGCCTCTGTTGAAACTAGAGAGAGTCGAGTATAGAGGAACCGCAGTATTTACTTTTCTTCTTTTGGGATTTGCATTCCTTTGTTTGTTTATTCCATTCAAAGAAGCATGTTGCTTGTAGGACTTGATTATTTTATTAAATAAAAGGGTATCACATGTGATGACACATTTTTTTCGAAAGCATGGTTTATATGCAAAGTATGAGTTTCATTTATTACTTGATTTTTCCCTGCATAACATCATCAAATTCTCTTTTAAAATGAGTAGATGACACAACTATTAACTGATCATGCACTTGAGCATACTCTTTTCCCATTGGTAACTATCTGACTTTGAGTGAATGTGATAAAAAATGGCACCAAGACGCAGAACAGTCGTGCATAGAAGAACTATGCAAGAAAGTGCATCCTCCACTGAGCAGGCTTTCGACAAGATGGCCTCGATCCTATAGAATCTAATAGAGAAACTGGACAAGGTGGCCAGAAAACCACTGCGGGAAAAGGATGAGGCCCTGTAGCGTTTCTTGAAGTTCCAACCTCCCACCTTCTAAGGGGAAGTGGAGTAGGATGAGAAGGCCGAGTAGTGGGTTGAACAGTTGGAGTATATCTTTGCTACTCTGCAGTACTCAGAAGAGAGAATGGTAAAGTTTGCTGCTTTTCAGCTGAGGGGACCATCATAGGCATGACGGCAGCGTGTACGGGGTGACTGGGATAGAGAGGAGCAGGAATGGACATGGGACAACTTTATGGAAGCTTTCCGTGCCAAGTACATTCCTCGATGGGTAGTTGAGAAGTGGGAGGACGAGTTCCAATCCCTCAAGCAGGGGGCATGTCTGTTCCTCATAATGCAGCCCGGTTCATGCAGTTGTCCAAGTACTGCAAATGCTTGGTCGACACGGAGCAGAAGCACAACCGACTGTTCGTGAAGGGGCTGAGGCCAAATTTAAAGAAGGCATTGGCCCCATCCCCGCCAACATCGTACACCGCCGCCGTGGACGCAGCTTCCCAGACGGAGAATGAAGATCGGCATCGACCGGTGAACAGACCCTTCCATTCGAATCTTCCACCCATGAGGCCTTTAAGTAACAACCGACCTGTGGGCTCTATGTCGTGGTGAAATCGGGCTAAGCAGCCTCAAGTGCCTATGGCTGAATCGATGCAAGACAACCTAAATTGCTGACTCTGTGGAAAGCGGGGCCACACCGAGTGGAATTGTTAGGGGAACGGGAGTGTAAGGAGGTGCTTCAATTGTGGAGACCCAGGTCATCTGAGGAATGCCTGCCCTAAACCTTTAAGGATTGGGCAGATTGCCCCGGCCCAGCCAATGGGAGTCAATAGAGGTGCTGCTGCTGGACCAGCTGGAATGGGAGCCCTGAAGCCGCAGGTGAAGGCCAAGGTCTTTACCCAGAATAGAGAGGAAATCGGAACAGATGCAGCCATAATTGAAGGTAACCTTTCTATCCAAGGTCGTCTTGTTAATGTTTTGATAGATCCAGGATCCAAACACTCTTAGGTAAGAAAAGTATGTGTAGCACATCTGGGTTGGGAAGGAAAGGAATTACCCTATACCCTAGTAGTAAGCTCACCCTTGGGAAAAGTGGTAGAAGCGGGTAAGAAAATAGGGAGCTGTGAAGTTGAGGTAGGGAAGGCGATTTTAGAAGCAGATCTCATAATTCTGCCCATAGATGATTATGACCTGATCTTGGGCATGGATTAGTTGTCGAAGCATGGTGCTCGAGTAGACAGTAAGATCAAGACAGTGCAATTTATGAGACTTGGTCGGAACGCAATTGAATTCAACAGTAAGTGAGCGAAGGAGCTGAAATTTCTAATTGCTGGTGCTAAGGCCCGAAAGTTGCTGAAGAAAGAATGTATAGGATATTTGGCTTATCTTTTGAATAAACCTAAGGATCAGTGTTGCCTGGAGAGTACGGAGGTGGCAAAATACTTTGCAGACGTTTTCCCTGCTGAGCTCACTTCTCTACCCCCTGAATGGGAAGTTGAGTTTACCGTGGACTTGATTCCTGGAGCAGAACTGGTGTCAAGAACCCCCTACCGGATGGCACCGACGGAGCTAAAACAGTTAAAGGAGCAATTGTTAGAGTTGGTGAGGTAAGGCTACATTCGATCAAGTACGTCGCCGTAGGGAGCCCTGGCATTGTTTGTTAAGAAGAAAGATGGTACCTTGAGGCTATGCATTGACTATCGGGGACTAAACAACTTAATGATCAAGAATAAAAACCCTTTACCCTTGATCGACGAGTTATTCGATCAACTGCAAGGTGCCGCTTGCTTTTCAAAGTTGGACCTGCTGCAAGGATACTACCAAGTGAGGATTAAGGAAGAAGACATCCCTAAGACTGCTTTGAACACGCGGTATGGCCACTTCGAATTTGTGGTAATGCCGTTCGGTGTGACCAATGCACTGGCAGTTTTCATGGATTTGATGCATCGCGTTTTCCAACCATATTTGGACAAGTTCGTGGTTATCTTCATCGATGATATCTTAATCTACTCTAAGAATCCGAAGGACCACACAGGGCACTTAAGATTGGTCATAGAGAAGCTGAGGGAATTCAAGTTTTTCGCCAAGTTCAGTAAATGTGAGTTTTGGTTAAGCTCGGGGTCTTTCCTCGGCCATGTGATATCTAAGAAAGGGATCAAGGTGGACCGGGCCAAAGTGGAAGCCGTAGCTAACTTGAAACAACTAGAGAACGTTACGGAGAAATGAAGTTTTCTTAGGTTGGCAGGGTACTATCGGCATTTCATTAAGAATTTCTCTACCCTAGCTTCGATGATGACGCAATTATTAAAGAAGGATGTCGCCTTTGTTTGGAGCAGGAAGTGTGAGAAGAGCTTACAAGAGCTTAAGAGGAGGTTGATTATAGCACCTATGCTAAGCCTACCCAAGGCTGACAAGTCTTATGCACTCTATACGAACGCATCTAAGGAAGGTCTAGGAGCTGTGCTAATGCAGTAGGGAAAGTCATAGCTTATGAATCTAGGAAGCTAAAGCCGCATGAAGCTAATTATCCAACGCATGACTTAGAGCTGGCAGCCATAGTGTTCGCCAAGATAAAGTGGCGACATTTTTGTACGGAGCTCAATATGAAGTCTTCACTGACCATAAGAGTTTGAAGTACATCTTCACGCAGATGCACTTGAATTTTCGTCAGTGTTGGTGAATGGAGTTTCTAGAGGAATATAAATGTCCTATTAATTATGACCTGGGCAAAGCGAAATGTGGTAGCTGAAGCATTGAGTCGGAAAGTGAAGATAGCCCACTTGAGAATGTAAAAGGTGTCGGCAGTCCAAGAAATCCGGGAGCAAGAGGCGGAAGTTCAAGAGAGGAAGATCTGTGTGAGCAACTTGGCTCTGAAACCCGATCTGGATCAGGAAATTGTATCAGCCCAACAGGACAGTGTGGAATTTTTGACCTTGAAGGAGAAAGAGATCACGAGGGGAGGAAGCGATTTTGTGAAACCCCAGTCAAGACCAACCTTAGAGTAAGGGGGTTGGGATGCATATCATGCTTTATTTCATGATTAAATATGTTTCATATGATTTCTATGTGCTTTGAATTTGATTTTTATTATCTTGAAGTCTTGTTGGTGAGTGATGTGTGAGAGGGGCAAAATGGTAATTTTTGCCCGAGGTGAAAATAAGGAGATAGCTTGTGGATTGAATAGGAAATAATTTTCTCGTAGAAATAGCAACAAGAGTTGTTGTGATTTAGTGGTTAGAGCCTTGGAATTAATTCTTGAGGTCTAAGGTTCAAAGTCCATCGTAGAAGCTTTAGCTTGAGTAAATTTTATTTTGCTTGGAAAAGGATGGTTTCGGCCATGACGGCCTAGATCAATGTGGTGATGATGTCCTAGGAGAGACATGTTAGGAGAATTCTCACTTCACTCTTTTGTTCTTCGCGAAATGCCAAAAGGGAATTCATTCTCCCTTGATCTTTAGCTTTTCTTAAATTCCAACTCCTTAGCTTCAGCAAGGTGTTCTATCCTTTTCGTTTCCAGAAAATTCAGTACAGGACTAAGGTCTTTTAGGATCAAAATGTCCTAGTAAAAGGCTTCTCATGGTTTGGAAAATGTAAATGATTTGTGGGAAAATTCAAGAGGAAAATCACTCTTGAAAGCTTGCTGAAATTTTTCCTCAAACTCAGTTCATTTATCTTCATGAAATGAGCTGATATTTTCCAGCTTGTTGTGCCTTCAAAAGGTCGAAAATTCTAGCTCACATTTCCTCCCAAATGCTACCAGAAAAATAGTCTTTAGGATCAGTTGAAATCTGAAAGTTTCTTGCCCAAATTCGGACTGCACAAACTGGAGCAAAGCAGGAAAAATTCATGTACGAAAATCGGTTTTGAGAGCTCAAAACCAAGCTGTTTTCTTCCAGAATTTGTATAGAACCTTAGCCATGTTTTTCCTCCATAATGAAGGCTAGAAACCATCCTTGAATACCCCTGAAATCCCCTTCAAAACTCGCTGCAAAACAGCATGGAAGTAGCAGATGAAAATCTGCCAGGAAATTCACTGTACAGCGAAAATTCCTGTGCAGATTTTTGTCCAGCTCGTTTTCTCTTCTTCTTCCAACTGAAACACCAAGCTACTTCTGTAAAAACCTTCCTTAAACCTCCCCCAATAGAGCTTCATTGGGCCCCTTGAACTTCTGCACGAAATTCCATCAATGGCTGTCCGAAAATCTCTCTACAAAATTCCTGCAATTAAGCTTGATTGGTTTCCAAAATTTCAGTCATCTTATTTAGCAACCTTCCATAATATTTTGCTCAATGGACCAGACTTCTTCTCCACCATTGTACACCCTACTTTCAGCCACCATAAGCTTCCATAACTCAGCATTAATCCCACGAAATTCTGTCCAAACAATCAGCCATGGCAGACTTCAAAGCTGTCCAAACAAATCAAGATATTCTTAGGATATCTACTTTTCAAATTCACTTCCTAACAATATTCTTCAAGGATTGTAACAACTAACCTTTCCTTTTCCCTTCCAAATCAGAGAATCAACTCCCTAAACCCTACTAGAATTCGGCCAGACCTATTCCCTCAGAAAAATCGGCAGCTACACAATCTCTTCCTCTCTCTCTCAATTTTCTTCAAGCAACAAGAACACACACACACACACTACACCAAGAACACGTACTTCTTCTCTACACCTAATAACCCTCCAAACCACCTCAAACCCTCAAGAAATCTCCAAATTTAGTCTACTTATTGCTGTGAAACCATCAACATCAATATTAACATCAAACTCCTCCAAACATCTTGCTACTTCGGATCAAAGCAAAAATTTCTGGACAAGAACATCTTCAAGGTAAACTTATTCTAACAACTTCATCCTCTTCAAACTTAACCTCTAATGAAAACCTATATGAATAAGCATGCTAATGATCTCTTCTTCTCTCTCTCTCTCTCTCTCTCTCTCTCTCTCTCTCATGGACCGAAAATTCCTCCCTTGACCGAATGGTCTCTTGTTCCATGACCATTCTTTCGCCACCCTTCTTGAACAAGATTAGCCATCTAGGAGTTGAGATCTTCTCTAAACTCCTTCAAGTCATTCATCAATGAAGTAAGTACCTTCAATCCTCTTTTTAAAATTTAGAAGCATGTTTCTAAGTTGATGAATGGCGATGGGGTTGTGTATGTGATGTTATTGATTGAAGCATGAGTATATGTATGATTGAGATGGAGATGGGATTTATGCATGGAAGGATTATATTGGTGGATTTAATGATGAGTTGAGATTTGATGCATGTCATAGGTAGTATTTGTGATGAAGCATGCTAGAGATTATGTCACCATGGGTGAATAGGATTTATATGCATGATTAGATTTTGAAGCCATGATCATGTTTATGCTAGTAGAGGTTAAATCATGTAATATTAAATTTAGATCTATGCCTATGTCCAAGACTTGGATGATTTGATGAATTGAAGGATTGAGTATGTTATTGATTATGACCATGGAATCGTGATCATGATCTAGTTGTCCCTAAGCAAATTTTATTTCATGAATAAAATATTTACTAATGATTTTTGCTAAAGAATTTCGAAAACCCTAGGAAGGGTAGAGTTGAAATTATAATATATGTAAAGGATATTTTAGTCGAATAAATAATGATTTTTTTAGAAAATAAAATAAATATTATTTAAAATAAAGACAATTAATTAAAGCACTTATGAAAAAGACTTATACTTAATAAAATATTTACTAAATCAAAACCCTTAAGGATTTACTTATTATTTTCCAAGGAAGACTTATTAAATTTAATCTTAACTAGTTTTAGCTCTCAATTACTTTCTAACAACTAAGATACCATTAAATTACTATTTTACCTAGTACCACCTATGGCTCTTGATCAAATAAACTCTAAATTTTCCTTAACAAGATTTAAACTTTCATCTTATTAGAATTTATTTCCTAATCAATTAATTATTTTAAATAACAAATTAAACTGAGCTTATAAACCTATCCAATTATTGTTTTGCCTTAAAGCTTGGGACACTAGGATCATGGTAGTAGTGAATTGAGTTGATTTAAAATTGAGGAAGTGGATTGTGGCTTGAATCTGATTAAGATTTGTATTTGCCCATGTGGGGTTAGGTCATCTGTCTGAGACCTTGTTATTGTGAGCAAGAATCAGGTAAGCTCCTGCATAAAACTTGTCTGTGTGAAATGTTTTCTTATGGCAAGCTAAATATGGAGTGTATGGACACTCGTTTATTTGAAGGCAATTGAGGGTTGAATTCATCTGTATTTCCAACGCTGGAATTATTCAAAAGTTAATGAGCAGATTTTCCAAACTCGAAACTCTTTCTAAAACTGATTTCGCTCAAAGCTTTGGAAACCCTCAAGGTGTTATTTCATGAAGCACAATGCTTTGTTCATTTTATCCCAAGTGGGAAATGTCGTTGAGTACTCAATAAGGGTGGACTAGTAGGACTAGTCTTTGAAGGGTTAGGGTGAGTCTCTTAGTAGGTGGCCACCTCTGAGGGGTGAGTCCTTCCCGGATAAAATGCCAGTTCTAGTGAGCCGTGCCGGTTCGAGTTAGCAGTTTATTTTGTTTCAGTCAAGTGACTGTGTTTTTGCCGGAACGGACACCCGGTGGTTGTTTGGGTATAGAGAAGGAGGAGTATCTTGCCCAGTAGGCCGATCACCTACTTTTGTCAGTCTGCACAACGTGTTAGGCATTCTGACCGGTTATGGGGCCCAAAGTGTGGTAACCCATATCCCTTTCTTTTGAGTGGTTGATTTCATTACTTATGTATGGCTAGAAGAGCTAAAACGCCACTCTTGCTTTTGACTGATGTTTATTGCTTGCCAATGTTTCTCTTATAAAGATTTCACACTTTGCATCCACGAACTGTTTCTGCAAAATACCCAAAGCACACACGGACTTACTGAGATTTCTGTCTCACCACATTTTATCATAATTTCAGGTTGATCCTGTTGTGGGTGAGTAGCTACCTTGGAAGAGAATGTGTTTTTGATTTTATGTACTGCTTTGGGAGACGAGTGTGGATGATTTTAATTATGATTTTTCTTTTGGAATATTATAGATGTACTGTTGAAGTATTTTTGGGTTGTAATAAATTCTTTTAGCTTGAGTATTATGTATTCCAGCAATTTTTATTTGTGACCTAGTTATAAAGACCCCTTATCCTTTGGACAGGGTGACATCCCCAGCCCTGGCGGGCTTAGGTTCTCCGAGGTGTTACAGATTTCCGGACCAATGAGAAGGGGGTACTGTATTTTCGGGACCGGATTTGTGTGTCTGACATCCAAGCCCCGACGAAGAGGATACTGGCCGAAGCTCACAAAAGTAAGTATACCATACACCCTGGGGAAGAAAAGATGTACCATGACCTGAATAAGAAATATTGGTGGTCCGAAATGAAGAGAGATGTGGTTCAGTATGTGTTAACATGCCTGACATGCCAGAAAGTTAAAGTGGAGCATAAGAAGTCTGCAGGTTTACTGCATCCATTACCGATCCCCGAGTAGAAATGGGAGGAGGTGACTATGGATTTTGTGACTGGTCTTCAGATAACCAAGTCACCCAGGGATACAATTTGGGTGGTAGTGGACCGACTAACCAAGACAATGCATTTTATACCAGTGAACGTAAGGGCCTCGATGGAAAAATTGGTTCAGACTTATACCCGAGAAATTGTAAGGTTGCATGGTGTACCATCAAGCATTGTGTCGGATAGGGACCCTAGGTTCATTTCATGATTTTGGAACAAGTTCCAAGAGTCTTTGGATACTACATTAAAATTTAGCACCTATGCTCATCCGCAGACTGACGGTCAATTCGAGAGAGTTATCCAGATACAAGAGGACTTGCTCCGAGCATGTATTTTGGACTTTGGAGATAAGTAGATCGAGTGTTTACCACATGCAGAATTGGCATATAACAACAGTTATCAGACATCAATTGGGATGGCGCCGTATGAAGTATTAAAAAGGCAAAAATGTCAAGTACCGATATACTGGTGCTGGACAGAAGAAGGGAACACTAGAAGGACTGGTGAGGTAAGCATTCAGGAAATGACGGACAAGGTCAAGGTTATCCAAGAAAGGCTATGGGCAACGTAAAGCCAGCAGAAGAAGTGAACTGGAGTTCCAAGTGGGTGATTACGCATTCTTGAAGTTGAGTCCAAGCAAAGGAATCCTAAGGCATCCCAGAAGAGGAAAGCTTAGCCCTAGGTAATTAGGACCGTTTCTGATATTAGAGAAAGTTGGGCCGGTTGACTATATATTGGACCTACCTAATGGCCTAGCTGGGATGCATGATGTTTTCCATATATCTCAATTGAATGAGTTTTAGCCGATTCAAACTCTTCCAATGCTAGGAAATCTTATCCAAAATCCTTTAGTGAATCAGATTTTATTTCAATCCTACTTCAACCAGGTTTTGCTTCCTTTTTCTAGTAGAATTTCGGCCGCCTTGTGCTGGCACAGGCTGTTCGAAATTCCAGTACTCCTAAGTGCAGTCCAACTCATCAAATCCTAGCTCAAAACATCTATAACACTCCTCATCAATTCAAATCACCTTAGCCACACAAAAACCAGATTTTACTCACACAAATTCTAGAAATTTGGCCAGCTTAGGAACCAGAATTTCGGCCAGCCTTGCACAGGAAATTTCCGCCGGCTTGCACTACAACTAAAATGAAAATTCTGCACACCAAAACCTACCAAAATCCTCAGCTGATTAAGCCAATTTTTAGCACCTAAAACCCTTTCCTTTTCTCTGTAAATTTCTACAGAACAATAGCTAAAATAGTCCAGAATTTCTCCCCTCTGGTTTAATGATTTTTGCACAGCACATGAGCCATTCTTGCACAGAATTTTAGTTCTCAAAACCTACTCAAACTTTTCCTTGTTTTGGCCAAAAATTCTAAATGCACATAACCCTTTCCTTGAGCAATATTTCTACCAGCATAAGGTAGCAATTACAGAATATTTTCGCCTCATAAACCCGACGAAATTTGGCAGCAACATGGTGCACAGCAAGCTGCAATTTTTAGCCTTGTTGTCCACGAAACCTAAAGCCATTATGAGTCTTTCTTAACACCACCATCTAACCTTAAACCAAGCTTCTCTAACCCTAAATCATATTAGCCAACTACCCTCTCCATTCTACATGAAAATTCCAGCAAGAATCTCCCTATAATTTTCCAAATTCACAAGAACAATTCCTAGCAAGAGACTGATCACGCTCCAATGTGAGCAAAAACCATTTTAACCTCTTGATTCCTTTCTTCCATCAATTATTCACTTTACCTTCCCTTGAATCATGCCACCTAAAGGCTGATTTCATCCATTTTACCTACTTTCAGTCAAAAGGATCGAAAGAAGGCAGCTTTTCTCTTCAACTCGAATGAACTCGAGATGAACACCATAGGCGCATCGAGATCCTGTTAACCTGGTTATTGCAAGGTAAGGAAATCCTACCCTTGATGTCGGAACTAAGGTTTAGTATGGTTAATGATGTGCATTAGCTTGATAAATGGGTATTTTGAGTCGAGTAATTAATTAAGCATATTCGATGCATATTTTACTGTGGTAATTGTAGATATGAGTTGTGATGGTCAAGTCAAGCCTTTTTGATATAATATTCATGTCTTTGATGAATATATGGTCATAGTATATGAACTTTGGGGATTGTATAATTTATTTGGAATTAGATAGAGGATTGTGAATTGTTATAGGAATAAATGAGTTTAGAGCATGTTTGAATCGATTGAGACCCTGATCATGATAATATGTGGTTCTAGATCAGGAGGATATTTGAACGAAGAAAGTTGTGATTTTATCTTGTTTGTCTGAGGCACATTAAGTAAGTCCTTACATAAACTCTTTTGTTACATGTTGTGATGGCAAGTTTATGTTGTAAAGCTTTGTGATGCAACTATTAAACTATGTTTACCTGGGTTGTAAGGGTGGATATTTATTCTTTAAACGGTTTTCTCAAGCTAACAATTTTATAAAAAAAAACCATTCTTTCTTCTAAATTTTTAGAAAACTCTTTTAAAGAAAACCACGTTGTACAAAGCCAAGGTATGAAAATTTTGAATTAGGAATTGACGGATATGTTCGTTGAGTACTCAATAGGGGTAGGCAAACAATAGTAGTCTTGGAGGGCTAGAGTAAGTCTTCTGGCAGGAGGCCACCTTCAGAATGAGATCGGTATGGTTGGTCAGGCTGATCCGAGCTAGCATTTGTACCTGGTAAGGTATTATTTATTTTCCCGACATGGACACCCGGATGGTTTTGTTGGGTGTAGAGAAGGAGGAGTATCTCACCCGGTGAGCTATACACTAACCTTGACGAGAATGCCCAACGTGTGGCAATCTGGTCACGGCAAGGTGCACAAAGTGTGGTGCCTTGCCCTCATGAAGCCCAACGTGTGGTGACATGACTTTGATTCGAGTGGTGGATTTGTTTTGTACAAAGTTCGATTATGTGAAAATACCCACTCCTTGCAAAAGAGAAATTATTTATGACTTGCCAAATATTTCTGCAAATATTTTTCTCTATGCATACACGAACTATTTAAAATACCATGTGCACACATAGGACTTACTAAGATTTAATCTCACACTATTTTATATTAAGTTTTCAGGAGATAGGCTATGCTGAGCAAGTGAGGCATGTGATAATTGAAGCTTTTGCTATTTTTACGTTTTGGTTCTAGTAGATAATTGTTGTTTATGCTTCTAAACCATATTCATTTTATTTTGTATTGCTCCATTTTAAGACGGATATAATAAGAGCTTTCTTATTTATCTAAGTTTGATTCATTTGGGGTTTACCTTTATATTTTATACCTCGTTTTAAAGACCCATTGTCCTCCGGGAGGAGGCGACATCCCCGCCCTTTTAGGGTACGTAGTCGTAGGGTGTTACAAGTGGTATCAGAGCCCAGGTTTAGGCAATTACTGGACTTACTGGGATTTATTTTCTTAAGTATTTTGATCTGGTACTAATTGTTGTCTTTTGTTTATAAGATGGTCAAAAAAGTTGCATCGGCTGTCAGAGATTGGCCGCTGGCTACGGGAATCCACCTGCCCCACTACCCGTAGCTGATCCATCCTCGTCTGATTCAAAGAGAGAGCATAAGCCGCCTGTGCCAGACGACCCAGTGGTTAAGGTGGAAATAGAGGTTGAAGGGAGCCTAGGAGAGTACGAGGGGGATGATGAGAGGGTGGTAGTAGAGTTTGCCAGTGATGGAGAGGAAGATGAGGAGATGGCTGAGTTGAGTGAGAAGGAGGTACATAAGCTCGGGAACGAGGGAGACGGTGAGAGTGAATGGGAGATGGTTAGGATAGAGGAAGAGGATGAGGAGGCAATGGAGGTTCCCCGGTCTCCGTAGATGGGAGAAGTTGATAGAACTCCTGCTTGCTTTGACCCTAAGGAGTCCAGTGGTGAGGGACCATGGCCGAGGGATGAAGTTGCCTCGGGATAAAGGGAACTTAAGGCAATCAGCTCTAGGAGTGGTAGATAAGGGAAAGACGAAATGGAAAGGGTCCTAAGGGGTGTGGATGTCGATATGGACTGGGAATAGATGACATGTTAAGGAGAGAGTGGTTGCTTTATCCATCCGACTCGGGGTATGAGAGGCATGCGCCTAAGGGTGCGGTTAGATTAGCGTTGGATGAGCTTTTTGAGATGGCCATGAAAGCCAAGAGGGGCCGTGAGGGTGAGTCAGGGCAGTCATGTGAGAGTGTTGGTTTTGTGAGGGACTACATAGGAAGACCCAATAGCTCCATGGGGTGGCTTGTGGAACCAACCTCTCACGACTCCGATGCCTCTGTTGAAATTAGAGAGAGTCGGGTTTGGAGGACCCGCAGTATTTACTTTTCTTTCTTCAGTATTTGCATTCCTTTGTTTGTTTAGTCTTTTCAAGGAAGCATGTTACTTGTAGGACTTAATTACTATATCAAATAAAAGGGTATCGCATGTGAGGACCCTTTCTTTTCGAAAGCATGGTTTTTGTGAAAAGCATGAGTTTCATTTATTACTTGATTTTTCCCTTCATAACATCATCAAATTCTCTTTTAAAATGAGTAGATGACATAACTATTATCTGATCATGCACCTGAGCAAACTCTTTTCCCCTTGGTAACTATTTGACTTTATGTGAATGTGATCAAAAATGGCACCAAGATGCAGAACAGGTGTACAGAGTAGAACTGTGTAGGAAAGTGCATCCTCCACTCCAAAATTTAAGCAAATGCTTCGTTCCACACCCGACGTGGAAGAGCACTTTCCACGAGAACAGGATTTAGCTTCGGAGAGATAGCAAGATGTGACCATTGCTCAGGCTTTCGACAAGATGGCCTCGATCCTACAGAACCTAACAGAGAAAGTGGACAAGGTGGCTAGGTAACCACCGCGGGGAGAGGATGTGGCCCTGGAGCGTTTCCTGAAGTTCTAACCTCCCGCCGTCCAAGGGGAAGTGAAGCAGCATGAAAAGGCCGAGCAGTAGGTTGAAGATTTGGAGGATATCTTTGCTACTATGCAGTACTCAGAAGAGAGAATGGTGATGTTTGCTGCTTTTCAGCTGAGGGGACCGTCACGGGCATGGTGGCGGCTTGTGCGAGGTGACTGGGATAGATAGGAGCTGGAATGGACATGTGACGACTTTACTGAAGCTTTCCTTGCTGACTACATTCCTCGATGGGTAGCTGAGAAGAGGGAGGACAAGTTCCAAACCCTCAAGCAGGGAGGCATGACCATTACTCAGTATGCAGCCTGGTTCATGCAGTTGTCCAAGTACTGCAAATGCTTGGTCGACACGGAGCAGAAGCGCACTCGGCAGTTCATGAAGGGGCTAAGGCCAGATTTAAGGAAGGCATTGGCCCCATCACCGCCAACATCGTACGGCGCCGCCGTGGACACAGCATCCCGAACGGAGAATGAAGATCGCAATCGACTTGTGAACAGACCCTTCCAATCGAATCGTCCACCCATGAGGCCTTCAAGTAACAACCTACCTGCGGGCTCTACGCCGTGGGGAAATCGGGGTAAGCAGCCTCGAGTGCCTATGGCTGGATCGATGCAAGGCAACCTAAATTGTGGACTCTGTGGAAAGTGGGGCTACACCAAGAGGAATTGTTGGGGGAATGGGAGTGTAAGGAGGTGCTTCAATTGTGGAGACCCAGGTCATCTGAGGAATGCCTGCCCTAAACCTTTAAGGATTGGGCAGACCATCCCGACCCAGCCAATAGGAGTCTATAGAGGTGCTGCTGCTGGACCAGCTCGAACGGGAGGCCAGAAGCCTCAGGTGAAGGCCAAGGTCTTTGCCCAGAGCAGAGAGAGCATGAGCTGCCTGTGCTAGACGACTTGGTGGTTGAGGTGGAGATAGCAGTTTAATGGAGCCTTGGAGAGTATGAGGGGGATGATGAGAGGGAGGTAGTAGAGTTTGCCTGTGAGGGAGGGGAAGATGAGGAGATGTCTGAGTTGAGTGAGGAGGAGGAAGATGAGCTCAGGAATGAGGGAGATGGTGAGAGTGAAGGGGAGATGGTTGGGATAGTGGAAGAGGATGAGAAGGCAATGGAGGTTCCCCGGACCCCGCAGGTAGGAGAAGTTTATAGAACTCCTACTTGCTATGACGCTAAGGAGTCCAGTGGTGAGGGACCTAGGCCGAGGGATGAAGTTGCCCCGGGAGAGAGGGAACTTAGGCAGTCAGCTCTAGGAACGGTAGATAAAGGAAAGAGGAAACTGGAAGGGGGTCCTAATGGGTGTGGACACCGATATGGACTGCGAATAGATGCCAAGTTAAGGTGAGAGAGGTTGCATGATCCATCTGACTCGGGGAATGAGAGGCTTGTGCCTAAGGCTGCGGTTACGTTTCTGTTAGATGAGCTTTATGAGACGTCCATGAGAGCTAAGAGGGGCCGTGAGGGTGAGTCAGGGCAGTCAAGTAAGAGTGTTGGTTTTACGAGGGACTACATAGGAAGACCCGATTGCTCCATGGGATGGCTTGTAGAACCAGCCTCTCACGACTCCGATGCGTTTGTTGAAACTAGAGAGTGTTGAGTATAGAGGACCCGCAGTATTTACTTTTCTTCCTTTGTGATTTGCATTCCTTTGTTTGTTTATTCCTTTCAAAGAAGCATGTTGCTTGTAGGACTTGATTATTTTATTAAATAAAAGGGTGTCGCATGGGATAACCCTTTCTTTTCGAAAGTATGGTTTATATGAAAATCATGAGTTTCATTTATTACTTGATTTTTCCCTTCATAACATCATCAAATTATCTTTTAAAATGAGTAGATGACACACCTATTAACTGATCATGCACCTGAGCATACTCTTTTCCCCTGGTAATTATCTAACCTTGAGAGAATGTGATCAAGGATGGCGCCAAGATGCAGAACAGTCGTACATAGCAAACTATGCAGGAAAGTACATCATCCATTCTGGAATTTGAGCAGATGCATCGTTCCACACCCGACGTGGAAGTGCATTTGCCACGAGAACAAGAGTTAGCTTTGGAGAGATCACAAGATGTGACCATTGCGCAGGCTTTCGACAAGATGGCCTCGATCCTGCAGAACCTAACAGAGAAAGTGGATAAGGTGACCAGGAAACCACCGCGGGGAGAGGATGAGGCCTGGAGCGTTTCCTGAAGTTCCAACCACCCGCCTTCTAGGGGGAAGTGGAGCAGGATGAGAAGGCCGAGCAGTGGGTTAAACAGTTGGAGGATACCTTCGCTACTTTGCAGTACTCAGAAGAGAGAATGGTGAAGTTTACTACTTTTCAGCTGAGGGGACTGTCACAGGCATGGTGGCAGTATATACAGGGTTACTGGGATAGAGAGGAGCCGGAATGGACATAGGACGACATTACGGAAGCTTTCCCTGCCAAGTACATTCCTTGATGTGTAGCAGAGAAGTGGGAGGATGACTTCTAAATCCTCAAGCAGGAAGGCATGTCCGTTGCTCAGTATGCATCCCGGTTCATGCAGTTGTCCAAGTACTGCAAATACTTGGTCGACACGGAGCAGAAGCGCACCCGGCAGTTCGTGAAGGGGCTGAGGCCAGATTTAAGGAAGGCATTACGGAAGCTTTCCCTGCCAAGTACATTCCTTGATGTGTAGCTGAGAAGTGGGAGGATGACTTCTAAACCCTCAAGCAGGAAGGCATGTCCGTTGCTCAGTATGCATCCCGGTTCATGCAGTTGTCCAAGTACTGCAAATACTTGGTCGACACAGAGCAGAAGCGCACCCGGCAGTTCGTGAAGGGGCTGAGGCCAGATTTAAGGAAGGCATTGACCCCATCACCGCTAACTGTTAGTGTTGTGCTCTAGAGGCAATCACTTGTACCATGTATATTGCATATTAAATTAATAAGAAGCATTCTTTATCTTTCAATTTGATAGTTATATCTAAATATGTTTACAAACTATTAGATAAAGTCCCTAGTACAACACAGTCTTAAGGAAATAATGATAGAGATCATGATGTGAGATTCCTACTATACTATGCAGTGTTTGTACTTAAATAATCCCCAGTCATAATATTAATATGATGGGACATTATTAATACGCCAAGACTGGCACATGTTATATCTTTTGATTGGATCAAGCGGTGGTTCTCATATCCGTAAGTATTGGGATACTCGGGATTAACGTGTGGATGCTTATTTTGGAACAAGTTCATTGGATGACCTAGCTACGAGATAATCACTTGGATAAATATTTAGTGCCAGTGATAGAATCTCATTATAGCAAGCGTGAAAGTCTCCTTAGACTTGAGATCTCCAAGGTACTTTGTGAAACGAGCGTTGTACTTTGATTCTAATCTTTGGAGTCTTATCTAGGACTGCCTATAGGATGGATATTGGGTACAACGTAAAGTAAACGAAAGTAGTTGAGAAAGTCAATAAATGATTCACCACTCCTAATAGTAGGAGAGTATATCTCAAGGCCGCTTGTAGAAATCATTACTCATGAAGTCCTTGGCCAAGGCGACTATGGGATGGAAATGATTCCAATTGATACACATATCGAGTAATGGATTTCTTGAACAAGTACTAAAATATTCGGGCCAGAATTGATAATATTCTGGAGGGAGTTGGCACTAATTCTATGCTCTAGACTGAATGAGTTATTGTATGGTGAAAGGAGTTTATTGCACTGATAATTTGCTATTGAAAGGTTCATGTCAAGCCACTTGACTTTCTGGACTTTTGGGTGGTCAAGAGTCATTGCTAGATGTCACTCTTGATATGCTAAATATGGATTTATTAATTAAAGTATTAATAAATTTAATTCTTAATAAATATGAAATAATGGGTGGAATGACTAAATCCTAATTGTGGGATTATTTGCTCTAGATAAGGAAGGAATGGAAATAAGAGCAATCGATTGAGTTGGATCTAGTTGTGATTTATCCAAGTAAGTCCCTGCATAACTGTTTTGATAAATGTTACTTGTTTGCAAGCAATTTTTACAATGTTATTTGGAATTGATGTCAATATGATGTTTTGACACAAGGATAGAGCCTTGACTAAAAATGATGAGTTATATTGGATTGTTGTGAGACTTGGATTGGAAACGTGGATGTTTTATTTTCAAAATGAATTTACTAAATTTTATTTATTCAAACTCAAAAGCGATTTCTTATACTATTGTCAAACGATTTGAAAATGCTATTACGAAAACCACGTTTTGCAATCAAACGAATCGAAGACTTTCGAAAAAGGGAAAATGATTCTACCCCTAATTGGGGAGCGTTGAGTACTCAGCGAGGGTAGACTAATAGTACTAGTTTCGAAGAATAAGAGTGAGTCTTCTGGCAGGAGGCCACCTCCAGAAGATAAACTTAACTTGGAGAGGTGACAGTACTACTTAGTCAGGCCGTTCGCCGGGAGAAAGGGAACTTAGGCAGTCAGCTCTAGGAACGGTAGATAAAGGAAAGAGGAAACTGGAAGGGGGTCCTAATGGGTGTGGACACCGATATGGACTGCGAATAGATGCCAAGTTAAGGTGAGAGAGGTTGCATGATCCATCTGACTCGGGGAATGAGAGGCTTGTGCCTAAGGCTGCGGTTACGTTTCTGTTAGATGAGCTTTATGAGACGTCCATGAGAGCCAAGAGGGGCCGTGAGGGTGAGTCAGGGCAGTCAAGTAAGAGTGTTGGTTTTACGAGGGACTACATAGGAAGACCCGATTGCTCCATGGGATGGCTTGTAGAACCAGCCTCTCACGACTCCGATGCGTTTGTTGAAACTAGAGAGTGTTGAGTATAGAGGACCCGCAGTATTTACTTTTCTTCCTTTGTGATTTGCATTCCTTTGTTTGTTTATTCCTTTCAAAGAAGCATGTTGCTTGTAGGACTTGATTATTTTATTAAATAAAAGGGTGTCGCATGGGATAACCCTTTCTTTTCGAAAGTATGGTTTATATGAAAATCATGAGTTTCATTTATTACTTGATTTTTCCCTTCATAACATCATCAAATTATCTTTTAAAATGAGTAGATGACACACCTATTAACTGATCATGCACCTGAGCATACTCTTTTCCCCTGGTAATTATCTAACCTTGAGAGAATGTGATCAAGGATGGCGCCAAGATGCGAAACGGTCGTACATAGCAAACTATGCAGGAAAGTACATCATCCATTACGGAATTTGAGCGGATGCATCGTTCCACACCCGACGTGGAAGTGCATTTGCCACGAGAACAAGAGTTAGCTTTGGAGAGATCACAAGATGTGACCATTGCGCGAGGCTTTCGACAAGATGGCCTCGATCTGCGAGAACCTAACGGAGAAAGTGGATAAGGTGACCAGGAAACCACCGCGGGGAGAGGATGAGGCCTGGAGCGTTTCCTGAAGTTCCAACCACCCGCCTTCTAGGGGGAAGTGGAGCAGGATGAGAAGGCCGAGCAGTGGGTTAAACAGTTGGAGGATACCTTCGCTACTTTGCGGTACTCGGAAGAGAGAATGGTGAAGTTTACTACTTTTCAGCTGAGGGACTGTCACGAGCATGGTGGCGGTATATACGAGGTTCTCGGGATAGAGAGGAGCCGGAATGGACATAGGACGACATTACGGAAGCTTTCCCTGCCAAGTACATTCCTTGATGTGTAGCGAGAGAAGTGGGAGGATGACTTCTAAATCCTCAAGCGAGGAAGGCATGTCCGTTGCTCGAGTATGCATCCCGGTTCATGCGGTTGTCCAAGTACTGCAAATACTTGGTCGACACGGAGCGAAGCGCACCGGCGAGTTCGTGAAGGGGCTGAGGCCAGATTTAAGGAAGGCATTACGGAAGCTTTCCTGCCAAGTACATTCCTTGATGTGTAGGCGAGAAGTGGGAGGATGACTTCTAAACCCTCAAGCGAGGAAGGCATGTCCGTTGCTCGGTATGCATCCCGGTTCATGCGAGTTGTCCAAGTACTGCAAATACTTGGTCGACACGAGAGCGAAGCGCACCGGCGAGTTCGTGAAGGGGCGAGGCCGGATTTAAGGAAGGCATTGACCCCATCACCGCTAACTGTTAGTGTTGTGCTCTAGAGGCAATCACTTGTACCATGTATATTGCATATTAAATTAATAAGAAGCATTCTTTATCTTTCAATTTGATAGTTATATCTAAATATGTTTACAAACTATTAGATAAAGTCCCTAGTACAACACAGTCTTAAGGAAATAATGATAGAGATCATGATGTGATATTCCTACTATACTATGCAGTGTTTGTACTTAAATAATCCCCAGTCATAGTATTAATATGATGGGACATTATTAATACGCCAAGACTGGCACATGTTATATCTTTTGATTGGATCAAGCGGTGGTTCTCATATCCGTAAGTATTGGGATACTCGGGATTAACGTGTGGATGCTTATTTTGGAACAAGTTCATTGGATGACCTAGCTACGAGATAATCACTTGGATAAATATTTAGTGCCAGTGATAGAATCTCATTATAGCAAGCGTGAAAGTCTCCTTAGACTTGAGATCTCCAAGGTACTTTGTGAAACGAGCGTTGTACTTTGATTCTAATCTTTGGAGTCTTATCTAGGACTGCCTATAGGATGGATATTGGGTACAACGTAAAGTAAACGAAAGTAGTTGAGAAAGTCAATAAATGATTCACCACTCCTAATAGTAGGAGAGTATATCTCAAGGCCGCTTGTAGAAATCATTACTCATGAAGTCCTTGGCCAAGGCGACTATGTGATGGAAATGATTCCAATTGATACACATATCGAGTAATGGATTTCTTGAACAAGTACTAAAATATTCGGGCCAGAATTGATAATATTCTGGAGGGAGTTGGCACTAATTCTATGCTCTAGACTGAATGAGTTATTGTATGGTGAAAGGAGTTTATTGCACTGATAATTTGCTATTGAAAGGTTCATGTCAAGCCACTTGACTTTCTGGACTTTTGGGTGGTCAAGAGTCATTGCTAGATGTCACTCTTGATATGCTAAATATGGATTTATTAATTAAAGTATTAATAAATTTAATTCTTTATTTTATTAAGGATTATTAATCCTAATATTGTTAGAATTAATTCATATTATGCTACCAATAAGACCAGGAAACCTAATGGGTCACACACAATAAATGTTTGAATGCTCAAATATATTATTTGATAATATTGTGGGGTTAATTAAGAGAAGGGAATATATTTATAGGTGAATTATAAGTTTGTTATAATTCATGGGATCTAATTGTAATTAAGTAAACTTCAAGGACCAATTTGTTGACAATTGGACGTTGAAGGACTAAGTTGCAATTTACGGTAATTATAAATCTATAAATATAAGGAAACGATTTCCTTAGGGTAAGAGATACTGACTATTCACGCAATAACAAAGAAACCGTTTCTCTGCCTCTCTCTTGATCAAACCCTAGCCATCTCTCTCTTATTAATCAAACCTTAGCCTCCTAAATTCTATTAGTATAGAATTGTGAGATTGTGAGCCTTCGACCTTGTGTGGATTATCATTAGAGGGAGTTCTTTCTTGGACTTCAGTTGAGCTGCTGTGAACCGGTTTTATGATCTGGATCGCGCCTGCATTCTTGGAACAAGAAAAATTTAAATTCCAGCTTCATGAGGTAATAAGCGTGATATTCTTTTTTTCCCGTTTCTTCTGCAAACCCGTGATCCATGGCTTAGATTTCTTGCTATTTTCCGCTGCGTTTAATCTGATTAATTAATTTAGAAATCCTACACCAACGTCGTACACCGCTGCCGTGGACGCAGCTTCCCGGACGAAGAATGAAGATCGGCATCGACCGGTGAATAGACCCTTCAAACCAAATCGTCCACCCATGAGGCCTTCAAGCAACAAGTAACCTACAGGCTCTATGCCGTGGGGAAATCGTGGTAAGCAGCCTCGAGTGCCTATGGCCGGATCGATGCAAGGCAACCTAAATTACCGACTCTGTGGAAAGCGGGGCCACACCAAGAGGAATTGTTGGGGGAACGGGAGTGTAAGGAGTTTCTTCAATTGTAGAGACCTAGGTCATCTAATGAATGCTTGCCCTAAACCTTCAAGGATTGGGCAGACCGCCCCGACCCATCCAATAGGAGTAAATAGAGGCGCTGGTGCTGGACTAGCTGGAACGGGAGGCCAGAAGCCTCAAGTGAAGGCCAAATTTTTTGCCCTGAGTAGAGAGGAAGTCGGAACAAATGCGGCCGTAATAGAAGATAACCTTTCTATCCAAGGTCGTCTTGTTAATGTTTTGATAGATCTAGGATCCACACACTCTTACGTAAGCAATGTATGTGCATCACATCTGGGTTGGAAAGGAAAGGAATTACCCTATACCCTAGTAGTAAGCTCACCCTTGGGAAAAGTGGTAGAAGCAGGTAAGAAAATGGGGAGCTGTGAAGTTGAGGTAGGGAAGGAGATTTCGGAAGTAGATCTCATAACTCTGCCCATAGACGATTATGACCTGATCTCGGGCATGGATTGGTTGTCAAAGCACGGAGCTCGAGTGGACTGTAAGATCAAGACAGTGTAGTTTGTGAGACCTAGTCGGGATGTAATTGAATTCAATGGTAAGCAAGCAAAGGAGCTGATATTTTTGATTGCTGCTGGTAAGGCCCGGAAGTTCCTCAAGAAAGGAAGTACGGGATATTTGCCGTATCTCCTGAATAAACCTAAGAATCAGTGTAGCTTGGAGAGTACGGAGGTGGTAGAAGACTTTCCAGACGTTTTCCCTACTGAGCTCACTTCTCTACTCCCTGAACGGGAAGTTGAATATACATTAGACCTAATACCTGGAGCAGAACTGGTGTCAAGAACCCCCAACCGAATGGCACTGACGGAGCTGAAAGAGTTAAAGGAGCAATTGTTAGAGTTGGTGAGGTAAGGCTACATTTGACCAAGTACATCACCGTGGGGTGCCCCGGTGTTGTTTGTTAAGAAGAAAGATGGTACCTTGAGGCTATGCATTGACTACCGAGGACTGAACAACTTAACGATCAAGAATAAATACCCTATACCCATGATCAACGAGTTATTCAATCAACTACAAGGTGCCGCTTGCTTTTTTATGTTGGACCTACAGTAAGGATACAACCAGGTGAGGATTAAGGAAGAAGACATCCCTAAGATTGCTTTCAACACATGGTATAGCCACTACGAATTTGTGGCAATGTCGTTCGGTGTGACCAATGTACCGGCAATTTTCATGGATTTGATGCATTGCGTTTTCCAACCATATTTTGTCAAGTTCGTGGTTATCTTCGTCGATGATATCTTAATCAACTCCAAGAATCCGAAGGATCACGCGGAGCACATAAGATTGGTCCTAGAGAAGCTGAGGGAATTCAAGCTTTCGCCAAGTTCAGTAAATGTGAGTTTTGGTTAAGCTCGGGGTCTTTCCTCGGCCATGTGATATCTAAGGAAGGGATCAAGGTGGACCCTGCCATGGTGGAAGCTGTAGCTAATTGGAAATAACTGGTGAACGTTACGGAGATACGAAATTTCCTTGGGTTGGCCGGGTACTATCGGCATTTCACTAAGAATTTCTCTACCCTGGCTTCGCCGATGACGCGATTATTAAAGAAGGATGTCGCTTTTGTTTGGAGCGAGAAGTATGAGAAGAGCTTTCAAGAGCTTAAGAGGAGGTTGATTACAGTACCTATGCTAAGCCTACCCGAGGCTGACAAATCCTATGCACTCTATACGAACGCATCCAAGGAAGGTCGAGGAGCTGTGCTAATGCAGGAGGGGAAAGTCATAGCTTATGCGTCTAGGAAGCTAAATCCGCATGAAGCTAATTATCTAATGCATGACTTGGAGCTGGCAGCCATAGTGTTCGCCTTGATGAAGTGGCGACATTATTTGTACGGAGCTCGATATGAAGTCTTCACTGACCATAAGAGTTTGAAGTACATCTTCACGCAGAAGCACTTGAATCTTCGATAGCATAGGTGGATGGAGTTTCTGGAGGAATATAAGTGTCTTTTTAATTATCACCCGGGCACAGCGAATGTGGTAGCTGACGCTTTGAGTCAGAAAGTGAAGATTGCCCACTTGAGAATGCAAGAGGTGTCGGTAGTCTAGGAAATCCTAGAACAAGAGGCTGAAGTTCAAGAGAGGAAGATCTGTGTGAGCAACTTGGCTTTGAAACCCGATCTGGGTTAGGAAATTGTATCTGTCCAATAGGACAGTGTGGAATTTCAGACCTTCAAGGAGAAAGAGATCACGAAGGGAGGAAGCGATTTTTCGATCGACGAGAAAGGGGTACTGTATTTTCGGGATCGGATTTACGTGCCTGACATCCAAGCCCTGAGGAAGAGGATACTGGCCGAAGGTCACAAGAGCGAGTATACTATACACCCTGGGAAGTAAAGAAGTACCATGACCTGAAGAAGAAATATTGGCGGCCCGGAATGAAAAGAGATGAGGTTCAGTATGTGTCAACGTGCCTGAAGTGCCAGAAAGCTAAAGTGGAGCAGAAGAAGTTTGCAGGTTTACTGCATCCATTACCGATCCCCTAGTGGAAATGGGAGGAGGTGACTATGGATTTTGTGACTGGTCTTCCGATGAACAATTCACACAGGGATGCAATTTGGGTGGTAGAGGACCGACTGACCAAGACAATGCATTTTATACCAGAGAACGTAAGGGACTCGATGGAAAATTTGGCTCAGACATATACCCAAAAATTGTAAGGTTGCATGGTGTACCATCAAGCATTGTATCGGATTGGGACCCAAGGTTCACTTTGAGATTTTGGAACAAGTTCTAAGAGTCTTTGGGTACTACATTGAAATCCAGCACCTCCGCTCATCCGCAGACCGACGGTCAATCCTTGAGAGTCATCCACATACTTGAGGACATGCTCCGAGCATGTATTTTGGACTTTGGAGATAAGTGGATCAAGTGTTTACCACATGCAGAATTGGCATATAACAACAGTTATCAGACATCGATTGGGATGGTGCCGTAAAAAACATTATATAGGCAAAAAATGTCAAGTACCGATATACTGGGAATGGACGGAAGAGTGGAATATTAGAAGAACTGGTGAGGTATGCATTCAGGAAATGACGGACAAGGTCAAGGTTATTCGAGAAAGGCTAAGGGCAACGCAAAGCTGGTAGAAAAGCTACGCAGATTCTAGAAGAAGGGAACTAGAGTTCTAAGTGGGTGATTGTGCATTCTTGAAGTTGACTCCTAGCAGAGGAATCCTGAGGCATCCCAGAAGAGGAAAGCTGAGTCCTAGGTATTTAGGACCGTTTCCGATATTGGAGAAAGTTTGGCCGATTACCTATAGATTGGACCTACTTGATGGCCTAGCTGGGATGCATGATGTTTTCCATGTATCTCAGTTGAAGAAGTACAACCCCGATCGGAGTCATGTACTTAATGAGGAACCGTTGGAGTTGCAACCGAATTTGAGCTATGTGGAGAGACCAGTCAAGATCTTGGAATGGAGTATTAAGACCCTTCAAAACAAGCAGATACCTATGGTGAAGATACTTTGGGACCATCATGGAGCACAAGATGCAATATGGGAAACTGAGGAATGATTAAGGCGGAAGTATCCGGATATGCTCTAAGGGCAACATCTCTGAATTTCGGAACGAATTTCTCTTCAGGTGGAGGGGATGTAATACCCCACCCATAACCACCTTTGACTATGGGGAAAAAATTCATGCATTGCATAGCATTTCGCATTTCTTGTGGTATCTTAAAATTATTCTTGCATTGGTGCACGTGATTTTCAAAGTTGCTCTTCCATTTGATTTATTTGCTGAGAAATAATTGTGTTATTGCATTACTTGAGACTTGTTTAAGTGAAGTTTAGTAGAGGAGATGGAAGGATGAGAATTAGGGTGGAAAAGAATTTCCTAGGGAAATATTAGAATTGGAGTTGATTTGGAATAGCGGTTAGGTTTGGTGATTTTCCGTGGTGACCCGAGTTCGAATCTTACCTCTTGCGAATATTAGTTCTTTTTTTTAAATTATTTTGCTAGATTCCCTTATGCTTTAGACAAAAAAAAACCCTACCTATCCTAGTGAATTTTCAGTGCCATTTTTTCTAAGAGAATAAGTCTCTATATTTATCTCCTAAATTCAATGATTTTTTATGTGAATAAAGTTTACTTTTATTTTCAGCTTTTGTTCTCTTTGATTTTCAATAAAACCCTAGCTGAATAACTAAATTCCAACTTGATTTTTAACTTACTAGATTTTGTAATGGATAGTTGGAATTAAAGTGCTATTTTTCTAGTTGGATACCTTGTGGATTTTGAACCTAGAACCTTAGCTAAAAATCTGGAAAATTTTCCAGCTTGGTGCTGCCAGTTTTTGAAGGAGTTTTAGCTAACTCAAACTCTTCCAACACTAGGAAATCTTATCCAAAATCCTTTAGCAAATTAGATTTTATTTCAATCCTACTTCAACCAGGTTTTGCTTCCTTTTTCTAGCAGAATTTCGGTAGCCTTGTGCAGGCATAAGCTGTTCGAAAATTGCAGCACTCCTTAGTGCAGTCCAACTCTTCAAATCCTAGCTCAAAGCATCTAGAACACTCCTCTTTAATTCAAATTACCTTAGCCACACAAAAACCTGATATTACTCACCAAAATTCCAGAAATTTGGCCAGCTTAGGAACCAGAATTTCGGTCAGCCTTGCACAGGAAATTTCAGCCAGCTTGCACTCCAACTCAAACGAAAAATCTGCACATCAAAACCTACCAAAATCCTCAGCTGATTAATCCAATTTTCAGTTCCTAAAACCCTCACATTTTCCTTGTAAATCATGGCAGAACAACAGCTAAAATAGTCCAGAATTTCTCCCCTCTGGTTTAGTGATTTTCGCACAGCACATGAGCCATTCTTGCACAGAATTTTATTTCTCAAAACCTACTCAAACTCTTCCTTGTTTTGGCTAAAAAATCTGAACGCACACAACCCTTTCCTTGAGCAATATTTCGGCCAGCATAAGGTAGCAATTGCAGAATATTTTCTCCTCATAAACCCTCCCAAGCTCGGTAGCAATTCGGTGCACAACAAGCTGCAATTTTCAGCCTTGCTGTCCACGAAACCTAGAGCCATTAGGAGTCTTTCTTAACACCACCATCTAACCCTAAACCAATCTTCTCTAGCCCTAAATCACAGTAGCCGACTACCCTCTCCATTCTACACGAAAATTCCAGCAAGAATCTCCCTACAATTTTCGAAAATCACAAGAATAATTCCTAGCAGGAGACCGATCAAGCTCAAAGGTAAGCAAAAACCATCTTAACCTCTTGATTCCTTTCTTCCATCAATTCATCTCTTTTCCTTCCCTTGAATCCCTCCATATAAAGGCTGATTTCATCCCTTTTACTTGCTTTCGGTTAAAAGGAAGGAAAGAAGGTAGCTTTTCTCTTCTAATCAAACGAACTCGAGACGAACACTATAGGAGCATCGAGATCTTGTTAACCCAGTTGTTGCAAGGTAAGGGAATCCTACACTTCATTTCTGAACTAAGGTTTAACATGGTTAATGATGTCTATTAGCATGATGAATGGGTATTTTGAGTCGAGTAATTAATTAAGCATATTCGATGCATAGCAATGCCATATTTTACTGTGGTATTGATAGATATGAGTTGTGATGGTCAAGTCAAGCCTTTTTAATAGAATATTCATATCTTAGATGAATATATGGTCATAGTATATGAACTATAGGGATTGGATAATTTATTTGGAGTTAGATAGAGGATTATGAATTGTTATGGGAATAAATGTCGTTAGAGCATGTTTGAATCGATTGAGACCCTGATCATGATAATATGTGGTTCTATATCAGGAGGATATTTGATGGAAGCAAGCTGTGATTTTATCTTGTTTGTCTGAGGCACATCAAGTAAGTCCTTGCATAAACTCTTTTGTTAAATGTTGTGATGGCAAGTCTATGTTGTAAAGCTTTGTGATGCTACTGTTAAACTATGTTTACTTGGGTTGTAAACGTGGATATTTATTCTTTAAACGGTTTTGTCAAGCTAATGATTTTATCAAGAAAACTATTCTTTCTTCTAAATTTTTAGAAAACACTTTTAAAGAAAACCACGTTGTAGAAAGCCAAGGTATGGAAATTTTGAATCAGGAATTGACGGATATGTTCATTGAGTACTCAATAGGGGTAGGCTAACAATAGTAGTCTTGGAGGGCTTGAGTAAGTCTTCAGGCAGGACGCCATCTCTAGAAGATAAGCTCTGCTTGAAAAGGCAACTGTATTGGTTGGTCAGGCCGGTCTGAGCTAGCATTTGTACCTGGTAATGTAATATTTATTTTCTCGGCATGGACACCCGAATGGTTTTGTTGGGTGTAGAGAAGGAGGAGTATCGCATCCAGTGAGCTGTACACTCATCTTGATCAAAACGCCCAACGTGTGGCAATCTGGTCCCAGCAAGGTGCACAAAGTGTGGTGCCTTGTCCTCATGAAGCCCAACGTGTGGCGACATGACCTTGATTCGAGTGGTGGATTTGTTTTATATAAAGTGCGATTATGTGAAAAGCCCACTCGTTGCAAAAGGGAAATTATTTATGACTTGGCAAATATTTCTGCAAATATTTTTCTCTATGCATATGCGAACTATAACACCCCGCTACCTAGGCCCATCAGGGCCGGGGATGTCGCCCCGTCCAGAGGACAAGGGGTCTTTATAACTTGGTTACATAAAAATAAAACAAAATAAAGACTTTAAAATTAAACTTACTACAACCCAAAAGATAAGTACTGGAACAAATCCAAATAGAATGTTTGCAACAATCTCTCCAAAACATCACATAAAGTAAATAACATGAGTCTTCAAAGCATAGGCAACATCTAGCTAAAGACCTCCACAGCAGGATCTTCCTGAAAACATGGTATAAAAGGTAGCGAGACAAAAATCTCAGTAAGCCCGTATGTGCTTTGAGTGTTTCAGGTAAAACAACTCATGTATGCAAGTTGTAAAAGTTTCATAAGAAAAAGGTGCTGGAAAGCAATAAATAAGTTTTGAAAATAAAGAAAGGCGTTTCACTTTTCAAACTATACATGTGCACAATAAATACAACCACTCAAATGGGTAGCCATGGGTTACCACACGTTGGGCCTTAAGATTAAATAACAGTCAAAATGCCACACTTTGTGCAAGCTGACAAAAGGTAGGTGTACAGCCTACCGGGTGAAATACTCCTCCATCTCTACACCTAAACTTACCGGTTGTCCACTCCGGAACACACAGTCCACATGACTGAAACTTGCTAGCTCGGACCGGTATGACCTACCGGACTGGCATCCTATCCAAGAAGGACTCACCCCTCAGAGGTGGCCACCTACTGAGAGACTTACCCTAACCCTTCAAAGACTAGTCCTGGTGGTCTACCCGTATTGAGTCCTCAACGTTGATTGTTCCACTTCGGAGAAAATTTATCATAATCCACTTTATTTGGAAATAGTAATTAAGGGTTTCTAAAAGTCTTGTCAAAGTTGGGTTTTAGAAAAAGTTTAGCATTTTGTGTAAAACTGCTTGTTTAACTTTCAAATGATTTGCTTGACTGAAATAAAAAGGAAAACAATCCTTAATTGCCTTCACAAAATAAATGTCCATATACATCATATTTGGCTTGCCACAATAACTTTTTGGTCTTCACAAAACTCCATGCAGGAGCTTACCTGATTCTTTGCTTGCTCAACTCAAACGTTTTCCAAGGCTGACCTAACCCCGCATGGGGTAAACACAAAACATAAGGTTACATTCGAGCTATACCTGCCTTACATAAATAATTTCTTAGCTCAACTACTTACAACCATGACTAGCCATGACCCTAATGTCCTAAGCTTTAAGGCTAAGTGATAAAGAATTTTATAAAATAAGTTTTAGTTGATAAGTTAAAATAACTTGGGGTTCTAAAATAATTGCTAGCAAATCATAGACCCAATTAATAATTCTTGAGTGTTATTTTTAATAAATAAACTAAGGTTTGAATATTAAGTCCTAAATAGTACTAATAAATGGTGGTTTGAAAATAGCTTTATTACAAATAAATATTTAATTACAAATAACATTTAATTAATTTTTAAATAGATAAGAAATAATTTTAATTACAAATAACCTTTAATTAATTTTTAAATAGATAATAAATAATTAGTAATAAATAAAATTAATAATGAATGAATTATTTTAAATTTTAATTAATAAATAACAAATAGATTTTAATATAAATAATATTTTATTTATTGTAAAGGATTTATTACTATATATATTATTTTTAATAAAAGATCTCATTTACTTGATAAAGAAAATATTAATATTTTAATTAATAAACCACTCCAAGTTTCCCTAGAGTTTCGAATTTTATAGAGAAAAATATAGTAGTATTCTATTCAAGGTAATAAAATTTGTTAATAAAAATAATCTAACCTTAGCAAGAAAATACTTTTTCTCCATGATTTTCCTATTGCTAGAAAGGATTCATGATCACATTCTCCATCATCAACAATATATTAATCCATTCATGAACATACACTTGAACTATCTCATACCATCACATGGCCAAAATCCTACTAAGCGTAATCATTAATCATGGTTTCCATGGAAAAATAAGAACATAAAAGCCTAATCACCTTTGGTGTCATAACATCTAATCATGCTTCAAACATCCATAAAATTCATTAAGCATGAAGAACATACATTGATTCGAAAGGGAAACACATACATCCTAGTCATATACAACAATCATCATGTCCTAACTTCATCCCTTAATCCACATGCATACACTTAATCCCTTATCCATATTTCATTCTTCCTATCAATATCTAAGAGACATGTATACTGAATTAATAGAAGGATTAAAGAAAAAATACTTGATTTGATGAACACTTCGATGAAGAATTAAGAAGGGCCAAGCGATTGAGAGCCTTGAATGATCCCATGGAAAAATGGCCATGGTTGATAGTTGATCAACCATTTCGGTTGGAAGAGAGAGAGAGAGAGCATTAGAACAGTACAATCGTATGGAAGAGGATGAACAAGAGGGTTGTTCTTGCCTTGCCTTGTTGATGTTCTTGAGACCTTCAAAGAAAAGTTAATTTTGATCCGCTCGAAAATTCTTGTTTGCGAGGTTTTGTGTTATAAATACCAGAAATGAGGTTTAGAGATTAAATGGAAGTGATTTGGAGTATTTGAGAGTGATTGGAGGTGTTTAGAGTAGGGTTAGGCTTGAAGAAGGTTAGTGTGTGTTCTTGGTGTTCTAGGTGAAAATTGAGAGAATTTGGAAGAAGTGATGCACGAATTTTGGTAGAAGGCTGGCCGAATGGTATGGAATGAATGAGGGTTTCGGTTTTCAGCAAGAAGGAGAGAGAATGATCAGATTTTTTTGAAATTTAAATGGAGGAAATGGTGGAGATGTTTAAGGTAAGAGGTTAGCTATGGTGTTTTGATCAAGAGAGGTTTCTATGTCTTTCAATGGTGCCGGCTGAACAAGGGGTTTTTACTGGAATGATTAAAGGTTAATGTTGCTCAAGGCTGGCCAAAATTTAGTCTTAAATGGCAGTGGAAATTCTGGTTTATTTGCCTAATACAAGAGTGACTTTAATGGTGTAAAAAGCTGAAATTATTTGAAGTTCAAATAGAGTTGGAATGGAGTGATCTTAGGAGTGTTTTGTGGTGTGGCTATGGAGTCCTTATGCTCAAGGTGAGTGTGGGTCAATGGTGTCCAGTCTATAGCTGAGCAAGGTTCAATTTTACAGAGGTTGAAGGTGATTTTCGGCCTAGGCTAGAAGGGAGCAAAGCTGGAAAAAAATCTGGTTTCATGGTTGTTCTTAGTTTCGAAGATTGCAGATTTTTTTGTGCAGAATTTCTGCACTCACTTGGCTCGATTTTCAGAGGTTCTTCTGGGGTTTTTGAGGGTCTTCCAAGGATGGTTTTTCAGCCTTATTTCTGGACAAATACAGGGAAGTTTTGCTGGCTTGAAGATGAGCTAAAAACAGCTTCATTTCCTTGATTGAAAGTGGCGAAATGCCCAGAATTTTTTCCTGGTTTGGTGCTGCTTTGTGCAATCTGAAAATTGCACAGTTTTTCCAGCTTTCAAGCCACATGAAATGACCATTTTCTTGGCAAAAAATGAGTGGTTTTACTGGTTGAATTTTCGAAGAGAAGGTCTGCAAAATATCTGGAAAATTTCCAGATTTTTCCTTCACTAAGCTATGGACAACATGAAGGTGGAGTTGAAGGTTCTTTCATGGTGATTGATTTTCTCTTGGAAACCCTTCCTATTTTTCCTCCTACTTTCGGCCAACTTATCAACCACCAAAGCTGATTTTCGAATTTCATGGTGGAGGAGTTATCACATAATTTTTTTTGGAATTTAAAAGAAAGGATTTAATGGTTTTGAATTATAAAGATGTTAGGACAAGCTAGTGGTAATAAAAAAGGACAAGAATTCCTCTAGAATTCTTTTTAGGACATGAGGATAAGATTAGGACATTCTCTTCATGTCTCCCCTAAGACAACATTCCTATTTCTATGAAATGCAAGAAAACAAAAATTCAAACTTAGTTAGGATAATCATGATAAAAGCTTAAATGATGGGATTCGAACTTATGACCTTAGAAATTAACTCACCAAGCTCTAACCACTAAACCACACTAACTCTTGTTCATATTTTCTCACCCACATATTCTTCTTATTTAATTCTCAAGCTATCTTCCTAATTTGACCTCAAGCAAAATTACCATTTTACCCCTCCTACTCGATAGGCATAACTAAGCATTTTAACCTATAATTCACGACTCTAAAGCACATAAAATCATTCAAAACATATATATTCATGCAAAATAATATGATATGCATTCCCGACCCCCTTACTCCAGGGTTGGCTTTAGGTGGGGTTTCACACGAATTGTTTAAAATACCATGTGCACACACAGGACATACTGAGATTTAATCTCACACTATTTTATATCATGTTTTCAGGAGATAGGCTATGCTGAGCAAGCGAGGCATGCGATAATTGAAGCTTTTGCTATTTTTACATTTTTTATTCTAGGAGATAACTGTTGTTTAAGCTTCTGAATAATATTCGTTTTATTTTGTATTGCTCCATTTTGAGCTTGATGTAATAAGAGTTTTCTCTATTTATCTAAGTTTGATTCGATTGGGGTTTGCCTTTATATTTTATACATCGTTTTAAAGACCTCTTGTCCTCCCGGACGGGGCGACATCCCCGCCCTTTTAGGGTACGTAGTCGTTGGGTGTTACATATCTGGTGTCACCCCGTCCAGTTACCAAAACAAGGGGTCTTTATTACCAAAAAAAAAAAAAAAAAAAAAATCAACAGAGTATTTAAGGTCCATATCCATACAACAACCCATACTAACAATCATGTGCACCTATTAAAAAAAGAAGTTCATACACGAAAAAAGGAAATGTTCGGACCTATTATACTGTCGCTATAGTATCGTCCTCTATCCATAGGTCAACTCAACACCGGATCCTACAAAAAGGTAAGATAAACGACACGTGAGAGTGAAAAATTACCCAAAGAGTCCCGTGTGTGCTAGTGTTTTATCAAAAAGGTGGAGTACACAAAACTTTTTGTGGAAAGCATATCATTTGCTCATTAGAAATGAATCTAAAACACTTCATTGCAAATATTATTTAGAACTCAATCATTTTTGGAATACCATATTTCAATTTCAAATCATTGCCCCAGTTTTCAAATCACAAGCACTTCTCCAGTAGAAGGTCAACCTGTATTCACATGCAAGTCCCGCAATCCTTGCCTTCAGTGCCACGTATCATTGTACTGTGACCGTAGCCTCCAAAACTCAACCGTGTGTCACTGGAATAAGTATACCACAGCATACTTCTGCTTAGGTATACCGCAGCATACCTAGTGTACCACACCACACAATCTTTTACTTGCCACCATAAGCTAGGGGTCCTAATCCTGACGCAATCACCATCGTGGCGGCAAGGAGTTAAGTGCACCAAGTGTCCCCGCCCAGCATCCCGCGAATGACTTAAAATAAGAAGTGCCCGTAGATGCGGCAATTGCCAGGTGCTAAACGGCTAGCCAGGACGACTCATCTCTATATCCTGTTGCCCTGTTTGGAGTAAGACAATCCCCATAACTAGTTAGGTTACTTTGGGGTCATCTACCTTTAACATGAGCTAGTACAAAGATTAAAGTCCTTGCTGAGTACTCAACATTAACAATACCAACCCCGTCTGACTGATCAGGCCAGAGGGTTATCTGATCCTGCAAGATTCTCAAATCAAAACATTTTGGGGGCAAAATCACATTTTCCAAAATTTGATCCCACTGACTCGCAAGTCAGTTCGTCATTCACATAGACTCTGCAGAGCCAATAAATTATTTCCATGGTATATCAGACTAATAAAATAATTTCAGGGATCAAAAAGCCATTTTCCAAAAATTAATCTCATCACGAGAGATTATTTTTCAAAATCATGTTGAAACTGGATAAAGAGTTCTGTTCAGACATCAAAATATGTTTCCAAGAGTATCTGGGTCATTTTTTCCGTACTCGATGACAAAAGTTATTTTTAAGGGTATTCAGGTCATTTTACCTATACATGATTTCCAAAAGACTTTTCGACGGTATTCAGGTCATTTTACCTTTACCCGATCGGAAAAATATTCATAAGAGTTCCAATAAAGATATTATGGTCATCTACCGAATACTCAAGTTCCAAAGGTTTTCATAAAACATTCCAACAGGGACATTTAGATAATTTTCCAAATGCCCAGTTCCAAAAAGAAATTCATTTCAAGAAATTCAGAATTGTAATCCGGAAAGAGGATTAAATTAAAAGTTTCCAAACATATTTCAATAAATTGTTCCAGTAAGGGCATTCCAGTAAATTTATGAATACTCAATTCCAAAATTTACCATTTTCTAAAAATCCCAAATATTTAATCCAAAATGGACTAAATTCACAAAATTCATTCTTTAATTATTCAGTAAGGTTTCCAAACTAATTATGATGTTCAATCAAGCAAAAAATGGCATAAAATAAATTTTGCTCAGATAAACCTTAAACATATTTAGGAATTTCCAAAATGGTATATAATATAGAATTTCATGGAAAAACAAAGCGCACTAGCTTTAGAAAGAGTTTTAAAAATCAAAGAACTCACATGGTGTCCTAATCAACTCTTTTCGTTCATGGCCGTTGAACCTTTGTTTCTATCATTTTTTTACGCTACGTTGGCCGTTTGTCATTAAACCTACACCAAACATCGTTTTCGGGTCAAGTCGTGTTTGGCCGAAAAATAGCTGACATGCCTAACAGGTAGCCGATGTCCAACCGATGTTTAGCCAATGGGGGCCGACGGTTAGCCGACGGTTAGCCAATTGTTAAGGAAAACATTCAACTTTCGTTCATGTCGTTTTCCCATCGTTAGTTCGATTCTTTCATTTTTATTTTTCCACATCCTTTCCCCATTCATAAACAAGGGATTCACTTCATATTTCCCCCAATTATTTCATCCAAATCACACAATTAATCATCCTTAAATTAATCCATTTTCCAAGCAAAATTCTGAAATTTTGCAGCTTTCACACATGATTTTGTTTTGGACATAATTTTCAATCCACAACTCCGTTTTAGCTCTAAGATATACCAAAACGACTGTAAGACTCTTAAATTTAATTTGGTATAGGCTGTTTTTAAATTTCTGGTTCCTATAACATGCTACTGGGCAAAAACTGCCCCAGTAGTTTTCTGATTTTTAGTCCATTTCCACAAAACAACTTCACCTACTCGTGCTTCTTGATTCCGAACACCTACTTAACCCTTAATCCTTGTCATTTCCCTTCAAACAACTTTAATTCTTCAGATTTTTAGTTCTTCAGATTTTTAGGTTCAATAAAGCCACTAAGTTCTTATGAAAATAACATATAACTGACATCAACATTCAAAAACAAATCATAATCCATTTTGTTTAACGTTTAACCCATTTTTTATCCCAACTCTACCATCTTTCTTCTCAATCATGAACAGCCCTTTAAATAACCATTGAAATACTCTTATTCACCATACAAAAGAAAGCCTATGAATCCTTTATCCAACCAGTACACACACTTGCACCCACAAAGTCTCACATAGTACACAATAATCATTTAAATCATCACAAATCTCACGTTTTCATGTTAAAATTCATATCAAAACGATCACCGCAATGAAATCTACAACTTTAATTCTTGAAGTATAGAACTTTACCTTGTGTATAAGGTGTTCAACATTGAATTTGCTCCAAGCATCTCCAACTTCTTCAAGAACACTATTTTCTCTCTCCTTTTCCAATTTTTCTAGATTTTTCATTTCCTTTTCTTCCTTATTCCTTCCTTCGTTCTTCATTTAAGCCCTTGGCCAGTTTTCCTAGCTTGCTCACTACCATTCTTGTGTCCAAGGTTCAACCAACATTAATTACATTGTGGGCTATCCATTTTAAAGCTAAATTCCTATTCGTGGATTTAATTTAAATGGATAATTCTTAATGTTATTCAATAAGCTTTTGTAATTTAATAATCCCACAAATATTTTACTCCCCCAATGGTATTTTAACGCTTGTTTTCATCCACCATTCACACAATGCCACATGTCAATTTTTATCCACTATTTTCTATTTTCTTCAAAAATGACCAAAATCATGCAAAAATGCTTTATTTCACTATTTAACTCCAAAAAATTCTACTGAATCCATTGGTAACACATAAATTCTTCAATTCCCACTCTACTTGGTCAAATTTGCGGTCAAAGTCACGGGCGCAGTCAAAATGACAAAAATGCCCCTGATACCCCAGGTAGCATAATTCGCACCAAAACGTGCATTTCATTGCATTGATCAGTTTCTCTTTTCAGAGTACCCTTAAATTCTTATTTTATTAATAATAATAGCATTCCAAAAATTTGGGGTACGGGTAGAACAAATTTAATAATTACATCAGGGTCCCAACAAAATATTATTCCACCAAATTATTTATCTCATTATACCAATCAACTTTTATTCTGGACATCGGTACAAATTCTCATCCTATTACAACTAGTAGCCAATCGAAAGTGAAAAGTTGGGGTGTTACATTCTCCCCTCCTTACAAGAATTTCATCCTCGAATTTTGGCCTACAATTGGAATAGATCTGGATACTTTTTCAACATCCTTTCTTTCGTTTTCCCATGTTACATCTTACATAGTATGATGATTCCACGATACTTTTACAAGTGAAATTTTCTCATTCTGCAATTCCTTTTCAGCATACTTCACGATCTTAATAGGCTTTTCTTCATTCTTCAAGCTTAGAGTCAACTCGATGGGTTTTGCATTCAAAATGTGGGTAGGATCAGCTACATACTTTCAAAGTAGGTGTACATAAAACATGGTGTGAATAACTCGAAGTTCTACTGGAAACTCTAAATCGATAGGCTGGTTTCCCAATCCTGTCGACAATAGGGTACGGTCCAGTGTCTTTTCTTGTTCTTTGATTCCCTATTGTCATTGTAGAGCCAACTTCAAGAATACACGATCTCATTCTATAAATTCCAAATCTCTTTTACGTCGATTCGTATGACTTTTTTTTTTTTTTTTTTTTTTGTCTACTCTGAACTATCTCTAACTTAATGTTAATCATCATCACAGCATGTCGAACTTTTTCAAGACCTAAAGCATCCTGTTCACCCATTCTTCTTTTTGGACTTTATTTCCTTCCATAATGAGTTTCAAACGGGACCACTCTAATTGTTAATTGATAAATATTATTGTACATGAATTATTCATATTCTAAATTATAAATCTGCTTAACTCTAAAATTCAAAATGCAAGCTTAGAACATATCTTCCAAAATTCCATTCACTCGTGTTGTCTATCCATACGCGTGTAGGCGCGCTGCTATGCTGAACTTTATTGTGGTCCCATACCTCTACTGCAGCTTAGTCCAAAACTTTGAGATAAATCTAGGATCTCGATCTAACACAATACTAGAGGATGCTTATGCATTTTGATTACTTCCTCCATATAGATTTCACTTAACTTTTCTAAGGAATTCCATTAATTAATAGGATTGAAATGAGTAGACTTAGTTAGTCGATCCATTATCACCCAAATAGTATCTTGCCGCTTAACTATCATAGGTAATCCTGTAATGAGGTCCGTAGTAATTTCATCCCATTTTCACGATAGAGTAGATAATGGTTGTAACCCTCCAAGCCGTTGTTGATTGGCTTTCCTTTAGTGACAAATTAAACATCATGTTACAAAGTACAAATTGCCCATTTCCTTACTAATCCACTAATAATGCCATTTTAGGTTCTGATACATCTTTACGGCTCCTAGATGGATAGTATACTTAATCCAAGGTGCCTCCGCTAAAACATCTTATCTCATGGCATATTTTTTCAAATTACAATGCCGACCCCAGTGGCAATTAAACCTATCATTGTCCTTTCAGAACTCATATCCTCCTGTATTCGCCTCTTTCTGCACTAACTTTTGCACTCTTCATCTTCATCTTGCTCTCTCTTCAACTGTTGAAGGAAAGCAGGTTCAATGGAAGTATTACTTATCCTTATTTTTTCGTCTACTGCAAACACTTCTAATTCCAGAATTTGTAACGTCCAATGAACTAATAAATTTGCCTTCCTACAAGGCATTTACTACTGTGTTTGCTTTTCCAAGATGATATTTAATTAGACATTAAAAATCTTCCAAAAATTCCATTCATCAACTTGACGTTATGTTCAAATCCCTTTGAGTAAAAGCATACTTCAAACTTTTGTGGTCGGTGAAGATTTCTATCTTAGCCCTATATAAATAATGTCTCCACTCCAAAAGGGCAAACACAATAGCAACTAACTCCAAATCATGTATAATGTAATTCTCCTCATGAGCTTTCCACTTCCTAGAGATATAAGCTATCACCTTTCTCTCATGCATCACTACTCCTCTCAGTCCTTCCTTTGACGCATCTGTGTACTCCTCATAAGGCTTATCCATCATTAGCAATGTTAAAACAGGAGCAGAGCTTAATCATTTTCTCAACTCCCGGAATTTTCCCTCACATTTTCTAGTCCAAACATAAGGAACTTTCTTTTTGTTGAATTGGCTCAAAGTAAAAATATCTTAGAAAATTTCTCAATAAATCTCTAGTAATATTCTACAAATCCTAGAAATTGTCATATTCAATCAGAATCTCAAGACGTTTCCAGTTCGTCGCTACTTTAACTTTTGCAGGATCTATTGTACTCATGACCTTGGATATCACATGTCCCAAGAATGCTACTTGTCGTAGACAAAACACAGACTTACTGAATTTTGTGTATAGTTTGGACTATCTTAACTTTCTTAATACTTTCTGAAGATTATTGTTCATGATCTTAGGGATCTTTAGAGTACACCAAAATATCATCTATGAAGAAAGCCACAAATTTGAGGTTGAAATGTCCAGTGCATTAGATGTATGAAACAGCAAGCATTAGTGACACCAAAGGGGCCTCACTACAAGCGCAAAAAGTCCATATCATTTTGAATGTAGTTTTTAGTATATTTTCTTCCCGAATTTGAACTTAATAATACCCTTGCCTCAAGTCTAACTCTAAGAATCATCCTGCTCTTCATAACCGATTAAACAATTCATCAATCACGAGCAATGGATATTTATTCTTTATCATAACTGCATTTAACATCACAAATCTATATACATCTGTGGTGACTCAACTTTCTTTCTAACAAACAAGATAGGTACTCCCCAAAGTGAAGTACTAGGCTGAATGAATTCTTACTCCATTAATTCATGTACTTATTTCTTAAGCTCCTGCAATTCTATAGATGCCATTCAATAAGGAGATCTTGAAATTGCTTTTGCCAATGTCACTAACTCAACAAAAAAAATTCTACTTCTCTATTCAGTGGTAATTCCCTCAATTTCACTGGGAAAATATCTAAATACTCATTCATAACAGGAACTTCTTCGAGTTTCTTAACCTCTCCTAGCTTATTAATTACATAGGCCTAGTACCTAGTACAGCATTTTTTAATTATCTTCAGGGCCTTGAGTCTTGATATGCAAGTATTACTTTTCCTCCCAGCCTCATCTACAATTTCTAATATAGGTTTCCCAGGCTGATGAAATTGTACTATTTTATATCTACAATTAACTTGATTACGATGCTGGGATAGCCAGTCCATGCCCAAGATAGCATCTTAGTCATCTATGGGTAGGCATATCAAATCTTTTCCAAAATTTCATTTCCTATCAAGATCTTACATTCCTTATGTACTTTCTCACTATTCATTTACTTTCCCAATGGGGTACTGGCAACATTTCTTATGAAGTTTCCCCCTTTTTATCCCCGTAGCATCAAGAAATACATTGGCAACAAAGGAATGCGTAGAACCGGGATCTACTAATACTTTAGAATCATTATTTAAAGCTAAGGAGTGTACCTTTCACTATTGTGACATGATCATCCATCTTCTTCAATACAACCACTCGAGCATTTACTTGGTTTAGCAGATCGGGCTTTAGGGGTAGAAGCTTGTCTAGGTTCTCTCTTTCTAGTCTAGCATCTGCCCCTGATTATTTCTTCCTGGTCGACTCCATCCTCCTTTCATTTGGAGGTGAGGGCTATTGAAACTTTTATGCCCTTTCTTCCTACAGTTAAAGGATCTAAAAGTGGGTTGTCCTCCAGTTGGGCCTCCCTTCCTCTGCATCTTCCCTTTCTTCTACTATCGAGGTTCTTCAGATCTTTTCTGACTCATACCCCGAAATTCACCTAGATTTCTCCTACTCATATTCTTATTTATTCTAGCATTCTCATTGTGAATAGTCCTAGCCATCCGTTGAATGGTATTAACCATTTTCTAGAAGATTTAGAACATAAAACAATCCAAATTCATAAGGTGGGAACCTTTCACATTCGATTACTCTACCATTGGCTCAGGGTTATGCTAAGTAGTTCGCGATGATCGTCTAAAAGTTCATTTAGGAGACATCTGTACGGTTCATAAAATTTTGTTTGTAAAACGATATAACATAACTTAAGAGCAGGCACAAAAGTTCTATAGTGCACATAGCTGGATCATAACATGTATTCATTCTCATCAAACACTAAGCCAGTACAAAATTCATGAGCCAAGCACATAGTCATATACATTGGCCAGACTGAACATATCCTACTACACATATCCATATCTCATCCTCTTGCTCATCGTTATCACTATCTGAAATGGGAGGTTCTGAAATAGTAGGAATCGTATAGGATTCAGCTGTACTGAATTCTTTAACTTCATCTGCATCTGAGTCTATTTCCAATTCTTCCTCGAACTCTCCGGCCACAAGTACCTTCACCTCGGATACCTCATAATCTCTTCCTATCTCAACATCCTTAAAACATAACATCTTACCCTCTAATACTCCTGGAATTTCCCCGCCAAATTCCTTCTCATTATCCTCGGACAATACTACACCATCAGGGACATTATCCTCCTCATCACTATCCTGATGGCATGATTTAGTATTTCTATAAATTTCATCAAACTCGCCACCCATCTTCTTATGTAGTGACGATGTCCTCTAGGGAATAGGTGTCCTTCCCAGACTAAGGTCTCGCACAAACAAGGTAATGACATGTACTACAGGGTCAAACGTAGTCCCAGTAAGATAGGGTGTATAAAGGCGACCGGGGCCGTATCTTGTCCAAGTGAATTGTCCTGGCACACACGCTTGGTGGATAATCCTAATCCTTCTAGATCATTTTACACCCGAGTGCTAATCTATCTATTTCTTCCCATCAACGCTATACTCATCCATTGGGTTCTTGCCCTTATCAGTCCTATTTGTCATACCTCCACAATGAAAGAGTTCTATCAATCCCTATGATAATACCACAGTTCTATAAAACTAAGCTCCGGTACCAATTGTAATAGCCCTACTAAAGGTAACAATGGAAGCCTACTAATATCGGGTGTCGCCCTATTCAGTTACCAAGACAAAGGGTCTTTACAAAAAAAAAAAAAAAAAAAAACCAACAACGTGTGTATGATACAAATTATTGGTGGCTTTTCTTGGTGTTATGGGTGTTTTAGTTGGCTAACTGGTCAGTTCAAACAATGGGACCCAAAATAGAAATTTTTCTTGTGACAAAAGGAGAAAGTAACCTAACAACCTACTCTCTTGCAAATGCTTGAAGAACAAAGCCTCAAAGACCCTCAAGATGAGTAGAAAGTTCTACTATAATCTCACCCCAATATCCTTGAAGGAATAAAAGCAAAAAAGAACAAATAGATTAGAAAAAATAGGCACCCAAACATTGGATTTCAAACAAACATTAGAAGAACAAAGTTACTAAGACCTATTCAAAGAAATAATATTGGATTATCCAAAAGATTTATAGACTATTACAAAAGGAGGACTAACCCTTTAGCTTAACCTTGAACAAGATGAACAAGAAGGCTAGGGCCTCTCAAGATTCTCTTCTTAAATTTGTAGTAAAGTGAAGTGTATTGTGTTTTTAAAACTCTAAAGGTTCTATTTACACTACCCTAACCCTAGCTAAATAATTCCTGAGGTTCTATGATAGTTTAGGGTCATAATAAGTCTTTACAAGCAATTAAAAGTGAAGAAAATCGGAGAAAAGAATCAAAACGCAAAACAGTCATCGGCTGCCCAAGGGGAAGCCGGCGCCGATTTGGAAATCACAACCCGCCGCCAGTTTGGATATTTCTTTAGGCCAGTTCAGGTTGTGACTGAGGTGTTGTTGGACAGAATGGAGCCGGTGCTGATTTAGCTACGTGGAGCCGGCGCTGGCTATCCTCTGGAAAGCCTCCATTGATCAAGTTTCGTCCCCTTTTGCTGCCAGTTTGAGTTCTTGTTAAGGTACTTCGTCGATGGTCATCAACACGAACACTTGGTTGGCTTCCTTACCCTTCCAATCCTCTTTCATCCTCAAGCATAGTTTGATGATCAATTAAAAATTATTTTGAAGCTTCTTGGTCCTATCTCATGCCATCGGTCTTTGTCCTCCATAATGAAGTGGAGTCTCAACATCTCCCCTCCTTGAAAAGGATTCTTCTTTGAATCATCGCCATCATCTACATCAAATGGAGAGAGGTCACTAACATTAATAGTGGCACTAACATGATACTCACCGGGTACATCTATCTTGTAAGCATTATCTCCAACTTCGATAAGAACTTGAATGGTCCATCCCCCATTAGATCTAGTTTACTTCGTCATTGCGTAGGGAATATCTCCTTGCGAAGGTGCATCCATACCCAATTGCCCAGCTCAAAGGAAACATTTTTCCCTCCTTGATTGTGCTTATGGGCGATCTCTTTATTTCGTTTTGCAACGATTGCTTTCACCTTCTCATGAAGTGCCTTCACCATCTTCATATTCTTAGCTCCATCGAGGTTCAACCGTTCACCTATAGGCAAAGGAACCAAATCTAAAGGAGTTAGAGGATTAAAACCTTATATGATTTCAAAAGGAGAATAAGAAGTGGTAGAGTGAATAGCTCTATTGTAAGCAAACTCAATATGAGGTAAGCATTTCTCCCAATTTTTCAAGTGCTTCTTGATTATGGTCCGCACGAGCTGGTGAGCATTTGGTTGACCACCTCCGTTTATCCATTCGTTTAGGGATGACAAGCTGTGGAAAACAAAAGATTAGTACCATGTTTGTTCCATAATACTCTCCAAAAATGGCTAAGGAATTTAGTATCTCTATTCGAGACAATAGTCCTTGGAATCCCATGCATTCTCACCACTTCCTTAAAGAATAAATATGCAATATAGGACATATCATTAGTCTTGGAACAAGCTACAAAATGAGCCATTTTAGAGAATCGATCAGCAATCACAAATATGGAATCCTTACACCCCATAGACCTAGGCAAATTTAAGATGAAATCCATTGAAATATCAATCCAAGGCACATTAGGTGTGGGCAAATGAGTATAAAGACCTTGTGAAAGAGATCTAGACTTAGCTCTCCTACAGGTAATACATTGAGAACACTGTCTGTCCATATCCTTTCTCATTTTTTGCCAAAAAAAATGTTCCTTAAGGATGCCTAAGGTTTTTGCAACACCAAAATACCTCATTAATCCCTCACTATGGGCTCCCCTAACTAGCAATAGCACAGAAAGACTTACCTCCCTAAACAAGCAACCATCATGCCTATAATATTTAGCAAATGCACCATTCTCACCAACATGGAAAATATCCCCAAACTCCTCATCATCAACATACAAATCTTTCATAAATTCAAAACCAAGAAGTTTAGCATCCAATAAGTTTAGTAGTGCATACCTTCGAGGTAATGCATCTGATACCATATTTTCCTTGCCCTTTTTGTATTGAATGATATATGAAAATGTCCCAATAAACTCCATCAACCTTACATACCTCTTATTCAAATTTTGTTGGCTCTTGAGGTGTTTCAGGGTCTTATGATCGGTATGAATGACAAACTCTCTTGGCAAAAGGTAGTGTTGCCAATATTTTAAGGTCCTCACCAAGGCAAAAAGCTCTTTTTCATAGGTAGATTAATTGAGGGCGGCCCCGGACAATTTCTCACTAAAGTATGCAATGAGTTTTCTATCTTGGATCAAGACCACACCTATCTCCACCCCACTTACATCACATTCTATCTCAAAGGCCTTCTCAAAATTAGGAAGAATAAGAATGGCAGCTTGGCTCAATTTGTCTTTGAGGGTTTGAAAGGCTTATTGTTGGGCTTCCTCCCACCTAAATCCCACCTTTTTCTTTACCATTTCATTTAGAGGGGCTTCTATAGTGCTAAAATTTTGGATGAACCTCCTATAGAAGCTAGCAAGCCCATGGAAACTATGGACTTGGGTAATAGTGGTAGTGGTTGGCAAATATTGGATGCCTTTCACTTTTCCCTCATATACCTTAATCCCTTTGGCACTTACAACATACCTAAGGAATGTAATCCTCCTCAAACAAAAACAGCTTTTATCAAGGATAGTATATAATCTCTCCATTCGGAGGGCAACAAGCACAGTTTGAACATTCAAATGATTCACATATGATTTGCTATAGATTAATATATCATCAAAGTACACAAAAACAAATTTCCCAACGAATTCCCTCAAAACATGATGCATTAACCTCATAAAAGTACAAGGAGTATTAGACAATTCAAAGGGCATAATAAGCCACTCATATAACCCCTGTTTAGTTTTAAAAGCCGTTTTCCATTCATCCTCTTCTCCTATTCTAATTTGGTGATAGCCGGATTTCAAATCAATTTTTGAGAAAATGCATGCACCCTATAGCTCATCAAGTAAGTCATCTAGCCTAGGATTAGGATAGCGGTGTTTTACCATTATGTTGTTGATAGCGTGACAATCCACACACATACGCCATGTCCCATCCTTTTTGGGCACCAAGAGAACCGGAACCGCACATGGGCTTAGGCTTTCTCTCACATGTTCCTTCTCAAGCAATGCTTCTACTTCCTTTTGCAACTCCTTAGATTCCTCCGGGTTGCTTCTATATGTCAGTCGGTGGGGGATGACGGATTCGGGCACAAAGTCGATTTGATGCTCAATTCCTCTCAAGGGTGGTAGTTCTCCGGGCACCTAATTTGGGAAAACGTCTTCAAATTCTTGAAGAATAGCTACAATTTCATGAGGTAAATACAATGTGGAATCATTTGTAGAAACATAAGAACCTTTGAATAAAAGAAGAATAACTGGTTCCTTAGCTTCTATAGCCTCTATGACCTCACTTTCTTTTGCAAAAAAATTCACTCTTCTTTTACCTCCACTCTCTTATCATTGCTCACTCTTATCCTTGATTGTCAAAGGCACTTGTTTGTTCAACCTCTCTCTCAACTCTTTTTCTTTTCTCTCTTGTTCTTTCCTCTCAATTTCTTGCTTTTGCTTTACTTCTTGTGCTCCCTTTTTCTTTTCTTTCTCCTTCATAATTATTTAATCTTTGTTCACCTCACTAGGGGACATGGGGGTAAGGGTAAACATAGTTCCCTCCTTGAGTAGAAAATAAGTGTTCTTCCTCCAATTATCTTTTACATGCCTATCATATTGCCAATGCCTCCCTAATAGTATGTGACCCGCTTGTATGGGTACTACATCATATAGCACATCATCCTTGTACTTCCCCATTTCAAAAGACACCAACATTTGCCTGTTTACTATCATTTCTCCACTATCATTCAACCATTGTAATTTTAGGGCTTAGGGTTTTAATCCAACTCATGTCTAATTTTTCAACTAAGTTTGCACTAATCTTGTTAGTGCGACTCCTACTATCCACAATGACACAACAAGGGGTCTTGTTGATATACACCTAGTGTAGAAAATGTTCTCTCTTTGTTGGTGATCTTGAACCTTAATGGCTGGTGAATTCAATGACCTTTTTGTGACTCCCATCAATGAGTATTCTTGACCCACAACTTCCCTTTCATCACTCTCCCCATCTCCATTTCCCTCTTGGTTTCCTTGGTACCTTTCTTCATTTTCTTCTTCGTTGGTAGAAACCTCACTATAGGGATTGGTATACACCGTTCTCTTCCTTGGACACTCATGAGAAGTATGTCCATATCTGAGGCACTTAAAACACTTGATATCCCTATTCCTTTGAGGCCTCTCCATGGCTTCCCTTGTCCTTGTTCCATCCTTCCCTAGGTTTCTGATCCTCCCTAGGCCTCCAATCTTCTCGAGGTTTCCAACCTTCCCTAGGTTTGTTGAAGTCTCTTTGGAATGGCTTAGGAGCTTCATCCTTCTTAATTGGCACCTTGCTACTAGAGTTAGGGTTTGGAAGTGGAGGTCTAGTAAATGCTCTCTTTTTTAATTGCCTGTTAATCTTCATAGCAACATGTACCATGTTCTCCAATCGATCATAGGGATGCAATTCTACCAAATTGGCAACTTTCTTATTTAATCCTCCCAAGAACCTTGCTCTTGTTGCTCTACGATCTTCATTGATTTGAGCTCTCATCAACATTACTTCCATCTCATTATGGTAATCTTTAACACTCTTGTTCCCTTGCTTGAGTGATTGGATCTTTTGGTAGAGATCATTGTAGTAATGGTGTAGTATAAACCTTGCCCTCATCATATCTTTTAACAAATTCCAACTAGCCATAGGTTCCACTCCCATTTATGTCATTTGAGCGCTAACATGCTCCCACTATACCAAAGTATACTCCGAAAATCCCAAGATAGCCAACCTCATTTTGGACCTCTCTCTAAAGGTATGGCTTTCTAAGAATATCTCCATTTTGCTCTCCCACTCAAAATATGCCTCGGGGTCACTCTTAACATAGAATGTTGGCACTTTCAATTTAATATAGCTCAACTCCCTCTCCACGTCATTTCTTTCTCTCCTTCCTCCTCTATTACACCATCCTCTATGATGTTCCCCAAAGGCCTCAACTTGTTCCCCCTCATACCGCTCATCAACTCCCTCAAATTCTCATTCTAACCCTCTTAGATTGTTCCCTCCATTCCTTCTTTGTCCTCTACCTCATCCTCCACTCATACCATGTACTCCCCCTCTCATAGGAGCTTATTGGAATCCCCCAATTGAATGCTCATCCCACTCTTCCCCTTGTTGGGTATGTAATAGAGGAGTATGGGTATCACCACCCCTCATCCTTGGACTAGGCACTTCAAATCACTCTTGGCCTCTCCTCTGTACAATGGTAAAAGATTGTCCAAGTTGATTTATCAACTCCCTTGTTATGTTTTGAAATTCGCTTTACATAGTCCTCATCATAGCTTGCAAGTCCTCACGCAAACCCCTAGCATCAATTTGTTCTTCTTGAAGTCTACTAGGTCCACTTGGATTAGGCCTAGAGATTTCTTGATAATGGGACATGGTGATGGAATATTTGCTTACTTATACTTGCAACACAAAGAGATTAGAAAGAAAAATAGATCCTCACTGCTCTTCCTTGCGTGTTGGCTCTCAAGGTTGATCACTCCACGCTCGTGTTTGCTCTCTTAGGCTCTTTTAATATTAGGCTCTGCCTCTTGTCTTTTTCTCAACACTCAATCCTTCTTGTTCAATCCCAATTCTCCTCAATGGCTAAAATTTTAGTCCAACTTAGTGAATAATACAAATAAAAAGAATTATCCAATTAAGGGGTCTTAGGGGAATTTCAACAAACACTTGTTGAGAACCGCAAGTAAACAAGTTTTAAGTCAAGAATTTCAAGAAGAGTGGACTCATTCAATATAAGAACAAGCACTAAACGCACAAAAAACACTTCTAAGCAAGAAACAAACAAGAATTATCAAGAACAAAGAAACAAGAATAACTAGAACTAGGATGATGAAGAACAAGATGATCACAAGTGTGCACTAGAATAAATTGAGTTCAATGAAAATGGAATTCAACAATAGAGTGATATACTAAGTCCTAATAATCCAAGGAGTGAAAATTAAGATTCAAAATTTCCAACTATAGCAAAAAACATTCTCATGGAACATTTATCAAACACTTTGGATGCAATCTCGTCACATAAAAACAACCAGAATTTTCACCCATATTCAATCCAATTTTCACCACAATCACAAGCTAAATTTGTTCCCAAGGATTATAACAACATCAAGGAGCAATTTTCCTAAAGAAAAATCAAGTTATAACAAAATTTTCAAGACCTTTTTGGAGAAAGATTTTGAGTGACGGGATTTCTCTGTTTTTCACTTTTCTTAAATTTGTAGTGCTCATTTTCTTGTTTTCAAGCTTTGATGAGAATGAAAGCTTTCCTTGCACTGATACCAAACACTTTGATACGAATTCTTAGTGGCTTTTCTTGGTGTTATGGGTGTTTTAGTTGGCAAACTGTTCAGTTCAAACAATGGGACCCAAAACAGTGATTTTTCTAGTGACAAAAGAAGAAAGTAACCTAACAACCTACACTCCTTCAAACCCTTGAAGAACAAAGCCTTAAAGACTCTCAAGATAAATAGAAAGTCCTACTATAATCTCACCCAAATATCCTTGAAGCAACAAAGGCAAATAAGAACAAATAGAATAGAGAAAATAGGCACCCAAATATTGAATTTCAAACAAACCATAGAAGAACAAAGCTACAAAGACCCATTCAAAGAAATAACATTAGATTATCCAAAATATTTATAGACTTTTACAAAAGGAGGACTAACCCTATAGCTTGGTCTTGAACAAGATGAACACGGAGGCTAGGGCCTCTCAAGATTCTCTTCTCCAATTTGAATTAAAATGAAGTCTATTGTATTTTCAAATCTCTAAACGTGTTATTTATAGTACCCTAACCCTAGCTAAGTAATCCATGTAGTTCTATTATAGTTTAGGGTTATAATAAGTCTTTACAAGCAATTAAAAGTGAAAAAAAATTGGAGAAAAGCATTAAAACACAGAACAGTCGTCGGCTACCCAGGGGAAAGCCAGTGCCGGTTTGGAAATCACAGCCGGCGCTAGTATGGATCTGTCTTCGGGCTGGTTTAGGTTGTGGTTGAGGTGTTATTGAACAGAATGGAGCTAGTGCCAGTTTGGCGGCGTGGAGCCAGCACCGGCTGTCCTCTGGAAAGCCTCCATTAGTCAAGTTTCGTCCCCTTTTGCTGCCCGTTTAAGTTCTTGTTGGGGTCCTTCGTCGATGGTCATCAACACAAACTCTTGGCTAGCTTCCTCACCCTTTCAATACCCTTTCATCCTCAAGCATGGTTTGATGATCAATTAAAAATCATCTTGGTCCTAGCTCTTGTCATTAGTCTTTGTCCTCGCTGATGAAGTGGAGTCTCATCAGTGTATGGTCCAAATCCATACAATGACCCATAATGACAGCCACGTGCACCTATATAACAAAGAAGCTCGTACATGAAAATTTCCATTGAACATCAACAATAAAGTACATTAACCAAAAGGGAAACGTTCAGACCTATTATGCAGTCATTATGGTATCCTCCTCTATCCGTAGGTTTGCTCAATACCAGATCCTACAAAACGGTAAGATAAAAGACACGTGTGAGTGAAAAATGTAACACCCCACTGCTACATACCCTAAAAGGGCGGGGATGTCGCCCCGTCCTGGAGGACAATGGGTCTTTAAAACGAGGTATAAAATATAAAGGCAAATCCCAAAAGGATCAACTTAGATAAATAGAGGAAACTCTTATTACATTAGGCTCAAAATAGAGCAATACGAAATAAACAAATATCGTTCAGAAGCTTAAACAACAAATGTCTCCTAGAACAAAATGGGAAAAAAAAAAATAAATAGCTCCAACTATCACATACCTCGCTTGCTCAGCATAGTCTATCTCCTGAAAACATGATACAAAACAGTGTGAGATTAAATCTCAGTAAGTCCTGTGTGCACACATGGCATTTTAAACAGTTCGTGTATGCATAGAGAAAAATATTTACAGAAATATTTGGCAAGTCATAAATAATTTCCCTTTTGCAAGTAGTGGGCTTTTTCACATAATTGCACTTTATACAAAACAAATCCACTACTCGAATCAAGGTCATGTCGCCACACGTTGGGCTTCATGAGGACAAGGCACCACACTTTATGGACCCTGTCGGGACCAGATTGCCGCACATTGGGCGTTCTGATCAAGGTGAGTGTACAGCTCATCGGGTGAGATACTCCTCATTCTCTACACCCAACAAAACCATCCGAGTGTCCATGTCGGGAAAATAAATAATACCTTACCAGGTACAAATGCTAGCTCGGACCGGCCTGACCAACCAATACTGTCACCTCTTCAAGCCGAACTTATCTTCAGGAGGTGGACTCCTGCCAGAAGACTTACTCTAGCCCTCCAAGACTAGTATTATTAGCATACCTTTATTGAGTACTCAATGAACATATCCGTCAATTCCTGATTCAAAATTTCCATACCTCGGCTTTGTACAACGTGGTTTTCTTTAAAAGTGTTTTCTAAAAATTTAGAAGAAAGAACAGTTTTCTTGATAAAATCGTTAGCTTGACAAAACCATTTAAAGAATAAATATCCATGTTTACAACCCAAGTAAACATAGTTTAACTAAAGCTTCACAAAGCTTTACAACATAGACTTGCCATCACAACGTTTAACAAAAGAGTTTATGCAAGGACTTACTTGATATGCCTCAGACAAATGAGATAAAATCACAGCTTCCTTTCCTCAAATATCTTCCTGATCTAAAACCATATAATATCATGATCAGGATCTCAATCGATTCGAACATGCTATAAACTCATTTATTCCCATAACAATTCACAATCTACTATCTAATTCCAAATAAATTATCTAAACCCCAAGGTTCATATACTATGACCATACATTCGTTAAAGACATGATTATTATATCGAAAAGGCTTGACTTGACCATCACAATTCATCTCCATCATTACTATAATAAAACATGGCATAGCTATCCATTGAGTAGGCTTAGTTAATTACTCGACTTAAACTACCCATTCATAATGCTAGTGGGCCTCATCAACCATATTAAACTTTAATTTCAACATCAAGGGTAAGTATCCTCTTACCTTCCAACAACCGGGTTAGCAAGATCTCGATGCTCCTATGCTGATCCTCCCGAGTTCGTTTGATTAGAAGAGAAAAGATGCCTTCTTTCCTTTCTTTTGACTGAAAATAAGTAAAAGGGATGAAATCAGCCTTTAAGTGGCGTGATTCAAGGGAAGAAAAAGAGAAGAATTGATGGAAGAAAGGAATCAAGAGGTTGAGATGGTTTTTACTTACCTTAGAGGGTGATCGGTTTCTTGCTAGGGGTTGTTCTTAGGATTTTCAAAAATTGTAAAGAGGTTCTTGCTGGAATTTTTCGTGTAGAATGGAGAGTGTCATCGGCTACTGTGTTTTAGGGTTAGAGAAGATTGGTTTAGGGTTAGATAGTGGTGTTTAGAAAGACTCCTAATGGCTTTAGGTTTCTTGGACAGCAAGGCAAAAATTGCAGCTCGCTTTGCACCTTGTTGCTACCGACATTGGGAGGGTTTAGGAGGAGGAAATATTCTGAAATTTGCTCCCTTATGCTGGCCGAAATATTGCCCAAGAAAAGGGCTGAATGTGTTCAGAGTTTTTGGCCAAAACAAGGAAGAGTTTGAGTAGGTTTTAGGAGCTAAAATTTTGTGCAAGAATGCCTTATGTGCTGTGCGAAATTACTGAACAAAAAGCGAATAAATTACAAGCTATTTTGGTTGTTGTTCTGCCGCAAACCATAGAAGAAAAGTGAGGGGTTTAGGTGCTGGAAATTAGCTTAATTAATAGAGAGTTTTGGTGTGTTTTGGAGTGTAGAGTTTCGTGTGTTAGAGGATGCAAGGCTGGCCGAAATTTTTTGTACAAAGCTGGCCGAATTTTTTGTTCATAAGCTGGCTAAAATTCTAGAATTTCAGTGAGTAAAAACTATTTTTTTATGTGTCTAAGGTAATCTGAATTGATGAGGAGTGTTCTAGGTGTTTTGAGCTAGGGTTTGAAGTGTTGGACTGCACTTAGAAGTGCTGGAATTTCGGACAGCTTGTGCTAGCACAAGGCTGCCGAAATTCTGCTAGGAAAGGAAAACAAAACCTAGTTGAAATAAAATCTGATTTGCTAAAGGATTTTGGATAAGATTTCCTAGTATTGGAAGAGTTTGAGTTGAACTAAAATTCCCTGAAAAAGTGGCGGCACTAGCTGGAAAATTTTCCAGATTTTTAGCTAAGGTTCTAGGTTCAAAATCAATAAGGTTTCCAACTAGGAGAATAACTTTTTAATTCCAACTATCCCTTACAGAATCTAATAAGTTAAAATCAAGCTGGAATTTTAATTTTTCAGCTAGGGTTTTTCGAAAATCCAAGAGAATAAAAGCTGAAAATAAAGGTGTCCTTTATTCACATAAAAAATCCTTGAATTTAGGAAATAACTATAGAGACTTATTTCCTTAGAGCAATGGCGCTGAAATTTCTCTAGGATGGCTAGGTCTTTTTTGGCCAAGATAGGAAGAAGTCTAGGGAGAAGAATTTTCAAAAAGAAAGCTAAGATTCGTAAGAAGTAAAATTCGAACTCGGGTCACCAAGGGAAATCACCAACCTCCCCGCTATTCCAAATCAACTCCAATATTAATATTTCTCTAAGAAATTCTTTCTACCGTAATTCTCATCCTTCTATCTCCTCGACTAAACTTCACTTAACCAACTCTTAAACAACACAATTATTTCTCACCAATTAATTCAAATGCAAGAGCAACCTTGAAAATCACATGCACCCATGTAAGAATAATTTTAAGGTAGCACGTGAAATGTGAAATGCTATGCAATGCATGTCATTTTTCACCATAGTCAAAGGTGGTTTTGGGCAGGGTATTACAAAAAATCACCCAGAGAGTCCCATGTGTGCGAGTGTTTTATCCAAGAGGCAGAGTACACAAAACTTTTCATGGAAAGCATATCATTTGTTTATTAGAAATGAATCTAAAACACTTTAACGAAGAGTTTATTTAGAACTCAATCATTTTTGGAAAAATGTATTTCAATTTCAAATCATTGCCCTAGTTTTCAAATCTTAGGCACTTCTCTAATAGAAGGTCGACCTGTATCCACATGCAAGTCCCGCAGTCCTTGCCTTTGGCGCTACGTATCATTGTACTATGACCGCAGCCTCCAAAACTGAACCGTGTAGTGCTGGAATAAGTATAGCATAGTTTACTTCTGCTTAGGTATGCCGCAACATACCTAGTGTACCACAGCATACAATCTTTTACTTGCCACCATAACTCAGGGGTCCCAATCCTGACGCAATCACCATCGTGGCGGCAAGGAGTTAAACACACCAAGTGTCCCCACCCGGCATCCCGCGAATGACTCAAAATAAGAAGCGCCCGTAGATGCAGCAATTGCCAGGTGCTAAACGGCAGCCAACACGATTCATCTCTTTGTCCTGACGCCCTATTTGGAGTAAGACAATCTGTGAAACCCCAGTCGAAACCAACCTTAGAGTAAGGGGGTTGGGATGCATATCATATTTTATTTCATGTTTAAATATATTTTTTCTTGTTTTATGTGCATTAAATTTGTGTTTTATAGTCTAGAGGGCTTGATTGTGATTATGGAGTGGGAAGGGCAAAATGGTAATTTTTACCTAAGGTGGAAAAAGGGAGATAGCTTGAGGATTGAATAGGAAAATATTTTTAGAGAGGAAATAAGAACAAGAGTTGTTGTGGTGTAGTGGTTAGAGCTTTGGAATTAATTCTTGAGGTCTTGAGTTTGAATTCCATCACAGAAGCTTTAGCTAGATTAAGTTTTATTTTTGCTTAGTGAGGAAATTTTGGCCTTAGTGGTGTTTGGAGTAGGGTAGAGATGTTGTCCTATAAGAGACATGATAGGAGTCTTCAAATCCTACTCTTTTACTCTACTCGAAATTTCTAAGGGGAATTCATTCTCTCTTGACCCCTAATCCTTCCTATTTCTCAATTCATTAGTTTGTTCAATTTGTTCAAACCAATTTTATTCTAGAAAAATTCCAGCAATGTGTTGTGGCTTTGAAGGTTCAAAATGTCTTAGTAAAAGACATCATATGGACCGAAATAATGGATGAGGGGGAAAGATTTCGAGTGAATTAAATTCATTAATGAACTTTCTAAAAATTCACTCTAGCTAGGTTCATTTCCCTTTGTACATAGAACTGAAATTTTTCCAGCTTTGTGTGCCTTCAAGGTGTCGAAATTCTTGACCATTATTCCCTCCCAAATGCTGCCAGAAAATGGCCCTTTTGATCAGCTTAGAATCTGGATTTTTATGGTTATTTTCGGACTGCACAAAGATGGTGCAAAACCAGAAAAAAATCCTGTACAAATCGCAGTTTGGAGGTCCAAAACTATGTTGTTTTCTTCAAGTTTTTGTACAGAAACCTAGCCATGTTTTTCCTCCATGAAGTAAGCTAGAAACCAGCCTTGAAAGCCCCAGAAATTCCCCTTCAAAGCCTCTGCAAATTGCCTGGAAAAGGGCAGCCAAAAACTGCCCAGAAAATTCCAGCCTTGCAAAAATCTGTGCAGTGGTTTTTTTCCAGCTTTGTTTCCTAATTCTCTCCTAGCCAAAACTCCATCCTTTTTCTGCAAAAACCACCCTTAAACCTCCATTAACAGAACTCCATTGTCCTCCCAAATTTCTGCACGAAAATCCAGCCATGGATGCCTAAAAGATTTCCAAAAAAATTCTGCAATCAAACCTTGATTTGGATACCAAAATTCCAGCCACCATGATTTAACAACTTTCCATAAAATATACCTCAAACAACCAGACCTTCTCTTCACCATTATACTCCATAATTTCAGCCACCCTAAGACTCCTTCATCCAGCTTTCATTCACCCAAAACACTGCCCAAAAATTCGTCCATGACAGATCTCCAAAAGCTCTCCAATAATCAAAGATATTCTTGTGATATCTAGTTTCCAAATTTGCTTCCCAAAAATATTCTTCAAGGATTTTAACAATTAGCCTTTCCTTTTTCCTTCCAAACCATAAGAACCATCTTCCTAAACCCTACAAATAGTTTGGCAGCCCTAATCTCTTCAGAATTTCGACAGCCTCCATCCAAGAACTCTCTATTCTCTTTAACCTTCAAGAACACTTAGTACACCAAGAACACCTACTTCTTCCTTTCACCTAATACCCCTCCAAACCATCTCGAATCCTCTCTAAAACATCCAGATTTGACCTACTCACTGCCGTGAGTCCATCAACACCATTCTTAACATCAAACTCCACAAATCATCTTGCTACTTTGGATCAAAACCAGAAATTTCTATTAAGGTCAAGAACACCTTCAAGGTAAATTTATTCTAACAACTTCATCTTCTCCAATCTTGATCTCTAGTGAGAGCCTATGTGAATAAACATGCAAATGGTTTCTCTCTCTCTCTCTCTCTCTCTCTCTCTCTCTCTCTCTCTCAGGGCCGAAAATTCCCCTCTCTTGGCCAGACGACTTTTTCTCCCATGAACATGCTTTCTCCATCTCCCATGGACAAAGTTTGACATCTAGGAGTTGAGATCTACTCTAAACTCCTTCAAGGCGTTCATCAACCGAGTAAGTACCATCAACCCTTCTTTTAAACTCTAGAAGCATGTCTCTAGGGTGATATTGATAATAGGTGGATGGTGATAGGATTGGAGTATATAAATATATATATATATATATATATATATATATTGTTGAGATTGAAATATGAATATATGTATGTTCGTGAAGGAGATGGGACTTATGCATGGAAGGATTATCTTGGTTGATTGCATGTTGATTTGAGGTTTGATGCATGTCATAGGTAGTATTTGCGATGAAGTATGCTAGAGATTATGCCACCTTTGGTGAATGGGATTTATATTCATGGTGGATTATTGAAGCCATGATCATATTTATGCTAGTAGGGGTTAGATCATGTTTTGATAAATTGAGATCTATGCTTGTATACATGATTTAGATGATTTGATGAATTGAAGGGTTGTATATGTTCTTGATTGTGGTTAGCTATAGGAATATGATCATGATCTAGTTGTTCCTAAGCTAAATTTTATTTCATTAATAAAATATTTAATAATATGATTTTTCTAGTAAAATTTTGAAAACCATGGGAAAATGTGGATTTGGTCTTTTATATAAAATAGTGATATTTTAGTCAAATAAATAGTAGTTTTACTAGAAAAATAATATATATATTATTTAAAATAATAAAATCAATTAAATCCTTTTATGGAAATAATTATAATTAATAAAATATTTATTACTAAAAATTTAATCTTTTAATCAAAACCCATTAAGGATTTGCTTATTATTTTTCAAGTAAGACTCGTTAAATTTATTTTCAACAAATTTTAGCTATCAATTATTTTCTAACAACTAAATTATTAATAACTCATTATTTTACCTAATACCACCTTGGACCTTTTTCAAATAAACCATAATTTATTTTTAGCAAGATTTAAACCTTGAACTTTTTGTACCTATTTTCCAAACTCTAGTTATTTTAATATTAAACTAGATTTATTTTATAAACCCTTTATATTTATTATTGAGCCTTAAAGCTTGGGACACTAAGGATATGATTGTGGTAAGTTGAGTTAGTTTTATTTGAGAAAGTGAGTCTTTGGCTTGAGTTTGATTGTGGTTTGTATTTACCCTATGCGGGGTTAGGTTAGTTGTTGGAGACCTTTGTTGTGGGCAAGGATCAGGTAAGCTCCTGCATAAAACCTATCAATGTGAAATGTTTTCCTTATGGCAAGCTAAATATGTAGTGTATGGACACTCGTTTATTTGAAGGCAATTGAGGGTTGAATTTGATCTTATTTCCAACACTTAAATTATTCAAAAGTTACTGAGCAGATTTTCCAAACTTAAAACTCTTTCTAAAACTGATTGTTCCCAAAACTTTGGAAACCCTCAAATTACTATTTTCATGAAGAGCAATGCTTTGTTCATTTTATCCCAAGTGGGAAACGTCGTTGAGTACTCAATAAGGGTGGACTACTAGGACTAGTCTTTGAAGGGTTAGGGTAAGTCTCTCAGCAGGTGGCCGCCTCTGAGGGGTGAGTCCTTCCCGGATAAGATGTCAGTCCAATGAGTCGTACCGGTCCGAGCTAACAGTTTGTTTCAGTCAAGTGACTGCGTTTTGCCGGAATGGACACCCGGTTGTTGTTTGGGTATAGAGAATGAGGAGTATCTTGCCCAGTAGGCCGATCACCTACTTTAGTCAGTCTACACAAAGTGTCGGCATTTTGACCGACAGTATGCACAAAGTGTCGGCATACTGACCATCCGGTTATGGGGCCCAACGTGTGGTAACCCATAATCCTTTCTTTCGAGTGGTTGATCTTATAAATTATGTATAGCTGGAAAAGCCAAAACGCCACTCTTGCTTTTGACTAATGTTTATTGCTTGCCAATATTTCTCTTATAAAGTTTTTATACCCTGCATCCACGAACTATTTCCACTGAACACCCAAAGCACACCGGACTTACTGAGATTTCTATCACTTTTTCACCATGATTTTAGGCCAATCCTACTGCGGGGATGAGTAGCTTGTGTTATCCGTCTTGGAAGAGAATGTTGTCTTTTATTTTTATGTATTGCTTTGGGGAGTAGATAGTTGATGATTTTATTTATGGATTTGTATTTCTTTTGGGAATTCATGGTTTTATGCGTGAATTTATTCTTGGGTTGTAATAAAATTTAGGTTATATTATTATTTTCATTTCGCTATTTTAGTTGTGTGACATAATTATAAAGACCCCTTGTCCTTTGGACAGGGCGACATCCCCAGCCATGGCGGGCCTAGGTAGCGGGGTGTTACACAATCCCCAGAACTAGCTAGGTTACATGGGGTCATCTACCTCTGACTTGAGAAAATACAAAGAACAAAGTCCTTACTGAGTACTCAACGTTAACAATACCAACCCCGTCTAACTGATCAGGCCAGAGGGTTATCTGATCCCGCAGGATTCTAAAATCAAAACATTTTGGGGGAAAAATAACATTTTCTAGAATTTGATCCCACGGAACTAGCAAGTCAGTTCATCATTCCGAATTTTACAATTTCCTGAAAATCCTAAATATTTAATCCAAAAAGGACCAAATTCACAAAATTCATGCTTGAATCATTCAGTATGTTTTCGAAGCCAATTATGGTGTTCAATAAAGCACAAAATGGCATAAAATAAATCTTGCTCAGATAAACCTTAAAAATATTCAGGGATTTTCAAAATGGTATATAATATAGAATTTCATGGAAAAAAAAAATCACACTAGCTTTAGGAAGAGTTTTAGAAATCCAAAGGGACTCACCTCACTTCCTAAGCAACTCTTTCCCATCATGGCTGTTGAACCTTCATTTATACCATTTTCAACACTCTGTTAGCCGTTTGTCATTAAACCTACACCAAACATCATTTTCGGGTCAATTCATGTTTGACTGAGAAATAGCCGACGGGTAGCCAACCAGCCCAATTGGTAGCCGACGTCCAACAGACGTTTAGCCAACGGGGGCCAACGATTAGCCGATGGTTATGGAAAACGTTCAACTTTCATTCATGTCATTTTTCCGTCTTTTGTTCGATTCTTTCATTTTTCCACATCCTTTCTCCCTTCATAAACAAGGGATTCACTTCATATTTCCCCAATTATTTCATCCAAATCACACAATTATTCATCCTTAAATTCGTCCATATCCCAAGCAAAATTTTGAAAATTTGCAGCTTTGACACATGATTTTGTTTTAGATATAATTTTCAATCCACAAATCTGTTTTGGCTCTATGATATACCAAATTGATTGTAAGACTCTTGACTTTAATTTGGTAGAGGCCACATTTAGATTTCTGGTTCTAGTAACATGATGCTGGGCAAAAACAGCCCTAATAGTTTTCTGATTTTTAGTCCATTTCCACAAAACATCTTCACCTATTGGTGCTTCTTGATTCATAACTCCTACTTTACCCTTAATCCACTTCACTTTCCTTCAAAAAACTTTAATTCTTCAGATTTTCAGGTTCAATAAAGCCACTAAGTTCTTATGCAAAAAACATATATCTGACATCAACATTAAAAAACAAATCATAATCCATTTTCTTTAAGGTTTAACCAATTTTTATCCCAACTCTACCATCTTTCTTCTCAATCATGAACAACCCTTTAAATCACCATTGAAATACTCTTATTCACCATACAAAACATAGCCAATGAATCCTTTATCTAACCAGTACACACACTTGCACACACAAAGTCTCACATAGTACACAATATTCATTTTAATCATCACAAATCTCACTTTTTCATGTTCAAATTCATATCAAAACGATCACCGTAACGAAATCTACAACTTTAATTCTTGAAGTATAGGACTTTACCTTGTGTATAAGGTGTTCTACATTGAATTTTCTCCAAGAATCTCCAACTTCTTCAAGAACACTATTTTCTCTCTCATTTTCCAATTTTTCTTGATTTTTCCTTTCCTTTTCTTCCTTATTTATTCCTTCCTTCTTCATTTAAGCCCTTGGCCGGTTTTCCCAGCCTACTCACCGCCATTCTTGTGTGCAAGGGTCAACCAACATTAATTACATTGTGGACTATCCATTTTAAAGCTAAATTCATATTGGTCGATTTAATTTAAATGGATAATTCTTATGCTTATTCAAAAAGCTTTTGCAATTTAAAAATCCCACAAATACTTTACTCCTCTAATGGTATTTTAACACTTGTTTTCATCCACCATTCACACAATGCCACACGTTCATTTTTAACTGCGATTTTCTATTTTCTTCAGAAATGACCAAAATCGGGTCCGTAACAGAAAAATATTTTATTTCACTATTCAACTCCAAAAATTCCACTAAATCCATTGGTAACACTTAAATTGTTCAATTCCCTCTCTACTTAGTCAAATTTGATGTCAAAGTTGTGAGCACGGTTAAAATGACGAAAATGCCCCCGATGCCCCGGGTAGCATAATTCGCACCAAAATGTGTGTTTCATTACACTAATCAATTTCTCTTTTAAGTGTACCCCTAATTTTTTTTTTGTTAATAATAATAATAGCTTTCTGAAAATTTAGGGTACGAGCAGAACAAATTCAATAATTACATCTAGGTCCCGACAAAATATTATTCCACCAAAATATTCGTCTCATTACACCAATCAACATTTGTTGTGGACATCGGTACAAATTCTCATCCTATTACAAATAGTAGCCAATCGGAACTGATAAGGTAGGGTGTTAAATCTTGCTTCTATAGGCATTGTACCACATATATCAGAATGTATGAGCTGTAATAACTCTTTGGCCCTTTCTCCTTTTCCAAAAAGGGAGTTTTAGCCATTTTACCTAGTAAAGAGGACTCACAAGTGCCATATGATTCATAACCAAATGTCCCTAAGTCACCAAGCCTATGCAACTTAGAAACACGATTCTCGTTTACATGGCCTAAACGGTAATGCCATAAGTGGTGTTTGGGTTATCAATTTTTGGTTTCTTAATTTTTGAATTGAGAATTGGATATTCCATGTCTAGAACATATAAACTATTAACCAAAGTTGTAGAACCATAGTGGATATTATTCAATGAAAAAGAACAACAGTATCTTAAAAATTAAATGAAATCCATATAAATCTAAACATGCAATTGAGATAATGTTTTTCAATAAAACTGGTACGTAATAATAGTCTTGAAGTTCTAAAACTAATCCAGAAGGTAGGTGTAGCACATAACTCCCTACAACAAGTGCAGCAACCTTTGCTTCATTTAGACTACATTGGTCCATGTCACCCTTCTCATTCCTAATATTATCTTTTAGTCTTTGCAAATTATTGCATAAATAAGATCCACATCCGATATCCAATACCTATATCTCATTTCTAAAGGCAGTGTTTATATCAATTATAAGCATAGCAGGAGTAAAAGTAAAAGTACCCGTAAGCTTCTCCGTCTCCTTCCTCTCATTTACAGTCTCTAAGTGGGCTTTGCAGTTGTGTCTACAATGGCCCATCTTGCCACAGTGATGGCATGCCCCCTTGGTGGTTGCGTCTTTCTTTTTCACACTACTTTTGGACTTAATGGGAGCCTTTTTTTTTTTTTTCCTTAGGAAATTTCTTCATAGAAGAAGAAGATTCTACCATTAAGACTACATTAGATTCATTTTCCATAGAGGACTGCGTCGTCTTTAGAAGATTGATCAACTCAGGTATAGTCGACTCAATCTTTTTCATCTGATCGTTAATCACAAATTGTGAACAACTATTAGGTAAAGATTATAGAATTAAGTCAACAATTAATTCATGGTCCATCATCAACCTAAGGGATCCAAACTTGTCAATCAAGCCCAGCATCTTCAGCCCATGAGTATCAACAGAAGAACCCTTAGCCATTTTATAATAGAACAATTACTTCGAGATCTCATATTTCTCTATTCTAGCTTGGGCATCAAACCGCTCTCGAAGATGGAGAATAATCGATTGAGCATCCATATGCTCGTGTTGTTTTTGTAGCTCAGGAGTCATTGATGCCAACATGATACAAGATGCTGTGTCACTATCTTTCTTGTGCTTCTTATGGATAGAATGATCATCAGCATGAGCACCTTGAGCTGGTGGTGGCAGAATAGAAGAATCTAGCACATAGTACTTTTCCGACTCGAGAATGATTCTCAAGTTTCTATACCAGTCGAGACAGTTTGATCAATTAGTTTATTGGTCTCCTAGATGCTACATAAGTTTAGGTTAGTTGACACGATGCACGTGACTTAGATGTAAAGATAGAGAACATTAACTACCTATATATGTACATGTAATAGAAATAATTAGGTCTTTAATTAATCTCATTCTTGTTACACTATTTTACTCAGACCAATAGCTCTACTATTGATTCGGGAAAGCCCATTGGAACATTTCTTAGTGGACCAATATCCAAATTCCTCAAGAATAACCTTGGATTTGCCCAGCAAACCTCTGTTGAGTTCAATGATAGGTATCCAACCTAATTACATCCAATGTAATTAACGGATCATTTGGGTGATTGACATCTTCAATTCTAAAAGCTTTTAACCTAACCCAATATTTCCTCTAATTTTGTTTATGCTTAAGTTAGCCCAATCGGGATAAAGAAATTTAGATAAACCTAACCTATTAATCATGAATTCAATTTCATAAGAATTTAATCCCATAGCTTGAACATGCACAATGTCAAGTAGTCTTGGGTTAGCCCAACAACCCGATTTCGAAAAAGGACTCTCGTTCTTACTATATTAATGAAAGGCATTCGGTTTAATATTATTTGAGGGATTCGTTTCTTTTAGTTGTCTCACAATTTGGCATGCATAAAATTTATCAATAAATAACATAAATTTGTTAAAATGGTAATAGAAAATTACATGACATGGTTATGGACTTTTCTAAATTAATTTCCTCGAGCCATGAACGAAATTAATATACTCAACCATATGTGTTCATGCATGATTTAAGTAGAAGGTCTTACCCTTTTGCATTATTTTGGTCTCCATCTGCAATATAAAATAATTCTATCTTTATATAACCTATGTAATCTAATTATATAAAATTCCTAAACTGAGAAACCTTGAGTTACATTCGAGGGGAGTTAGATGAAAAAAGAATTAAATAAGAATTTTAGTAAAGGCAAGACACACGGGACCTACTTAATTACAACCAAAGCGTTAAATAAAGCATGTACATATATATTTTGTCTATGTCCATAACCATCCACCATGCCAATGAAACATGCTTAAACAGTAAGCATAAAACATCCAATGCACAAACATCCAAAATCAACATTTTGGAATGTTTTGGGTCCAAAATCAAATTTTGGAAAAATTTTGGGCCAAAATCAATTTTTTAAAACTTATAGGTCCATAATCTAATTTTGAAAAATACTTTTATCCCAAATCATGGGTTCCAAACAAATTCTAATCATTGTTATAACATATTCTCAAAATTAGAAAAGATAAAAAAAAAAACTTCATTTACATAGCTAAAAACGTTATTTTAAATAATATATATTAATTTCAAAAACTAATTTTATAAATTAATATTGGTTAGTCCCAAAACGTAAATCTTTGGAAGATTTAGGGCAGTCAGTGAAAAGAAAAAAAAAACACTTCATGGTCCTCTAGGAAAAAAAAAAAAATCGAAATGCAATTGAAAGGAAATTTTTTTATACATATATAAAGCCCATATAGAACAAAAACTCATCCTAGGCAGGATGTTATGATGAACCCACGGATAGCCCGTGAACCATTCTCATCATATATAAAAAATATCTAGCTTTTTTTAACCCCGGTTTTATCACCGAAATTTGCAAAAACATGTTTCTATGAATTCTAATCAAATTCAAATTCCTAAATTGTAATTGGAAACCATAAGTTTTAGCAATTATAATTTGGCCACAATTAATATGAATTAATCCATATTGGTGATGAATATGAATTAATCCAAATGTCTTTGAAATTAATAATCCTTAGTAATTTTCAATTAACGTGTTAAGTCTAAAATGGTTTGGTTTATTAATTCTTCAATTGATAAACCCATATTCAGCAGATCATGAGCGATATCTAGTAACAAATCATGGCCATCCAAGATTCACGAAGTCAAATGGCTTGACATGAACCCTTTAATAACAAACTACAGTGCAACAAATTCCTTTCGCCATAAAATATCTCATTTGTTTTGGAATACGAAATTAGCCCCAACTCCCTCCAAAATATACATTAATTCTAGCCCGAATATATTAGCACTTGTATCAGGAATCTCCTGCTCTACAAGTGTATCAATTGAAACTGTTTCTAATATACAATCACTTTGGCCACGGATTCCACGAGTAGTAATTCCAACAAGTGGCCATAAGATATTCACCCCTACTATTAGGAGTGTTGAATCCCTTACTGACCATCTTAACTACTTTTATTTATCTCATATTGTACCTAATATCCATTCCATAGGCAGCCCTCAATCAGGCTCTAGGCATTGGAATCAATATACAAGGCTTAGCAAACAAAGTACTTTGGAAATCTCAAGTCAAAGGATACTTACAGGTTTGCTATAATGAGATTCTATCACTGGCACTACATAGTTATCCATGTGATTATCTTATAGTTAGGTCATCTAATGTACTTGTTCTATTAACAAGCATCCACATGTTAACTTTGAGTATCTTAATACTCACGGTTATGATAACCACTGTCTGATCAGATCTGGAAGTCTAACATATGCTAGTCTTGACGTATCAATGATGTCCTATCTCATTAATACTACGACTAGGGATTGTATAAGTACTATCTGAATAAAATGTATTAGGAATCTCACATCATGATGTCTATCACGATTTCCTTAACACATTGTTGTACTAGGGACTTTACCTAACAGGTATTTTACATAAAACTAAAAAAGATAAACTAAAAGATAAATAACGCCTTGTATCATAAAACAAATGTGTCATCTACAATTTACAAGTAATCACCTCTAAGGCATAATACTAATAGTAGAACTCGTTGGTCACCACATTTGTTGGATGAAATTGATCCACTTCTTCTTCTTCATTATTACACAACTCCTCATCAATCTTATCAACATTTTTCTCAACTTCTATTTTGATGAGGCAATTCTTGGCCTTTGGCTTCCCTTTCTAGCTTGTTCTCCTACTATAAGTCAACTAATTCATTTTACTCAACCCTCTCAACTTTTTCTTCATTTCTTGCCCTTTATGGCTCCTCAATATCTACAACATTTTTCTTGGCCACATTGGTCTCAGGTCTAGTTCTTTACTTCTCAAATTTATGAATCTCACTTTACTCCTTAGAGAACATCCAATGGCAATGAAATGATTTGTGCCCATAGCCAGTACAATGCTCACAATGAATTATAGTACCCTTTTACAAATTGAAACTTCTTCCTTGATCATTCAATCATGGACATTTACATATACTTTAACCAAATTCCCAACAAGTAGAGCAAACATAATCTTATTTTATCCTCATCATTCTTTTTGAAAAAATTCATATTGTACTTCCCGCTTTATACTTAGAACTTCTTGGACAATTATTGGGCTTGTCAGCAAAACTTCCACATATATGGCACTCATCGAGGTCAAACCGCTCCCTCATCAATTCATTCATCTCTTCCCGATAATCCACCATTTGATACCCATTTTGCCTTATTTGTGTGTTCACTTGTTTCAACCATTCTAAAATATTTTTAAAGTGCTTATTTCACTTTGTTTCTTCTACTAGGCTCAAAGTATTTAAACAATTTTTCCATTCTTTTTTCGCAGTTATACTACCTTCTCAAATCTCTCTTCACAAAGAATGGAGGTACCAACTTCTCATTGTACTTTGACTCCCTACCCTCCATAGCCTCCTTCCGTCTTTGTAATTCACCATTTGAATGTTTTTATATTCCTTTCACATAAACCCCCTCACATTCTTTTTCATTTACTCTTCGTCTAGTTACTTTTGAACTTTTTTACAAGCACCTGTACTTCCTTCCTTTTAGCACACCACTATTTGACTGTTGTAACACACTCTTTGAATATTTTTGTTGTCCTCCGACACAAACTCCATCATTCCAATAATTTATACCCATATATTTATTCCTCCTCATATTTCCAATTTTCTTGTCCATCAAACCTACCATATCCTTTTCCACGTGTGCTTGGCCTTTTAACATAGCTATCCTTATAAGACTCATCTCCAGAATCAAACAAATTATCATGATAAACTTCATTTCCCCAATAACCTTCCTCATAGTCATATTCACGATCTTTACATCCCTCATAATTACTTCCATTACAATAAGACTCCTTATCATAGTAATACCCTTCACTATCACTCCAGCAAGCCCTTTGTGAATTTTCTTTCAAAAGACAACCCCATAAGATTTACAAGATTTAACTAGAAAACATAAGAAAAATTTCTTCCCTTCACTCCCTCATGTGTTTACTCACAATTTTAGTGGTTACTCTTTACTCGGGTTTGTACTCTTCTTGGCTTTTGTTAAAATGAGCTCACCCTCTTGCATTTTTCAAACTCTCAAATTCTCAAAGATTTCTTTCCAATACAACCTCCCTAATTGCTTATGAATTAGTCTAACTAGATAAGTCAAGCTAACCCTCTAAGCATAATCAAATAGGGGTCTTGGGGAAATTCGATTAAGAACATGATGACTATCCAAGAACAAGGCAAGTTCAAGCAAGAATTTCAAAGAATTAAAGGTCAACAAATTCAAGATAACTGATTTATGAAGGTACTCGCTAAGCAAAAATAGCAAGGATCCAAAGATAGACAAGTGCAAATCACTTCCTAATATCTCAAGATGATTTAAAACCATGTATTCAACCCATAAATAAGAATAAATAAATCAATGAAGTCAATTAGAAGTGGAAAAATGCAAGCTAAGAACTCTTACAATAAATGTAAAGTCACTTAGGCATTTCTTTAAACACTGATAGGCAACTACTCAAATGTAGGATTTTTCAATGTTAGGCTGCTAGCGCAACCCCAAGTATATAATTTTGATGCACAATTAACTCACTCAAAGTAATAATATCATAAGGAGTTCAAAATTCAAAGACAAGTGATATAACTATGTATGCACCAACAATTCTACCACACTATAGCATAAACACAATGACCAAAAAAATTTTTTGAGTAACAAGGGATAATTCTTACTCAAAACAAGTTACTAAAGAAGAAAAATCATAGGAATTCATCATATAAAGAATTTTCTAGTCATGTTTGCACAATCACAAGTCATAGAAATAACATATCAAACACTATGTATGCAAGCTCATAACTCTTGCTATTCCAAATTTTTCTTCCTTATAACAGCCCCAAAAGCTTAAAATTCACAATAATAATCAATCCCCAATGGTTATACTAACATCAGGGAACAATTTCAAAGCAAGAACATAACAAAAACTTTAGTTTTATAGCTCCTCAAATTAGCATGAACATGAGTTATGGTATTTTATTGTGCTCAGAATTTTGCCACCAAAACACCTAAGAAGCTTCAAAATTTCTACAAATTTAAACATAAAATAACTTCCTAATCATTAACCAAACACGTAGGCTTAATTTCACAACAAGCCCATGGCATGATTTGAAGTTCTTGACATTCAAATATAGCAAGAAAAAAAGTTACAGGATTAAGAAATTGCAGCAATATTTTTCCACATGTTTGATCTCAAAATCCACAAATAACCATTCCAAATGATTCCTCAAACATCATACCAATATACAAGATCAATTTAACATCAAGTTCAAGGAATAATTTTGATTTCCAAGCATTCAAAAATAGCACAAAAAAAGTAACGAAAATTAAAAAAAAAAATTTCAAGAAGCTCGTGAAGAAGGTTGTACCTTTTGCCCAAAGAAAGTTGTGTTAATAAGAATCAAAAGAACCTTGCTCTGATAACAATTTGATATGATCTTGAAAAGTACCAATTTGAGCTTTGAAGCTCAAAATTAAAAAACCTAATTCAAGACTAGTATCCTAGGTAAAGACAGGTACCTAGAACTTAAATCTAATAAACTAAGCCAACTAAATAAACACCCATAACCTAAGAATGATCAATAACAAATAGGATGGGAAGATTAAGGTAACCAATTGAACTCCTAAAAGAACCCTAGATTAGCTAGAAATCTAAGACACATTTTAGAATGAACAATGATCTATCCTAAGAGGATTAGAGACTAGATTCTTAAGTTAGATTAAAGCCTAATAGAAGTGTTGAATGATTTGGGTATCACCCAAAAGGAACACCCTAAAGAACTCTCTTTAGAGAGAACAAAAGATTTCTCTAATCAAAATAACAAAGTTTTTTTTACAAGAATTATAATAGAGCATATATATATATATTTATGCCTTGCCCTATACTAATTAGCAAACTAATCTAAACAATTAAACAGCATTAATACAAGATTTGATGCCCTATTACATACCCTAAAATAGGTTTAAACATAATAAAAGTCGACTCTAGCACACAGAGCCGGCGTTGTCTTTGTTCTATCCAAGAAAGAATGAGCAAGCTTCAGGCCGACGCTGATTCTATCTCTCTTGGTTGGCACTGGTTTGTCTCTACGGCTCACTCTTCTATTTTGTTGCACTTCTATCCATGTTTATTTGACCTCCATTTCTTTTCCATGTGTCTCCTTGATCTTCCAAATAAAATGTTAGTTATTTTGAGATCTTCTTAATACTCCTTTGGCCTCCAATCCTTGTTCAATGGTTGGCTTAATTCTCCACAAGGATTGTTGTTCATTTTATGTCCCATTTATAGCTTCCTTCACTACCTTCTCTTGACAAACTTCTTGGCTCTTAGCTTGTATGCTTGGATAGCTTGAAAATCTTCTTGAAACTTCTTGAATAATGAATGTTCCCAAGGAGACTTGAAATAAATCTCGACTTTCCATTCCCCTTTTTTAGATGTGCCCTGTTGCGTGGACAGATTCCTTCCACATCTTAGCCTCACAGTCTTCCTCGATAGAATCTTCCCTAATTTTAGGATAAGGGTTTATTAGAACATACTTGTATTCCTTATGTATGAGTACGATATTTAAATTTCTCTTGTAATTGTTATACCTGAAATAATCACATATTTATAGCCTTTTTCCTTAGCTTTAATGCATACATCTATGAGATAAATTAATGGTTTTCTACTCACATTGTGTTTTTTGGTGTTTTTGGGTCACTTTGATGAAAAATGAGTACGAAATAGACTTAAACGTTGTATTCTTACACTAGGATCAATTGCCAATTGTTTGCAGGCCTTGGAAGTAGGTTTTTAAGGGTTCACATGGATGCACGACTTGATATATGGCCATGCATCAAGCCATACATACCAGAGAAGCTTCCAAGAGGCACGCACGACTAGATGCACATGAATATATCTTCCCGTGTGTATCAAGGGAAAAATTTTGGCCTAGAAGTTTGAAAAAATCAAGGAGAAAAATCACTCTGCAAGATACACAGCCATGTGCATGGCGGTGCATGTGCCTATGCAAAATGCACAACCATGTATCTGTCTGTGCCACCATCGAGCTACTTAGTTTAGATTTTATGCACAACTTTAATGCATGCCTGTGCCTACAAGCCGTGCAGCTTCCTAAAGAGTTTAGAGAGTCCTAAACAAATTCAAAGGTAGTTTATACTTGTTAAATTTAATCAAGGATGGTTTATAGACTTTATATAAAAGTGGTGGATGTCTAAATTTAAGATAGGCACATATATACTTCACCAAAAAACATAATTCTCTTGGGGAAAAGCATCAAGGAGGCCTAGAGAAGGAGAAGAAGTTAAGGAGGGAAGAAGACTAGAGATTGTGGGCTTCCCAACTGCTATTTTTCAATCTTTCTCTTGTTCTTTCCTATTTCCACCATTTTGTTATTTTTAGTTTTCTTGCATTCAAACAATTGAGAATTTTGTTCGTGTTTTGATGCTATATGTTATGGTTAATTTTAAAGATTCTATCTTTGGTATTAATTAGATTGCCTATTGAGTATTTATTCTATACTGGATTTATGTTTCTTATCAATTGTTTTGATTTTTTATTGTAGAACAACATATTTAACTTGCATAATTGAATAGCTCAGAATGTTAATCATTGATTAGCTTGCCCTGATTGCTATTTAGGTTAATGTTCTAAGTAGTGTCTATTGGTCTTAGTTAAGTACAAGTTTTTTGCTTCTTTAGGATTGGTTGGGAATTGCATAATTCAAGTTGCATATGTATGTATGTTTTTTGGGTATGTGCTAGCTTGATGTTGGTGATGCATTGACATGCCTGCCAATCTTGTTATTGATCTTTGACATTTAATTAACTGAAGAATTAATGTCTTGAAGAAATAGCTAATGAATTTGGATTGGATTAAGAATAAGGTTAGGGATTAGTTGCGGGCATTTGATGAAATTTAATCCATGTTTGCAGGGATAGGAATTCTTGGAATTTTTTTTTTTTTAAGTTCTAAAATCAACTACTCAAAGTAATAATATTAATGATGAGTTTCTTATTTGATTTCAAGGTATATGGCTAAGAGCTTTGTAATTTCTTTATTGGTCTAGAAGTTTCGTATTTAGTATTTGTTTCCTATACTGATTCTTTATTTCGTAATTTGTTAGGGTTAGCTTTGGGTAGTTTCCTAATCCAGTTTTCCCCAATCTACTCGTAACTACTTCTAAGTAATACATCATTAGAATTATGTACACTCTAATTCAGAATGTCATCTTTTTCAGATGTTATCGGGAGAAAATCCACATAGATATTTACAGGAATTTCATGTCGTACACTATAATATGAAATCGGATGGAATTCAAGAAGAGGTTGTTAAATTGTGTGAATTTCTATTTAGTTTGCATGGAAATGCTAATGATTGATAGTATGAACTACTTATGTGATGTGTGTATTACAAATGTGTAGAATTAAATTTAATTATGCCCCCAATCACAAAAGTTTTCTAATATAAAATGGTAAGTCATATCGGACAACAGACATTGTACCACCCCACTACCTACGTACCCCAAAAGGGGAGGGGATGTCAGCCCGTCCTTAGGACAAGAGGACTTTATAACTAGGTAATAGAAAACATAGAAGGAAATAACTTAATACCAGACTTATTACAATCCTAAAATAATACTTTTACAAGTGTTGAAACAAATAGATGGTAACAAAAATCTCTAACAAATAAATATATCAGGATAAATCTTCTAAGCTAATGGTACCAAATGTAAATTGACCTTCTAAGCAGGATTAACCTAAAGACATGATAGAAAATGTGTGAGAAATATTTTTCCAGTAAATCCTATTTGTGCTCATGGTCTTTCAAGAAAACCAGTTCATGTATGCAAGTTTTGAACAAAGTCATATTAAAAAATCTGCAAGCCCAGAAATTTATCTTCGAACACTGAGTGGTGTTTTTTTTATCAGCATTTGTACAGTAAAAATGCTCAACTTGAAAAGAAGTAACCACTCTAATAAACTTGACTATAAAATCATGCATCGTGTATGGATATAGCACCACACTTTGTGCACCACGTTAAGATAACGGTCAGGATGCCACACTTTGTGCATCATGATGAGAGAATGATAAAGATGCCACACTTTGTGCATGCTGATACATGGTAGGTGTAAGGCCATCTGGGTGAGATACTCTTCCATCTCTACGCCCAAACATGCCGGGTGTCCACTCCAGAATATACAATCCGCCTAAACTGTATAGCTAGCTTAGACTGGCTTGATCAACAGGAATAGTCATCTTGTCTAGGCAAGGTTCACCCCTCAGAGGTGGACTTCTACTGAGAGACTTACGCAACCCTTCAAATACTAGTCTTAGTAGTCTACCCTTATTGAGTACTCAATGTTATGTTTATTCCACTTGGAAAATGTAAAATCAACGAAGAGCTTTCTTTGAAGTAGCAATTATGGTTTTCAAACAAATTTAGGTAAAATATTGTGTAAGAAAAATTTATTGTTTTTCTCGAAAAATTGTTTGCTTGACAAAAATTATTTTATTTTAGAAGAAGGAATATATTGTCCATAATTGCATCTCAAGGTAGATCTTCTACGACAATCAGTGCATTTGACTTGCAGAAAATCATTTGTTCACAAAAATCATTTATGCAAGGACTTACCTGATCTCTTGCTTTTACTTGATGCAATAGCCTTCTAAGATAGTTCAAGGTAACCTAACCTTTCTTAGGGTAAATACAAGGTCTAAGTCTCAACATCCAGGCAATACTTACTTTAAATAAATAATACCTAGACTAACATGCTTAAGCTCAACTACATACAACAACATCTAGTTATGACAATAACGCCTTAAGCTTTAACACTAGTTGATAAGATTTTTTATAGAATAAGATTAATTTCATAAGTTAAAATAAGTAGGTGTTATAAATAATAAATTATAATTTTAACTATTTATTAACAAATAATAAATAATAAAGAATATTAATAAATAAAATTAATAATAAATAATGAGTACTATTATTAATAAATCCAAAATAATATAGGTAATAAATAATAAATAATTTTATTACAAATAATAAGTAATATTAATAATAGAATGTAAATAATTTTAATAATAAATAATAAATAACGTATAAAATTAATAGTAAATAAATTATTCTAATATAAAAAATATTTAAGAGTGTAAATAAATTTTTTAGTAAGGCGAACTAATAATAATATAAGTATAAAAGACATTTGATCTTATTTCCAATATATTGTTATTTATATATAATAATGTTTAATAAAAATATTATATTTATTTATGTAATAAAATACCAATATTTTAAATAATTATTAGTTTAAAAAATATTTGTATTCATTGAAATTAGACAATTATGTTAAACAATAATATTAACTAAAATAATAATAATAATAATAATAATAATAATAATAATAATATTGATTGTAAGAATAATACTAAAAATAATAAAAGTAGTTCTTATAATAATATTTAATGAATATAGTGAAATACTAGAGAAAATTTATATGCATATTCCTACACACAGGGATCCAACAAATAACATGTCGATTTATCCAAAAATAGGCTTGTATTAACAAACATCGCAATAAGGGTGATCTTCTACTAGCTATAACATTATTTATGGATTTATTGAAAAATATAACATCATGAAAGCATAATAAAAAATGATGGTTTATTTGTCTGTCATACATCAAACATCCATAAAACTCTTAATCATAATGAACATATAATGACCTTATAGCATTCCATACTTCTAGAGTCAGAACATTCATTTAATGCTGCATGTCTTAAATCTATTCACTTCACCTACAAACATATCTCCAACCCCACATAATTCTACCAATCTATCAAATCCCTCTTCTAAGACTCTTGACTTTGAAAATATAAAGAGGACATCGAGAAAGAAATACTTGAATTGATGAACATTTGATGAAGGTTGCACCTTACTTAGTGGAGATCCTTGAGTGCTTGATGGCTTTTAGTGATCTGGAAATAGTCCATGGTTGTTCATAAACATTTTGGCTAAGATAAAGGGAGAGAGTGAGAGGGCAATGAATGAGAGTAGAATAGGAGAATAGAAGTTGAATAAAAGAAGAAGAACAAGAAGATTGTTCTTATTTTACCTTTTTGGTGTTCTTCGAATCTTCAACAAAAATGGATGGTTTGATCCGTTCAAAAGTTCAACTTTGTGTGTTTTGGTATTATAAAATACAGCAATGAAGAATATGTGTTAAATATTGATTATCTAGAGAGTTTGGAAGTGATTGGAGGTGTTTAGGTGTAACACCCCACTACTACGTACCCTAAAAGGGCGGGGATATCGCCCAATCCCGGAGGACAAGGGGTATTTAAAACGAGGTATAAAATATAAAGGCAAACCCCAAAAGAATCAAACTTAGATAAATAGAGAAAACTCTTATTACATCAGGCTCAAATTGGAGCAATACGAAATAAAAGGAATATCGTTCAGAAGCTTAAACAGCAATTATCTCCTAGAACTAAAATGGAAAAATAGCAAAAGCTTCAACTATCACATGCCTCGCTTGCTCAGCATAGTCTTTCTCCTGAAAACATGATATAAAACAGTGTGAGATTAAATCTCAGTAAGTCTTGTGTGTGCACATGGTATTTTAAACAGTTCGTGTATGTATAGAGGAAAATATTTGTAGAAATATTTGGCAAGTCATAAATAATTTCCCTTTTGCAAGGAGTGGGTTTTTCACATAATCACACTTTATACAAAACAAATCATCCACTCGAATTAAGGTCATGTCACCATACGTTGGGCTTCATGAGGACAAGGCACCATACTTTGTGCACCTTGCCCGGACCAGATTGCCATACGTTGGGCGTTTTGATCAAGGTGAGTGTACAGCTCACCGGGTGAGATACTCCTCATTCTCTACGCCCAACAAAACCATCCAGGTGTCCTTGCAGGGAAAATAAATAATACCTTACCAAGTACAAATGCAAGCTCGGACCGGCCTGACCAACTAATACTGTCGCCTTTTCAAGTAGAGCTCATCTTCTAGAGGTGGCCTCCTGCCAGAAGACTTACTCTAGCCTTCCAAGACTAGTATTGTTAGCCTACCCCTATTGAGTACTCAACGAACATATCCGTCAATTCCTGAATTAAAATCTCCATACCTTAGCTTTGTACAACGTGGTTTTCTTTAAAAGAGTTTTCTAAAAATTTAGGAGCAAGAATAGTTTTCTCGATAAAATCGTTAGTTTGACAAAACTGTTTAAAGAATAAATATCCACGTTTACAACCCATGTAAACATAGTTTAACAATAGCTTCACAAAGCTTTACAACATAGTCTTGCCATCACAACATTTAACAAAATAGTTTATGCAAGGACTTCCTTGATATGCCTCAGACAAACAAGATAAAATCACATCTTGCTTCCTTCTAATATCCTCCTGATCTAAAATCATATAATGTCATGATCAGGGTCTGAATCGATTCAAACATGCTCTAAACTCATTTATTCCCATAACAATTCACAATCCATTATCTAACTCCAAATAAATTATCCAATCCTCAAAGTTCATACACTATGACCATATATCCATCAAGGACATGAATAATATATCAAAAAGGTCTTGACTTGACCAACACAATCCATATCTATCATTATTACGATAAAATAAAACATTGCCATCCATCGAACATGCTACTTAATTACTTGCCTCAAAATACCCATTCATCATGCTAATAGACATCATCAACCACATTAAACCTTAACTTTGACATCAAGGGTAAGGATTCTCTTACCTTGCAACAACCGGGTTAACAAGATCTCGATGCTCCTATGGTGATCGTCCTGAGTTTGTTTGAAAAGAAGAGAAAAGCTACCTTCTTTCCTTCCTTTTCTCCACGAGTAGCTAAAGAGGATGAAATCAGCCTTTAGGTGGCATGATTCAAGGGAAGGAAAAGAGAAGAATTGATGGAAGGAAGGAACCAAGAGGCTAGGATGGTTTTTGCTTACCTTAGAGCGTGATCGGTTTCTTGCTAGGAATTGTTCTTGTGATTTTCGTAAACTGCAGAGATATTCTTGCTAGAAATTTCGTGCAGAATGGAGAGAGTAGTCAGCTACTATGATTTAGGGTTAGAGAAGATTGGTTTAGGGTTAGATGCTGGTGCTAAGAAAGACACCTAATGGCTTTAGATCTCTTGGACCGCAAGAGCGAGAAGTGCAGCTCGCTATACACCTTATTGCTGCTGAATTTGGGAGGGTTTATGAGGGGAAAATATTATGGACTTGTTCTCCTATGGACGAAATATTGCTCAAGAGAAGAGCTGTGTTTGTTCAGGTTGTTTTGGCTAAAACAAGAAAGAGTTTGCACATCTTTTGGTAGCCGAAAATTCTGTGCATGTGCAGTAGTTTTGTGGGAATGTTTGCAGACCAAAGGAGAGAAAATCCAAGCTTTTTGGGTTGCTATTCTGTCTGCAATTCAGAGGGAAAATAAGGAGTTCTTTAGGTGTTGAAATTGCCCAATTCAATAGGGAGTTTTAGTGGTGTTTGGAGTGCAGAATTTTCGGTCATTGCCTTAAGCAAAGCTAGCCGAAAATTCTGGTAGGAAGCTGTCGAAATTCCTGGGTAAAAACTAGCCAAAATTCCAGAATTTTTGGTGAATAATATCTGATTTTGTGTGGCTAAGGTAATCTGAATTGATAAGGAGTGTTCTAGGTGTTTTGAGCTAGGGTTTGAAGAGTTGGACTGCACCTAGGAGTGCAGGAATTCCGGACAGCTTGGGCTTATACAAGGCTACCGAAATTCTGTTGGAGAGGGGAGCAAAAACCTAGTTGAAGTAGGATTGAAATAAAATTTGATTTGCTAAAGAATTTAAGATAAGATTTCCTAGTATTGGAAGAGTTTGATTTGAGCTAAAACTCCTTCAAAAGTGGCAGCACCTAGCTGGAAAATTTTTTCAGATTTTTAGCTAGGGTTCTAGGTTCAAAATCAACAAGGTATCGCACTTGAAAAATAACACTTTAATTCCAACTATCCATTACAAAATCTAGTAAGTTAAAATCAAGCTGGAATTTAATTATTCAGCTAGGGTTTTTCGAAAATCAAAGAGAAAAAAAGCTGAAAATACAACCAAACTTTATTCACATAAAAAATCCTTGAATTTAGAAGATAAATATAGAGACTTATTTCCTTAAAAAAATGGCGCTAAAAATTCACTAGGATGGCTAGGGTCTTTTCGGTCAAAACATGGAGGAGTCTAGGAAAAAGAATTTTCAAAAAGAAAAACTAAGATTTGCAAGAGGTAAGATTCGAACTTGGGTCACCAAGGGAAATTGCCAACCTACCCGCTACTCCAATTCAACTTCAATGCTAATATCTCTAAGAAATTCTTTCCTCCCTAATTCTGCTCCTTCCATCTCCTCTACTAAACTTCACTTAAACAACTCCCAAATAATGCAACAACACAATTATTTCTCGCCAAATAAATCAAATGCAAGAGCAACTTTGAAAATCACATGCTCCCATGCAAGAATAATTTTAAGATAGCACATGAAATGCGAAATGCTATGCAATGCATGACTTTTTTCCCCATAGTCAAAGGTGGTTTTGGGTGGGGTATTACATTAGGTGTGTTTTAGGCTTCAAGATATGAAGTGTGCATTTTTAGTGTTCTTAGTGTTTTTGAGAGAGTTTGAGAGGAGATGAATTTCATATGTGTTTATTAGTGTGATGGCTGAATGACTTAGACTAGCAGGAGCTTTTTGTTATCCAAGAATAAGAGAGAGAGTTTCAAAGTTTTTTAAAATTCAAATTGAGAGAAAAGTGGAGTTGTTTGAGGTATAGGTTTGGTTAATGGTGTTTGCTCTTGGAAGGTTTCTTATTCTTCAATGGTACATGGAAGAATTAGCTATGTTTCATCCAAAGAATGGAGAGTTGTTTCAAACTTATGGATGGTGAACAATAGCTATGAAATGGGAGAGGATTTTCTAGTTTTATCAATTAGCTAAAGGAGTGTTTTAATGGAGCAAAATTTGGACTTTTAATTTGAAGTTTGAATAAGTTTTGATAGAATGAAAGTAAGAGCTTTTTGAGGTATGATAATGGAGTCCTATTACTCAAGGTTCGTGGGGAAGCCAAGATGTTCAGTTCATGGCTGTACAAGGGCTGAAATTCAGTGAGGTTTGCTGAAGAATTTCGGCCTTAGCATTGAAGAAAGAAAGCTAGAAAAATTTCTGGAATTGAAGCTTAAGAACACTTGGAATTTAAATAGTTTTAGTAAAGAATTTTTGGTCCACTTTGGCACGATTTTACAGGTGGATTTTAAGGATATTTGAAAGTCTTTTAATGGTGATTTTCTAGCCTTCATCTTGAAGAAGAACAGAGGATGTTCCAGCTGTTCATATGTTCTAACGAGTGGCTTCAAGTTCATGTTCAATGTTGCTAGTTTAGAGGAAAAAATTTCTGGTTTGGCATTATTTGTAAAGGTCTGAAAATTCAAGGAATTTCCAGCCTTCATCCTCACATAAAATGATTGGTTTTCTTGCAAGAATTGGGTAGGAAAGTTTACTGCAATTTTTGAAAACAGCCTTGAAAGAAATCTGGAAAATTTTCCAGATTTTTAACTAAAACATGAACAAAGTGAAGATGGAGTTTTGAAGGAATAGCTATGGTGTTTTTCTTGGAACCTCTACCTATTATTCCTCCTTATGTTCAGCCACCTGTATCCACTAGAGCTGGGATTTTTGAAATTCTAAGCTAGGGAATTACCTTGGAATTTTTATGATTAAAAATGGATTAAAGAATCAAGAGTAGTTTAAATTTCAAAAATGTTAGGACAAGGCTAGCAAAATTAATGGGGACAAGAATTCTTTTTAGGACAAGATCACATGGTTAAGATGTTACCATAATGTTTTCCTTAAGACAACATTCCTATCTTTAAGGAGTGTAAGGAAAATGAAAATTCAAACATGGCTAAAATAAATATGAATAAAACTTAAGTGATGGTATTTGAACTTAAGACCTTAGAGATTAATTCACGAAGCTCTAACTACATAACCACACTAACTCTTGTTTTTATTTTCACAACCAAATATTTTTCTTATCTAAACCTCAAGCCATCTTTCTATTCCGACCCCAATGAAAATTACCATATTATATTTCTACTCAACAAGCACAAATAAATTATATCTCCTATAAGCCACAATTCTAAGGCACACAAAAATCATTCAAGTAATTTATTTTTTACCTGATGACATGATATGCATCCCATCCCACTTACTCTAGGGTAAGATTTAGGTGGGGTTTCACACACATATATAGGCAGGTGCACTTATCATGTAGAACAAATACCATTGGCAATATCGAAGAACCTTAGGGAAAGTGGCAATTACCCATACTTCTTTCTTTTCTCACATTTTAGTGAAATAAAAATCAGAAGTACATTAAACTAACTACACTAAGAGATTTTTTAAGTTCTTATACAAGAAAGAGTGTGTGAGACCGCAGTCAAAACCAACCTTAGAGTAAGGGGGTTGGGATGCATATCATAATTTATTGCATGTTTAAATATATTTTTAAATGATTTTCTATACTTTGGATTTGAGTTTTATTGTCTTGGAGGCTTGTTGGTGAGTATTGAGTGAGAAGGGCAAAATGGTAATTTCCACTTGAGTTGAAAATAGGAAGATAGCTTGAGGATTGAATAGAATTTTTTTTTTTTTTAAGGGAAAATAAGAACAAGAGTTGTTGTGGATTAGTGGTTAGAGCCTTAGAATTAATTCTTGAGGTCTTGGGTTCAAATTCCATCATAGGAGCTTTAGCTTGGTTAAATTTTGTTTTTGCATGGGAAGTAATAATTTCGGCTTTATGTGCTTAGAGTAGGGTAGTGATGTTGTCCTAAGAGAGATATGTTAGGAGTATCTTCATCCTACTCCATTGCCCTACTCGAATTTCCTAAGAGGAATTAATTTTTCCTTGATCTTTCATTTTCCTTATTTCTCAACTCTTTAGTTTGATCAAGTTTTCTAACCATTTTCTTTCCAGAAATTTCAGTAAAGTGCTGTAGCTTTGTAGGATCGAAATGTCTTAGCAAAAGACTTCTTATGGTCTAGAAATGTGGAAGAGTTGTAGGAGATTCCAAGAGGATAAAACCCTCTCGTGAACTTGCTAAGAATTCACTCTAGCTAGGTTCATCTTCCTTCTTGGAATGAGCTGAAATTTTCCATCTTATTGTGCCTTCAAGGTGTCGAGATTCTTAGCTAACATTCCCTCCTAAATGCTACAAGAAAAATGGTCTTTTGGATCATCTTACAACCTGAATCTCTTGGCCATTTTCGGACTGCCCAAAGATGGAGCGAAACCAGGAAAAATTCATGTACAATTCCCAACTTTGAGAGTCCAAAACCAAGCTGTTTTCTTCCAGATTTTTTTCAGAACCTTAGCCATGTTTTTCCTCCATTAAGAAGGATGGAAACTAGCCTTGAAAGCCCCTGAAATTCACCTTTGAACTCTCTGCAAGTTGGCTGGATAATGGTAGCCGAAAAACTGTCCAGAAATTTCAGCTCAGCGAAAATTCTATGCAGTCCACTGTCCAGCTTTGTTTCCTAATTCTCTTCCAGCTGAAACACCATCCTTGTTCTGTATAAACTTTCCTTAAAACTCCAATAACTGAGCTCCATTATTCCCCCTAAGCTTTTGCACGAAATTCAGACAAGGCTGCCCGAAAATCTCTCCAACAAATTCCTGCAATCATGCTTGATTAATTACCAAATTTCCAGCCACCATAGCTTAGCAACCTTCCATAATATATCTGTCAAATAAGCAGACTTTTTCTCCACCATTATGCACCTTGTTTTCGGCCACCATAAGCTAACTTAAACCAGCTTTCATCCCACCGAAATTCTGCTCAAAATAGTCGGCCATGGCAGACTTCCAAAGCTCTCCAATAATCAGGATATTCTAGTATATTTAATTTCCAAATTTGCTTCCTGAAAATATTCATCAAGGATTTTAACAACTAGCCTTTCCTTTTCCCTTCTAAATCATAGAAGCATCTTCCTAAACCCTACAGAAAATTTGGCAGCCCTAGTTCTCACAGAATTTCGGCTACTGCAAATCAAATTCTCTGAAATTCCTTCAACCTTCGAGAACACACACAATACACCAAGAACACATACTTCTTCCTTTCACCGAATACCCCTCTAAACAACTTTAAACCTTCTCTAAAATCTCCAGATTTGATCTACTCACTGCTGTGAGTCCATCAACACCATTCTTAACATCAAACTCCACAAACCAACTCGCTAGATCGGATCAAAAGCAGAAAATTCTGTGAAGGTTCAAGAACACCTTCAAGGTAGGTTTGTTCTCTCTCTTTCTCTCTCTCTCTCACTCTCTCATGGCCGAAACTCTCTCTCTCTTGGCCGGATGGCCTCTTCTTCCATGGCCATGCTCCCTCCATCTTCCTTGGACGATTTTAGGCATCTAGGAGTTGAGATCCATTCTAAACTCCATCAAGGTATTCATCAACCAAGTAAGTCCCTTCAATATTTTTTTTAAACTCTAGATTCATGTCTCTAGGATGATGATGATAGAAGGTGGATTGTAATCGGATTTGAGTATGTATTGTTGAGATTAAAACATTAACATATGAATGATTGTGAAGGAGATGGGATTTATGCATGGAAGGATTATCTTGGTTGTTTGTATGGTGATTTGAGGTTTGATGCATGTTACCATGTCATAGGTAGTATTTGTGGTGAAGTATGCTAAAGATTATGTCACCTTTGGTGAATAGGATTTATATTCATGTTGGATTATTGAAGCCATGATCATATTTATGCTAGTAGATGTTAGATTGTGTCTTGATAAATTTAGATCTATGCTTCTATGCATGATTTGGATGATTTGACGAATTGAAGGATTGTATATGTTCATGATTGTGAATAGCCATTGAAATATGATCATGACTTAGTTGTCTCAAAGCTAAATTTTATTTCTTCAAATAAAATATTTAATATTATGATTTTTGGGTAGAAATTTCGAAAAAAACCCTATGAATGGTAGAATTGGAATATTATATATATATATATATATATATATATATATGTATTAAGGATATTTTAGTCAAATAAATAATAGCTCTTACTAAAAATAAAATATATAGATATTATATAAAGTAATAAGACAACTAAAGCCTTTTACAGAAATAATCATAATTAGTAAAATACTTATTATTATAAATTTAATTATTATCTTTTAATCAAAGCCTATTAAAACTTATTTATTATTTTTCAAGCAAGACTCATTAAAATTTATTTTCAACTAACTTTGGTTATCAATTATTTTCTAACAACTAAATTATTAATAAATCATTATTTTTCCTAAAAACCACCTAAGACTCTTCATCAAATAAACTCGAAATTTTCTTAGCAATATTTAAACCTTTAACTTATTAGTACTTATTTCCTAGAACAGTAATTATTTTAAATATCAAATTACCCTTAGCTTACAAACCTATTTACTTGTTGGTTGGCCTTAAAGCTTGGGACACTAGGATCATGATAGTAGTGAGTGGAGTTAATTTAAAATTGAGGAAGTGGATTGTGGATTGAGATTGATTGTGGTTTGTTTTTGCCATGCAGGGTTAGGTCAGCTGTTGGAGACCTATTGTTGTGAGCGAGGATCAGGTAAGCTCCTGCATAAAACCTGATTGATGAAAAGTGTTAAATTATGGCAAGTCAAGTGTCGAGTACATGGACACTCATTTTTGTAAAGGCAATTGAGGGTTGTCTCCTGTTTTATTTCCGATAAATGATTCATATGAAAATTAATAGGCAGAATTAGTCAAACGCGAAACTCTTTCTGAAACTGTTTTTGACAAAGATTTTGGAAACCCTTAATTGGCACATTCAAGTGGAACTATGTTTTGTTCATTTTTCCGAAGTGGGATACGTTACGTTTTGTACTCAATAAGGGTGGACTGCTAGGGCTAGTCTTTGAAGGGTTAGGGTAAGTCTCTCAGTAGGTGGCCACCTCTGAGGGGTGAGTCCATCTCAGATGAGATGTTAGTCCAGTAGGTCGTACCGGTCCGAGCTAGCAGTTGGTTTTATTTCAGTTAAGTGACTGTGTTTTGCCAGAATGGACACCCGGTTGTTGTTGGGTATAGAGCAGGAGGAGTATCTTGCCCGATAGGCTAATCACCTACCTGTTGTCAGTTTACACAAAGTGTCAGCATTCTGACCGGTTATGGGGCCCAACGTGTGGTAACCTATAATCATTTATTTCGAGTGGTTGATTTTATTGATTATGTATGCTTGGAAAAGCCAAAACACCACTCTTGCTTTTAACTAATGTTTATTGCTTGCCAGGAATTCTGTTGTAAAGATTTCATACTTTGCATCCACGAACTGATTTCACTGAACATCTAAAGCACACACGGACTTACTAAGATTTTTGTCTCATCACCCGTTTTACCATGATTTCAGGTCAATCCTTTAGTGGGGATGAGTAGCTAGATTATGCCTGCTTTGGAAGATTTTCTGATATTTATTTTTGTGTAATGTTTTGGGGAGATGAGAGTGGTTAAATTTTTATTACTAATTTATTTTTAGTATTTTGGGATTTATCCTTAGATTAATTTTTATTTTGGGATGTAATAAATTTTAAGTTCAAGTATCATTTATATTCCGCTATTTCATTTGTGTGACCTAGTTATAAAGACCCCTTACCCTTTGGACGGGGCGACATCCCAGGCCCTGGCGGGCCTAGGTAGCTGGGTGTTACAAGTGGTATCAGAGCCTAGGTTTAGGAAATTATTGATAATATTTGTGCTAATTCTTTAGGTCTAAATCTTTATCTAACCTAACTTGTTGATGTTGTAGGATGGTTAAACTGCTTAGGACTGCGAGGAAAGGGCAGCAGTGGCACCCGCCTATCTTTCTAGACCTGAAGGACCTTCCATTCCCCTAACCTACCCCTTCGCCAGTTATCCCTATGGAGGATAACAATTATGATGAGGTTATCCCTATGGAGGATAACAGTGATGGCGAGATTAACCCTAGAGAGGATAGCAGTGAGGATGAGGTCCAGATCATTGAGCCACCCCCGATTCCGGTGATAGACTTAAGCTCTGACAGTGAGGATGAGGTGATGATAGTGGAGCCTGAACCCCACCTTCCTATTCCCGAGGTGGACTTAGCAGCGGATAGCGATGACCCAAGGGAGATAGACTACGAGTCTCCGCCTAGGCCTTCTTTTCTTCCTTCTTCCAGTCGAGTGGAGCCCGGGGAGAGTTCTAGCTGCTTTGGGAAGGAGCCAATGGGGGGATTTGCTAGCGAGGATGGGGTAGATTTTTCCAAGAACTCTGGGGGATGGTTGTATGAGGCTGATGATAAGGGTTCTGATGAGGATTAGAGGACTAGGAGTTCTTTTGATTTGGATGTTATTTGTTTATTATTTTTCAATAACTTTTATGTCAAGGATTTTTAATTCTGCTTTCTATCAAGATTTCAAATCTATGCAAGTCCATTTTTGAAAGAGAATTTATTCCTTAGCTAAAATTACATCCGCTTTCCATTTACATCTATTTGACAGTGCATGCAAGTACAACTAAAATGATTTGAACCTTACATGCATACACTTATCATTTAGGGTGTGGTTTAGAGTGGCACCAAAGCGTCGTGCAACCTCAACAGGTGGAAGAGTTCCGGAAGCCGATCAAGTGGCACCGGATGTGGAAACAGCCCAGGTGCAGGCACTCTACCGGGGTGAAGGGAATAGTCAGAATATGGGATCGAGGTCTGAAGTTCCAGTTGATGTGACCATGGGTAAGGCGTTAGCAAGATGGCCAAGATTTTGCAGTCAATGACCGAGCGACAGAACCCTCGGGGTGAGGACGAGGCCTTAGAGAGGTTTTTGAAATTTCAGCCACCCGTCTTCCTGGGCGAAGCAAAACAAGATCAGAAGGCAGAGCATTGGGTTGAACAGTTGGAGGACATATTCGCGACGCTCCAGTACACCGAGGAGCGGATGGTTAAGTTTATAGCTTTCCGATTGAGAGGACCAGCTCAGGTATGGTGGCAGTGGGTCCAAGACGACTGGGAGATGGACAAGTAGGAATAGACGTGGTCGAACTTCGTTGAAGCCTTCAGGGCTGAATACATCCCACAGTGGATTGTGGAGAAGCGAGAGGACGCATTCCAGAATCTGAGGCAGGGAAGTATATCGGTAGCCCAGTACACAGCCCGGTTCACTCAGTTGTCCAAGTACTGCAAGCGGTTGGTGGACACCGAACAGAACAGGACGAGGCAGTTCGTCAAGGGGCTGAGACGGAAATTGCGGAGAGCATTAGCACCTGCTCTACCGACAACCTATTTGGGGGCTGTAGATGCAGCTATGCGAACGAAAAATAAGGAACGCAGTAGGATGGCGGCAAAACCCTTCCAGCCGCCGAGACAGCCGCAGGGTCACTTTCCGAGACCGCAACCCCACAAGCACCCCGCCAATCACCAATGGCAGAGCCGGGGAAAGCAAGCCTGAGCAGCATTAGGTGGACCTGCCCCGAATCTCCCATCATGCAGGCAGTGTGAAAAGAAAGGCCACACCGAGAGGAATTGTTGGTCCAATGGTGGAGAAAGAAAGTGCTATAACTGTGGTGACCTGAACCACTTGAGGAGCGCCTGCCCCAAATTGCATCGCGTTGGGCAAGGAAACCCGGCTCAGAACCCGGGGCCCAACCGAGCTAACCCCGCGGGAGTATTCGAGAGTGGAGCATCGAAGCCTCATGTGAAGGCCAAGGCATTCGCTCTCAACAGAGAGGAAGTTGGGGCCGATGCAGCGGTGGTAGAAGGTACGTTCACTATTCAAGGACGTTCCGTTAATGCTTTGATTGATCCTGGCTCTATTCATTCCTATATAAACAAGTTGTGTGCATGTTATTTGAGTTGGGATGGAATGGAGATACCTTTTATTTTAGAGGTAAGCACACCTCTAGGGAGAATGGTGCAAGTGGATCGGTATGTAAAGGAGTGTAAAGTTAATGTGGGGAAAGAAAGTTTGGAGGGGGATTTGATAGTATTAGACCTTGAGGATTATGACTTGATTTTGGAGATGGACTGGTTAGCCAAGCATGGGGCTAGGCTAGACTGTAAAAATAAGATAGTCCAGTTCATCAGACCGGGTTGTGATGTATTGGAATTTAAAGGCAAGAGCGAGAGAGAATGTAAGTACTTCATTGAAGGGGCTAAAGCCCAGAAATTATTGAAGCAAGGGTGTCAAGGGTACCTGGCTTACATGATAAACAAGCCAAAGGACCAGTGCACTCTAGAGGACACTGAAGTAGTAAGGGATTTCCCCGATGTATTTCCGGCAGAACTTGATTCTCTACCTCCTAGGTGAGAAGTGGATTTCACTATCGACTTAGTTCCAGGAGTAGAACCAGTATCACGGACTCTGTACCAGATGGCACCGGCAGAGTTGAAAGAGCAGTTGGAGGAGTTAGTGAGTCAAGGTTATATCAGACCTAGCACGTCGCCTTGGGGAGTGCCTGTGCTATTTGTGAAGAAGAAGAACGACACTCTGAGGCTATGCATTGACTACCAGGGTTTGAACAATTTAACGGTCAAGAACAAGTATCCCTTACCGTTGATTGACGAGCTGTTCGACCAGTTGTAAGGATCCAGTTCCTACTCTAAGTTGGATCTGAGGTAAGGGTACTACCAGGTGCGGATAAGAGAAGATAATATTCCCAAGACAGCCTTTAGCACCAGATATGGATACTACGAGTTCGTGGTGATGCCTTCGGGGTGACTAATGCTCCAACAGTATTCATGGACCTGATGTACCGAGTATTCCGACCTTATCTGAACAAATTCGTGGTAGTCTTCATCGACGACATTTTGATTTACTCCAAGAGTCCGGAGGAGCATGCGGAGCATCTGAAGCTCTTATTGGAGAAATTGCAGGAGCACAAGCTATACGCCAAGTTCAGCAAGTGCAAATTCTGGCTAGACAGTGTGGCATTCCTTGGCCATGTGGTGACCAATGAGGGAATCAAGGTAGATCCGGCAAAGGTTGAAGCGGTATCAGACTGGAAGCAGCTGGAGAATATTACCGAGATCCGGAGTTTCTTCCGATTGGCTGGATATTACCGAAGGTTTATCAAGGGATTTTCGACGCTCGCATCGCCAATGACCCGTCTGTTGAGAGAGGATATTGCATTTGTGTGGAACAAAAAATGCGAGAGAAGTTTACAAGAATTGAAGAAAAGACTGATGACAGCACCGGTATTGAGTCTACTGGAAGAAGGCAAACCTTACGCACTGTATACCGACACTTCGAAAGAAGGGCTGGGAGCGGTGTTGATGTAAGACAGGAAGGTGATTGCTTATGCATCACGGAAGCTAAGACTTCATGAAGTGAACTACCCTACTCATGATCTGGAGTTAGCAGCTATAGTGTTCGCCCTAAAGAAATGGCAACACTACTTGTATGGTGCCAAATATGAGGTGTTCACCGACCATAAGAGTCTGAAGTATATATTCACTCAGAAAGATTTGAACTTAAAGCAATGAAGGTGGATGGAGTTCTTGGAAGAATACCGTTGCCCGATCAACTACCATCCCAGGAAGGCCAACGTTGTGGCAGACACCCTGAGCAGAAAAGTTGGAATGGCTAGACTGAAGGTGCAGGAAATGCAAGCGGTCTAGGATGTATTGGACAGAAGGGTGGAAGTGCGAGACAGAGGAATTATCATCAGCAATTTGAGGTTGGTGTCGGATCTAAAGAAGGAAATCATGGAAGCTCAGCAAAACAACGGCGAGTTTCAACTTTTCAAGGACAAGGAGCTTAAACGGCCAGGCAGTGAATTCTGTCAAGATGAGGAGGGAGTTTAGCATTTCAGAGATCGATTGCGTATGCCCAGAGAGTAGCAATTGAAGGACAGAATTTTGGAGGAGGCACACAAGAGCAAGTATGCCATTCATCGGGGGGAGGTCAAGATGTATCAGGATTTGAAGAGAGCTTATTAGTGTCTTGGATTGAAGCGAGAAGTGGTCAAGTATGTTTTGACCTACCTCACCTGCCAAAAAGTAAAAGCAGAGCATAAGAAGTCAGCAGGACTATTGCAGCCTTTCCCAGTTCCAGAATGGAAGTGGGAGGAGGTGACCATGGATTTTGTCACCGGGCTTCCCATGTCAAAGACTCAAAAGGATGCCATATGGGTAGTGGTGGATTGACTAACCAAGTCAGTGTAGGATTTCTATCATGCATAATCAGGTTAAGCGCAGCGAAAAACAATAAGAAATCTAAGCCATGGATCACGAGTTTGCAATAGAAATGGGAAAAAGGAGAAGATTGCGTTTATTACCTCGTGAAGCCGGAATTAAAAAAAATTTCAGAAACAAGAACGCAGGCGCGATCCAGATTATCCAAAACCGTTCACTGCAGCTCAACTGAAGTCCAAGAAAGAACTCCCTCTAATGATAATCCACACAAGGTTGAATACTCACAATCTCACAATTCTATGTTAGTAGAATTCGGGAGGCTAGGGTTTTGATCAAGAAGAGAGACGGCTATAGTTTGATCAAGAGAGAGGCAGAGAAACGGTTTCTCTATTATTGCGTGCATAGTCTGTCTCTCACCCTAAGGAAACCGTTTCCTTATATTTATAGATTTATAATTACCATAAATTACAACTTAGTCCTTCAATGTCCAATTGTCAACAAATTGGTCCGTGAAGTTTACTTAATTACAATTAGGTCCCATGAATTATAACAAACTTATAATTCACCTATAAATATATTCCCTTCTCTTAATTAACCCCACAATATTATCAAATAATATATTTAAGCATTCAAACCTTTATTGTGTGTGACCCATTAGGTTTCCTGGTCTTATTGGTAGCATAATATGAATTAATTCTAACAATATTAGAATTAATAATCCTTAATAAAATAATAGATTAAATTTATTAATTCTCTAATTAATAAATTCATATTTAGCATATCAAGAGCGACATCTAGCAATGACTCTAGACCACCCAAAAGTCCAGAAAGTCAAGTGGCTTGACATGAACCTTTCAATAGCAAATTATCAGTGCAATAAACTTCTTTCAACATACAATATCTCATTCGGTCTAGAGCATTGAATTAGTGCCAACTCCCTCCAGAATATTATTAATTCTGGCCCGAATATTTTAGTACTTGTTCAAGAAATCCATTACTCGATATGTGTATCAATTGGAACCATTTCCATCACATAGTCGCCTTGGCCAAGGACTTCATAAGTAATGATTTCTACAAGTGGCCTTGAGATATACTCTCCTACTATTAGGAGTGGTGAATCCTTTATTGACCCTCTCAACTACTTTTGTTTACTTTACGTTGTACCCAATATCCATCCCATAGGGGGTCCTAGATAAGACTCCAAATATTAGAATCAAAGTACAACGCTCGATAAACAAAGTACCTTGGAGATCTCAAGTCTAAGGATACTTGAACACTTGCTATTATGAGATTCTATCACTGGCACTAAATAGTTATCCAAGTGACTATCTCGTAGCTAGGTCATCCAATGAACTTGTTTCAAAACAAGCATCCACACGTTAATCCTGAGTATCCCAATACCCACGGATATGCGAACCACCGCTTGATCCAATCAAGAGATATAACATGTGCCAATCTTGGCGTATTAATAATGTCCCTTCTTATTAATACTATGACTGGGGATTATTTAAGTACAAACACTGCATAGTGTAGTAGGAATCTCACATCATGATCTCTATCATGATTTCCTTAACACTGTGTTGTACTAGGGACTTTATCTAACGGTTTGTACACATATTTAGATATAACAATCAAACTGAAAGATAAAGTATGCCTCTTATTAATTTAATATGCAATATACATGGTACAAGTGATTGCCTCTAGGGCACAACACTAACAGTCGGCCCATTTCATACCGGTGAATGTGAGGGACTCGATGGAGAAGCTGGCCCGGACTTATGTTCGAGAGATCATCTGACTGCATGGAGTGTCTTCAAGCATAGTGTCAAATCGAGACCCGAGGTTTAGTCTCGTTTCTGGGGAAAGTTTCAGGAAGCAATGGGGTCAAATCTGAAATTTAGTACGACGGCACATCCGCAGACCGATGGGCAGTCAAAGAGGGTGATATAGACATTGGAAGATATGCTGAGAGCCTGTGTTTTGGACTTCGGAGATAAATGGATAGAGTGTGTACCGTATGCAGAATTATCGTATAACAACAGCTACCAAGCTTCGATCGGGATGGCACCGTATGAGGCTTTGTATGGGTGCAAATGTCAGGTACCCTTGTATTGGAGTTGAACCGAAGATGGCCATGTGAGCAAAATCGGGGAATTATATGTCCAAGAAATGTTGGATAAAGTGAAATTGATTAGGGAAAGGTTAAAGGCGGCACAGAGTAGGCAAAAGAACTACGCGGACAACCGGCGAAGAGAGTTAGAATTTCAACTCGGGGACAGTGTGTTTTTGAAGTTGATGCCAAACAGAGGTGTTTTGAAGCATTCGAAGGGCGGAAAATTAAATCCGAGATATTTGGGACCGTTTTCGATTAAGGAAAGGATCGGACCGGTAGCTTACCGATTGGATTTGCTAGGAGGGTTGACGGGAATCCATGATGTGTTTCATGTGTTACAATTGAAGAAGTATAATGCGGATCCCGGTCATGTATTGAATGATGAACCGTTGGTGTTGTAGCCAGACCTGAGCTATGTGGAGAAGCCTCTGCGAATATTGGACCGCAGTATCAAGACACTCCGAAGCAAACAGATACCGATGGTTAAGATTCAGTGGGAGCACCATGGCACGCAGGATGCCACATGAGAATCAAAAGAGTGGGTTAAATGGAAGTATCCCGAGTTGCAATAGAGGTATGCTTGAATTTTGGGGCGAAATTCCTTTAAGGAGGGGAGGATGTGAGACCCCAGTCAAAACCAACCTTAGAGTAAGGGGGTTAGGATGCATATCATAATTTATTGCATGTTTAAATATATTTTTAAATGATTTTCTATGCTTTGGATTTGAGTTTTATTGTCTTGGAGGCTTGTTAGTGAGTAATGAGTGAGAAGGGCAAAATAGTAATTTTTTCTTAAGGTGAAAATAGAAAAATAGCTTGAGGATTGAATAGAAAATATATATATATATATATATATATATATATATATTTAGGGAAAATAAGAACATGAGTTGTTGTGGTTTAGTGGTTAGAGCCTTAGAATTAATTCTTGAGGTCTTGGGTTCAAATTCCATCATAGGAGCTTTAGCTTGGTTAAATTTTATTTTTGCTTGGGACGTAATAATTTCGGCTTTATGTGCCTAGAGTAGGGTAGTGATGTTGTCCTAAGAGAGACATGTTAGGAGTATCTTCATCCAACTCCATTGCCCTACTCGAATTTCCTAAGAGGAATTCATTTTTCTTTGATCTTTCATTTTCCTTATTTCTCAACTCTTTAGTTTGATCAAGTTGTCTAATCATTTTCTTTCCAGAAATTTCAGTAAAGTGCTGTAGCTTTGTAGGATCAAAATGTCTTAGTTAAAGACTTCTTATGGTCTGAAAATGTGGAAGAGTTGTAGGAGATTTCAAGAGGATAAAACCCTCTCGTGAACTTGCTAAAAATTCACTCCAGCTAGGTTCATCTTCCTTCTTGGAATGAGCTGAAATTTTCCATCTTATTATGCCCTCAAGGTGTCCAGATTCTTAGCTAACATTTCCTCCCAAATGCTGCTAGAAAAATGGTCTTTTGGATCAGCTTACAACCTGAATTTCTTGGCCATTTTCGGACTGCCCAAAGATGTAGCGAAACCTGGAAAAATTCTTGTACAATTCGCAACGTTGAGAGTCCAAAACCAAGCTGTTTTCTTTCAGATTTTGTTCAGAAACTTAGCCATGTTTTTCCTCCATGAAGAAGGCTGGAAAGCAGCCTTGAAAGCCCCTAAAATTCACCTTCAAACTCTCTGCAAGTTGGCTGGAAAATGGCAGCCAAAAAACTGTCCAGAAATTTCAGCTCAGTAAAAATTCTGTGCTGTCCACTGTCCAGCTTTGTTTCCTAATTCTCTTCCAGTTGAAACACCATCCTTGTTCTGTATAACCTTCCCTTAAACATCCAGTAACTAAGCTCCATTATTCCCCTTAAGCTTCTGCACGAAATTCAGATATGGTTGCCCGAAAATCTCTCCAACAAATTCCTGCAATCATGCTTGATTGATTACCAAATTTCCAACCACCATAGTTTAGCAGCCTTCCATAATATATCCATCAAATAACCAGACTTTTTCTCCACCATTATGCACCTTATTTTCGGCCACCATATGCTACCTTACACCAGCATCCCACCGAAATTCTGCTCAAAACAGTCGGCCATGGCGGACTTCCAAAGCTCTCCAAAAATTAAGATATTCTAGGATATTTAGTTTCCAAATTTGCCTTCTAAAAATATTCTATAAGGATTTTAACAACTAGCCTTTTCTTTTCCCTTCCAAATCAAATAACCATCTTCATAAACCCTACAAAAAATTCGGCAGCCCTAGTTCTCATAGAATTTCGGCAGCTACAAATCAAATTCTCTCAAATTCCTTCAACCTTCAATAACACACACAATACACCAAACAACACCTACTTCTTCCTTTCACCTAATACCCCTCCAAACAACTTCAAACCTTCTCTAAAATCTCCAGATTTGACCTACTCACGTCCGTGAGTCCATCAACACCATTCTTAACATCAAACTCCACAAACCAACTCGCTAGTTCGGATCAAAACTAGAAAATTCTGTGAAGGTTCAAGAACACCTTCAAGGTAGGTTTGTTCTAACAACTTCATCTTCTCCAATTTTGATCTGTAGTGAAAATATATATGAATAAACATGCTAATTGTCTCTCTCTCTCTCTCTCGCTCTCTCCCATGGCCGAAACTCTCTCTCTTGGCCAGATGGCTTCTTCATCCATGGTCATGCTCCCTCCATCTTCCTTGGACGATTTTAAGCATCTAGGAGTTGAGATCCATTCAAACTCCTTCAAGGTATTCATCAACCAAATAAGTCCCTTCAATCTTTCTTTTAAACTCTAGATTCCTGTCTCTAGGATGACGTTGATAGAAGGTGGATTGTAATAGGATTTGAGTATGTATTGTTGAGATTGAAGCTTGAATATATGTATGATTGTGAAGGAGATGGGATTTATGCATGGAAGGATTATCCGGGTTGTTTGTATGATGATTTGAGGTTTGATGCATGTTACCATGTCATAGGTGGTATTTGTTGTGAAGTATGCTAAAGATTATGTCACCTTTGGTGAATAGGATTTATATTCATGTTGGATTATTGAAGCCATGATCATATTTATGCTAGCAGAGGTTAGATCATGTCTTGATAAATTTAGATCTATGCATGTATGCATGATTTGGATGATTTGATGAATTGAAGGATTGTATATGTTCATGATTGTGAATAGCCATTGAAATATGATCATGACCTAGTTGTCCCGAAGCTAAATTTTATTTCTTCAAATAAAATATTTAATATTATGATTTTTGGCTAGTAATTTCGAAAAAACCATAGGAATGGTAGAATTGGAATATTATATATATATATATATATATATATATATTAAGGATATTTTAGTCAAATAAATAATAGCTCTTACTAAAAATAAAATATATAGATATTATATAAAGTAATGAAACAACTAAAGCCTTTTATGGAAATAATCATAATTAGTAAAATACTTATTATTGTAAATTTAATTATTATCTTTTAATCAAAGCCTATTAAAACTTGTTTATTATTTTTCAAGCAAGACTCATTAAAATTCATTTTCAACTAACTTTGGTTATCAATTATTTTCTAACAACTAAATTATTAACAAATCATTATTTTTCCTAAAAACCACCTAAGACTCTTCATCAAATAATCTCGAAATTTTCTTAGCAATATTTAAACCTTTAACTTATTAGTACTTATTTCCCAGAACAGTAATTATTTTAAATATCAAATTACCCTTAGCTTACAAACCTATTTACTTGTTGTTTGGCCTTAAAGCTTGGGACACTAGGATCGTGATAGTAGTGAGTGGAGTTAATTTAAAATTGAGGAAGTGGATTGTGGCTTGAGATTGATTGTGGTTTGTTTTTGCCATGCGGGGTTATGTCAGCTGTTGGAGACCCATTGTTGTGAGCGAGGATCAGGTAAGCTCCTGCATAAAACCTGATTGATGAAAAGTGTTAAATTATGGCAAGTCAAATGTAGAGTGCATGGACACTCATTTTTGTAAAGGCAATTGAGGGTTGTCTCCTATTTTATTTCTGATAAATGATTCATCTGAAAATTAATAGGCAGATTTACTGAAACGCGAAACTCTTTCTAAAACTATTTTTGACAAAGATTTTGGAAACACTTAATTGCCATGTTCAAGTGGAACTGTGTTTTGTTCATTTTTCCGAAGTGGGATACGTTACGTTAAGTACTCAATAAGGGTGGACTGCTAGGGCTAGTCTTTGAAGGGTTATGGTAAGTTTCTCAGTAGGTGGCCACCTCTGAGGGGTGAGTCCTTCCTGGATGAGATGTCAGTCCAATAGGTCGTGCCGGTCTGAGCTAACAGTTGGTTTTATTTCAGTCAAGTGACTGTGTTTTGTTGGAATGGACACCCGGTTGTTGTTGGGTATAGAAAAGGAGGAGTATCTTGCCCGGTAGGATGATCAGCTACCTGTTGTCAGTTTGTACAAAGTGTCGGCATTCTGACCGGTTATGGGGCCCAACGTGTGGTAACCTATAATCATTTATTTCGAGTGGTTGATTTTATTGATTATGTATGCTTGGAAAAGCCAAAACACCACTCTTTCTTTTGACTAATGTTTATTGCTTACCAGTAATTCTTTTGTAAAGATTTCATACTTTGCATCCACGAACTGATTTCACGGAACACCCAAAGCACACACGGACTTACTGAGATTTTTGTCTCATCACCCGTTTTACCATGATTTCAGGACGATCTTGCTGTGGGGATGAGTAGCTAGATTATGCCTGCTTTGGAAGTTTTTCTGATGATTTATTTTTGTGTAATGTTTTGGGGAGATAAGAGTGGATAAATTTTTATTACTGTTTTGTTTTAGGCATTTTGGGATTTCTCCTTGGATTGATATTTATTTTGGGATGTAATAAATTTTAATTGCAAGTATCATTTATATTTTGATATTTCATTTGTGTGACCTAGTTATAAAGTCCCCTTGTCCTTTGGATGGGGTGACATCCCCTGCCCTGGCGGGCCTAGGTAGCGGGGTGTTATAGAGTGACAAGTTCATCAAGGATTAGAAAGACATAAAGGCCATGTAAGATAAGGAATTCTCCTATTATACATCGACAAGATGGGTAACTCTTACATCTATAAATTTTAACTCTAGGCACCGGTGTGATCCAAAAATAAATCTCACACTCTCTCAAGTTATGGGATCCCTAATCCCTAATCTGAACTAATTAGTATTGTTCGTAACTAACCAAGACCAATGAGGCCTTAATTACCACTCTCAAGCACCCTCTGGGCAATTTTTCAAGCTTTTTAGCTATTTAGCCCCAATTGACAACTTTCCTCTTAGGTTAATTAAAGATAGCAAACATTAAATAAGTTAAGAGGATGTTTTCACCTTAATCCAATCTCTTCAAATCATGGAGGTAGAATAAATACTAGAAGAAATCTAATCAAAATCCAACTCAGCCAAAACAACTTAATAAACACAGGTAACTGAATACCAAAGAATAAAAATCATAGATCTAAGTAAAATACATCATTTGAAGCCTAGTATAGGTTACACTTCTTCATTACAATTCAAAATCAAAGTTTAGCACAAAAATTTAAAATTAAGATTACAAAGAAAATATAAGAAAACACTAATGGACAAACATTTCTTCCTCTTCCTTGAGATCTCCATGAAATCTTTTATTCTTCTTTCTTGAATCATTTGGTCTTACTCCTCTTCTTGTATGCAAACTCTCAAACCCAAAGTTCTAAGGTGGCTCTAAAAAATGCCACTCTATTTTATTGAGGCTATAGTGGTGTTTATATAGCCAAAACCCTTGAAAATCTCTAAAATCGCTAAAATAGTGCTGATCTGTGCAACTGGTCCCCCTCCCTGGGCCGCAAGCTTAGACGGCTTAGGGAAGTGGATAAAATGGATAATGCTATGCTCCTAGGTGGAGTAGGGAAGTTTTACTCCTTAGGCCGCCTGATCTCTGATCCAGGCATCTAAAATGTTGTCTTCTAGGTGGCCTGGGAAAGTACCACTTCCCTGGGTTGCCAGCTCTCTATCCACAACTTCTAATTTTACTTATTTTTCCTTCCATTTCATTCTTGTTCATCTCCAATTGATATTCAACATTTCTTCTATAAAAACAAGATGAAAAGAGCGTGATGAGTAGTGATTTCAACAAGATTATATCACAATTAAGGAACGAATACAGTAGAAAATATATACATGATGAGCACTCATCACACACCCCTATGCTTCAGCTTTTGTTTATCCTTAAGCAAACAACACAAAAAATTACAAGCAAAAAGCTTTTCCCAATAAAAAGAAATTTTCACAAGATAAGATTTTTGAGAAAGAGCTTGGCTAAGATGGTAAATGTATTATTTCAACTTTGATCTAAGAATCAAGTCCAACACCTAATTGGCCAAGCTAAGTTTTGTGTAAACTAATATATTAAGGTAGGTATGACTAAAGACATCGATGGTGAATTAAATAAGTTCATGATCATTCATTGTGCTCCATCCCAAATCTTTCAGTTTTGAAAGTAAATCTTTAAGATAGATATCAACTAGGCTTAATAAGTTACTTCTAATTTTTATAACCTTCTAACTACTAAAATGCATGTTGTAATCAGAAAATTAGTCCATAAGCTCACTTTTGTAGGGTAGTGTAGTTGCCTAATAAAGATAGATGAATAAATATTTTCAGCTCTTTCAGCACCCTCTCTTTTCTCTCTCTCTCTCTCTTTTTTTTTTAATTCATTTTCTTTTTTCTTTTAGTAATGTAATGCAAATGCCTAGTAAAGATATGTAGTAAGTATTTTTCAGCTTTTCCGTTACTTTACTGCAACTTTTTTCTATATATATATTACCTTACTTTATTCTTTTTCTGTTTTTTTTCCTACCCCAATTCACATTTACTTGAACTTAGAATAAGGACTAGCCATAGAATCATAGAAAAAATATTAACTTAAAATTCCATGCTTATATTTCATCACAAACACAACATCAATTTCCAAAGAACAATATGTCGCCACTTTTACTAAAGTCTAAACAAGGTTAATTTAAATTCTCAAGACTTAATCATTTTACACCTAAAATACAAGTTTACCCACAAATAAACTCATATAAAAGGTTTTGGACAAAATTATTTTGCAAAAGAAAATATAATAACAATACCATCATAGCTAAACGTTTCCCAAAAAAAAAAAAAATTCCCGTTTTCACAATGCACATAAATCATCAAAAACCACAAGAAAATTTCACAATCATAATTGAAATTTGAAAAGAATATTAAATAACCTCTCCCATACAGTTGTACTAGAGAATGCCCTCATTGGACACAAATACCATAATAAATGCCTCCAATACGAATAAACTAAGTAAAAGGGAAAGAGGATTAGCAATACTCCCCAAGTGATCATAGCTCCCTTGAAGAAGAAGAATTTTTCATTCGTGAAAGTTTTGTTTGAAGAAGAAGAGAGATTAACCAGCCAAAAGGAATTGAAGTGCAATAAATTTCAAGTACAAGGCATCAACATAATGTAATGAAAAGAGAATATAAACAAAGCTAAATCCTATGAAAACAAATAAAAATAAATCCCCAAAAACTGATGTCAGAAATGACCTCCTCCAGATATAGATGGCCTGACTCCTCCATGTGGTCCCCGCTTCCTAGATACAACATCTCAAATGTTCTCTAGATGGTTTTTTTAGTTTTAATGTATCTGTCTGATGTTATCTTGAGAACTCCTCATGGCTTTTTGGGCTATCCATAATTGGTCCATCCTATCCTCAAAACATGCCAAGGACTCAAAATGCCTTTGTAGTTGCTCCTCTTAGTTCATTTTCTAGTGTTGTTCATTCTTTACAAAATTTCCTTGCTTTGAAAACCATTCATTGTGCTAGAGCTGGGTGGCTTACAAGTTACTTTGTCTAGTTCTTAAGTTCATCACCTCCATCTGTAATTGCACCATTGCTGTCTACATTTATACTTAAAAAACTGCAAGAGCAGTGTGGCGTGCAGCTTCTGATCTAAAGGTCGAGGAGGTTCATCTTCGTCATCTAAATCCTGTGCTTCCATTGTTGTTAGACATTTTTTAGCACTGTCACCATAAAAATATCCCAAGTACTCTGACATTCAATAGAAAACCCTATCATTGGGCTAATTTCCCACAGAAATTTACACCAAAGTGAAGAAGTGTAATATCCATCTCTATAAGTATCGAGTGAATACAAGGATTATTGAAGAAGAAATACATATGATATATATTTCTGCATATATTTATTTATGGTGGTCCATCTTAAAATTATAGGGTGGGCCATGTTACTAGAAATTTGGTAGGTCATGTTATGGTGGGCCATGATGTTAAACATTGGTGCGCCATGTTATTAGAAATTTAGTGGGCCATGTTACTAAAATTTTATGGGCCATTGGACTTTATTTGATTTCATGAAAATTCCTAGGAGTTCTACTACCTTCCATCATGTTCTACTACCTTCTAACATCTTCTTCTTTCTTCTATTAGCTTCCATAGATTTCTATGACTTTCTATTAGCTTCTAAGACTTTCTAGAGCTGCCAAGAAATAAAGAAAAAAATATAAAATGGGGGAAAACAAGAGAAAATTGGGGGGAAAAGAGATAAAACTGAGAAATAGTGAAAGAAAATGAGAAAGAAAAGAAAGAGAAAATTTGAAGAAAGAAGAAAGAAAAGGAAAGGAAGAAAAAAAGGAATAAAAAGAAAAAAGAAAACCATGAGAAAAGGGAAAGGAAAAGAGAAATAAGTTGGCCACTATGATAATGTGAAAAGGAAGGAAAAGGAATAAAAGTAGTTGCCTCGTCAAGTAAGTGAGATATAACTTCTTAGAAATAATGTTAATTTAAGTATGTTAAAGATTTACTATGATACAAATTATAGTCTTGAAAATATGGAATTATGTAAAGATATTGAAAAGAAAATTGTTGTTGAAGTAGGTATGATAGCAGGTTTTTTAAAGGGGATACTTGCTACATTTTACAGCTATCATAGTGCATCTAAAAGTGGTAAAAAAAATGCTAAAAAATAGTTAAATAAAGTAAGTAAGGGAGAAAATATTTCAGAGCTACTTATTGTGGAAATAAACAATACAATGGTTAGGCAATTTGGAAGTACAATAGAAATTGAAAGGATTACGAATTGAAATGATTAAGCTTGATCATGTTTTAGAATGACAAGGACTTGGATTCACTTTTGTGGGATTTCCGATGCTAATGAATGATGCGTAAAATTTGGGTGCATAAAAATCATCAATTTTAAATCCATCTAATGAGACTCCGCTTCATCATGAAGGTCAATATCAAGGAGGGGGAGGTGTGACCATGCAAGGACTAGGGCCGACGACAAAGACGGATGAAAGTAGACCCAAAAGAAGGCCTCAAGAGGATGGCCGGTGCCGGCTCCAACCAGCCAAACCAGCACCGGCTCGATTCTATTTAACAAGGGCTTCATTCAGTTTTCGACCGCCAAAGACAGTCCACAACCGGCGCCGGTTGTAGTGCCCAAATCGGCGCCGGTTCCACCCTGGTAGCCGACGACTGCTCCGTGTTTTTTATGTTTTCTCCAGTTTTTTTTTTTAAAATTTTAAGTGTTTGTAAAGACTTATTATGACCCTAAATTGTAATAGAATATCAGGGATTTGAAAACGCACTTCACTTAGCTAGGGTTAGGATAGTATAAATAGCACCTTTAGTGATTTGAAAACACATTTCACTTTACTTTAATTCAAATTTGAGAGAGAATCTTGAGAGGCCCTAGCCTCCTTGTTCATCTTGTTCAAGACCAAGCTTAAGGGTTAGTCCTCATTTTGAAAGAGTCTCTAAATCTTTTGGATAATCCAATATTGTATTCTTTGAATAGGTCTTAGTTGCGTTGTTCTTCTATAGTTTGTTTGAAATTCAATATTTAGGTGCTTATCTTCTCTATTCTATTTGTTCTTGCTTGCCTTTGTTGCTTTGAGGATATTAGGGTGAGAATATAGTAGAACTTTCTAAGTATCTTGAGGGTCTTTGAGGCTTTTTTCTTCAAGGGTTTGAAAGAGTGTAGATAGTTAGGTTACTTTATCCTTTTTCATAAGAAGAAATCTCTATTTTGGGTTCCATTTACTTGACTGAACACAACCACCAAAAACACCCACAACACCAAGAAAAGCCACCCAAAAATTCGTATCAAAGAGTTTGGTGTCAGAGCAAGGAAAATCTTGATTCCCATCAAAGCTTGAAAATAAGAAAAGGAGTCCTACAAAGTAAAGAAAAGAGAAAAATAGAAAATCCCGTAACTAAGAAAATTGCTCCAAAAAGGTCGTGAAATTTTTGCCATATCTTGATTTTTCTGTTGGAAATTTTCTCCTTTATGTTATTATAATCCTTGGGAACAATTTTGTCTTGTGTTTGTGGTGAAATTTGGCTTGAATATGGTTGAAAATTCTAATTATTCTTGAGTGACGAGTTGCAGCCAAGGTGTTTAATATATGTTCCATGAGAGTGTTTTTTGCTATAGTTGGGAATTTTGATTCTTGATTTTTATTCCTTGGGATTTTGTGACTTATTATATCACTAAATTATTGAATTCCATGTTCATTGAACTCAATTTTACTATTGCACATTTGTGACCATCTTGTTCTTCGTCATCCTAGTTTTAGTTGTTCTTGTTTCTTTGTTCTTGCTAATTCTTGTTTGTTTCTTGCTTAGAATTATTTCTTGTGCATTTAGTACTTGTTCTTGAGTTGATTAAGTCCACTTTTTCTTGAAATTCTTGACTTAAAGCTTGTTTGTTTGAGGTGCCCAACAAGTGTTTCTTGAAATTCCCCTACGACCCCCTAATTGGAAAATTCCCTTTTGATTTGTGTGATTCACTTAGCTGGACTAAATCTTCAGCGATTGGGGAGAATTGGGATTGAAAAAGAAGGCTTGAGTGTTGAGAAAAAGGCAAGAGGGAGAGCCCATTATCAAAAGAGCCTAAGAGTGTAAACATGAGAGTGGAGTGATCAATCTTGAGAGCCAATACACAGGGAAGTGCAGTGAGGGTCGATTTTTCTTTCTAATCTCTTGTTTTGCATATATAGACAAGTAAATATTCTACCACCATGGCCTATGAACAAGAGATCTCTAGGCCTAATGCAAGTGGACCTAGTAGACCTCAAGAAGAACCCATTGATTCTAGGGGATTGCGTGAGGACTTACAAGCCATGATGAGGACTATGCAAAGCGAATTTCAAAATCTAATAAAGGAGTTGATAAACCATCTTGGCCAATCTTCTACAGTTGCACAAAGGAGGGGCCAAGAACGATTTGAAGCACCTAGCCCTAGAATGAGGGATGGTGATACCCACACTCCTCCATTACATGCCTAACAAGGGGAAGAATGGGACGAACATTCAATTGGGGGATTCCAACAAGCTCCTATAAGAAGGGGAGTTCATGGAATGAGAGGAGGACGAGGTAGAGGATAGAGAGTGAATGGGGGAAACAATTTAAGGGGTCTAGAAAGAGAGTTTGAGGGAGTTGATGAGTGGTATGAAGGGGAACGGGTTGAGGCCTTTGGGGAACAGCATAGAGGATGGGGTCATAGAGGAGGTAGGAGAGAAGAAAATAATGAGGAGAGGGAGCATGAGTGCAGAAGGAGTCCAAGTTTGCTACAACAATTAAAGGGGAAGGAAGAGTCGCAAGGAAAAAGGGGAGAATCCCAAGCCTCTATAAGCTTAGTTCAACAAAGGAGTAGTAGAGGATTAACTTGTGAGATTTGTTGTAGTAAAAGTCACACAATGTTTGACTGTCCAAATAAATTAGCATATGAAAGATTTTATGGGGTGCATATTTGCAAAGGGGATAGACAAATCGAGAAGCAAAAAGCTAGACTTGAGGCCAAAGTGGCTAAGAAAAATGTTATAGATGTTGAGGACCTAAGAAGGACAAGAAGTGAAGAAAAAATTGAGAGGGTCAAATGAGATGAATCACATGCCTTTGAGAAGGAGGAGAAGCTAGAAAGGAAAGCTGAAGGCAAAGAAATGCTGAATCAAAATAATGAAGTAGTGCATGCAGTAGTTAAGGAAAATGTTGATGAACTTGATGAGGAGCTTAATAATGATGAAAGAGAAGACGAAGATTCATTGAGTTTAACAACTAGGGAGACTAAGGAATATTATAAAATTTTATACTTTCTAAAGGATGAGTCAAACCCATTAGAAGTGTTAGAGGAGAATGTGCAAGAAGAAGTTGAGCAAAAGAGTATGGAATTTGTTGAAGAGCTAAAGAATTCAAATACTGAGATAAAGAATGAACAAATACGTGCTATAGATGAAGGTACCCAAAGTGCTTCAAGTATTCATGAAGTGGAAGAAAGCTCGTATCTACAAGAGGAGAAAAAGAGGAGTTAGCTAAAGGTGGTGCAAAAGCAAATAAAAATGAGTGAAACTAGTAAAAATGAAGAATCTAGTTCAACTCACAAAATGACATGAAATCTAGTGGAGAAGATAGAGTGGATAGAAGAGATGGGAATACACTTGAGAAATGATCTTTTTATTTAGAGAGGATTACATTCCTTGGGTATGATATGAGTGCCAAAGGGATTGAGGTTGATGAGGGAAAGGTGAAAGCCATCCAAGATTGGCCAACCCCTACCACCATTACCCAAGTCCCTAGTGAGGTGAACAACGATCAAAAAATCATGAGGGAGCAAGAAAAGAAGAAGGGAGCGCAGGATGTTAATCCAAAACAAGAAATTGAGAGGAGAGAAAAAGAGAGGCAAGAAAAAGAGTTTAGTATGGGTGAGCAAGGTCAAGAGAGGGGAGGTAAAAGAACAGTGAATTTCTTTGAAAAAGAAAGTGATGTCATAGAGGCTAAAGAAGCTAATGAACCGGTTATTCTTCTTTTATACAATTGTTCTTATGTTTCTACTAATATTTTTTCATTGTCTTGGCCTAATGAAATTGCAGCTATCCCTCAAGACTTTGAAGTTATTTTTCCAAAGGAGGTGGTCAACCGAAGCCAAACCCAATTCTTACAGACCATAATCAAGAAGAACATGACCAATTGGGAGGAATGCTGGCCACATTTTGAGTTTTATTGCAAAAGGGCTTTTCACTCTACCATTTCTCATTCTCTTTTTGAAATTGTGTATGGTTTTATTCCCCTAACTCCTTTTGAGTTGATTTTCTTGCCTATAGGAGAACAAATGGACCTTAATGGAGCTAAGAAGGCTGCAATGGTGAAAGCATTCCATGTTGAAAATGACGATGATTCGGAGACGAATCATTTTCAAGGAAGGGGATATGATGAGACTCCGCTTCATCATGAAGGTCAAGATCGTGGAGGGGGAGGCGTGACCATGCAAGGACCAAGGCCGGTGACGAAGACGGATGAAACTAGACCAAAAAGGAGGCCTCCAGAGGACGGCCGGCACCGGCTCCAAGCAGCCAAACGGTGCCGGCTCCATTCTGTTTAACAAGGGCTTCATTCGGTTTTCGACCGCCGAAGGCAGTCCACAACCGGCGCTGGTTGTAGTGCCCAAACCGGTGCCGGTTCCACCCTGGCAGTCGACAATTGCTCCGTATTTTTTATGTTTTCTTCGGTTTTCTTTAATTTTAAGTGTTTGTATAGACTTATTATGACCCTAAACTATAATAGAATATCAGGGATTACTTAGTTAGGGTTAGGATAGTATAAATAGCACCTTTAGTGATTTGAAAACACACTTCACTTTACTTTAATTCAAATTTGAGAGAGAATCTTGAGAGGCCCTAGCCTCTTGGTTCATCTTGTTCAAGACCAAGCTTAAGGGTTAGTCCTCCTTTTGTAAGAGTCTCTAAATCTTTTGGATAATCCAATGTTGTCTTCTTTGAATGGGTCTTAGTTGCGTTGTTCTTCTATAATTTGTTTGAAATTCAATATTTGGGTACCTATCTTCTCTATTCTATTTGTTCTTGTTTGCCTTTGTTACTTCAAGGATATTAGGGTGAGAATATAGTAGAACTTTCTACTCATCTTGAGGGTATTTGAGGCTTTGTTCTTCAAGGGTTTGAAAGAGTGTAGGTAGTTAGGTTGCTTTATCCTTTGTCACAAGAAGAAATCTCTGTTTTGGGTTCCATTTGCTTGACCGAACACACAACCACCAAAAATACCCACAACACCAAGAAAAGCCACCCAAAATTTTGTATCACCTTCCCTTAGTCAAGTTTTAATAAAAATATTAACCCCAAAATACACATATGAGCAAGTATACTCATCGCGAGTATAGTATAGGGAATTAACGAGTATCAATCAACAAAGGAACAAGTATACACTAATCACTTTTCATTCATCATTTAATCGACAAAATAAAGCAAGAAAGAAATCAAAAGAAAAATAGAGAAATATATACAACAAAAGTATGTGAAAATATGCAATTTAGACAACTATCCAAGAAAACGTAACAATGAACCCCTTAACGACTACCTTAATTATTCATCATCTTGATATCATCAAGGAATATATAGTAAAGGTAAATCGTTTCCCAAGTTAGGAATTTACTTATATAGATTCCACTTCTTTCCCATTCCACAGTACCACTACCCCTTCATTAAATTAGTAGCTTTCTCAATCAAACTAACATAACCAAAAGATGCATTAATTATAATTCCTTATAGACATGAAATTAGCGACAATCCTATACTCTGGGCAAAATTAACAAACCTTTGATTACTTAGGTTCCTTAACCTTAACTTCGTTTCTCAACTCCGTTAAGCAATAACAAATAAGAAATCAATAAAATTAAATTTACTCCTAATGGCAATTCCCAAGTCAGTTAGATGCATATCTAACTTCATCAATTCCTCTTTAATTGCAAGTATCAAACACCAATAATGATAGAAAATTGCTCAAATAGTTAAATTGGTACATAAATCCTGAATATTGAAATATTACTAAATTATAATGAAAAAAATGAATACATAATTTTTAAAGGAAAAGAAAACGAAGATAAAAGAAAGAACTCATAGACAATGTTCTTTCTTTCTACTTAAAGACTCTCTTGAACAATCTATCTTGGTTGGGTGAATCTCTCATTTAATGAGTGATTGAGAATTTTTTCTCCTAAATCAACCTCACTCTATTGTATTTCAATCCCTTATGTTTTCTTGTACTTTTATAAGTTTCTTGGATGCTAAATTTGTGGCTAAGGAAGTCTTGGCCGAGTAGGAGAAGAAAAATATCGAAATTTTTGGACAATCCCTAATATCATGTACAGAATATTCACCTTATGAGCATTCCTGGTGCCGGGTACCTTCGACCCACCTGGCGCCAGGTGCACTCTATTTTTTCTCTATTTTTGGCCTTTTCTTCTCTGCAGACAGAATGTACCCGACGCTATGTGCACTTGCCAGACCTGGCGCCAGATCTATTCTGCAATTTCCCCTGATGCTTGCTTGAATTCTTTAGCGGGAGTAGAATGGACTTGGTACCTGGTCCATTGGGTGGGCTTGGCACCAGGTTTACTCTGGTTTTGTAAACTTTCAGCCTGAAATCTACTCAAATCTGCACATATTTGCTAAAACACCTTTTACAAGTAAAATATCAAACATGAAGGAATATGCCTAGTGTTAGCCCTAAGGGCTTTCTCCTATGTATTGACTTATGACAAGCATTAATGTGAACTAACTTATGTAATCTATATATGATAGGACATGCTTGGCCTCAGTTCTTCTAGGGTATTCAAATAAGATTGTTAAGTAACTCTTGAGCATTAGAATTTAAGTATAGGTGATCAAAATGAAGTTCAAGCTTATGAGGTTGTATACCAAGAAGTCCTTATAAAAGAACATTAGACTAGGAGTTGTTATGAACGTATTTCTTGTCAATTCCTATGTCTCTTTACCTTATGATTCAATTGATTTCTATCTTGAAGCATACAAAGAAAAGGATTTCAAAATTTAAAATCTCATAATTTTTTATTGAGTTGGATGATTCTGCATCCAAAAGATTCGTCCAAAATCCTGTAAACAGTGTCGAATCATTTCTATCTAAAAAAGTGTCATTTTGGACTTACCTTTTAGATGCAACGTCATCCGAAACATAAGTCCAAAACAAGGGTTAATTTAATAGAGAAATGATAGCCATTTTATAGCTATTGGTACTTCACTTTATGACTCTATATAAAGCCTCTAAACATGATTAGACACAAGATTTTTGTTGCATCCTTCTAACAAACATTCTTGCTCTATAGAAAACAAAAATCTCCTTTTATCAAGTGCTTCAAAGTGAATTCAAATTGTGTCTAAAAGGTCAAAGTATTTGTGCTTTGTTTCTTGGTGCTCATCTTCACAAACAAGTGAGCTTTTACTGTTTCATTAATATTTATTCTATTTTATGTTAAAGGTTATAGTGTAAAATCCATTTGGGGTGAACCTTGATTTAATTATTTGGTTAAGAGGTTTTGGAAAACCAGGTGTGGTGATCCTCTGCTATATTTGGTACAATTTGATTTCATTAAGTTGAGTAAATGAAATCTGGTTGAAAATCTCTAAGTGTGAGCTTAAGGTAGTGGATGTAGATCTTGATAGATCGAACCAGTATAAATTCTATGTCTCATTTCTTTGCCCAAAACATTGACTGCATTAGATATCTTACTTTAGTCTGAATCTGAATAGTTCTCAAGGTTTTCTTGGATTGCATTCTTTGTTGCCATAAAGTTGGTCCAAGAAATTTGAAGATCATCATTATTGAGTATATTAGACGACTTGAAAATTTTTAGTTTGCCAAAAACCATATTCACCCCCTCTATGGTTTTTCATTTGGTATTAGAGCATAGTCCATGTATTCTTGGTTTAACAACCTTGTAGGAAAAATCCTCATGGCAAGCTCATCATCTCTTCTATGTGTTGAAGGTTCTTCAACAAATCGACCTCTTTTGTTTAATGGACATAACTACACATTCTGGAAAAATAGTATGAAAATTTATGTATGTTCAATCAACTTTGAGTTGTGGAATTTGATAGGGAAAGGTCTTTTTATTCCGTCAAAAATTATTGATGGCGTAAAAATGCCTAAACAGAATGACAAGTTTAGTGTTGAAGACAATGCTAATATAACTTTAAAATTTTAGGCTATGAACATGTTATGCTTTGCACTAGATGGGACTGAATACAATCGAGTTAGTGGTTGTGATTTAGGCCATAACTTGTGAAAATTACTTGAGGTCACCCATAATTGGCCAAGCCAAGTTAAAAAAATCAAAATTGGGGCTTCTAATTCATGATTATGAATTATTCACATTAAAGCCGAATGAAAGCATCACTGATTTGTTCACTTGATTCACAAATCTCACATATGGTCTTAAAGCCTATGGGAAGGTTTATTCCCCTGGGGAATAAATTTGAAAAATTCTGGATGCCTTACCTAAAACTAGTAGCCTAAAGCTCTTGCAGTGGAAGAATCCAAGGATTTAAAATCCTTACCAACCGAAGAGCTAATCGGCTCTCTTCTAACACAGGAAATGAAACTCAAAAGGTTTTAGGAATCTGATGATCATGACAATGGTAAAAAGGGGATAGCATTGAAAGTTGAAAAAGAGAATGAAGAAACTAGTCAATCTAACAGTAGTGATGGTACGAAAATAGACAATGCAGATTTGGCAATGATAGCAAAAAAATTCAGAAGGATGTTCAACAATGGAAACTACAAAAGGGGAAAGAAGTTTGTGAGAAAGATAGGACAAACCTCAATATTATGAATGTAAAAATACTGAACACTTCATTGCTGATTGTCCAGTTGCAAAAAGAAAGGAAGGTAGAGTGGTTAGAAAGAAGAAAGACCTGAAGGCAAAGAAATGCAAAGGATGGTTAGGAACTTGGGACATAAATAGGACTGAGTCTGAAGAAGAAGATTCTGAGAATGAAACTACCAACATATGCTTTATGGCCATGGAAAACGAGGTAAACTCAACTACAACTAATTTCATGTCTAATTCGCTTATATCTATGACTGAAAAGCATAATGATCTGAATAAGTTGTTAATTGATATGTTCCATGAACTAAAAAAGCTGTCCAGAAAAAATAAAAAAATGAAGTTGAAGATTAACTGTTTGTTAAGTGAGAACAAAGTGTCTCTTAGGTCACATTTAAGTGCTATTATTGAAAAAGATGTGATCAAGGCTACTTTACAATATGCATCTCTAGAAAATAGAAGTTCGTGTGATAGAATTCAAACTCTTGAAAGTATGGTTAGTACTTTTGATGATATGAAAAAATGAGTCAATGACCTTACCATATGTGTTGAAAAAATTCACAAATGGAAAAAGTAACCTGGAAAAATTACTTGGGACTCAATATCAAGCTGGAAATCAAAATAGGATATAGACATGAGAATAAGGATAAAATTCAAAAGCCTCGATTTGTTAAACTTATCTCCTATTACACAACACATAAAGTATGCATATATTGTGAAAAATCAGGACATATAGCATTGAGATGTCTTATTAAAAGACAGCACGAGTGCTCCCCAGGGCAACGTGCTAGGTCTGATGTAGCCTTATTTCACTAACACTTCTAACTGCTCCTTCAGTTCTTTTAGCTCCGCCGGTGCCATTTGATACGGGGTCCGAGATACTAGTTCCGCTCCCAGAACTAGGTCAATGGGGAATTAAACTTCTCGGCTGGGAGGTAGAGAAGTAAGTTCTGCTGGGAACACATCGGGAAAGTCCTTCACTACCTCGGTGTCCTTCAGAATGCATTGGTCCCTAGGCTTGTTTATCACATACGCTAGGTATCCTTGACATCCTTGCTTCAGCAATTTTCGGGCCTTAGCCCCAGCTATCAAATACTTCAATTTCTTCACTCTCTTGCCATCAAATTCCAACACATCACAACCCAGTCTAATGAACTAGACTGATTTATTCTTACAGTCTACTCTAGCCCCGTGCTTTGCTAGCCAATCCATTCCCAATATCAAATCATAATCCTCAATATCCAACACTATCAAATCTCCCTCCAAGCTTTCTCTCCCTACATCAATTTTACAATTTGGCACATACCTATTTGCTTGCACCATCTTTTCCAAATGTGTACTTACCAATAAGGTAAAAGACAGCTCCACTCTATCCCAACACAAATAACATGCACAGATCTTGTTTAAATAGGAATGAGTAGATCCAGGATCTATCAATGCATTAACGGAATGTCCTTGGATAGTAAACGTACCTTCTACTACTGTTGCATCGGTTCCAACCTCTTTTCTGTTGAGAGTGAATACCTTGGCTTTCACTTCAGGCTTTGGTGCTCCACTCCAGGATGCTCCCATGGCATTGGCTCTATTGGGTCCCGGATTCTGAGCCGGATTTCTTTACTCAACTCGGTGCAGTATAGGGCAGGCGTTTTGCAAGTTGTTCGGGTTGCTGCAGTGATAACATTTCTGTTCACCTCTTTTAGACCAATAATTCTTGTCTGTGTGGCCTCTTTTCCCACACTATCGGCATAATAGAAGGTTCTGCGTAGGACCAACCAGTGCTGTTCGGGCTTGCTTTCCCTGATTCTGCCATTGCTGGTTGGTGGGGCACTTGCTACATTGCTACCTCTAGAAGTATCCTTGTGGTTGCCTTGGTTGTTGGAAAGGCCTCGATGCCATTCTGCTATGGTCCTCATTTTCTGTCCTGGCAGCTACGTCCACGGCCCCCGAATAGGTTGTTGGTGGAGAAAGTGCCAATGCCCTCCTCAATTCCTGCCTCAATCCCTTGACAAACTGCCTCATCCTATTCTGCTCGGTGTCTACTAGCCTCTCGCAATACTTCGATAGTTGGGTGAACTCGTCCTCCCGCTTTTCCACTATCCACTGGGAAATATACTCAGCTCTGAAAGATTCAACAAAATTAGACCATGTCCATTCCTAATCAACCATCTCCCAGTCGTCCTGAACTCGCTGCCACCATGCCCGAGTTGAGCCTCTCAAACGGAATACAATGAACTTAACCATTTGCTCCTCAGTGTACTGGAGAGTTGTAAATATGTCTCCCATCTATTTGATCCATTGCTCAACTTTCTGATCTTGCTCAGCTTCGCCTAAGAAGACGAGCGGCTGAAATTTCAAAAACTGCTCCAATGCCTCATCCTCTCCCTTAGGGTTCCTCCGCTCGGTCAGGGACTGTAGAATCTCTGCCATCTTACTGAATGCTTGCCCCATCATCACTTCAACTGGTGCTTCAGACCATATCCCCATATCTAGTTCACTCTCATTACCCCAGTTGGGTGATTGCATCTAGGTTGTCTCCACTTCTGGTGCCATATGACCTACTTCTGAAATTCTCCTGCTTGACGAAGCTACACGGCGCTTAGGTGCCATTCTGAACCATACCCGAATGATAAGTTTAGCATTCATTGATTAAATCATTTTAGTTGAGCATGCATTCATAGTCAGATTCAAGTAAAAGAAAATCATATGCAAGTTTTTAACTAAGGAATTGCTCATAAAATTTCTCTCAAATCTTAAAGTACTCAGGTACTCTTATATGCATAAATTTGAATTTAAACAGAAAACAGAAATAAAACTCCTTAACATAGAAGTTTACAAAAAACCATAAATAAACACCCTGATCATAATAACTCCCAGCCATTCTAGTCCTCATCAGAATCTTCAAGACTAACCTCATACAACCATCCCCAGAGTTCTTAGAGAAGCCTATCCCAGCCCCACTTGCAAACCCCTCTATTAGCTCCTTCATAGGTCGCCCAAGACTCTCCCCAGTCTCAATCTGGCTGGGTGGAGAAATGAAAGAAGTCTTAGGTGGAGATTCATAATCTATCTCCCTCGGATCATCACTATCTGCTGATAAATCAACTATGGGGCTAGAAGGGTAGGGAACTACTCCACGTCTATCTCTTCATCTTCACTGTCAGAACTCAAATCTATCACAGGTATTGGGGGTGGCTCATTGATCAGAACCTCATCATCACTGCTATATTCCAAAGGAATAAGTGGCTGAGGAGCAGACTGAGGTACTGGATGGTCTTCTGGTTAGATAAGGATAGGAGAATGCCATTGCTGTCCCTTCCTTGCAGTTATAAGCATTCTAACCATCCTACAGCATAAACAAGATAGGTTAGATAAAGATTTGAACTTAAATAAGCATAATAGATACTATCAACATTTGCCTAAACCTAGGCTCTGATACCACTTGTAACACCCTACAACCTAGGCCCAACAGAGCTGGGGATATCACCCCGTCCAAAGGATAAGGGGTCTTTATAAGTAGTTCACACAATAAAAATATAATAATACATTGAAATTAAAACTTATTACAACCCAAAAATTAAGGAACGAATCCAAAATAAATTGTTTACTCTCATCTCTCAAAGCATTACATAAAATAAATAACATAATAACTTCCAAAGCAGGTAACAACTAGCTACTCATCCCCACAGTAGGATCGACCTGAAATCATGGCAAAAAGGATGATGAGATAAAAATCTCAGTAAGCCCGTGTGTGCTTTGAGTGTTCAGGTAAAATAGTTCGTGTATGCAAGTTGTAAACATTTCATAAGAGAGTGCTGGCAATCAAGAAATAAGGATCAAAATATAGAGTGGCATTTTCCTCCTTTCAAACCACAAAGTTGCACAATAAAACCAACCACTCAAATGGGCGGCCAAGGGTTACCACACATTGGGCCCCAAGACCGTATAACGGTCAGAATGCCACACTTTGTGCAGACTGACAAGAGGTAGGTGATTAGCTTACCGGGTAAGATACTCCTCCTTCTCTACAACCAAACAAAACCAGTTGTCCACTCCGGCAACACATAGTCCACATGACTGAAACTTGCTAGCTCGGACTGTAACACCCCACTACTACGTACCATAAAAGGGCGGGGATGTCGCCCTGTCCTGTAGGATAAGGGGTCTTTAAAACGAGGTATAAAATGTAAAGGCAAACCCAAAAGAGTCAACTTAGATAAATAGAGAAAAACTCTTACTACATCCGGCTTAAATTAGAGCAATACGAAATAAAATAATTATCGTTCAGAAGCTTAAACAACAACTGGTTCCTAGAACAAAATGAGGGGAAAAAAACAAAAGCTTCAACTATCACATGCCCCACTGGCTCAGAACAATCTATCTCCTAAAAACGTGATATAAAATAATATGAGATGAAATCTCAGTGAGTCCTGTGTGTGCACATGGTGTTTCAAACAGTTCGTGTATGCATAGTGAAAAACATTTGCAGAAATATTTGGCAAGTCATAAATACTTTCTTTTCACAAGGAGTGGGTTTTTCTCATACTCACACTTTATACAAAACAAATCATCCACTTGAATAAACAGTCATGTCACCACACGTTGGGCTCCATGAGGACAAGGCACCACACTTTGTGCACCTTGCTAGGACCAGATTACCACACTTTGGGCGTTCTGATCAAGGTGAGTGTACAGCTCACCGGGTGAGATACTCCTCCTTCTCTATACCTAACAAAACCATCCGAGTGTCCATGCCGAGAAAATAAATAATACCTTACCAGGTGCAAATGCTAGCTCGTACCGGCCTGACAATCAATATTATCGCCTCTTCACTCTAGCCCTCCAAGATTAGTATTGTTAGCCTACCCTTATTGAGTACTCGACGAACATATCCGTCAATTCCTAATTCAAAATTTCCATACCTTGGCTTTGTACAACGTAGTTTTCTTTAAAAGAGTCTTCTAAAAATTTAGAAGAAGGAATAGTTTTCTTGATAAAATCGTTAGCTTGACAAAACCGTTTAAAGAATAAATATCTACGTTTACAACCTAAGTAAACATAGTTTAACAACAACTTCACAAAGCTTTACAACATAGACTTGCCATCACAACATTTAGCAAAAGAGTTTATGCAATGACTTACTTGATATGCCTCAGACAAATGAGATAAAATCACAGCTTGCTTTCCTCAAATATCTTCCTGATCTAAAACCATATAATATCATGATCAATGTCTCAATCGATTTGAACATGCTCTAAATTCATTTATTCCCAAAACAAATCACAATCCACTGTCTAATTCCCAATAAATTAACCAATCCCCAAAGTTCATATTCCATGACCATATATTCATCAAAGACATGAATATTATATCAAAAAGGCTTGACTTGACCATCACAACTCATATCTATCAGTACCACAGTAAAATATGGCATTTCTATGCATCGAATATGCTTAATTAATTACTCGACTCAAAATACCCATTCATCATGCTAATGGACATCATCAACCATATTAAACCTTAATTTTGACATCAAGGGTATGTATCCACTTACCTTGCAACAACCGGGTTAGTAAGATCTCGATACTCCTATGGTGATCGTCTCGAGTTCATTTGATTAGAAGAGAAAAGCTGCCTTCTTCCCTTCATTTTGACCGAAAATATGTAAAAGGGATGAAATCAGCCTTTAGGTGGCATGATTCAAGGGAAGAAAGGGCGAAGAATTGATGGAAGAAAGGAATCAAGATGTTAAGATGGTTTTTACTTACCTTAGAGGGTGATCGATTTCTTGCTAGGAGTGGTTCTTGTGATTTTCGAAAATTGTAGAGAGGTTCTTGCTGGAATTTTTCGTGTAGAATGGAGAGGGTAGTCGGCTACTGAGTTTTAGGGTTAGAGAAGATTGGTTTAGGGTTAGATGGTGGTGTTTAGAAAGACTCCTAATGGGTTTAGGTTTCTTGGACAGCAAGGGCAAAAATTGCAGCTTGCTATGCACCTTACTGCTGCTGAATTTGGGAGGGTTAATGAGAAGAAAATATTCTGCAATTTGCTCCCTTATGCTGGTCGAAATATAGCTCAAGTAAAGGGCTGTATATGTTCAGAATTTTTGGCCAAAACAAGGAAGAGTTTGAGTAGGTTTTGAGAACAAAACTTATTTGCGCATGCAGCGATTTGCTATGCAAAAATTTGTTGAACAAAGGGGAAGAAATTATGGACGTTTGTAGCTATTGTTCTGTCGTGATTTATAGAGAAAAGGGTGAGGGTTTTTGGAGTTGAAAATTGGCTTAATTTGCTGAGGATTTTGGTAGGTTTTGGTGTGCGGAAATTTCGTTTGAGTAGGAGTTTAATCTGGCCGAAATTTCTGATATGAAGCTGTCGAAAATTCTGGGCAGAAGCTGACCGAAATTCTAGAGTTTTTTTTTTTGTGAATAAAATCTGATTTTGTGTAGCCAAAATAATCTGAATTGATGGAATATGTTTAGGTGATTTGAGCTAAGGTTTGAACAGTTGGATTGCACTTAAAAGTGCTGGATTTTTAGACAGCTTGTGCTTGCACATGGCTACCGAAATTCTGCTAGAAAAAAGGAAGCAAAACCTAGTTGAAGTAGGATTAAGATAAAATCTGATTTTCTAAAGGATTTTGGATAAGATTTCCTAGTGTTGGAAGAGTTTGAGTTGAGCTAAAGTTCCCTTAAAAAGTGGCGGCACTAGATGGAAAATTTTCCAGATTTTTAGCTAAGGTTCTAAGTTCAATATCAATAAGGTTTCCAACTAGGAGAACAACTCTTTAATTCCAACTATCCATTACCAAATCTAATAAGTTTAAATCAATATGGAATTTTAATTTTTCAGCTAGGGTTTTTCGAAAATCCAAGAGAACAAAGGCTTGAAAATAAAGGTGGTCTTTGTTCACATAAAAAATCCTTGAATTTAGGAAATAACTATAGAGACTTATTTCCTTAGAATAATGGCGTTGAAATTTCTCTAGGATGGCTAGGTCTTTTTCGGCCAAGATATGTAGAAGTCTAGGAAAAGAATTTTCGAAAGGAAACTAAGATTCGAAAAAGGTAAGATTCGAACTCGGGTCACCAAGGGAAATCACCATCCTCCCCGCTATTCCAAACCAACTCCAATGCTAAAATTTCTCTAAGAAATTCTTTCCACCCTAATTCTCATCCTTGCATCTCCTCGACTAAACTTCACTTAACCAACTCTTAAACAACACAATTATTTCTCACCAAATAAATCAAATGTAAAAGCAACTTTGAAAATCACATGCACCCATACAAGAATAATTTATAAGATAACACGTGAACTGCGAAATTCTATACAATGCATGACTTTTTTCCCATAGTCAAAGGTGGTTTTGGGCGGGGTATTACACGGACCGACATGATTAAGTTGTACTATTACTTCTCCAAGTTGAATTCATCTTCTAGAGGTGGCCACCTGTCATAAGACTCGCTCTTACTCTTCAAAACTAGTACTACTAGCCTACCCTTATTGAGTACTCAACGTTGATTGTCCCAGTTGGGAGAAAACTGATAAAACATTGTTTTACTTGGAAATGGCAATTAAGGGTTTCTAAAGTCTGGGTCAAAGTTGGTTTTAGTAAGAGTTTAGTGTTTGAGAAAAACTGTTTATTGATTTTCAAATAGTTTTTTTGATTGAAATAAGAAAGGAAACAGTCCTCAATTGCCTTTACAAGAAAAAAAAAAATAGTGTCCACAGACTTCGCATTTGCCTTGCCATAGTAACCTTTTACAACAAACAAGTTTTATGCAGGACCTTACTTGATCCTTTTCTTGAGATAAATCAAAGATCCCCAAAAGCTTACCTAAGCCCTCTTGGGGTAAACACAAATCATAATTAAACTCAAGCCAAAATTTGCTTTCATAAATAGTCATAGCTCAACTTACTACAAGCATGACCCTAGTGCCCCAAACATTAAGGCTAGATGACAAAAATAATTTTATAAAATAAATCTAGCATGATAATAAAATAACTAGGGTTTGTGAAATGATTACTAATAAGTCGTAGTTTTAAATCTTATTATAAATAAACTAGGGTTTATTTGATGAAAGGTCTTAGGTCCTAGATGATAACATTTAAAAATAGTAATCTATTAATAATTAATGGTTAGAAAATAATTGGTAAATAAAATTATTAGTAAGTAAATTTTAATATGTTTTTGCTTAATAAATAAATTTTATTAGTATATATGAATATATGATTTACAAGATTAATATTTTACCTATCATGATTATTTATATAAAAGGCTTTATTTAATATTGTTATTATATATAATAGTTATATATTTTATTTGTAATAAAGGACATCAGGGATTTGGCTAAAATATCATTACTTCATATATCAATCCAATTCCAAATCTTCCTAGGGTTTTGAAATCTTTAGAAAAAATATATAGTATTAATTTTTATTAATGAAATATAATTGGCTAACTTAAATATCTTAGGAACAATAAGGTCATGATCATAATTCCTATTGCTAACCATAATCATGAACATACACTTTACACCAATCAACAAACCATCCAAATTATGAATAAAAGCATAGATCCATATCTACCAACACATGATCCACACTCCACTAAACAAAATCATATTTATGGCTTCAACAAGGATACAAGAACATAAAACCCCATTCACCAAAGGTGACATAATATCTATCATGCTTAATCATCCCCGCTAAGTCACGACATGAAGATCATGCAACAAATCATAAAACATCATAAAACTCAACCAAGATAAATCATTCTCATGCATCAATCCCAACTCCATCATATAAACACATGCTCAATCTCCAACCATAATCCATCCTTTTCCAACAACATCAAAAAAATGTGAATCTAGAATTTAAAGAGAAGATTGAAGAGGCTTACTTGAATGATGACTACCTTGAAGAAGTCCCAAGAGGATCCTCACGCTTGGAAGGCTTGATCCGTCCAAGGAGGAAGAAGGAAAATGGCCATGGTTGGAGTAACCATTTCGGCCGAGAGAGAGAGAGAGAGAGAGAGAGAGAGAGAGAGAGAGAAAGAAAGAGAAAGAGAATGAGAAAGAGAGAGTTTATTAGTATATTCCATTAAAGGTCGGAGATGAAGGAAGTTGAACATAATCGTTCATGCTTACCTTGAGATAGTTCTTGAGTCTTCAAGAAAATTCTACTTTTTTTTAAATCCAAAAGTGGAACCTTGATTTCAACATTTGAAGTTATAAATTGCATAAACGGATTCCAGAGAATGAGTAGATATGATATAGAGTTTTTCGAGAAGATTGAAGGTGTTTAGAGAGGTCTTAGGCTTGGAGAATGGTGGTGTGTGTTCTTGATGTTCTTGGAGGTTTGGAGAGAATGGAGGAGAGTTGGATGAAATTCTGCTGAATGATGTTGGCCGAATGGCTAGGGAAATTTTGGTGATTGAATTTTCAGATTTGGGGGAAGAAGGAATGCTGGTTGTTTGAATTTCAAATGGAGTAATTTAGGAAGTGAATTATGGTAGCAAATATGATAAGAATGCCTTAGTTGATGGAGGTCTTTGGGAGCTTCAATGGCCGACTGGTTTGGCTGGAATTTTGCTGAGATGAATGATGTTTGAATGGGTTATAGAGTGGCCAAAATTCAGCGGATAAGTGTGGAAGATTTTTCTGGTTGTTTGAAGTTGAATCCATGGAGGCTTTCATCGAGTAATTTGCTAGAATTTTGGATTCCAATTGAAGGTTTGATTAAAGCGATTGATGGAGTAATTTAAGGGGTAGCCATAGAGCTTCATTTGAGTAGACCAATGTAGGAGATGATGAAGTTCAGTTCATGGCTAACTAAGGTTGGTTTCACAGAAAATTGTAGTGAGTTTCGGACAAGGTTGAAGAACAAAAACAAGGCTGGAAATTCTATTTGTTCATTCAAGAGGTTTGCTGGAATTTTTGTGCAAAAGTTTCTGCCATATTCCAGCTAACTTGCAGAAGGTTTGAAGAGGTATTGGAGGGTTCTTTAAGGCTAGTTTCTAGCCTTCTCTATGGAGGAAAGATAGGGTTACATTGCTGGTTGGAAAGGTGGAAGAAACAACTTGATTCTTGGCCTACCAAGCTGCGAAAACTGCCCCGGAATTTTCCTGGTTTGCACAACTTTTGTGCAGTTCGGTTTTTTGCCAAAGTTTTCAATCTTCAAGCTGAGTAAATTGGCTATTTTTCTGGAAAAATTTGAGAGGAAAAGATGGCTGAAGTTTTTGAAAGCTGGACTGAGTAAGAAGCTAGAAAATTTCCAGTTTGCTACAAGAAGAAGATGATCACTCGTAGCATGGAGGTTAAAGGTTCAACCATGGAGGTTAATTTTCTTGGGAACCTCCCATAACTCCTTCCCCATTTTTAGTTAAAATTCCCTCCTCTAAGAGGCATTTTTGAAGCTCCAAAATCACAGAACCTTACTGGATTTTTCTGAAATAAAAATGGCTTGGATAAATTGAGCAACTTAATTGATCAAGAATTAAGGTAAGCTAGAGAGCAAAAATGATATGAATCCCTTAGGAATTTTTGTAGGGCACAAGAGTGAGATTAGGACATTCCTTTCATGCCTCCCCTAGGACAACACTCCTTCTCCTCCCTATGGCATGCAAGGGCCAAAAATAGTCTACTTATGCAAAATAAAATGTAATCATTCTAAACCTCAAATGATGGAATTTGAACTCAAGACCTTAAGGATTTATTCCAAAGCTCTCTAACCACTATAGCACAACAACTCTTGTTCTTATTTTCTCTCCAAAATATTTTTCCTATTTAATCCTCAAGCTATCTCCCTATTTCCACCTCAAGCACAATTACCATTTTGCCCTTCCTACTCAACAAGCACAATTAAGTCTTCTAGACTAGACTATAAATCACAATTCCAAAACACATAAAATCATTCAAAACTATACTTATGCATGCAAGAAACTATGATATGCATCCCGACCCCCTTATTCTAGGGTTGGTTTTAGTTGGGGTTTCACAAATGGGATATGTAAGAATGGGCAATAAATGAAAGTTGCTTCGAGATACTGAAGGTGAGGAAAAAGGAAGATTGATGAAAATAAAAGCTGAAGGAAAGTTTGCCCCTTATGTTGGGACAAAAAGAAAGCTTGAGGACGATCCTCAAGAAAAATCCTCTGTTAAAGGAAAAGAAAAGGATACGGGACTATCTGAGAGTATTTTGGATGCTATCAACTCATTGGCTATCAAACTGGATAGCCTCAATTCTGAGTTTCAAAGTCTTAGCAATAGACTGACAGCAGTGGAAAAGGCAGCAAAAACAGATGACCCGTTGTTTACATATACAGTATTTGCTCAAGCAAGGGTAACATAAGAAGAACCTAACATTGAGAAAGAGACTAAACAAGAACTGCCTGCAGTGGATGAAGTGGATGCTATTGTGCAAACCAAGGAAAAATCCCTGATTCAGGAAGTTGTAGCACCTTCTGCCTCCTCCAAACCACATGGCTCATTTGGAAAGAGACAAAAACATATTATTGTTAAAAGAAAATCTAGTAGGATTGCTTGTCAACACTCTCAAAAGGGTGCAGGATCAAAAGATGAAATAATCCACTTTTCCTTAGAAGGCCAGTTTGGCAGAATGATCTTCAGTTGATATTCTCTGTAATATTGTGAACAATTTAATTTTTGCAGCTGAACAATTTATTTTTCTATCCTTACTTATACACTAGGTTAACTGCTTAAATTCTGAATATTTCCTATCTATCTATATTCTATTTCTTTTGCTTCTTTTCTGGTATAACTCTTTTTCTATTGATGACAAAAAGGGAGTAAATATGAGACTGACTGGGAAATATTTGCTTAGACCAAGTTGGGATAGTTACTGATATGATTAGCCATGACTGAAAATATGAATATGCTGGAAATATGAAATTGACTGGGAAATTTTTGCTCGGACAAACTGGATATGATTACTAGAAACTGACTGGGAAGTTTTTGCTTGGAATGTTGGGATAATTTTCTGCATACAATTCTGGTTATAATTGTGAACGATAAAATTTACTTGAGGAAACTATGCTCTTTGTTCCACTAATTAAGTAGTAAATTTACTTGAGGGAAACATTGTGCTTCATTTGATATTTTTTGGATGAACTTCTTTATATGAAAATTGATCATCTCTGATTTTCGTTTGTTGTTATCCAAATTGGACATTAGTTTGGTATCCTGCTTTTTTTTTTTTGTTTTTTCATCCAAGAGTATTCTCTTTATAATTAAGGTGTCTTTGAGACTAGATTGATAAGATATTTTTAAGTCATTGATATGATTGTGACAAATTCATTGATAAAAATTTCAGTCAGATGGATTGCTTCCTTTATTATCAAAACTCTTTGTAATTCTGAAAAATCCATTATCCCGTGCATTGAGTCAAGGGAAGTTTTGGACTTATATTTCCTTGATCAAAAAATCATTTTCAAAGATTCATACTAATTTGGACACACAACTTTTGGTCATCCAAAACTCGCATTTATAAAGGTTTCAAATATAAATTAACCAATGTTTTGGACGTACATTTTAGAAGTAGAAAATTAACTTCAGTTTCACTCATTTTGAAATATTCATAAATGCAAATATTAAGAGGAAACATCTCATCATATAACTTGCCTGCTATATCTCCTTTACAAAATTTATTATATCATTATTTCTTTTTGAAATAATCGTAAAGATATTGAGGTAGGTTAGGCTATAGGTTCTTTGAGCCATGCTTGTGAATCTTATATATATTATATCTTAATCTCATAAGCACTCTTTGAGTTACATTATGAGAGATTGTATTTTAATCAAAAACATTCTTATTTCTCTCGGTCTAATATGTTTATACTGTTATTTATCTCTAAATTCCATCAAGTTTTGTCATCGCTCAAAAAAGGGGGAGATTGTCAACCCTAAGGGCTTTCTCCTATGTTTTGACTTATGACAAACATTGATGTGAATTAACTTGTGTAATCTATATTTGATAGGACATGTTTAACCCCAATTCTTCTAAGGCATTCAAATAAGATTGTTAAGCAACTCTCGAGCAAAGGAATTTAAGTATGGGTGATCAAAATAAAGTTCAAGCTTATGAGGTTGTATACCAAGAAGTCCTTATGGTAGAACTTTAGACTAGGAATTGTTATTAAGGTATTTCTTGTTAATTCCTATGTCTCTTTATGTTATGATTCAATTGATTTCTACTTTAAAGTATACAAACAAAAAGATTTCAAAGTTTTAAAATCTTAGAATTTTGGATTGAGAAGTTTGGATGATTCTGCATCCAAAAGATTACTCCAAAATACTTTAAACAGTGTCGAATCATTTCTGCCAGAAAAAGTGCCATTTTTTACTTACCTTTTAGAGGCATCATCATTCAAAACATGAGTCCAAAACACGGGTAAATTTAATAGAAAAATTATAGCCGTTGGTACTTCACTTCAAGGCTCTATATAAAGCCTCTAAACATGATTAGACATAAGATTTTTGTTGCGTCCTTCTAAGAAACACTCTTGCTCTATAGAAAACAAAAATCTCCTTTTATTAAGTACTTCAAAGTGAATAAGGTAAATGTTTTTGTGCTTTCTTCCTTGGTTCACATCTGCTCAAACAAATGAGCTTTTACTATTCCATTAATATTTAATCTCTTTTGTATTACAAAGTTGTGGTGTAAAACCTATTTTGGGTGAACCTTGAATTGATTGTTTAGTTGAGAGGTTTTGGAAACTCAAGTGTGGTGATCCTCTATTGTGTTTGGTACAGTTTTCTTTCATTAAGTTAAGTAAATAAAATATGGTTTAAAATCCTTAAGTGTGAGCTTAAGGAAGTGGATGTAGATGTTAGTAGATCGAACTACTATACATTATATGTCTCATTTCTTGGCTTAGAACATTAACTGCATTATATATCTTACTTTAGTATGAATCTAAATAGTTCTCAAAGTTTTCTTAGATTAGTTTCTTTGTTGCCATAATATTGTCCATGAAACTTGAAGATCGTCATTATTCTGTATATTAGACGACTTGAAAATTTTTAGTTTACCAAAAACCATATTCGCCCCCCCTCCCTCTAAAGTTTTTCACCTAGTTATTATAACAAATGTATCTTAAAACACCCTCAAATAACTTGAAAAATAATGGTGATTTTAGCCCCTATCAATTCCTCCACACTTGAACATTTGCTTGTCCTCAAGCAAAACATTTTAGTCTAAGAAAAATTATTCAGAAAACACAAGTTCTTATTCATTCAAACATTTCTTTACAATACAAAAGATCATATCTTCTTTTCAAACGTTATATACAATTCTTGTCATTTATACCCTTTGAAAATAATACAAACTTTGAAACATTGGACAAGAAATTAGAAAACTCTTGAAGTCAAATTAATAATGTGCATACCTTAGTCTAAGAAGATTATTTCACCCTTCCTATTAATATATATATATAATATGACTCACATAAGTTAAGCCATCTACCAACGCAAGCATTATTAATCCAAAAATTCTATAACTCAAGTCAAGATGTACGGAAAGCACTCCAAATTTTTTTTCTCTCCAAAATTTGTTTCTCAATGACGTAGGGAATTGATAGCCTCAAGTGCATAGATTTCTTTTCACACACCGTATTGGTCTTCTTTTGTAGTCATCACTTATCATCTTTTTCTCACCAATTCTTTCTTTTTTTCTTTGCTCTTTCTTGCCTTTTTGCCTTTGGGATAGCGTCAAGAGAGTGCACTGAATTCACTTGCTACTTCTCCCCATATTGACCCCTTTTTCAGCTAAAGGTCTTCCAAAATCATCACTAAGAGCATTTTTTCAATTCAGACCTAATAACAGTGTTGTTTCCACTCATTATTTGTTTCAACTCATACCAAAAATTTTTTAGAATTCTCCATAATCTTTCCACTCTATGATCTTTTATTAACTTACATTGTTCATCACAAGTCAAAGCTAGCAAAATTTAGACTTATAATACAAGAGTTAGCCAATAAACTCTTCCTATATTGCTCATATCCTCAACATTCAAACTAGATGAGTGAAATAAGATTCAAACAACAATGCATAAACAAGATTAATCAAAATTCTCAAGTCTTAAAAAATATCATGTCTAACAAATACAATTTAAAAAAAAAAAATCCACTTAATGAGTGACAAAATTCATATCCAAGTAAGAAAAAGAATTACAACCTTGGTTATCAATGAAAACCACCAAAATTTTGAATATTTTTTTCACAAAATGATATGGAAAAATATTTCTTCAACATCATTCTTCCCCTAACACTTAAACTGGGCATTGTCCTCAATGGCCAAAGATAGAATAAGAAAAGTACAGTCAAGAAGACCAAGACGAATAAAGAAGAAGAATAATGTGAAGAAGATACTTCCATTACATTGTCATGCCACCATATTTTAATCCACCTCAAGGATGAGTTACAAGAGTACCTACTAACAAAAAACCAAAGAGAGAAACATAAAGCTAGAAAAAGAAAGTGAAAAAGAAAATAAAAGAAAAGATACCTAAAAGCTAGTCAAGGTCATTAAATTTCAAAAGACTAAGAAATAATAGAAACAAAAAGAAAATCGAAAAGAGTAGGTTAAGAGTCATCCTCATCCTCATCATTATTGCCATTGTCAACTCCATGACTGGAAGATGCACCAGTAAACTGTTGGATCAAAGTGGGCAGTTTCTAATCTTGAACATCCTAGCGGTGATGAATGTCGGCAATGGAATCGCGGAGCTGGAAAAGGATAGTCATTTGGCTATCCATTTGGGCCTTTATTCGTGCCTCAAAATCAGTGCGTGAAGAAGAGCTAGTGGTACGAGGGGCTAGTCTAGCAGGTGGTGCCTCTTCCTCCTCCTCATTAAGGGGGAGCTCCTCCCTTCCGAGGTACTGCACCTGATACAGCCTCTTTCACCTCTTGGCCCTTCCATCATAGCGATACCTATAGCGAACCAAAGTATGCTCCATCACTAGGTCACGGTCAGTAATGGGCTCACTCAACTCTCCATCCAGCCATACTCTAAAGTCTCTCAAAATATGCATAATATCCAAAGGGAATCTGAGGACTTTGGCTGCAATGTCAGAGGAAATAATCTCTCACATAGAGTGAATGATAATTGGGGCATGGTGAATAGGCTCACGGTTCCTCATCTTCTCCATAATATAAAGCTCAAGGATCCTAGACTCATTAAAGCCACTATTGGGATAGGCATTGAAAGCAAAGATATAGACTAACGTATGCCACTGAGCCTAAAGGTCATTATTGGAGAAATACTGATATTGACCTATTTTCTCTTTTCTCCTTTTACGAAAACTTGCCCTTACAGCCCCCCACATCCCAGGTAAGCTCAGAGATGATCTTTTGGTTATTATGGTCCACAGCTATCAACTGTCCCTCATCTAGGACTCCAAAAATTCTAGCTAGTCTAGCATTGTCAAACTGAATGGGAATCCATTTGACCATGGTAGAGATGACTTGGAGAGTATTTTTTCTTTTTGTCCTACAGGTTGGCTTAAAATTTTCTCACGTGCACAAGAAAATACGGACATTCTATTCTAATGATGGGCTCCCATCTTAAGTGCCTAAACATTGTAGAAAGCTATAGGGAATTGTCTAAAAATGGTTTGTATCGTCTTTGTAGTATAATCTTTTTGTATTGGTACATGTCATACCAGATTTGGCACATAGGATCAAAAAAATGGGTAGATTGGATAAGTAGAGGCTTGAAAGAATGTGTGGAGAAAGATGCATCTCGAGCCCTCTTAGCCCCCAATGCTAACCCTCTATGTCATCTACATATGATAGAAGGATAAAGAAAGATAGTAAAACCGAAAAAATATGATGCTTTTAACTCACTGTTTACAATAAATGCGTCACTCTTAAGTTTCTCACAATTACAACACCCTTCAGCACCACCACTGACTCAACACTAGACACCACAAGATAATCAATAAACACCACTTAACTTCCTCCAACAAAACTGCAAGAAAAATAGATATATGCCAATCTAAATATAATTACAACAAGCTTGGTCAAATCCACAATGGACAATAGTGCTCAATAAAGCCATGTTTAGCTTAGAATCATAATGCTCAATTAGCCATACCATTTATATCACAACGCAAATCTTATTAGCATAAGGCTAAAGGAAACACAAACAAGTATCCTTTATCTATAAAATAAAAAAAAATTAAAAAAAAATACTCACATAGAATGCATGCTCAATCATTTCCAGCAAGATGTAAAATATTAATGGCATTAATCATAAAATAGTATCAATGATATTCTCATGCCAATGAATGCCCAAAGCAAGCAATCTTAATCAATCAAATCCTTTATCAGAAAATATTCAAGAATTTTTGTCCAAAAATGTATAGAAAACTACCTAAATTTCATAAGAAAAAAAATTCAACCGTAGAAAGTGTAGAAAATTCATACCACAATGATCTCTAATGCATGGGCAATGATTATGTGCAAAAAGTTTGAAGGAATCATGCCCCCAATGGAAGGATTGAAAAATGAGTTTTGGGTGAAAAGATTAGAATATTCCTTGTTTTGATCCAAACTTTCAAGAACAAAGTGAGGATTTTGTGTTTTGGATGTATATAAAATGATCTAGCACTGTTTTGATGATGAACCCAACAATGGGTTGAGAGAATATTTGAGAGAAATGAAAGGTTTTTAAATAAAAATGGCCAAGAAGGCCAACTTTAAGTGTTGCGGTTGAATGGACTTGGTGATGGGCCTATTCTGTTCTATCTGTGCTTTCCTATCGGACCGTGCTAGCCTAGCTCCTAGGCCATGGGTTGTGCCCGGCACTAGGTCAGCTCTGGCCAAAAAGCAAATGTTCTATTTAAATTGAAATTTAAAGGAAACAAAGAAAAAGAACATGAATGCATGAAAATAATACGGTCTAACAACCAAATAAATGAAAGCAAACGAGAATTAATAAGATTATTCAGCAAAATACTAAAGCAGTTCAAAATCAACATTTCCCATGGTCTTGGTACCATGGGTTGGTCTCTGTGTTGCCTGGAAGTGATCCTGGTTAACGATCACCAAAGAGTTTGGCTAACTATTCAATTTGACCCTCAAGATTGTGCATGGACGCCTCCAAATTTCTTGTGCTCGCATCAATTCCTTGGAATCATGTTTCCGTCCCACTTACCAATTGGGTGACCCATTCCTCCATAGATGGTTTTTAGTTGGTGGGGCATTGTATGGCAAATGTGGTTGAGTCATTGGCATCCCTAAGTTTAAAGAAGCTTGTCGAGGTTGGTTTTGATTATTCCAAGAAAAGTTATGGTGATTCCTCCAAATTGAGTTGTAAGTATTACTATAAGGATTATTACCTTGCCGACCATTACCTACAAACGCTGCTTGTTCCAATGCTTCTTGTGAAGGCCCCATATTTTGGCACTCATGGTTTGGATGCCCTTCCCCACAAAAATCACAATTCACACTCATTACCTACCCTTAAGAATGAGGCAAGACCAATTGAACCATTTTCTGCGTGAGTGCCTCTGCCTTTGCCTCTAATGTAGCCATGGCATCCATCTTGTGTACTCCATGTACACGAGCTCAAGAGCTTGAACTACCCCAGGGATAGTTATTTGTAGCCAGATTTTCAATCAAATCAAATACCTCTTCTCGGGTTTTAGAATTGATGGAACCTCCTGCAGATGCATCAACTAATCACCTCATAGCAGAACTTTACCATCTATGAAAGATTTGCATTTGAATTCCCAACTCGAATCTATGGTGAGGACATTTTCTTAGCATTTCTTTAAACCTCTCCCAATACTCATAGAGGTTTTCTGCCTCTAATTATTGGAAAACAAAAATGTCAATCCTAAGATTGGAAGTTCTAGCTGGTGAGAAATATTTGGCCAATGATTTTTTAGCTAACAGGTTCCAATTAATAATGTATCCAGTGTTCAAAGATTTTAAGTATGACTTTGCTCAATCTGTTAAGAAAAAGGGGAAGAGTCTTAGCTTGATAGCATCCTCAGAAACACCATTCATCTTAAATGTGTCACATATTTTTAGAAAGCTCGCAAGTTGGGCATTGGGTTCTTCCTCAGGTAGCTTATGAAAATGGACCATATTCTGGACCATTTGGATCACATTAGGTTTATCTCAAAATTATTGGCCTCTTTCTTAGGCCGTGTGATACTATAGCCTATACCTGAGATTGCAGGTTTACAAAGTCATTCAAAATCTACCTGTTAGCTCCACCGTTACCACCATTGTTGGGCTAACTTACCTCCATCTCTTTCCTTACCCTTTCGCTAATAGCCTTTCAGAACATAGTGAGTGTACTCTCGATTTTTGGTTCAAGGTCGAAAATCTCAGCTTTGGATCGTCGGTTCATAAACTAAGAGCAAGGTCTACACAAGATAGAAAATTGTGAGATTAAAGAATTTACAAGTTAGACAGTTAGGGTATGTATACAAAGTAAGTTACAAGGAATTACAACATATTGAGAAATTTAAGTACGAGTATACAAGAAAACACAATCTGGCACGTAGTCATATAAGGAACATATAAGCATATTCGCATATTTATATATAGACATATAAACATATAAACATAGTTAAATCAACAAAATCTAATTTTTAATGAAATTGTTCCTTGGCAAAGGCACAAAAAACTTGATGCGTAAATTTTAGGTGTATAAAAATCATCAATTTTAAATCCATCACTTAGCCAAGTTTTAATTAAAACATTAATCCAAAAATACACATACAAGCAAGTATAGTCATCGCAAGCATAGTATAGGGAATTAATGAGTATCAATCCTTAAAGGACAACTACACACAAATCACTTTTCATTTCTCGTTTAACCGACAAATAAAGTAAGAAAGAAATCAAAATCAAAATAAAAAAATATATAAGAAATCAAAATAAAAATAAAAATATATATACAACTCAAGGATGTGAAAATATGCAATTCAGACAACTATCCTATAAAATATAACAATGAACCCCTTAATGACTATCTCAATTATTCATCATCTTAACATCTTGAAGTAATATAAAGTAAAGTTTAATCATTTCCCAAGTCATGAATTCACTTATACATATTCCACTTCTTTCCCAATCCATATAACCACTACCCCTTGATAAAATTAGTAGATTTTCCAATCAAACCAACATAACCAAAAGATACATTAAACACAATTCCTTATAGACATGAAATTAGCCAAAACCCTATACTACAGGTGAAATTAACTAATCTTTGATTACTTAGCTTCCTTAATCTTAACTTCATTTCTCAAATGTAACTGCATCAATTCTCCCCAATCACAAGTAATCAAACACCAAGATTGATAGAGAATTGATTAAGTAGTAAAATTGATACATAAATCATGAATCCAAAAATATTACGAAATTACAATGAAAACATTTAATACATAATTGTTAAAGGCAAAGAAAACAAAGATAAAAGAAAGCACTCATAGAGAAGCCTCTTTCTATCCCCTCGAAGACTCTATTGAATATTCCTCCTTGATTAGGTGAATCTCTCCTTCAATAAGTGATTGAGATTTTTTTCCCTTGAATCCACCTCTCTCTATTGTATATCAAACTTTTGTGTTTTCTTGTGCTTTTATTGGCCTCTTGGAAGCTAAATTCATGGCTAAGGAAGTCTTGGTTCTGTAGGAATAGGAAAATACAAAAATCATTGGACAATCCCTAATTTCATGTAAAGAATATTTACCTCCAGAATGTACTTGGCGCTAAGTACTTTTGACCCACTTGGAGCCAAGTGCACTCTATTCTTCCTGAGTTTGGCTCTGCTTTTAGCCTTTTCTCCTCGGCAAATAGAATGGACCCGACACTAGGTGCATTTGCCAAACCTGGTGGCAGGTTTGTTTTAGAATTTTCCCTGAAGCTTGCTTGAATTCTTCTGCTGGAGTAGAATGGACATGACGCCGAGTCTATTGGCTAGGCCTGGCGCCAGGTCTACTCGGGTTTTGTGCACTTTCTGCTTGAAATCTACTCAAAACTACACATATTTGGCAAAAACTCATTTTACAAGAAAAATATCAAATAAGAAAGAATATACCTAGTTATTATAACAAATGTGTCTTAAAACACTCTCAAATGACTAGGAAAATAACGGTGATTTTAGCCCCTATCAAAGAACTATATGGTATCAAGATTATAAAAAGCTACTATTAAAAAGGATAAAAATTCTGGTTTGGAGCTTTTGAGAAAATAACATGGTTTAAATGGTTGGGAGGTACTGGGTGGTAAGGCAAATGAAACAGCATAATTAAGATGATAAACAAGGTTTTGAGAAGTTTGACCATGGTAGGTTATGTTGTAGAATTTATGGGAAATACTTAGGCAACATTACACTTTGTAAGAGCTTATTTTGTTTACTAAAACAAGCTATCTGTATGGGCTGGAAATTGAACTAAATAATTAAGGGTATTAAGGTCCTATATGCTTGAACCTATAAAGGAATGTTTTAGGAACGTTGTGGGACAAGTTTCAAGTAATTTGGATGAGTACACAGAATGTCTAATAAAAACAAAGAATGTTGCCATTGCTGGAAATAAGTGGTCTATTTTGTTTGAAATAAATTAATGGCCAGTTTTAGACCTCGTAAAGCTAATTCTATTTCATGTTCATGATGTTAAGAAGAAAATGGTATAAGCCTTGTAGAGTACTTGGTACAATATATATAATTATATATATATATATATATACACATAACTTATTATATGATATAGTTTTAATTCTTAGAGTGAAGTGTTATATAGAATATCTTATTATTGTAGGTGAATCGGACTCAAGGAACCTTTAGACTCACGATTGTGTACATAATAGTGTTGATTAAATAAAGTGAGTCCCTCTATTGATAATCCCCGTTTTAGGTTGTGGTTTTCAAAAATTTTTGAATACGAGTATTCCTATTCAATGGTTTTATGAACTATGGCTATTGTGAGTTCTTTGGTTTCTAAACTCTGTTCTAGCTTTATTATATCGAGACACGAACCTGATGCTTTAAAACTTTTACAAGTTGAGAGTTCCCTGATTTTCAAACCCTAGTTACCTAGGTGTTTTTCTAATAAACTTGCGTATAAGTATTTTTGTGCAAAATGAATCTGTTTTGTATAAACTTTACTCAGAACTAATATATTTTGAAATTATTTAGATGTTAGAATTTTTTGAATCTTGGAAATGTGAGTCCCTTTTTTACCAAATTCCGCTTTAGCAAAGTGTTTTTCTTGGTATAATTGAACTTGAACTTTTCATGAGTAAATAACCTTTGATAAAGCAATATTTTGCTATGAATAAACATATGCTTGTTATGGCCTTATTTACCAAATGACATGCATTTATGAAATTCTTTATTGGCATAAAAGCTATATTTTGGGTAAAGAAAAAAGTAGTATCATGCTGAATATTGTTCTAATTGCTTGCAAAATGATTTATGGACAAATGCTATGGTTTGGTATAGAAGTGCATTATCGTAACAATACATGAATATTTTGTGTAATAGTTTTCGAAGTATCTCATGCATAATTGGAAAGGCTTGCTACCTTGTGAACATTGAAAAATGATTACAAGGAATACAACCTACATTCAGAATTTGATATTTTGGCCCCAAAAATGATTTTCATATGCTCGGGTATGAATTTGTATTTTGGAAAAGAAAATATTTTATTTGAAAAGGTTTAGTTTTAAAAAGTATTAAGCTATGGTGACACAGTGCACTAATGTCTTGCCTTCATGCTATGTGATCCTTCAGTACTCAAGAAGGGCTATCCTCTTATACTTGGTTACGTGGGTTTTAGGACAACTTTTCAGCTGGTCGCCACCTATAGAAGGTTATCTCTTTCTTAGCACAGTGGCAGTATTTGTAGAAGAGTCGTCTGTAGCTATTAACATGTTTTTCATTGTGGAAACCGAGGTCGAGAGTAGGACACCCATGCGGGAGGACAGACCATGACGATATCCATAATATGATTGACTGTGCTAGATGCACTTATTTAATCATTTATGTTATCATCTTCAAATGATTAAAATCCTATGGCATTGAAGTAGTTGGATTGAGATCCTTGCGATTAGATGGAATGAGAACCCATTTGTGTTTGATAGGACAATGCAATGTGGTTTGGAATATGAAAGTATATTTTGATAAGAAGGTATGGTTTATTATTGAAAGCTAAATATTAATGTTATGAATGGTGCCATGATAGTATATGTTATCATATTAGCCTATTTTTTTGAAAAGAAAAATGACTAGCTTTCATTAAATATGAGGCCTCAGTTTTTAAATATGCATGAGCTCTTTTGGAATTAGTTGACGAGTTTTTTAATTACAAAGTTTAAAGAGTTCCTTTTTTTTTTGTGGAAAAAAATAAGCTATGTAACATCCCACATTTTACTTTCAATTTACTACTATTTTTCATAAGATGAGAATTTATATCATTGGCTAGAACAAAAAATGTGAGGTATAATGAGATGAATATTTTGGTGTAACAATATTTTGTCAGGACATAGGTGTAATTATTTGATTTGTTCTACCCGTAGCCTAAATTTTTGGAAGGCTATTACTATTAACAAAATAAGAATTGTAGGGTATTCTGAAAAGAGAAATTGATCAATGCGATGAAACACACGTTTTGGTGTGAATTATGCTACCCGAGGTATCGGGGGAATATTTGTTATTTTGACTGTGCCCAAGACTTTGACTTCAAATTTGACCAAGTAGAGTAGGAATTGAAGAACTTAAGTTTTACCAATGAATTCAGTGGATTTTTTGGAATTGATTGGTGAAATAAAATATTTTTCCATTTTGGACTCGAAATTGGCCATTTTTGAGAAAAAAAATTAGAAATATGGGTAAAACTTGGACGTGTGGCGCTATGCTATTGGTGGATAGGAACATGTGTCACATTATGAGAGGTAGTATGAGATTCCATACAAGATAAAGCTTATCAAATAAGTTTTACAAATTAAAAAAATAAATGGTTGAGAAATGAAATTGCAACACGTGGCGGATAGCCCACAATTTCTAACCAAATGATCACCAATTTGGACCAAGAAGAGAGAAAGAAAATGAAAGAAAAACTAGAGAAAATTAGGGAGAAAAAGGAAAAAGGAGAGAGAAAGAAAGATGTGTGTGTGTGTTCTTGGAGCAAAATCATGCCCAAAGATCCCACATACAAGGTAAAATTCTATGCTTAAAAAATTAAAGTCATAGATCTCATTACGGTGATTATATTGATATGAATTGTAACATGAAAACATGACTTTCATGTATTGATTTCGGATCAAAGCTAGGGTTTATGAACTTTTGTGTATGAACTTTATCTATGCTTGTATATGTGCCGGTTGCCTAAGCGCCTTTGAATGATGCTTTGTGTTAGGAAGAACTGAATAATTATGGTAGCTTGAATGCTTATTTTCGGTTGAAGAGTTGATGATCAAAGTAGAGTAAAAATGGAATTTACTTGGTTGGAAAAATGGTTCAAACAAGCTTCTGATTAGAAGAGATGAATTTGTGTTGAATAAGTTTGACTTTTGTGAGCTACTGGAAATCTAAAAATTCAGAATTAAAGATGATTTGAAGGAGGATTGAATGAATTAATGGTTCCAAGGTGCTAATGGCTAAAGGAAAACAAAGGAAAGCATGGATAGTGAAATTGAGGCAAAACTATTGGGGCTGTTTTTACCCAGTAGAATGTCACAGGAACTAGGACTCTGAAAATGGCCAAAACAAAATTAAAGTTAAGAATCATATGATCATTTTGGTATATCATAGAGCTAAATTGGAGCTATGGATTGAAAGTTATGTACAAAACAAAACATGTGTCAATCTGCGAAAATCCAGAAAAATGAGTCTGAAAATGAATGAACATAAGGATGATTAATTATGCAATTTTGGATGAAATAAATGAGAAATATGAAATAAATCCCTTGTATATAATGGGATAAAGGATGTGGGAAAAGGAAAAAAAAAGAATTGATCAAACTACGAGAACGAAAGTTGAACATTTTCCTTAAATGTCAGCTACCCGTCGAGCACGTCGGCTAACCGTCGACTATTTTTTGGCCGAACACGATTTGACCCAAAAATGATATTTGGTGTTGGTTTGTCAGTAAACAACCAATGGAACATAGAAAATGGTGGAATAAATGGTTGAACGGCCGTAAACGAAAAGTGTTTAGTTAGGACATGAGATGAGTCATTTTGATTTAAAAAACCTTTTGAAAGCTAGTGTGCTTCACATTTCTATGAAATGTTGTGTTTTATACTGTTTTGGAAATCCCTGAATATGTTTAAGGTTTATATTAGCAAGAATTATTTTATGACATTTTAGGCTCGATTGAACATCGTAATTGGCATGGAAGCCTTACTAGATGATTAAAACAAGAATTTTTTGAATTTAGTCCTTTTTGGATTACATGCTTTGGATTTTCGAAAAATGGTAAATTTTGGAGTCGGAAATTCATAAATTGACTGGAATGCCCTTATTAGAACATTTTATGAAAATATGTTTGGAAACATTGAATTTAATCCTCTTTTGGGATTAGGATTCTAAATTTCTTGAAATGAGTTCTTTTTTGGAATTGAGTATTTGGAAAATGATCCAAATGTCCTTATTGGAATATTTTATAAAAACCTTTGGAACTCGAGTATTCAGTAGATGACCGAATTATCCTTATTGGAACTCTTGTGAATAATTTTTAAATTAAGTATGGGTAAAACGGCCCGATTACCCTCGAAAAGTCTTTTGAAATAAGGTATAGGATAAATGACCTGAATACCCTTGGAAATGACTTTTATGATCGAGTATGAGGAAAATGACCCGGAAACTCTTGGAAACATGTTTTGATGTGTGAACAGAAATCTTTATCTTATTTTAACATGATTTTGGAAAATGATCTCTCGTGATGAGATTGACTTTTGAAAATTGACCTTTTGATTCCTGTAATTGTTTTATTGGTCTGGTGTGCCATGGAATGAATTAATTGGCTCTGCGGAGCCTATGTGAATGATGATCTGTCTTGCGAGTCAGTGAGATCAAATTTTGGAAAATGTTATTTTGCCCCAAAAAATGTTTTGATTTGAAATCTTGTGGGATCAAATAACCCTCTGACCTGATCAATCAGAACAGATTGGTATTGTAAATGTTGAGTACTCAGTATGGACTTTGATCTTTGTACTATCTCATGTTAGAGATAGTCGACCCTAAGTAACCCGATCAATTCAGGGGATTATTTTACTCCAAACAGCAGGACAGGACATTGAGAAGAGTCGTCCTAACTAGCCATTTAACACCTGGCAATTGTCGCCTCTACAGGTGCTTCTTGATTTTGAGTCATTCGCTAGAGGCTAGGTGGGGACACTCGATGTGTTTGACTCCTTGCTACCTCGATGGTGATTAATATCAGGATTGGGAACCCTGGCTTATGATAGTAAGTAAAAGATTTCCTATCGATGCACGGATTGAGTACTATAGGCTGCAGTCTCAGTATGATGGCACGTTGTAAGTTGGTGTGCTTATCCAGCGATGCATGGATTGATTACTGGAGGCTGCGGTCTTAGTACGATAAAATGGTGCAAATCTGTGTACTTATCTGGCAATGCATAGTTGAGTGCTATAAGGCGCAGACCTTGGCACAATAAGATCATGATGCCGAAACAAAGCCCTGTGAGCTTTTCATACAGGCTGACCTTCTGTTGGAAAAGTGCCTGTGATTAGAAAATTGGGCCAATGTTTTGAAATTAAAATACAGTTTTGCAAAATTGATTAAGTTCTGGATAAACTATTCATTAAAGAGTTTTGGAATCATTTCTAGGGAACAAATGATATGCTATTCCACAAAAGTTTTATGCACTCTGTCTTTCTGATAAAGCACTATGTTTTCTTAATTTCCATTGTTATGTCAAGGATATTTGGGTAAATTTATAGTAGATCTTACTACGTCTCTTGTGGGGTTTTACACTTAGTTCTTCAAGGGTTTGATAGAGAGTAGTTGATAGTTTTCTTCCTTTATTTTGGCCACAAAATTCCACTGTTTGGGTTACACTAGCTGAGCCAAGGGTTTTGCCTATTATGAGCCATTGTTCCAACAAATTTACCCACGTAAGATCATATCAAAGAATTTGGTATCAAAGGAAGAAAATCTTTTATTCCAATCAAAGCTTGAAAACAATAAATGGAGACCTACAAATTGAAGGAAAAACCTGTAACTCAAAAAGTTGCTTAAAAAAAAACATGATATCTTTGTTATTTCTTGATTATTTCTTAAGAAAATTGCTCATTGATGTTATTATGAGGCTTTGGAACAAATTTATCATGTATTTGTTGTAAAAACATGCTTCAATATGAGTGAAAATATGGGTTAGTTTTAAGTCACGGGATTGCAACTAAGGTGTTTGATAAATGTTCTTTGAGAATGTTTGTGGCTATAGTTGTGAGTTTTGACTTTTATTTTTCATTCCTTGGGATGTTGGGACTTGATATATAACTCTATTGTTGAAATCCATATTCATTGAACTCATATTTGCTGTTGCACACATATGATTATCTTGTTCTTCCTATTCCTACTTAGTAGTTGTTCTTGTTTCTTCATTTTTGCTAATGCTTGTTCATTTCTTGTTTGAAATTGCTTACTTATGCTTTTTAGTATTGTTCTTGTGTTAATTGAGTCTTGTACTATTTTAAATTCTTACTAGAAATCTTGTTTGTTTAAGGTGCCCAATAAGTGTTTCCCCCTCCATCCTAATTGGAAAATCCATTGGTTTTGTTTATTCAATTCATTGGACTAAAACAATAGCTAATGGGGAGAATTGAGATTAAGCAAGAAACTTGACTATTGAGAAAATGGCAAGAGCGTGAAACTATCCTCAAAAGAGCCATAGTGGGTAAATATGAGTGTAGACTAAATACTACTGAGCATAAACACGCAAGGGTGTGAAGAGAGGAACTACTTCTTTTTGTTAATCTCTTTTGCAGGTATAACTCAGTGAATTTCTCAGCCTAATCCAAGTGGACCTAGTTGGTCACAAGAAGAACCATTTGATGCTAAGGCTTTGCGAGATGATTTTAATGCTATGATGAGGACAATGCACAGTGGGATATCACAAGATTGAGACAAATTTTGGTCAATCTTCTATCGTGGCATAAAGAATGGGTCAAGAACGATTTGAAACTCCTACCCTTGGAATGATGGAAGGTGTTGCCAATACTTCTCCACTAAATATTCAATAAGAAGAAGATTGGGATGAACATTCTATTGGGGAATTCCAACAAGCTCCCATGAGAAGGGGAAGACATGGTATGAGAGGAGAATAAGGTAAAGGCCACAGAAGGAATGGTAGAAATAATCTAAAGGGTTTGGAAAAAGAGTTCGAGGGAGTTGATGAATGGTATGAGGGAGAAAATGGTGATGCAAATGGGGAATTCAATTGAGGATGAGGCAATAGAGGAGGTAGGAGAGAAGAAAATGAAGAAGAGCGCGAGTTGAACTATATCAAGATGAAGACACCTATATTCTATGGGAAGAGTGATCCCGAAGCATATTTTGAATGGGAGAGAAAAATGGAAATATTATTTCAGTGCTATACTTATAATGAAAGATCATAAGTTAAGCTAGCAATTTTTGGTTTTTTGTAGTATGCATTGGTTTGGTGGGGTAAAGTTAGCACTCAAAAAAGGAAAATGGGTGTAAAAGATGCTGGGAATTAGAACTTGTTAAAGGACATGATGAGAACTCGGTTTGTTCCTCACCACTACTACCATAACTTCTACCAAAGGCTTCAATCACTCAAGTAGGGAAATAAAAGTTTGGAGGATGACTATAAGGAAATGGAAGTGATATTGATGAGAGATCAAATCCAAGGGGACCTTAGGGCAATAAGGGCTAGATTTGTGGGGGGATTGTGAAGGTTTAAAGTGGGAAATCAAAGAATGCAGCAGAAGCAAAATGCTAAACAATGAAGAACAAGACACTCCCAGAACGGAGTCGGTGCCAGTGTAACACCCCGCTACCTAGGCCCGCCAGGGCCGGGGATGTCGCCCCGTCCAAAGGACAAGGGGTCTTTATAACTAGGTTAGACAATTAAAATAGCGAAATGAAAATAATAATTTAACTTAAAATTTATTACAACCCAAGAATAAATCCACGAGTAAAACCATGAATTCCCAAAAGAAATACAAATCCATAAATAAAATCATCCACTCTCAACTAACAAAGCAATACATAAAAATAAAAGACAACATTCTCTTCCAAGGCAGATAACACAAGATACTCATTCCCACAGCAGGATCGGCCTGAAATCGTGGTGAAAAGGTGATTAGACAGAAATCTCAGTAAGTCCATGTGTGCTTTGGGTGTTCAGTGGAAATAGTTTGTGGATGCAGAGTATAAAAACTTTATAAGAGAAATATTGGCAAGCAATAAATATTAGTCAAAAGCAAGAGTGGCGTTTTGGCTTTTCCAGCCATACATAATTTATAACATCAACCACTCGAAAGAAAGGATTATGGGTTACCATACATTAGGCCCCATAACCGGATGGTCAGTATGCCGACACTTCGTGGATACTGCCGGTCAAAATGCCGACACTTTGTGCAGACTAACTAAAGGTAGGTGATCGGCTTACCGGGCAAGATACTTATCCTTCTCTATACCCAAACAACAACCGGGTGTCCATTCCGGCAAAACACAGTCACTTGACTGAAATAAAAACTACTAGCTCGGACAGGCATGACTAAGTAGTACTACATTTCTCTGAGTTGAGTTCATCTTCTGGAGAAGGCCTCCGCCAGAAGACTCACTCTTGCTCTTCAAAACTAGCACTACCAGTCTACCCCCATTGAGTACTCAACGTAACATATCCCACTTGGGAAGAAAATGAACAAAACACAGTTCCACTTGAAAATGGCAATTAAGGATTTCCAAAGTCTTTGTCAAAATCAGTTTTAGAAAGAGTTTTGAGTAAATTTGCTTATTGATTTGCAAATAATTTGTTTGTCTGAAATGAGAACGGAAATAATCCTCAATTGCCTTTACAAAAATGAGTGACTATGCACTCTACTTTTGGCTTGCCATAAAGATCATTTATTCATCAAATTGGTTTTATGCAGGAGCTTACCTGATCCTTGCCCACAACAAAGGTCTCCAACAGCTGACCTAACCTCGCATAGGGTAAATACAAACCACAATCAAACTCAAGCCAAAGACTCACTTTCTCAAACAAAACTAACTCAACTTACTACAATCATATCCCTACTGTCCCAAGCTTTAAGGCTCAATAATAAATAAAAAGGGTTTATAAAATGAATCTAGTTTGATATTAAAATAACTAGAGTTTGGGAAATAGGTACAAAAAGTTGAAGGTTTAAATCTTGCTAAAAATAAATTATGGTTTATTTGAAAAAGGGTCCAAGGTGGTATTAGGTAAAATAATGATTTATTAATAATTTAGTTGTTAGAAAATAATTGATAGCTAAAATTTGTTGAAAGTAAAATTTAATGAGTCTTGCTTGAAAAATAATAAGCAAATCCTTAATGGGTTTTGATTAAAAGATAATAATTAAATTTTTAGTATTAAATATTTTATTAATTATAATTATTTCCATAAAAGGCTTTAATTGATTTTATTATTTTAAATAATATAAATATATATTTTTTTATTTTTCTAGCAAAAACTATTATTTATTTGACTAAAATATCACTTTTTTATATAAAAGACCAAATCCACATTTTCCCATGGTTTTCAAAATTTTACTAGAAAAATCATATTATTAAATATTTTATTAATGAAATAAAATTTAGCTTAGGGACAACTAGATCATGATCTTATTCCTATAGCTAACCACAATCATGAACATATACAAACCTCCAATTCATCAAATCATCCAAATCATGCATACAAGTATAGATCTCAATTTATCAAAACATGATATAACCCCTACTAGCATAAATATAATCATGGCTTCAATAATCCAACATGAATATAAATCCCATTCACTAAATATGACATAATCTCTAGCATACTTCATCACAAATACTACCTATGACATGCATCAAACCTCAAATCAACATGCAATCAACCAAGATAATCCTTCCATGCATAAGTCCCATCTCCTTCACAAACATACATATATTCATACTTCAATCTCAACAATATATATATATACTCCGATCCTATCACCATCCACCTATTATCAACATCACCCTAGAGACATGCTTCTAGAGTTTAAAAGAAGGGTTGATGGTACTTACTTGGTTGATGAACGCCTTGAAGGAGTTTAGAGTAGATCTCAACTCCCTGATATCTAACTTTGTCCATTGGAGATGACGAGAGCATGATTTATGGAGAAGAAGTCATCTGGCCAAATGAGAGGGGTTTTGGCCATGAGAGAGAGAGAGAGGTAGAGAGAGAGAGAAGAAGAGATCATTAGTATGTTTATTCACATAGGTTTTCACTAGAGATCATGTTTGGAGAAGATGAAGTTGATAGAGTAAATTTACCTTGAAGATGTTCTTGTCCTTCCCAGAAATTTCTGCTTTTGATCCTAAATAGCAAGATGTTTTGAGGAGTTTGATGTTAATAATGGTGTTGATGGACTCACAGCAGTGAGTAGATCAAATCTGGAAGTTTTTGAGAGGATTTGAGATGGTTTGGAGGGGTATTAAGTGTAAGGAAGAGGTAGGTGTTCTTGGTGTAGTGTGTGTGTTCTTGGAGCTTGAGAGATTTCGAGAGATTGTAGTGTGTAGCTGCCAAATTTCTATGAGAGATAGGGCTGGCCGAATTTCTGTAGGGTTTAGGGAGTTTTTTCTCTGATTTGAAAGGGAAAAGGAAAGGCTAGTTGTTACAATCTTTGAAGAATATTTTTTAGGAAGTGAATTTGGAAACTAAATATTCCAAGAATGTCTTGATTGTTGGACGGCTTTGGAAGTCTACCATGGCTGACTGTTTGAGCAGAATTTCGGTGGGATTAATGCTGGTTTATGGAAGCTTATGGTGGCCGAAATTAGGGTGCTTAATGGTGAAGAAGATGTCTAGTCAATTGAGTAAGATTTTATGGAAGGTTGCTAAACAAGGATGGCTGGAATTTTGGAAACCAATCAAGCTAAATTGCAGGGATTTGTTGGAGAGATTTTCGAACAGCCATTGCTGCCTTTCATCCAGAAGCTTGAGAGAAACAATGGAGCTCTATTAATCGAGGTTTAAGGAAGGTTTTGACAGATTAGGGCTGGTGTTTCGGCTGGAAGAAAAATAGGAAACAAAGTTGGAAGTTTGGACTGCCCAGAATTTCGCTGAATAGAAATTTTTGGACAAATTTTCGGCTGCCACTTCCAGCCAATTTGCAAAGAGCATGAAAGGGGATTTCTGGGGTATTCAAGGCTGGTTTCTAGCCTTCTTTATGGAGGCAAAACATGGCTAAGGTACTGAACAAAATCTGGAAGAAATCAGCTTGGTTTTGGACCTCCAAAGTAGCGATTTTGCCCAGAATTTTCACTGATTTTGCACAGCCTTTGTGTAGCCCGAAAATGGCAGAAATAATTCATGTTTCAAACTGATCTTAAGGCCATTTTTCTAGCAGCATTTAGGAGGGAAATTCAGCTAAGAAGCTCGACAATTTGAAGGTACAACAAGCTGAAAAATTTCAGCTCATTCTAAGAAGTAAGATGAACTAGTCTAGAGTGAAATTTCAGCAAGCTTACTAGAGGGATTTTTCCCTTTGGAATTTCCTACCATTCTTCCACATTTTTCAGACCATGAGAAGCCTTTTACTAGGACATTTTGATCTCACAAGATCACAGCATTTTACTGAAATTTCTAGAAAGAAAATGGATACAACATCTTGATCAAACCAAGGAGTTGAAAATTAAGGATCAAGGGAAAATGAATTCCCATTAAGAAATTCGAGTAGAGTAAAGGAGTGGAATGAGAATACTCCTAACATGTCTCTCTTAGGACCATCATCCCTACCTTACTCTAAGCTCATAAGACCGAAATTTCCTCCACTAAGCAAAAATAAAATTTAATCTCGCTAAAGCTTCCACGATAGAATTCGAACCCAAGACCTTAAGAATTAATTCCAAAGCTCTAACCACTACACCACAACTCTTGTTGATATTTTCACTAGAAAATTATTTTCTATTCAATCCACAGGCTATCTCCCTATTTTCACCTCAGACAAAAATTACTATCTTGCCCTTCTCACACAATACTCACTAACAAGACCTCAAGACAATAAAACCCGAATCCAAAACACATAAAAATCATATGAAAATATATTTCACCATGAAATAAAATGTGATATGCATCCCAACCCACCTTACTCTAAGGTTGGTTTTGACTGGGGTTTCACAGCCAGTTTCGACGGCCTCAGCTGGCGCCGGTCCCAATTTGTCCAGACTTCGAGGTAAAAAAAAATTTACCTTTCCTTCTTGTTCTTAAAGCTGGATGGATTGGAATATGTGAAATTGGGGTTGGCACACTAGTGGAAACCTCTAGTGCGATTCTTGCAAGCCTCCTACTCCTTCTGTGCATGTATGTGAATGCCAACCTCTTGATCTTCCAGTATATGGCCTGCCTAATCTCGTTTGGTGAATAACTCACAGGCTAAGGAATTTTTCTTGGCGAGAGAAATGAGGCGTCTGGTTTTTTTTTCACACCTGAAGAGGGGGAAAAAACTACGTTGTTTTCTTAACCCTTAGAAGAGTAAAAAATGCATACTACTTTATCCTCCAGTTTAACCTAAATAAAATACTAGGTCAAACTGGATTGGCCCATTGGATTCTTAGTTTATCTTTTTGGACTAAATTAATAATTTTAATTATAACTAAATAAATGGACTAATAAATAATTAATTTCCCCTCCCAAATAAACTAGTCCAATTAACAAGCCTATATTAGTTTAGTCCCAGCTCAATCATTAATTATTCATACTAGACCAAAGCCCTGAACAGTTAGTTAATCCACTAAACAAATTTAATTAATTCTCTCTCCCCATGGACCTTTATTTTATTCTAACCCAATAATTAAATCAGACTACTTAAATAAAATAAATACCATTTAATTTAATTTAAGACCAATTCCATAGCCTGTATTTAATTAGGACTCACGGTCTATACGGAGGACCAAAAGACACACCGCCTTGGCTACTAAAATGACCAAAATACCCTTGTTGTATTTTGTATTTCAAATAATTCCTAATATCATAAGGAAATATTGACCCCATGGACAATGTTGCATTAGCAAAGTCTCCGAGCTACTGGTGTAATGACTAAAATGCCCCTCTACACATCGCCGTACATTTAGAGAGGAAAAAAATATAGTAACACCTCTCTAGATGACATCTACCGTCCTTAGGTTTCAAGTCTCTAAATAATCCACAACTTCCTGGATTATTTTCGCTTTCTAAAGGAACTACCTTAAAGCAAATATCCAAGTCATGTTTCCAAGGGCCCTAGATATTCAGATCATTCAAACAACCACAAGGAGTGATGTGGTATAGAGACTATCTTGTACAAGTCGGTCTTAACTAACTTGTCACACATACACAACATGCAACTATATTGCTCCTACAACAGAACCTCAACTATATCATACCAAAATACATGCTTCCAGCTTCATCAAGCCACCAACTCATACTCTAGTTATAGAGTAGTAGTTCATGCTGTAGCATTAGTAGTCTAGGTTTCTACCATATATTACTTTTAGAAACCACTACTACAGGTACTATTCTATATATTCGAAATACTCTTACGTTATAAAGTGAGTGGACTACTCACTGGCTAAAGGTAATCTATTCCCTATTGGGAATTCATATCATATTAACATTAAGATGATGAAATTCCCATTCTCATCAAACTGTTAAGAACGAATGTTTATCTGTTAATTAACCCGTGATTCATACCTTACTGTAAAAGACCACATTCACGTAGACCACTCACTTAAATACACTAGGTCTTTTCCAAACGTAATTATGCACAAATAAAATGTAAATTCACAAAAAGTTTCTGAAAATAAATTCTTTTATTTAACCATTCGGTATTTACATCAGAAACCTACTCTAAGAGGGCATATTTCCCAACAATCTCCCACTTCCACTCTATGACTAAGTTAGTCCGTAGGTGCCCACCCCTATAGCGTCTAAGTGTCTCTTGAAGACTCTCTCAGACAAAGGCTTGGTGAATGGATCTGCTAGATGACTCTCTGAGGCAATTTGTTCCACCATGACTTCCCATCTCTGGATGAAATCCTAGATCAGGTGGTACTTCCTCTCAATGTTCTTCCTCTTCTTGTGGTTCCTAGGTTCTTTAGATTGTGATGCTGCTCTAGTGTTGTCGCAATACATCACAATCACCCTGTCCATGTGTAGTAGGATTCCAAGTTCTGAAAAGAACTTCTGGAGCCAGAATACTTCCTTGAATGCCTCTGAAGCTACCACATATGCAGCTTCCATGGTTGAGTTAGCAATGCAAAATTACTTGATACTCTTCCATGAAATGGCTTCTCCAGATAAGGTGAAGACATATTCACTAGAGGATTTTCTCTCATCCTTATCCTCCTGGAAGTGTGAGTCTGTGTATCCTGTAGGAACCAAGTCATCAGCCCTGTAAACCAACATATAATGTCTCATTCCCTTGAGGTACTTGAGAATATGCTTTACTGCTTGCTAATGAACCTCCCGAGGATTTGACTGATATTTGCTAACCAAGCCTACAGTAAAGCAGATATATGGCCTAGTACACAGCATGGATGAGACTTCCTATGGCCGAAGTATATGGAATCCTACTCATTCTGTCCTTTTTTTTCTTCAGACTTTGGATAGTCCCTTAAAGAAAATGACAACCCTTGTCTGCAATGAATTAAAGCTCCATTGCATGAGTCCATGCTATACTTGGCCAGCATCTTGTCAATGTATGCTGCTTGGGGTAATCCTAACATTCTCTACTTCCTATTTCTAAGAAGCCTAATTCCGATAATGTAACTAGCTTCTCCCAAGTCCTTTATACTGAATTGACTAGATAGCCAAACCATTGTAGATGACAATGCCCTACATCATTTCCTATGAACAGAATGCCATCAACAAACAAGACAAGAAAAACCACATTAATGTCTTCAAGTTTCCTGTATATGCATGGTTCATCCTCGTTTTGGGTGAAAATGTAAAACTTTACAATCTCATCAAAATGAATGTTCCATACTCTCAATGCTTGCTTATGTTCATAAATAAACTTCTTAAGTTTGCAAACCACATGTTCTTAACCTTTAGCAATAAGATTAACCCACCAAACTAATTTAATTAATTCTCTCTCTCCGTGGACCTTTATTTTATTCTAACCCAATAATTAATCAGACTATTTAAATTAAATAAATACCATTTAATTTAATTTAAGACCAATTCCATAGCCTATACTTGATTAGGACTTACGGTCTATATGGAGGACCAAAAGACACACCGCCTTGGCTACTACAATGACCAAAATACCATTGTTGTATTTTGTATTTCAAATAATTCCTAATATCATAAGGAAAAATTGACCCCATGGACAATGTTGCATTAGCAAAGTCTCCGAGCTACTGGTGTAATGACTAAAATGCCCCTCTACACATCGCCGTACATTTAGAGAGGAAAAAAATATAGTAACACATCTGTAGATGACATCTACCATCCTTAGGTTTCAAGTCTCTTAATAATCCACAACTTCCTGGATTATTTTCGCTTTCTAAAGGAGCTACCTTAAAGCAAATATTCAAGTCATGTTTCCAAGGGCCCTAGATATTCAAATCATTCAAACAAGCACAATGAGTGATATGGTATAGAGACTATCTTGTACAAGTCGGTCTTAACTAACTTGTCACACATACCCAACATGCAACTATATTGCTCCTACAATAGAACCGCAACTATATCATACCAAAATACATGCTTCCAGCTTCATCAAGCCACCAACTCATACTCTAGTTATAGAGTAGTAGTTAATGTTGTAGCATTAGTAGTCTAGGTTTCTACCATATATTACTTTTAGAAACCACTACTACAGGTACTATTCTACATATTCGAAATACGATTACGTTATAAAGTGAGTGGACTACTCACTGGCTAAAGGTAATCTATTCCCTATTGGGAATTCATATCATATTAACATTAAGATGATGAAATTCCCATTCTCATCAATTTGTTAAGAACGAATGTTTATCTGTTAATTAACCTGTGATTCATACCTTACTGTAAAAGACCACCATTCACGTAGACCACTCACTTAAATACACTAGGTCTTTTCCAAACGTAATTATGCATAAATAAAATGTAAATTCACAAAAAGTTTCTGAAAATAAATTCTTTTATTAAACCATTCGGTATTTACATCAGAAACCTAGTCTAAGAGGGCATATTTCCCAACAATCTCCCACTTCCACTCTATGACTAAGTTAGTCCGTAGGTGCCTACCCCTATAGCGTCTAAGTGTCTCTTGAAGACTCTCTCGCACAAAGGCTTGGTGAATGGATCTCGCTAGATGACTCTCTCGAGGCAATTTGTTCCACCATGACTTCCCATCTCTCGGATGAAATCCTAGATCGGGTGGTACTTCCTCTCAATGTGCTTCCTCTTCTTGTGGTTCCTAGGTTCTTTGGATTGTGATGCTCGCTCTAGTGTTGTCGCAATACATCACAATCACCCCGTCCATGTGTAGTAGGATTCCAAGTTCTCGAAAAGAACTTCGGAGCCGTAATACTTCCTTGAATGCCTCCGAAGCCGCCACATACGCAGCTTCCATGGTTGAGTTAGCAATGCAAAATTACTTGATACTCTTCCATGAAATGGCTTCTCCAGATAAGGTGAAGACATATTCACTAGAGGATTTTCTCTCATCCTTATCCTCCTGGAAGTGTGAGTCTGTGTATCCTGTAGGAACCAAGTCATCAGCCCTGTAAACCAACATATAATGTCTCATTCCCTTGACGTACTTGAGAATATGCTTTACTGCTTGCTAATGAACCTCCCGAGGATTTGACTGATATTTGCTAACCAAGCCTACAATAAAGCAGATATATGGCCTAGTACACATCATGGATGAGACTTCCTATGGCCGAAGTATATGGAATCCTACTCATTCTGTCCTTTTTTTCTTCAGACTTTGGATAGTCCCTTAAAGAAAATGACAACCCTTGTCTGCAAAGAATTAAAGCTCCATTGCATGAGTCCATGCTATACTTGGCCGACATCTTGTCGATGTATGCTCGCTTGGGGTAATCCTAACATTCTCTACTTCCTATTTCTAAGAAGCCTAATTCCGATAATATAACTGGCTTCTCCCAAGTCCTTTATACTGAATTGACTAGATAGCCAAACCATTGTAGATGACAATGCCCTACATCATTTCCTATGAACAGAATGCCATCAACAAACAAGACAAGAAAAACCACATTAATGTCTTCAAGTTTCCTGTATATGCATGGTTCATCCTCGTTTTGGGTGAAAATGTAAAACTTTACAATCTCATCAAAATGAATGTTCCATACTCTCAATGCTTGCTTATGTTCATAAATAAACTTCTTAAGTTTGCAAACCACATGTTCTTAACCTTTAGCAATAAGATTAACCCACCAAACTAATTTAATTAATTCTCTCTCTCCGTGGACCTTTATTTTATTCTAACCCAATAATTAATCAGACTATTTAAATTAAATAAATACCATTTAATTTAATTTAAGACCAATTCCATAGCCTATACTTGATTAGGACTTACGGTCTATACGGAGGACCAAAAGACACACCGCCTTGGCTACTACAATGACCAAAATACCATTGTTGTATTTTGTATTTCAAATAATTCCTAATATCATAAAGAAAAATTGACCCCATAGACAATGTTGCATTAGCAAAGTCTCCGAGCTACTGGTGTAATGACTAAAATGCCCCTCTACACATCGCCGTACATTTAGAGAGGAAAAAATATAGTAACACCTCTCTAGATGACATCTACCATCCTTCGGTTTCAAGTCTCTTAATAATCCACAACTTCCTGGATTATTTTCGCTTTCTAAAGGAGCTATCTTAAAGCAAATATCCAAGTCATGTTTCCAAGGGCCCTAGATATTCAGATCATTCAAACAACCACAAGGTGTGATATGGTATAGAGACTATCTTGTACAAGTCGGTCTTAACTAACTTGTCACACATACCCAACATGCAACTATATTGCTCCTACAATAGAACCGCAACTATATCATACCAAAATACATGCTTCCAGCTTCATCAAGCCACCAACTCATACTCTAGTTATAGAGTAGTAGTTCATGCTGTAGCATTAGTAGTCTAGGTTTCTACCATATATTACTTTTAGAAACCACTACTACAGGTACTATTCTACATATTCGAAATACGCTTACGTTATAAAGTGAGTGGACTACTCACTGGCTAAAGGTAATCTATTCCCTATTGGGAATTCATATCATATTAACATTAAGATGATGAAATTCCCATTCTCATCAATTTGTTAAGAACGATTGTTTATCTGTTAATTAACCCGTGATTCATACCTTACTGTAAAAGACCACCATTCACGTAGACCACTCACTTAAATACACTAGGTCTTTTCCAAACGTAATTATGCACAAATAAAATGTAAATTCACAAAAAGTTTCTGAAAATAAATTCTTTTATTAAACCATTCGGTATTTACATCAGAAACCTACTCTAAGAGGGCATATTTCCCAACAATCTCCCACTTCCACTCTTTGACTAAGTTAGTCCGTAGGTGCCCACCCCTATAGCGTCTAAGTGTCTCTTGAAGACTCTCTCAGACAAAGGCTTGGTGAATGGATCTGCTAGATGACTCTCTGAGGCAATTTGTTCCACCATGACTTCCCATCTCTGGATGAAATCCTAGATCAGGTGGTACTTCCTCTCAATGTGCTTCCTCTTCTTGTGGTTCCTAGGTTCTTTGGATTGTGATGCTGCTCTAGTGTTGTCGCAATACATCACAATCACCCCGTCCATGTGTAGTAGGATTCCAAGTTCTCGAAAAGAACTTCGGAGCCGTAATACTTCCTTGAATGCCTCTGAAGCTGCCACATACGCAGCTTCCATGGTTGAGTTAGCAATGCAAAATTACTTGATACTCTTCCATGAAATGGCTTCTCCAGATAAGGTGAAGACATATTCACTAGAGGATTTTCTCTCATCCTTATCCTCCTGGAAGTGTGAGTCTGTGTATCCTGTAGGAACCAAGTCATCAGCCCTGTAAACCAACATATAATGTCTTATTCCCATGACGTACTTGAGAATATGCTTTACTGCTTGCTAATGAACCTCCCGAGGATTTGACTGATATTTGCTAACCAAGCCTACAATAAAGCAGATATATGGCCTAGTACACATCATGGATGAGACTTCCTATGGCCGAAGTATATGGAATCCTACTCATTCTGTCCTTTTTTTTTCTTCAGACTTTGGATAGTCCCTTAAAGAAAATGACAACCCTTGTCTGCAATGAATTAAAGCTCCATTGCATGAGTCCATGCTATACTTGGCCGACATCTTGTCGATGTATGCTGCTTGGGGTAATCCTAACATTCTCTACTTCCTATTTCTAAGAAGCCTAATTCCGATAATATAACTGGCTTCTCCCAAGTCCTTTATACTGAATTGACTAGATAGCCAAACCATTGTAGATGACAATGCCCTACATCATTTCCTATGAACAGAATGCCATCAACAAACAAGACAAGAAAAACCACATTAATGTCTTCAAGTTTCCTGTATATGCATGGTTCATCCTCGTTTTGGGTGAAAATGTAAAACTTTACAATCTCATCAAAATGAATGTTCCATACTCTCAATGCTTGCTTATGTTCATAAATAAACTTCTTAAGTTTGCAAACCACATGTTCTTAACCTTTAGCAATAAGATTAACCCACCAAACTAATTTAATTAATTCTCTCTCTCCGTGGACCTTTATTTTATTCTAACCCAATAATTAATCAGACTATTTAAATTAAATAAATACCATTTAATTTAATTTAAGACCAATTCCATAGCCTATACTTGATTAGGACTTACGGTCTATACGGAGGACCAAAAGACACACCGCCTTGGCTACTACAATGACCAAAATACCATTGTTGTATTTTGTATTTCAAATAATTCCTAATATCATAAGGAAAAATTGACCCCATGGACAATGTTGCATTAGCAAAGTCTCCGAGCTATCGGTGTAATGACTAAAATGCCCCTCTACACATCGCCGTACATTTAGAGAGGAAAAAATATAGTAACACCTCTCTAGATGACATCTACCATCCTTCGGTTTCAAGTCTCTTAATAATCCACAACTTCCTGGATTATTTTCGCTTTCTAAAGGAGCTATCTTAAAGCAAATATCCAAGTCATGTTTCCAAGGGCCCTAGATATTCAGATCATTCAAACAACCACAAGGTGTGATATGGTATAGAGACTATCTTGTACAAGTCGGTCTTAACTAACTTGTCACACATACCCAACATGCAACTATATTGCTCCTACAAAAAAAACCTCAACTATATCATACCAAAATACATGCTTCCAGCTTCATCAAGCCACCAACTCATACTCTAGTTATAGAGTAGTAGTTCATGCTGTAGCATTAGTAGTCTAGGTTTCTACCATATATTACTTTTAGAAACCACTACTACAGTACTATTCTACATATTCGAAATACGCTTACGTTATAAAGTGAGTGGACTACTCACTGGCTAAAGGTAATCTATTCCCTATTGGGAATTCATATCATATTAACATTAAGATGATGAAATTCCCATTCTCATCAATTTGTTAAGAACGATTGTTTATCTGTTAATTAACCCGTGATTCATACCTTACTGTAAAAGACCACCATTCACGTAGACCACTCACTTAAATACACTAGGTCTTTTCCAAACGTAATTATGCACAAATAAAATGTAAATTCACAAAAAGTTTCTGAAAATAAATTCTTTTATTAAACCATTCGGTATTTACATCAGAAACCTACTCTAAGAGGGCATATTTCCCAACAATCTCCCACTTCCACTCTATGACTAAGTTAGTCCGTAGGTGCCCACCCCTATAGCGTCTAAGTGTCTCTTGAAGACTCTCTCAGCCAAAGGCTTGGTGAATGGATCTGCTAGATGACTCTCTGAGGCAATTTGTTCCACCATGACTTCCCATCTCTGGATGAAATCCTAGATCAGGTGGTACTTCCTCTCAATGTGCTTCCTCTTCTTGTGGTTCCTAGGTTCTTTGGATTGTGATGCTGCTCTAGTGTTGTCGCAATACATCACAATCACCCCGTCCATGTGTAGTAGGATTCCAAGTTCTCGAAAAGAACTTCGGAGCCGTAATACTTCCTTGAATGCCTCTCGAAGCCGCCACATACGCAGCTTCCATGGTTGAGTTAGCAATGCAAAATTACTTGATACTCTTCCATGAAATGGCTTCTCCAGATACGGTGAAGACATATTCACTAGAGGATTTTCTCTCATCCTTATCCTCCTGGAAGTGTGAGTCTGTGTATCCTGTAGGAACCAAGTCATCAGCCCTGTAAACCAACATATAATGTCTCATTCCCTTGACGTACTTGAGAATATGCTTTACTGCTTGCTAATGAACCTCCCGAGGATTTGACTGATATTTGCTAACCAAGCCTACAGTAAAGCAGACATATGGCCTAGTACACATCATGGATGAGACTTCCTATGGCCGAAGTATATGGAATCCTACTCATTCTGTCCTTTTTTTCTTCAGACTTTGGATAGTCCCTTAAAGAAAATGACAACCCGTGTCTGCAAAGAATTAAAGCTCCATTGCATGAGTCCATGCTATACTTGGCCAGCATCTTGTCAGTGTATGCTGCTTGGGGTAATCCTAACATTCTCTACTTCCTATTTCTAAGAAGCCTAATTCCGATAATGTAACTGGCTTCTCCCAAGTCCTTTATACTGAATTGACTAGATAGCCAAACCATTGTAGATGACAATGCCCTACATCATTTCCTATGAACAGAATGCCATCAACAAACAAGACAAGAAAAACCACATTAATGTCTTCAAGTTTCCTGTATATGCATGGTTTATCCTCGTTTCGGGTGAAAATGTAAATCTTTATAATCTCATCAAAATGAATGTTCCATACTCTCAATGCTTGCTTATGTTCATAACTAAACTTCTTAAGTTTGCAAACCACATGTTCTTAACCTTTAGCAATAAGATTAACCCACCAAACTAATTTAATTAATTCTCTCTCTCCGCGGACCTTTATTTTATTCTAACCCAATAATTAATCAGACTATTTAAATTAAATAAATACCATTTAATTTAATTTAAGACCAATTCCATAGCCTGTACTTGATTAGGACTTACGGTCTATACGGAGGACCAAAAGACACACCGCCTTGGCTACTACAATGACCAAAATACCATTGTTGTATTTTGTATTTCAAATAATTCCTAATATCATAAGGAAAAATTGACCCCATGGACAATGTTGCATTAGCAAAGTCTCCGAGCTACTGGTGTAATGACTAAAATGCCCCTCTACACATCGTCGTACATTTATAGAGGAAAAAATATAGTAACACCTCTCTAGAAGACATCTACCATCCTTAGGCTTCTAGGCTAATAATCCACAACTTCCTGGATTATTTTCGCTTTCTAAAGGAGCTACCTTAAAGCAAAATCCAAGTCTTGTTTCCCAGAGCCCAAGATATTCAGATCATTCAAACAACCACAAGGAGTGATATGGTATAGAGACTATCTTGTACAAGTCTGTCTTAACTAACTTCTCACACATACCCAACATGCAACTATATTGCTTCTACAATAGAACTTCAACTATATCATGCCAAAATACATGCTTCCAGCTTCATCAGGCCACCAACTCATACTCTAGTTATAGAGTAGTAGTTCATGCTATAGCATTAGTAGTCTAGGTTTCTACCATATATTACTTTTAGAAACCACTACTACAGGTACTATTTTACATATTCGAAATACGCTTACGTTATAAAGTGAGTGGAATACTCACTGGCTAAAGGTAATCTACTCCCTATTGGGAATTCATATCATATTAACATTAAGATGATGAAATTCCCATTCTCATCAATCTGTTAAGAACGAATGTTTATCAGTTAATTAACCCGTGATTCATACCTTACTGTAAAATACCACCATTCACGTAGACCACTCACTTAAATACACTAGGTCTTTTCCAAACGTAATTATGCACAAATAAAATGTAAATTCACAAAAAGTTTCTGAAAATAAATTCTTTTATTAAACCATTCGGTATTTACATCAGAAACCTAGTCTAAGAGGGCATATTTCCCAACAATCTCCCACTTCCACTCTATGACTAAGTTAGTCCGTAGGTGCCCACCCCTATAGCGTCTAAGTGTCTCTTGAAGACTCTCTCAGCCAAAGGCTTGGTGATTGGATCTGCTAGATGACTCTCTGAGGCAATTTGTTCCACCATGACTTCCCATCTCTGGATGAAATCCTAGATCAGGTGGTACTTCCTCTCAATGTGCTTCCTCTTCTTGTGGTTCCTAGGTTCTTTGGATTGTGATGCTGCTCTAGTGTTGTCGCAATACATCACAATCACCCTGTCCATGTGTTGTAGGATTCCAAGTTCTGAAAAGAACTTCTGGAGCCAGAATACTTCCTTGAATGCCTCTGAAGCTGCCACATACGCAGCTTCCATGGTTGAGTTAGCAATGCAAAATTACTTGATACTCTTCCATGAAATGGCTTCTCCAGATAAGGTGAAGACATATTCACTAGAGGATTTTCTCTCATCCTTATCCTCCTGGAAGTGTGAGTCTGTGTATCCTGTAGGAACCAAGTCATCAGCCCTGTAAACCAACATATAATGTCTCATTCCCTTGAGGTACTTGAGAATATGCTTTACTGCTTGCTAATGAACCTCCCGAGGATTTGACTGATATTTGCTAACCAAGCCTACAGTAAAGCAGATATATGGCCTAGTACACATCATGGATGAGACTTCCTATGGCCGAAGTATATGGAATCCTACTCATTCTGTCCTTTTTTTCTTCAGACTTTGGATAGTCCCTTAAAGAAAATGACAACCCTTGTCTGCAAAGAATTAAAGCTCCATTGCATGAGTCCATGCTATACTTGGCCAGCATCTTGTCGTTGTATGCCGCTTGGGGTAATCCTAACATTCTCTACTTCCTATTTCTAAGAAGCCTAATTCCGATAATGTAACCGGCTTCTCCCAAGTCCTTTATACCGAATTGACTAGATAGCCAAACCATTGTAGATGACAATGCCCTACATCATTTCCTATGAACAGAATGCCATCAACAAACAAGACAAGAAAAACCACATTAATGTCTTCAAGTTTCCTGTATATGCATGGTTCATCCTCGTTTTGGGTGAAAATGTAAAACTTTATAATCTCATCAAAATGAATGTTCCATACTCTCAATGCTTGCTTATGTTCATAAATAAACTTCTTAAGTTTTCAAACCACATGTTCTTAACCTTTAGCAATAAGATTAACCCACCAAACTAATTTAATTAATTCTCTCTCTCCGCGGACCTTTATTTTATTCTAACCCAATAATTAATCAGACTATTTAAATTAAATAAATACCATTTAATTTAATTTAAGACCAATTCCATAGCCTGTACTTGATTAGGACTTACTGGTCTATACGGAGGACCAAAAGACACACCGCCTTGGCTACTACAATGACCAAAATACCATTGTTGTATTTTGTATTTCAAATAATTCCTAATATCATAAGGAAAAATTGACCCCATGGACAATGTTGCATTAGCAAAGTCTCCGAGCTACTGGTGTAATGACTAAAATGCCCCTCTACACATCGTCGTACATTTAGAGAGGAAAAAATATAGTAACACCTCTCTAGATGACATCTACCATCCTTAGGCTTCTAGTCTAATAATCCACAACTTCCTGGATTATTTTCACTTTCTAAAGGAGCTACCTTAAAGCAAACATCCAAGTCTTGTTTCCCAGAGCCCAAGATATCATTCAAACAACCACAAGGAGTGATATGGTATAGAGACTATCTTGTACAAGTCTGTCTTAACTAACTTGTCACACATACCCAACATGCAACTATATTGCTTCTACAATAGAACCTCAACTATATCATACCAAAATACATGCTTCCAGCTTCATCAGCCCACCAACTCATACTCTAGTTATAGAGTAGTAGTTCATGCTGTAGCATTAGTAGTCTAGGTTTCTACCATATATTACTTTTAGAAACCACTACTACAGGTACTATTCTACATATTCGAAATATGCTTACGTTATAAAGTGAGTGGACTACTCACTGGCTAAAGGTAATCTATTCTCTATTGGGAATTCATATCATATTAACATTAAGATGATGAAATTCCCATTCTCATCAATCTGTTAAGAACGAATGTTTATGTGTTAATTAACCCGTGATTCATACCTTACTGTAAAATACCACCATTCACGTAGACCACTTACTTAAATACACTAGGTCTTTTCCAAACGTAATTATGCACAAATAAAATGTAAATTCACAAAAAGTTTCTGAAAATAAATTCTTTTATTAAACCATTCGATATTTACATCGTAAACCTAGTCTAAGAGGGCATATTTCCCAACAATATCCCACTTCCACTCTATGACTAAGTTAGTCCGTAGGTGCCCACCCCTATAGCGTCTAAGTGTCTCTTGAAGACTCTCTCAGCCAAAGGCTTGGTGAATGGATCTGCTAGATGACTCTCTGAGGCAATTTGTTCCACCATGACTTCCCATCTCTGGATGAAATCCTAGATCAGGTGGTACTTCCTCTCAATGTGCTTCCTCTTCTTGTGGTTCCTAGGTTCTTTGGATTGTGATGCTGCTCTAGTGTTGTCGTAATACATCACAATCACCCTGTCCACGTGTAGTAGTATTCCAAGTTCTGAAAAGAACTTCTGGAGCCAGAATACTTCCTTGGATGTCTCCGAAGCTGCCACATACGCATCTTCCATGGTTGAGTCAGCAATGCAAAATTACTTGATACTCTTCCATGAAATGGCTTCTCCAGATAAGGTGAAGACATATTCACTAGAGGATTCTCTCTCATCCTTATCCTCCTGGAAGTGTGAGTCTGTGTATCCTGTAGGAACCAAGTCATCAGCCCTGTAAACCAACATATAATGTCTCATTCCCTTGAGGTACTTGAGAATATACTTTACCGCTTGCTAGTGAACCTCTCGAGGATTTGACTGATATTTGCTAACCAAGCCTACAGTAAAGCAGATATATGGCCTAGTACACAGCATGGATGAGACTTCCTATGGCCGAAGTATATGGAATCCTACTCATCCCGTCCTTTTTTTTCTTCATACTTAGGATAGTCCCTTAAAGAAAATGACAACCCTTGTCTGCAAAGAATTAAAGCTCCATTGCATGTGTCCATGCTGTACTTGGCCAGCATCTTGTCATTGTATGCTGCTTGGGATAATCATAACATTCTCTACTTCCTATTTCAAAGAAGCCTAATTCCGATAATGTAACTGGCTTCTCCCAAGTCCTTTATACTGAATTGACTAGACAGCCAAAGCATTGTAGATGACAATACCCTACATCATTTCCTAGGAATAGAATGCCATCAACATAGAGGACAAAAAAAAACCACATTAATGTCTTCAAGTTTCCTGTATATGCATGGTTCATCCTCGTTTTGGGTGAAAATATAAAACTTTACAATCTCATCAAAATGAATGTTCCATACTCTCAATGCCTGCTTATGTACATAAATAAACTTCTTAAGTTTGCAAACCACATGTTCTTAACCTTTAGCAATAAGATTAACCCACCAAACTAATTTAACTAATTCTCCCTCTCCGTGGACCTTTATTTTATTCTAACCCAATAATTAATCAGACTATTTAAATAAAATAAATACCATTTAATTTAATTTAAGACCAATTCCATATCCTGTACTTGATTAGGACTTACGGTCTATACGGAGGACCAAAAGACACACCGCCTTGGCTACTACAATGACAAAAATACCCTTGTTGTATTTTGTATTTCAAATAATTCCTAATATCATAAGGAAATATTGACCCCATGGACAATATTGCGATAGCAAAGTCTCCGAGCTACTGGTGTAATGACTAAAATGTCCCTCTACACATCGCCGTACATTTAGAGAGGAAGAAATAAACTAACACCTCTATAGATGACATCTACCATCCTTAGGCTTCTAGTCTAATAATCCACAACTTCTTGGATAATTTTCACTTTCTAAAGGAGCTACCTTAAAGCAAACATCCAAGTGATGTTTCCCAGTGTCCTAGATATTCAGATCATTCAAACAACCACAAGGAGTGATATGGTATAGAGACTATCTTGTACAAGTCGGTCTTAACTAACTTGTCACACATACCCAACATGCAACTATATTGCTTCTACAATAGAACCTCAACTATATCATACCAAAATACATGCTTCCAGCTTCATCAGCCCACCAACTCATACTCTAGTTATAGAGTAGTAGTTCATGCTGTAGCATTAGTAGTCTAGGTTTCTACCATATATTACTTTTAGAAACCACTACTACAGGTACTATTCTACATATTCGAAATACGCTTACGTTATAAAGTGAGTGGACTACTCACTGGCTAAAGGTAATCTATTCTCTATTGGGAATTCATATCATATTAACATTAAGATGATGAAATTCCCATTCTCATCAATCTGTTAAGAACGAATGTTTATGTGTTAATTCACCCGTGATTCATACCTTACTGTAAAATACCACCATTCACGTAGACCACTTACTTAAATACACAAGGTCTTTTCCAAACGTAATTATGCACAAATAAAATGTAAATTCACAAAAAGTTTCTGAAAATAAATTCTTTTATTAAACCATTCGGTATTTAAATCAGAAACCTACTCTAAGAGGGCATATTTCCCAACAATATCCCACTTCCACTCTATGACTAAGTTAGTCCGTAGGTGCCCACCCCTATAGCGTCTAAGTGTCTCTTGAAGACTCTCTCAGCCAAAGGCTTGGTGAATGGATCTGCTAGATGACTCTCTGAGGCAATTTGTTCCACCATGACTTCCCATCTCTGGATGAAATCCTAGATCAGGTGGTACTTCCTCTCAATGTGCTTCCTCTTCTTGTGGTTCCTAGGTTCTTTGGATTGTGATGCTCGCTCTAGTGTTGTCGCAATACATCACAATCACCCCGTCCATGTGTAGTAGTATTCCAAGTTCGAAAAGAACTTCCGGAGCCGTAATACTTCCTTGGATGTCTCCGAAGCTGCCACATACGCAGTCTTCCATGGTTGAGTCAGCAATGCAAAATTACTTGATACTCTTCCATGAAATGGCTTCTCCAGATAAGGTGAAGACATATTCACTAGAGGATTCTCTCTCATCCTTATCCTCCTGGAAGTGTGAGTCTGTGTATCCTGTAGGAACCAAGTCATCAGCCCTGTAAACCAACATATAATGTCTCATTCCCTTGAGGTACTTGAGAATATACTTTACCGCTTGCTAGTGAACCTCCCGAGGATTTGAATGATATTTGCTAACCAAGCCTACGATAAAGCGTATATATGGCCTAGTACACAAGCATGGATGAGACTTCCTATGGCCGAAGTATATGGAATCCTACTCATTCTCGTCCTTTTTTTCTTCATACTTTGGATAGTCCCTTAAAGAAAATGACAACCCTTGTCCGCAAAGAATTAAAGCTCCATTGCATATGTCCATGCTGTACTTGGCCAGCATCTTGTCGTTGTATGTCGCTTGGGATAATCATAACATTCTCTACTTCCTATTTCTAAGAAGCCTAATTCCGATAATGTAACTGGCTTCTCCCAAGTCCTTTATACTGAATTGACTAGACAGCCAAACCATTGTAGATGACAATGCCCTACATCATTTCCTACGAATAGAATGCCATCAACATACAAGACAAAAAAAAAACCACATTAATGTCTTCAAGTTTCCTGTATATGCATGGGTCATCCTCGTTTTGGGTGAAAATGTAAAACTTTACAATCTCATCAAAATGAATGTTCCATACTCTTAATGCCTGCGTATGTACATAAATAAACTTCTTAAGTTTGCAAACCACATGTTCTTAACCTTTAGCAAAAAGATTAACCCACCAAACTAATTTAACTAATTCTCTCTCTTCGTGGACCTTTATTTTATTCTAACCCAATAATTAATCAGACTATTTAAATAAAATAAATACCATTTAATTTAATTTAAGACCAATTCCATAGCCTGTACTTGATTAGGACTTACGGTCTATACGGAGGACCAAAAGACACACCGCCTTGGCTACTTCAATGACCAAAATACCCTTGTTGTATTTTGAATTTCAAATAATTTCTAATATCATAAGGAAATATTGACCCCATGGACAATATTGCGTAAGCAAAGTCTCCGAGCTACTGGTGTAATGACTAAAATGTCCCTCTACACATCGCCGTACATTTAGAGAGGAAGAAATAAACTAACACCTCTCTAGATGACATCTACCATCCTTAGGCTTCTAGTCTAATAATCCACAACTTCCTGGATTATTTTCACTTTCTAAAGGAGCTACCTTAAAGCAAACATCCAAGTTATGTTTCCCAGTGCCCTAGATATTCAGATCATTCAAACAACCACAAGGAGTGATATGGTATAGAGACTATCTTGTACAAGTCTGTCTTAACTAACTTGTCACACATACCCAACATGCAACTATATTGCTTCTACAATAGAACCTCAACTATATCATACCAAAATACATGCTTCCAGCTTCATCAGCCCACCAACTCATACTCTAGTTATAGAGTAGTAGTTCATGCTGTAGCATTAGTAGTCTAGGTTTCTACCATATATTACTTTTAGAAACCACTACTACAGGTACTATTCTACATATTCGAAATATGCTTACGTTATAAAGTGAGTGGACTACTCACTGGCTAAAGGTAATCTATTCTCTATTGGGAATTCATATCATATTAACATTAAGATGATGAAATTCCCATTCTCATCAATCTGTTAAGAACGAATGTTTATGTGTTAATTCACCTGTGATTCATACCTTACTGTAAAAGACCACCATTCACGTAGACCACTTACTTAAATGCAATAGGTCTTTTCCAAACGTAATTATGCACAAATAAAATGTAAATTCTTTTATTGAACTATTTGATATTTACATCAGAAACCTAGTCTAAGAGGGCACATTTCCCAACAATCTCCCACTTCCACTCTAAGACTAAGTTAGTCCGTAGGTGCCCACCCCTATAGCGTCTAAGTGTCTCTTGAAGACTCTTTCAGCCAAAGGTTTGGTGAATGGATCTGCTAGATGACTCTCTGAGGCAATTTGTTCCACCATTACTTCCCATCTCTGGATGAAATCCTAGATCAGGTGGTACATCCTCTCAATGTGCTTCCTCTTCTTGTGGTTCCTAGGTTCTTTGGATTGTGATGCTGCTCTAGTGTTGTCGTAATACATCACAATCACCCTGTCCACGTGTAGTAGTATTCCAAGTTCTGAAAAGAACTTCTGGAGCCAGAATACTTCCTTGGATGTCTCCGAAGCTGCCACATACGCATCTTCCATGGTTGAGTCAGCAATGCAAAATTACTTGATACTCTTCCATGAAATGGCTTCTCCAGATAAGGTGAAGACATATTCACTAGAGGATTCTCTCTCATCCTTATCCTCCTGGAAGTGTGAGTCTGTGTATCCTGTAGGAACCAAGTCATCAGCCCTGTAAACCAACATATAATGTCTCATTCCCTTGAGGTACTTGAGAATATACTTTACCGCTTGCTAGTGAACCTCTCGAGGATTTGACGGATATTTGCTAACCAAGCCTACAGTAAAGCAGATATATGGCCTAGTACACAGCATGGATGAGACTTCCTATGGCCGAAGTATATGCAATCCTACTCATTCTGACCTTTTTTTTCTTCATACATAGGATAGTCCCTTAAAGAAAATGACAACCCTTGTCTGCAAAGAATTAAAGCTCCATTGCATGTGTCCATGCTGTACTTGGCCAGCATCTTGTCATTGTATGCTGCTTGGGATAATCATAACATTCTCTACTTCCTATTTCAAAGAAGCCTAATTCCGATAATGTAACTGGCTTCTCCCAAGTCCTTTATACTGAATTGACTAGACAGCCAAAGCATTGTAGATGACAATACCCTACATCATTTCCTAGGAATAGAATGCCATCAACATAGAGGACAAAAAAAAACCACATTAATGTCTTCAAGTTTCCTGTATATGCATGGTTCATCCTCGTTTTGGGTGAAAATATAAAACTTTACAATCTCATCAAAATGAATGTTCCATACTCTCAATGCCTGCTTATGTACATAAATAAACTTCTTAAGTTTGCAAACCACATGTTCTTAACCTTTAGCAATAAGATTAACCCACCAAACTAATTTAACTAATTCTCCCTCTCCGTGGACCTTTATTTTATTCTAACCCAATAATTAATCAGACTATTTAAATAAAATAAATACCATTTAATTTAATTTAAGACCAATTCCATAGCCTGTACTTGATTAGGACTTACGGTCTATACGGAGGACCAAAAGACACACCGCCTTGGCTACTTCAATGACCAAAATACCCTTGTTGTATTTTGAATTTCAAATAATTTCTAATATCATAAGGAAATATTGACCGCATGGACAATATTGCGTAAGCAAAGTCTCCGAGCTACTGGTGTAATGACTAAAATGTCCCTCTACACATCGCCGTACATTTAGAGAGGAAGAAATAAACTAACACCTCTCTAGATGACATCTACCATCCTTAGGCTTCTAGTCTAATAATCCACAACTTCCTGGATTATTTTCACTTTCTAAAGGAGCTACCTTAAAGCAAACATCCAAGTTATGTTTCCCAGTGCCCTAGATATTCAGATCATTCAAACAACCACAAGGAGTGATATGGTATAGAGACTATCTTGTACAAGTCGGTCTTAACTAACTTGTCACACATACCCAACATGCAACTATATTGCTTCTACAATAGAACCTCAACTATATCATACCAAAATACATGCTTCCAGCTTCATCAGGCCACCAACTCATACTCTAGTTATAGAGTAGTAGTTCATGTTGTAGCATTAGTAGTCTAGGTTTCTACCATATATTACTTTTAGAAACCACTACTACTTGGTACTATTCTACATATTCGAAATACCCATACGTTATAAAGTGAGTGGACTACTCACTGGCTAAAGGTAATCTATTCTCTATTGGGAATTCATCTCATATTAACATTAACATGATGAAATTCACATTCTCATCTATCTGTTAAGAACGAATGTTTATGTGTTAATTAACCCGTGATTCATACCTTACTGTAAAAGACCACCATTCACGTAGACCACTTACTTAAATACAATAGGTCTTTTCCAAACGTAATTATGCACAAATAAAATGTAAATTCACAAAAAGTTTCTGCAAATAAATTCTTTTATTGAACTATTTGATATTTACATCAGAAACCTAGTCTAAGAGGGCACATTTCCCAACAATCTCCCACTTCCACTCTAAGACTAAGTTAGTCTGTAGGTGCCCACCCCTATAGCGTCTAAGTGTCTCTTGAAGACTCTTTCAGCCAAAGGTTTGGTGAATGGATCTGCTAGATGACTCTCTGAGGCAATTTGTTCCACCATTACTTCCCATCTCTGGATGAAATCCTAGATCAGGTGGTACTTCCTCTCAATGTGCTTCCTCTTCTTGTGGTTCCTAGGTTCTTTGGATTGTGATGCTGCTCTAGTGTTGTCGCAATACATCACAATCACCCTGTCCATGTGTAGTAGTATTCCAAGTTCTGAAAAGAACTTCTGGAGCCAGAATACTTCCTTGGATGTCTCCGAAGCTGCCACATACGCATCTTCCATGGTTGAGTCAGCAATGCAAAATTACTTGATACTCTTCCATGAAATGGCTTCTCCAGATAAGGTGAAGACATATTCACTAGAGGATTCTCTCTCATCCTTATCCTCCTGGAAGTGTGAGTCTGTGTATCCTGTAGGAAACAAGTCATCAGCCCTGTAAACCAACATATAATGTCTCATTCCCTTGAGGTACTTGAGAATATACTTTACCGCTACCTAGTGAACCTCTCGAGGATTTGACTGATAATTGCTAACCAAGCCTACAGTAAAGCAGATATATGGCCTAGTACACAGCATGGATGAGACTTCCTATGGCCGAAGTATATGCAATCCTACTCATTCTGACCTTTTTTTTCTTCATACATAGGATAGTCCCTTAAAGAAAATGACAACCCTTGTCTGCAAAGAATTAAAGCTCCATTGCTTGTGTCCATGCTGTACTTGGCCAGCATCTTGTCATTGTATGCTGCTTGGGATAATCATAACATTCTCTACTTCCTATTTCAAAGAAGCCTAATTCCGATAATGTAACTGGCTTCTCCCAAGTCCTTTATACTGAATTGACTAGACAGCCAAAGCATTGTAGATGACAATGCCCTACATCATTTCCTACGAATAGAATGCCATCAACATATAAGACAAAAAAAAACCACATTAATGTCTTCAAGTTTCCTGTATATGCATGGTTCATCCTCGTTTTGGGTGAAAATATAAAACTTTACAATCTCATCAAAATGAATGTTCCATACTCTCAATGCCTGCTTATGTACATAAATAAACTTCTTAAGTTTGCAAACCACATGTTCTTAACCTTTTGCAATAAGATTAACCCACCAAACTAATTTAACAATTTCTCTCTCTCCGTGGACCTTTATTTTATTCTAACCCAATAATTAATCAGACTATTTAAATAAAATAAATACCATTTAATTTAATTTAAGACCAATTCCATAGCCTGTACTTGATTAGGACTTACGGTCTATACGGAGGACCAAAAGACACACCGCCTTGGCTACTTCAATGACCAAAATACCCTTGTTGTATTTTGAATTTCAAATAATTTCTAATATCATAAGGAAATATTGACCGCATGGACAATATTGCGTAAGCAAAGTCTCCGAGCTACTGGTGTAATGACTAAAATGTCCCTCTACACATCGCCGTACATTTAGAGAGGAAGAAATAAACTAACACCTCTCTAGATGACATCTACCATCCTTAGGCTTCTAGTCTAATAATCCACAACTTCCTGGATTATTTTCACTTTCTAAAGGAGCTACCTTAAAGCAAACATCCAAGTTATGTTTCCCAGTGCCCTAGATATTCAGATCATTCAAACAACCACAAGGAGTGATATGGTATAGAGACTATCTTGTACAAGTCGGTCTTAACTAACTTGTCACACATACCCAACATGCAACTATATTGCTTCTACAATAGAACCTCAACTATATCATACCAAAATACATGCTTCCAGCTTCATCAGGCCACCAACTCATACTCTAGTTATAGAGTAGTAGTTCATGTTGTAGCATTAGTAGTCTAGGTTTCTACCATATATTACTTTTAGAAACCACTACTACTGGTACTATTCTACATATTCGAAATACCCATACGTTATAAAGTGAGTGGACTACTCACTGGCTAAAGGTAATCTATTCTCTATTGGGAATTCATCTCATATTAACATTAACATGATGAAATTCACATTCTCATCTATCTGTTAAGAACGAATGTTTATGTGTTAATTAACCCGTGATTCATACCTTACTGTAAAAGACCACCATTCACGTAGACCACTTACTTAAATACAATAGGTCTTTTCCAAACGTAATTATGCACAAATAAAATGTAAATTCACAAAAAGTTTCTGCAAATAAATTCGTTTATTGAACTATTTGATATTTACATCAGAAACCTAGTCTAAGAGGGCACATTTCCCAACAATCTCCCACTTCCACTCTAAGACTAAGTTAGTCTGTAGGTGCCCACCCCTATAGCGTCTAAGTGTCTCTTGAAGACTCTTTCAGCCAAAGGTTTGGTGAATGGATCTGCTAGATGACTCTCTGAGGCAATTTGTTCCACCATTACTTCCCATCTCTGGATGAAATCCTAGATCAGGTGGTACTTCCTCTCAATGTGCTTCCTCTTCTTGTGGTTCCTAGGTTCTTTGGATTGTGATGCTGCTCTAGTGTTGTCGCAATACATCACAATCACCCTGTCCATGTGTAGTAGTATTCCAAGTTCTGAAAAGAACTTCTGGAGCCAGAATACTTCCTTGGATGTCTCCGAAGCTGCCACATACGCATCTTCCATGGTTGAGTCAGCAATGCAAAATTACTTGATACTCTTCCATGAAATGGCTTCTCCAGATAAGGTGAAGACATATTCACTAGAGGATTCTCTCTCATCCTTATCCTCCTGGAAGTGTGAGTCTGTGTATCCTGTAGGAAACAAGTCATCAGCCCTGTAAACCAACATATAATGTCTCATTCCCTTGAGGTACTTGAGAATATACTTTACCGCTACCTAGTGAACCTCTCGAGGATTTGACTGATAATTGCTAACCAAGCCTACAGTAAAGCAGATATATGGCCTAGTACACAGCATGGATGAGACTTCCTATGGCCGAAGTATATGCAATCCTACTCATTCTGACCTTTTTTTTCTTCATACATAGGATAGTCCCTTAAAGAAAATGACAACCCTTGTCTGCAAAGAATTAAAGCTCCATTGCTTGTGTCCATGCTGTACTTGGCCAGCATCTTGTCATTGTATGCTGCTTGGGATAATCATAACATTCTCTACTTCCTATTTCAAAGAAGCCTAATTCCGATAATGTAACTGGCTTCTCCCAAGTCCTTTATACTGAATTGACTAGACAGCCAAAGCATTGTAGATGACAATGCCCTACATCATTTCCTACGAATAGAATGCCATCAACATATAAGACAAAAAAAAACCACATTAATGTCTTCAAGTTTCCTGTATATGCATGGTTCATCCTCGTTTTGGGTGAAAATATAAAACTTTACAATCTCATCAAAATGAATGTTCCATACTCTCAATGCCTGCTTATGTACATAAATAAACTTCTTAAGTTTGCAAACCACATGTTCTTAACCTTTTGCAATAAGATTAACCCACCAAACTAATTTAACAATTTCTCTCTCTCCGTGGACCTTTATTTTATTCTAACCCAATAATTAATCAGACTATTTAAATAAAATAAATACCATTTAATTTAATTTAAGACCAATTCCATATCCTGTACTTGATTAGGACTTACGGTCTATACGGAGGACCAAAAGACACACCGCCTTGGCTACTACAATGACAAAAATACCCTTGTTGTATTTTGTATTTCAAATAATTCCTAATATCATAAGCAAATATTGACCCCGTGGACAATATTGCGATAGAAAAGTCTCCGAGCTACTGGTGTAATGACTAAAATGTCCCTCTACACATCGCCGTACATTTAGAGAGGAAGAAATAAACTAACACCTCTATAGATGACATCTACCATCCTTAGGCTTCTAGTCTAATAATCCACAACTTCCTGGATAATTTTCACTTTCTAAAGGAGCTACCTTAAAGCAAACATCCAAGTGATGTTTCCCAGTGTCCTAGATATTCAGATCATTCAAACAACCACAAGGAGTGATATGGTATAGAGACTATCTTGTACAAGTCGGTCTTAACTAACTTGTCACACATACCCAACATGCAACTATATTGCTTCTACAATAGAACCTCAACTCTATCATACCAAAATACATGCTTCCAGCTTCATCAGGCCACCAACTCATACTCTCGTTATAGAGTAGTAGTTCATGCTGTAGCATTAGTAGTCTAGGTTTCTACCATATATTACTTTTAGAAACCACTACTACAGGTACTATTCTACATATTCGAAATACGCTTACGTTATAAAGTGAGTGGACTACTCACTGGCTAAAGGTAATCTATTCTCTATTGGAAATTCATATCATATTAACATTAAGATGATGAAATTCCCATTCTCATCAATCTGTTAAGAACGAATGTTTATGTGTTAATTCACCCGTGATTCATACCTTACTGTAAAATACCACCATTCACGTAGACCACTTACTTAAATACACAAGGTCTTTTCCAAACGTAATTATGCATAAATAAAATGTAAATTCACAAAAAGTTTCTGAAAATAAATTCTTTTATTAAACCATTCGGTATTTAAATCAGAAACCTACTCTAAGAGGGCATATTTCCCAACAATCTCCCACTTCCACTCTATGACTAAGTTAGTCCGTAGGTGCCCACCCCTATAGCGTCTAAGTGTCTCTTGAAGACTCTCTCAGCCAAAGGCTTGGTGAATGGAAATGCTAGATGACTCTCTGAGGCAATTTGTTCGACCAAGACTTCCCATCTCTGGATGAAATCCTAGATCAGGTGGTACTTCCTCTCAATGTGCTTCTTCTTCTTGTGGTTCCTAGGTTCTTTGGATTGTGATGCTGCGCTAGTGTTGTCGCAATACATCACAATCACCCTGTCCATGTGTAGTAGTATTCCAAGTTCTGAAAAGAACTTCTGGAGCCAGAATACTTCCTTGGATGCCTCTGAAGCTGCCACATACGCAGCTTCCATGGTTGATCAGCAATGCAAAATTACTTGATACTCTTCCATGAAATGGCTTCTCCGGATAAGGTGAAGACATATTCACTAGAGGATTCTCTCTCATCCTTATCCTTCTGGATGTGTGAGTCTGTGTATCCTGTAGGAACCAAGTCACCAGCCCTGTAAACCAACATATAATGTCTCATTCCCTTGAGGTACTTGAGAATATACTTTACCGCTTGCTAGTGAACCTCCCGAGGATTTGAATGATATTTGCTAACCAAGACTACAGTAAAGCAGATATATGGCCTAGTACACAGCATGGATGAGACTTCCTATGGCCGAAGTATATGGAATCCTACTCATTCTGTCCTTTTTTTCTTCATACTTTGGATAGTCCCTTAAAGAAAATGACAACCCTTGTCTGCAAAGAATTAAAGCTCCATTGCATATGTCCATGCTGTACTTAGCCAGCATCTTGTCAGTGTATGCTGCTTGGGATAATCATAACATTCTCTACTTCCTATTTCTAAGAAGCCTAATTCCGATAATGTAACTGGCTTCTCCCAAGTCCTTTATACTGAATTGACTAGACAGCCAAACCATTGTAGATGACAATGCCCTACATCATTTCCTACGAATAGAATGCCATCAACATACAAGACAAAAAAAAAAACCACATTAATGTCTTCAAGTTACCTGTATATGCATGGTTCATCCTCGTTTTGGGTGAAAATGTAAAACTTTACAATCTCATCAAAATGAATGTTCCATACTCTCAATGCTTGCTTTTGTTCATAAATAAACTTCTTAAGTTTGCAAACCACATGTTCTTAACCTTTAGCAATAAGATTAACCCACCAAACTAATTTAATTAATTCTCTCTCTCCCTGGACCTTTATTTTATTCTAACCCAATAATTAATCAGACTATTTATATAAAATAAATACCATTTAATTTAATTTAAGACTAATTCCATAGCCTGTACTTGATTAGGACTTACGGTCTATACGGAGGACCAAAAGACACACCGCCTTGGCTACTACAATGACCAAAATACCCTTGTTGTATTTTGTATTTCAAATAATTCCTAATATCATAAGGAAAAATTGACCCCATGGACAATGTTGCGTTAGGAAAGTCTCCGACCTACTGGTGTAATGACAAAAATGTCCCTCTACACATCGTCGTACATTTAGAGAGGAAAGAAATATAGTAACACCTCTCTAGATGACATCTACCATCCTTAAGCTTCTAGTCTAATAATCCACAACTTCCTGGATTATTTTCACTTTCTAAAGGAGCTACCTTAAAGCAAACATCCAAGTCATGTTTCCCAGAGCCCTAGATATTCAGATCATTCAAACAACCACAATGAGTGACATGGTATAGAGACTATCTTGTACAAGTCAGTCTTAACTAACTTGTCACACATACCCAACATGCAACTATATTGCTCCTACAGTAGAACCTCAACTATATCATACCAAAATACATGCTTCCAGCTTCATCAGGCCACCAACTCATACTCTAGTTATAGAGTAGTAGTTCATGCTGTAGCATTAGTAGTCTAGGTTTCTACCATATATTACTTTTAGAAACCACTACTACAGGTACTATTCTACATATTCGAAATACGCTTACGTTATAAAGTGAGTGGACTACTCACTGGCTAAAGGTAATCTATTTTCTATTAGGAATTCATATCATATTAACATTAACGTGATGAAATTCCCATTCTCATCAATCTGTTAAGAACGAATGTTTATGTGTTAATTAACCCGTGATTCTTACCATACTGTAAAAGACCGCCATTCACGTAGACCACTTACTTAAATACAATAGGTCTTTTCCAAACGTAATTATGCACAAATAAAATGTAAATTCACAAAAAGTTTCTGAAAATAAATTCTTTTATTAAACCATTTGATATTTACATCAGAAACCTAGTCTAAGAGGGCATATTTCCCAACAATCTCCCACTTCCACTCTAAGACTAAGTTAGTCCGTAGGTGCCCACCCCTATAGCGTCTAAGTGTCTCTTGAAGACTCTCTCAGCCAAAGGCTTGGTGAATGGATCTGCTAGATGACTCTCTGAGGCAATTTGTTCCACCTTGACTTCCCATCTCTGGATGAAATCCTAGATCAGTTGGTACTTCCTCTCAGTGTGCTTCCTCTTCTTATGGTTCCTAGGTTCTTTGGATTGTGATGCTGCTCTAGTGTTGTCGCAATACATCACAATCACCCTGTCCATGTGTAGTAGTATTCCAAGTTCTGAAAAGAACTTTTGGAGCCAGAATACTTCCTTGGATGTCTCCGAAGCTGCCACATACGCAGCTTCCATGGTTGAGTCAGCAATGCAAAGTTACTTGATACTCTTCCATGAAATGGCTTCTCCAGATAAGGTGAAGACATATTCACTAGAGGATTCTCTCTCATCCTTATCCTCCTGGAAGTGTGAGTCTGTGTATCCTGTAGGAACCAAGTCATCAGCCCTATAAACCAACATATAATGTCTCATTCCCTTGAGGTACTTGAGAATATGCTTTACCGCTTGCTAATGAACCTCCCGATGATTTAACTGATATTTGCTAACCAAGCCTGCAGTAAAGCAGATATATGGCCTAGTACACAGCATGGCGTACATGAGACTTCCTATGGCCGAAGTATATGGAATCCTACTTATTCTATCCTTTTTTTCTTCAGACTTAGTATAGTCCCTTAAAGAAAATGACAACCCTTGTCTGCAAATAATTAAAGCTCCATTGCATGAGTCCATGCTGTACTTGGCTAGCATCTTATCCGTGTATGCCGCTTGGGATAATCCTAACATTCTCTACTTCCTATTTCTAGGAAGCCTAATTCCGATAATGTAACTGGCTTCTCCCAAGTCCTTTATACTGAATTGACTAGACAACCAAACCATTGTAGATGACAATACCCTACATCATTTCCTATGAATAGAATGCCATCAACATACAAGACAAGAAAAACCACATTAATGTCTTCAAGTTTCCTGTATATGTATGGTTCATCCTCGTTTTGGGTGGACATGTAAAACTTTACAATCTCATCAAAATGAATGTTCCATACTCTCAATGCCTCCTTATGTTCATAAATAAACTTCTTCAGCTTGCAAACCACATGTTCTTAACCTTTAGCAATAAAGTCTTCCAGTTGCGACATATAGATGTCTTCGCTAAGATGGCTATTTAAAAATGCCGTCTTGACATCCATTTGCCATATCTCGTAGTCATAATGACATGCGATGACAAGGAGGATACGGATGGACTTAAGCATGGCTACCAAGGAAAAGGTTTCCTCATAATCGATTCCCTCTTTCTGAGTATACCCTTTCACCATAAGCCTAGCCTTGAAGGTTTCCACCTTCCTATCCACTCCTCCCTTCCTCTTGTATACCCACTTACATCCAATAAGTTTTATCCCTTCAGGTGAAGCTATAAGATCCCAAACTTGATTGAAGTATATGACTTAATCTCGGCTTTCATTGCTTCATACCATATATCTCCATCGGCATCAGCAATAGCCTCCTTGTATCTAGTAGGGTCTTGCTCCTGATGGCCGGCGTAATACCCCGCCCAAAACCACCTCTAACTATGGGGAAAAGTCATGCATTGCATAGCATTTTGCATTTTCTGTGGTAGCTTAGAATTATTTTATTTGCATAGATGCATGAGAATTTTTCCGTTGCTCTTGCATTTGAATTAATTGATGTGTTGTTAAAGATTAGGATAAAGGAGGTTTGGTTGAAGATTTGGAAGGATGAGTATTGGGGGGGATGGTGAGAACGGACTGTAGAAAAATTAGTATTGGAGTTGTTTTGGAATAGCGGGGAGGTTGGTGATTTCCTTTGGTGACCTGATATCGAATCCTACTTTTTGTGAAGTTAGTTCCTCTTCTTGAAAATTCCTTTCCTTAGAGCTTCCATGTCTTGGCCGAAAAAGATCTAGCAAACCTAGAGAAATTTTAGTGTCATTATTCCAAGGAAATAAGTCTCTATATTTATTCCCTAAATTTAAGGACCCTGATGTGAATAAAGTTCACTTTTAATTTTCAGCTTTTATTTCTTAGGATTTTCTAAAAAGGAAAAAAATCCCCTAGCTAATAAATAAAATTCCAGTTTGATTTTAGCTTAATGGATGTTACCATAGATAGTTGGAATTAAAGAGTCATTTTTCTAGTAGGAAACCTTGTTAATTTTAACCCTAGAATATTAGCTAAAAATCTGGAAAAAATTTCCAGCAAGTGCTGCCACTTCTTGGAGGAACTTTAGCTTAACTCAAACTCTTCCAAAGCTAGGAAATCTTATCCTAAATCCCTGAGCAAATCAGACTTTTATTTCAACCCTAATTCAACTAGGATTTTCTTCCTTCTCCTAGCAGAATTTCGGCAGCTTTGTGTCAACACAAGCTGCCCGAAATTCCAGCACTCCTTAAGTGCAATCCAACTCTCCAAACCCTAGCTCAAAGCGCCTAAATACTCCTCATCAATTCAGATTACCTTAGCTGCACAAAATCAGAATTTTATTCTCACATAACCACAAAAATTCGTCCAGCTTATGCACAAGATTTTCAGCAGCTTTGTACAGAAAATTTCGGCCAGCCTTGTACTCCTATTCCAACCGAAATTCTGCACACACAACCCACCGAAAAACCCCAGCTGATCAAGCTATTTTTCAGCGCCCAAAACCCTCATTTCTTCTCTGGAAATTTCGGTAGAACTACAATAGCCAAAACAGTCCAAAACTCGTCACTCTTGCACAGAATTTTCGCACAGCACTTGCACAGAATTTTAGTCTCCAAAGCCTTCTCAAACTCTTCCTTGTTTGGCCCAAAATTCTGAACACAATTAGCCCTTCTCTTGACCAATATTTCGGCCAGCACAAGGTTGCAAATTGCAGATTATTTTCTCCCCTTAAACTCACCTAAATTCGGCAGCAAGGAGAGACATCACAAGCTGTAATTTTCGGCCTTGCTGTCCAAGAAACCTAAAGCCATTAAGAGTCTTTCTAAACACCATCGTCTAACCCTAAACCAATCTTCTCTAACCCCAAAACATAGTAGCCGATTACCCTCTCTGTTCTACATGAAAAATTCCAGCAAGAACTCCACAGCAATTTTCGAAAATCTTAAGAGCAATACCTAGCAAAAATCGAATACACCTTAAGGTAACCAAAAATCCTTTCAACCTCTTGATACCGTTTTCTCTAATGATTCTTTTCTCCTTCTTCTTCCCTTAAATCACACCCCATAGAGGCTGATTTCATCTTCTTCTTTAATTTTCGGTCAAGAGGAGCAAAGGAGGTAGCTTTTCTCTTATTTTCAAGCGAACTCGGGACGATCACCATAGGAGCATTGAGACCTCATTACCCAGTTGTTGCAAGGTAAGGGAATACCCAGCCTTGATGCTGAAAGTAAAGTTTACTGATGTCTATTAGTGGGATGAACATGTGGTCATGGTATATGATCTTTAGGGATTAGATAGTTTACTTGGAATTAAATAGGGGATTGCGAATTGTTGTGAAAATAAATGTGTGAAACCCCAGTCAAAACCAACCTTAGAGTAAGGGGGGTTGGGATACATATCATATTTTATTTCATGGTTAAATATATTTTCATATGATTTTTATGTGTTTTGGATTCGGGTTTTATTGTCTTGAGGTCTTGTTGGTGAGTATTGTGTGAGAGGGGCAAGATGGTAATTTTTGCCCGAGGTGAAAATAGGAAGATAGCCTGTGAATTGAATAGAAAATAATTTTCTAGTGAAAATAAGAATAAGAGTTGTTGTTGTATAGCGGTTAGAGCTTTGGAATTAATTCTTGAGGTCTTGGGTTCGAATTCCATCATAGAAGCTTTAGCTAGATTAAATTTTATTTTTGCTTAGTGGAGGAAATTTCGATCTTATGAGCTTAGAGTAAGGTAGGGATGATGGTCCTAAGAGAGACATGTTAGGAGTATTCTCATTCCACTCCTTTACTCTACTCAAATTTCTTAAAGGAAATTTATTGTCCCTTGATCCTTAATTTTCCTCAATTTTCAACTCATTGGTTTGATCAAGATGTTCTATCCATTTTCTTTCCAGAAATTTCAGTAAAATGCTGTGATCTTGTGAGATCAAAATGTCCTAGTAAAAGGCTTCTCATGGTCTGAAAAATGTGGAAGAATGGTAGGAAATTCCAAAGGGAAAAATCCCTCCAGTAAGCTTGCTGAAATTTCACTCTAGACTAGTTCATCTTACTTCTTAGAATGAGCTGAAATTTTTCAGCTTGTTGTACCTTCAAATTGTTGAGCTTCTTAGCTGACTTTCCCTCCCAAATGCTTCCAGAAAAATGGACTTAAGATCAGTTTGAAACATGAATTATTTCTACCATTTTCGGGCTGCACAAAGGCTGTGCAAAACCAGTGACAATTCTGGGCAAAATCGCTACTTTGGAAGTCCAAAACCAAGCTGATTTCTTCCTGATTTTGTGCAGAACCTTAGCCATGTTTTTCCTCCATGAAGAAGGATGGAAACCAGCCTTAAATACCCCCAAAATTCCCCTTCAAACTCTATGCAAGTTGGTTGGAAATGGCAGCCGAAAATCTGTCCAGAAAATTGCTGTTTAGCGTAAAACTATGCAGGAAAATTTTCCAGCCTTGTTTCCTATTGTTCTTCCAGCCGAAACACCAGCCCTAATCTGTCAAAACCTTCCTTAAACCTCCATTAACAAAGCTCCATTGTTTCCCTCAAGCTTCTGGACGAAAGGCAGCAATGGCTATCCGAAAATCTCTCCAACAAATCCCTGCAATTTAGCTTGATTGGTTTCCAAAATTCCAGCCATCCTTGTTTAGCAACCTTCCATAAAATCTTACTCAATTGACCAGACATCTTCTTCACCATTAAGCACCCTACTTTTGGCCACCATAACATTCCATAAACCAGCATTAATTGCACCGAAATTCTGCTCAAATAGTCAGCCATGGCAGACTTCCAAAGCTGTCCAATAATCAAAGATATTCTTGTGATATCTAGTTTCCAAATTTGCTTCCCAAAAATATTCTTCAAGGATTTTAACAACTAGCCTTTCCTTTTTCCTTCCAAATCATAAAAACCATCTTCCTAAACCCTACAAATAGTTTGGCAGCCCTAATCTCTTCAGAATTTTGGCAGCCTCCATCCAAGAACTCTCTATTCTCTTCAACCTCAAGAACACATAGTACACCAAGAACACCTACTCCTTCCTTTCACCTAATACCTCTCCAAATCACTTCAAACTACCTGTAAAAATTCCAGATCTCATCTATTCATTGCTGTGAATTCATGCATACCATTTTTAACATCAAACTCCAAAATCCAACTTGCACTTTTGGATCAAAAACCAGAAATTTTGGAAGGCTTAAGAACACCCAAGATAGGATTATTCAATCAACTTCATCTTCACTAATCTTCAATCTCTAATGAATATATATGTGTTTAAGCATGCTAATGAGCTTTCTTCTTCTCTTTTCTCTCTCTCTCTCTCTCTCTCTCTTGGCCGAACGACTCATCTTCTTGGCCGAATGGTTCCTTCTCCATGACCATGTTTTCTTCATCTTTCTTGGACGAAGACCTCTAGGAATTGACATCCATTCGAAAGTCCTTCAAGGAATTCATCAATCAAGTAAGCCATTTTAACCCTTCTTTTAAATTCTAGATTCATGTCTCTAGGATGATGTTGATAGAAGATGGATTGCGGATAAGGTTTGAGTATATATTGTTGAGGTTGAAGCATGAATGTATGTATGAATATGAAGGAGATGGGATTTATGCATGGATGGATTATCTTGGTTGATTGTATGATGATTTGAGGTTTAATGCATGTCTCCATGTCATAGGTAGTATTTGTGATGAAGTATGCTAGAGATTATGTCACCTTTGGTGAATAGGATTTATATTCATGTTGGATTATTGAAGCTATGATCATATTTATGCTTGAAAAGGTTAGATTATGTCTTGATATCGTTAGATCTATACTTATATGCATGATTTGGATGATTTGATGAATTGAAGGGTTGTAAATGTTCATGATTGTGGTTAGAAAAAGAACTATGGTCATGATCTAGTTGTCCCTAAGCTAATTTTATTTCTTCAATAAAATATTTAATATTATGATTTTTGGCTAGTAATTTCAAAAACCCCTAAGAGGGGTAGATTTGGAATATTATATATATAATAAGGATATTTTAGTCAAATAAATAATAGCTTTTGCTAGAAAAATAAAATATATAGATATTATATATAAAATGATAATATCAAATAAAGCCGTTTATGGAAATAGTCATAATTAGTAAAATATTTATTACTAAAAATTTAATTATTATCTTTTAATCAAAACCCATTAAAAATTTATTTATTATCTTTCAAGCAAGATTCATTAAATTTATTTTCAACTAATTTTAGTTATCAATTATTTTCTAACAACTAAATTATTAATACATCATTATTTTACCTAATTCCACCTAGGACTTTTCATCAAATAAACTCTAAATTATTTTAGCAAGATTTAAACCTTCAACTTATTAGTACCTATTTCCCAAACTCTAATTATTTTAGTATCAAACTAGATTCATTTTACAAACCCTTTTATTTATTATCGAGCCTTAAAGCTTGGGACACTAGGGACATGATTGTAGTAAGTTGAGTTAGTTTTATTTGAAAAAGTGAATCTTTGGCTTGAGTTTAATTGTGGTTTGTATTTACCCCATGCGGGGTTAGGTCAGCTGTTGGAGACCTTTGTTGTGAGTAAGGATCAGGTAAGCTCCTGCATAAAACCTGTTTGATGAAAAATGATTCTTTTTATGGTAAGTCAAATGTAGAGTGCATGGTCACTCATTTCTGTAAAGGAAATTAAGGATTATTTCCTTTCTCATTTCAGACAAATAAATTATTTGTAAATCAAGGGGCGGTTTTACTCAAAACCTAAAACTCTTTCTAAAACTAGTTTTGCCCCAAACTTTGGAAATCCTTAATTGCCATTTTCAAGTGGAACTGTGTTTTGTTCATTTTCTTCCCAAGTGGGATATGTTACGTTGAGTACTCAACAGGGGTATACTGGTAGTACTAGTTTTGAAGAGCAAGAGTAAGTCTTCTGGCAGGAGGCCTCCTCCAGAAGATGAACTCAACTTAGAGAAACGTCAGTACTACTTAGTCATGCCGGTCCGAGTTAGCAGTTTTATTCCAGTCAAGTGACTGTGTTTTGCCAGAATGGACACCCGGTTTTTGTTTGGGTATAGAGATGGAGGAGTATCTTGCCCGGTAGGCTGATCACCTACCTTTAGTCAATCTGCACAAAGTGTTGGCATTCTGATCGGTAGTATGCACAAAGTGTCAGCATACTGACCATCTGGTTATGGGGCCCAACGTGTGGTAACCCATAATCCTTTCTTTCGAGTGGTTGATCTTATAAATTATGTATAGATGGAAAAGCCAAAACGCCACTCTTTCTTTTGACTAATGTTTATTACTTGCCAATATTTCTCTTATAAAGTTTTTATACTCTGCATCCACGAACTATTTCCACTGAACACCCAAAGCACACACGGACTTACTGAAGTTTCTGTCTCATCACCTTTTCACCATGATTTCAGGCCAATCCTGCTGTGGGGATGAGTAGCTTGTTTTATCTGCCTTGGAAGAGAATGTTGTCTTTTATTTTTATGTATTGCTTTGGGAGTTGAAAGTGGATGATTTTATTTATGGATTTGTATTTCTTTTGGGAATTCATGGTTTTATTCGTGGATTTATTCTTGGGTTGTAATAAATTTTAAGTTAAATTATTATTTTCATTTCGCTATTTTAATTGTGTGACCTAGTTAAAAAGACCCCTTGTCCTTTAGACGAGGCGACATCCCCGACCCTGGCAGGCCTAGGTAGCGAGGTGTTACAAAATGAGATTAGAGCATGTTTGAATTAATTAAGACCCTGATCATGATATTATATGGTTTAGATCAGGAGGATAATTGAGGAAAGCAAGCTGTGAATTTATCACGTTTATCTGAGGCATATCAAGTAAGTCATTACATAAACTCTTTTGTTAAATGTTGTGATGGTAAGTCCTTGTATAAACTCTTTTGTTAAATGTTGTGATGGCTAGTCTATGTTGTGAAGCTTTGTAAAGCTATTGTTGAACTATGATTATTTGGGTTGTAAACGTGGATGATTATTCTTTAAACGGTTTTGTCAAACTAATGATTTTATCAAGAATACTATTCTTTTCCTTAAATTTTTGGAAATCTCTTTTAAAGAAAACCACGTTTTACAAAGCCAAGGTTTGGAAATATGGTGAATCAGGAATTGACGGATTTGTTCGTTGAGTACTCAATAAGGGTAGGCTAACAATACTAGTCTTGGAGGGCTAGCGTAAGTCTTCTGGCAGAAGGCCACCTCCAGAAGATGAACTCTGCTTGAAAAGGCGACAGTATTGGTTGGTTAGGCCAGTTCGAGCTAGCATTTGTACCTGGTATGGTATTATTTATATTCCCGGCATGGACACCCGGATGGTTTTGTTAGGTGTAGAGATGGAGGAGTTTCTCACCCGGTGAGCTGTACACTCACCTTGATCAGAACGCCCAACGTGTGGTAATCTGGTCCGGACAAGGTGCACAAAGTGTGGTGCCTTGGCCATTTTGTTCTCATGTAGCCCAACGTGTGCTGATATAACTGTTTATTCGAGTGGAGGATTTATTTTGTACAAAGTGTGACAATGAGAAAAACCCACTCCTTGCAAAAAGAGATTGTTTATGAATTGCCAATTTATTTCTACAAATGTTTTGCACTTTGCATACACGTACTATTCAAAACACCATGTGCACACACAGGACATACTGAGATTTATTCTCACACTGTTTTACATCATGTTTTCAGGAGATAGATTGTGCTGAGTCAGCGAGGCTTTGATAGTAGAGGCTTTGGCTATTTTTCATATGCTGTTCTGAGAGACTTTTGTCGTTTATACTTCTAAACAATATTTGTTTTATTTCGTTTTGCTCCAAGTTGAGCCTGATGTAATAAGAGTATTTCTTTATTTATCTAAGTTGATTCATTTGGAGATTGCCTTTATATTTTATTCCTCGTTCTAAAGACCCCTTGTCCTACGGGACGGGGCAACATCCCCGCCCTTTTAGGGTACGTAGTCGTGGGGTGTTACAGCCAGAGACTAGCTCGAAAACTTCTCCAGTGCATTTCTCCCGAACCCTAGACACTCTCCCACTACGACGAGGCTCTAATTGTAAAGGCTCTTAAGGTTGTGCCTCTTCTTATTCCACAATCGGGTCAGAAGAAGTTGATTCCGAAGATAACTTCTCCTCAAGTTCCAACCTAGTTGAACCTTTCGTGGAAGTGCTCTGATCATCCTTTAAGTATCTAGCATTGATACTTACCAGTACTTTCTGCTCTTTAGGATGAAAAAAGTAACCACCCTTTATCCCTTTTGGATACCCAATAAAATAGCATAATTCTGATCTTGGTTCCAACTTGTCTCCCTTGACCAGTACATAAGCTGGACAACCTTATATCTTGAGATGATTTAGACTCGGCTTACGCCCAGTCCACATCTCATGGGGAGTCCTAGGTACTAACTTAGAAGGCACTAAGTTTACAATGTACGCCACTGTATCCAGGGTATATCCCCCAAAAGACACTGGAAGAGTAGCATGAGACATCACGCTTCAGACCATTTCCAATAATGCCCTGTTCTTTCTCTTAGCTACTCCGTTCTACTGGAATGTCCCTGGCACAGAGAGTTGGGATACTATCCCATAATGTACCATGTAGTCCTTGAATTCACCAGAAAGGTACTCTCCACCACGATTCGATCGTAAAGTCTTGATCAATTCACTTATTCGATGCTCCACATCAGCCTTAAACTTCTTGAACTTGTCAAAAGTGTCAGACTTGCATCTCATCAGGTAAATAAAACTAAACATCATACAATCATTCGTGAAAGTGATGAAGTACTCAAAACCCCATCTAGCTGGTGTAGGTAAGGGACCACACACATTAGTGTGAACATGACTCAATACCTCCTTGGCTCTATCCACCTTATGGGTAAATGACCTTTTGGTCATCTTTCCCATTACGCAAGATTCACACTGAGGCCAATTTTCCAATCTCAGTGAGCCCAAAAGCCTATCATGGATTAACCTCTGAATCCTGATTAAATTGATATGACCCAACCTTAGATGTCAAAGATAAGAGTTATTGACATTGATTTTTCTCTTCCTTTTTAAAGGTTCAGATTGAGCATTATTTAATTGATTGTTAATAGAGTTTAAGAAGAATATATTGCCATAAATGTGCCCAGTATATAAAATTTCTCCATCGCTACTGATAGAAATACCAGAACGGAAAGATATAGAATATCTTTGATTTAATAGTTTCGTAACTGAAATTAAATTCTGTTGAATTCCAGGTACATATAAAATATCCTTTAAAACCACTATTCTATTATAATAAAAAATAAGATCTAACTTTCCTACTGTAAGGGCCCAGACTTGTGCTCCATTTCCCACGCATAGTCTATGTTCACCCTTCTGGAGTCTTTTGATCTTTCTAGTCCCCTGCAAGAAGTTACGGATGTGATCAGTGGCTCCTAAATCAACAATCTAATTGGAAGTTGATCCAGCAATTGATATAGACTCTAGACAGAAAATATTACCTGTGGGGTTTTTCTTGGCTTGAAGATTTGGACACTCCTTTTTTCAGTGTCCCTTCATTCCACATTTGAAGCACTTACCCTTGGGTTTGTCCTTGGGCTGGGTCTTGGGCTGGGCCATTGTGTTTCCTTTCTTATTCTTGAATTTTCTGGGCTTCGGTGCAGTTCTAGAAGATGAATCCTTAGCAATCATAGCCTTAGATTGTGGCTTCATGATCTTCTCTACCATCTGGAGTTCCTTCATCAACTCAGTTAAACTCATGTTTAACTTGCTCATATTGTAATTCAACTTGAACTGAGTAAAGGAACCTGATAGGGATTCGAAAACCATGTCCACTTGGCTCTCGGGGTCAACGACAACCCCTAAGATTTCTACCTCCTCGAAAGCAGCAATTATCTTGAGCATGTGCTCTCAAACTGATGCTTCCTTAGCCATCTTAGTGTTTATGATAGTTCGAAAAGCCTCCTACCTTGCGGACTGGCTCTTATCCGCAAACATCGTGGATAATGATTGACTTATATCGTACGTAGAAGCCATGTGCTCGTGATTTGACTGGAGCACATTAGACATAGAAGCTAACATATAGCAGCATGCCATTTCATCAGCCTTCTTCCACGCCTTCTCAGCCTCTCCCTGTTCAGCGGTGGAACCTTCCCCGATAATAGGGCATGTTTCGTAAATGACATACGTATACTCTTCAACTATGAGTATTATGTCCAGGTTCCTCTTCCAGTCCACATTATTTGGTCCTATTAGCTTATTCTCTTTGAGAATAATGACCAATGGACTAAAAGAACCTCTTACCATTTCTGAAAAATCGAAAGAAAAAGATTTAATTTATGAAAACTTAACAAATTTGTGCACATTATCCTTATATCAAAATAGATTATAATTAATTTGGCTCTTAGGGAAACTGACATAGCTTCTTGGGAAGATTAACAGTTCCATAAGCTATGTGTGTTGACCATCACAAATTAATTTCCCTTCTTGGTAATGATCTAGAGGATAACTCCGTTGAGGGGTTGGCCATTTTCTCTAATTTCCTATGGACAAACCTCGCACTATAACCTCTAACATGAGCTGGCTGATCATAGCACGTGTCTCGGGTTATTAATTACATCCATCCATTAGATCTAAATCATTGTGGTATCCCCATCCTATAAGGGTTCACTCCGACGGTGATGCGAGGGGACCTACGATCTCTAATGAGGATCGTGATGGAAGCTATGGGCCGTTAGAACCCTTTTCTTACTTAGTCTTTTAAAATAACGGTTTTTTGAAAAATATCCTTTTGAAAATTTCCATTAAGTTTTCCCTTCACTCAAAAATAAAATATCTAAATCGATTAAAATCTATTTGTTTAGGTTTATATATTTTGAGAGATTTTTCCATGGACTAATTATATTTAAGTTAAAAACTTAATGATTTCAAAAATTTTCCAAGTAAAACTTTCTAGAGACTTTGGTCTCAAGTTTATTTAACAAAAAAATTTTTCTTGTGCAAAAATAAAACAAAAATGGCTTTCTATTTTAACATACAAAAATATCTAAACCCAATATATTTTCTATGTCAAGGATTAAATCCTTCGAGAAAATATCTAAGGATTAATTTTTGTTTAGGTTAAAATAACAATTCTATTTGTAGAAAAATGTTTTTCTTGTCAAAAATATTCCCAAAAACTTTGGTCTTTTGAGAAAACGTGCACATAGGTACTTAAAAATAAATAGTATGCTAGAAAATAGTAAACGTTTTCATGCTTTTCCATTTTTAAACCTATGTGCCCAGATAATAGAATTAAACACATTAATTAATTAATTAATGGTCTTGTTTAATCCTAAAATCCCTTACAAATATTTTTCATACAAAAATATTCCATGAATATTAACTATTGTAAAAATATTAACTTCACCTGGTATGGACCCCAAAACAAAAAAGAAAAAGCAAGAAAATTACAAGGGAAAAAAAATTCCTTGGTCCACTACACCCGCTGCACTGGATTAAAGCCCTTTTGCACTACAATCCACAACACCCAAAGCACAGAACCAAACCTCGTGGGTGACCTATATGCAAACCGGATCCCAGACCCGAGCCGGCACTGGTTCGGGCAGCCTCAGCTAACACCGGTTCTAGTCTGACCAAGCACTCCTTTGATTTTCGCTTCAATTTTGTTCTGCGAATTTCCTCTGTTTTTCTGCGCAACTTCTGGCTGCGTTGGCTCTCCCATTTCAACCAAAATACAATGAAATCAACAAACCAACAACCGCCTATACCCATTTAGATTGGGTTTACACGATTTGCTAAGAAAAACAGTAAATTACAAATCTCCTATACCACTACTAGAGAGGTTTAACAGAAAATCTATTCATACCAAAATAGCGAAGGATCACAGTTTAATCACACATATATGTCCAGTTATATTCAACTAGAAGTATGCTTCCTATATTTTCACAAAACCTTAATGCTCTGGTACCAATTGAAGGTTTAAAGTGGGAAATCAAAGCACGTAGCAGAAGGAAAAAACTGAAAAACGAAGAACAAGAAACTCCCAGAATGGGTCCAGACTCTGAGGTAAATTTTTTTTTTACCTTTTCTTCTTGTTCTGAAAGCTGGAGGGACTAGAATGTGTGGAACTAGGGTAGGCATGCTGGTGGAAACCTCTGGTACAATTCCAGCAAGCCTCCTACTCCTTTGTGAATGTATGAACGCCAACCTCTCGATCTTCCATTATATAGCCTACTAATCCCGTTTGGTGAATAACTCACAGGCTAAAGAATTTTTCTTGGAGAAGGAAATGAGGCGTCTGCTTTTTTTTCACACCCGAAGAGGGGAAAAACAACTACGTTATTTTCTTAACCCTTAGAAAAGTAAAAACTACATCCTACTATATCCTCCTGTTTAACCTAAATAAAACCCTAGGTTTAACTGGATTGGCCTATTGGACTCTTAGTTTAGCCTTTTGGACTAAATTAATTATTTTAATTAGAACTAAATAAATGGCCCAATAAATAATTAATTTTTCAACCCAAATAAACTAGTCCAATTAACAATCTTATATTAGTTTAGTCCCAGGTCAATCTTTAATTATTCAAATTAGGCCAAAGCCCTAAACAATTAATTAATCCACGAAACTAATTTAAATAATTCTCTCTCTCCATAGACTTTTATTTTATTCTAGCCTAATAATTACATCAGACTACTTAAATAAAATAAATTCCATTTCATTTCATTTCAGACCAATTGCTTAGCCTATATTTATTTAGGACTCACGGTCTGTACTGGGGACCAAAAGACATACCGCCTTGGCTTCTAAAATGACCAAAATACCCTTACCATATAAATAGTTGTATTTTGAATTTTAAATATTTCTTAATATCACCATAAGAAAATATTGACCCCAAGGACAATGCTACGTTAGCAAAGTCTCCAACATACAGGTGTAATGACTAAAATACTGCTCAATATATCGCCGTACATTTAGAGAGGAAGAAATGTACTAACACCTCTTTAAATGACATCTACCATCATTAGGCTTCTAGTCCAATAATCCACCACTTCTTGGATTATTTTCTATTTCCAAGAGTGCTACCCTAAAGCAAACATCCAAGTCATGTTTCCTAGGGCCCTGGATATTTAGATCATTCAGACAACCATAAGTGGTGATACAATATAGAAACTATCTTGTACAAGTCTGTCTTAACTAACTAGTCAAACATACCCAACATGTAAGTATATTGGTTCTACAATAGAACCTCAACTATAGCATATCAAAGTACATGCATCCAGCTTCGTCAGATCACCAGCTCATACTGAAGATGTAGAGTACGAGTCCATGCTATAGCAGTAATAGTCTAGATTTCTAACATATATTACTTTTAGAAACAACTACTACTGATCCTGTTCTATGTATTCGAAATACACTTATTTCAGGATGTGAGTGGACTACTCACTAGCTAAAGGTAAGCCATTCTCCATTGGGAATTCATAACATAATAACATAAACATGATAAGTTTCCCATTCTCATCAATCAGTTATGATCGAACGTTTATATGTCAAGTAACCCGTGATCCGTACCTTATTGTGTAAAACCACCATTCACATGGACCACTTACTTAAACACAATGGGTCTTTTCCAAACATAATTGTGCACAAATAAAATGTAAATTCAGAAATAATTTCTGAAAATAAATTCTTTTATTAAACCATTCGATATTTACATCAAAAATCTAGTCTAAGAGAGCATATTTCCCAACAGATTGAATAGGGAAATAGGCAATTTGATAGAGTTGCACTCCTATATCCAACATGAGGATATGGTTCATGTCATTGTGAAGATTGAAAGGTAACTAAAGAGGAGAACCTTTGCTAAACCTACATTTCAAAATCTAAACACCAATTGCAAGATGCCCACTAAGAAGGATGAAGCACCCAAATCTTTCCAAAGTGAGTACAACATGCCAAGAAAATGATGGAAGCCTAGGGAATATTAGAAACCTAGGGAAGGTTAGAACAAAAATTAGGAAAAAACCATGCAGAGGCTACAATAGAATAGAAAGATCAAGTTCTTCAAGTGTCTTGGCTATGGGCATACTTGCTATGAGTGTCCAAGAAAAATGGCTATGTACACTAATCATTATGAAAAAGTCTCAACCAATGAAGAAGAAGAGGGAGAAAGATGCCAAGAAGACCAAGAAGAAAATATAGAAGAGGAAAGTGATGAATTGGATGTAGTTGGCAAAGAGTATTCCTTAGTTGGAGTCACAAGAAGATCATTGAGCTCTCAGGCCATTGAAGACCAAGACCATCAATAAAGAGAGAACATGTACAACATATGGTGTCTAATTAACAAAACCCCTTGTAGTGTTATTGTGGATAGTGGGAGTTGCACTAATGTGATTAGTGCAAGCTTGGTATGAAAAAGGCTTGGTATGAAATGGATTAAATACCCTAAACCATATAAGCTACAATGGTTGAATGATAATGGGGAATTGAGGGTTGATGAACAAGGCTTGGTATATTTTGAAATAGGGAGGTACAAAGATTATGTGCGATATAATGTGGTGCCTATGCAAGTGGGCCATTTACTCCTAGGGAGGCCTTAGCAATATGATGGGAATTTGAAGTATGATGGGAGGAAGAACACTTATTCTATTGTTAAAGAGAACTACAAATTTACTATAACCCCCATATGTAATACCCCACTACCTAGGCCCATTAGGGCCGGGGATGTCGCCCGTCCACAAGACAAGAGGTCTTTATAACTAGATCACACAAAATAAAATAAAAGAAATACTTTAAAATTAAACTTATTTCAACCCAACAATACATGAACAAATTCAAAAATAATTGTCTGCTATTGTCTCTCAAAAGCAATACGTAGGAAAAATAATAGAGTCTTCAATACATAAGAAACATTCTAGCTAATGACCTTCACAGTAGGATCGACCTGAAAACAAGGTATAAAAGGTGATAAGATAAAAATATCAGTAAGCCTGTGTGTGTTTTGAGTGTTTCAGGTAAAACAGTTCATGTATGCAAGTTGTAAAAGTTTCGTAAAAGAAAGTGTTGGCAAGCATTAAATAAATGTCGTAAATGAAGAGTAGTGTTTTTCCTTTCCAAAACATACATGTGCACACTAAATTCAACCACTCAAAAGAGGTAGCCATGGCACTACAATTTGTGCACCATGACAATATAACGATCAAAATGCCACACGTTGAGCATACTGACACAAGATAGGTGTACGGCCTACCAGGTGAGATACTCCTCCATCTCTACACCCCAAACTTACTGGTTGTCCACTCCGGAACACACAGTTCACTTGATTGAACTTGCTAGCTCGGACCAGTATGACCTACGGGATGGGCATCCTATCCGGGAAGGACTCACCCCTCAAAGGTGGCCACCTACTGAGAGACTTACTCTAACCCTTCAAAGACTAGTCCTAGTAGTCTACCGTTATTGAGTACTCAACGTTGTTTGTTCCACTTGGGAGAAAAAGTGATCATACAATGATTTACTTGAAAATTGCAATTATGGTTTCTAAACTTCTTACCAAGTTGGTTTTATGAAAATTTTAACTTTTTGTGTAAAATTGTTTTCTTAGTTTTAAATAGCTTACTTCATTGAAAGAAAAGGAAAATTGTCCATAACTGCTTTACAACAAAAATTCTCGAATACAATGAGTTGGCTTGCCAAATTTGGTCTTCAAATGACCCCATGCAAGGACATCCTTGATCCATTACTCTTCTTGAACTCAAAAATCCTCCAAGGTCAACCAAACCCGCCTGGGGTAAACACAAAGCATAAGATAACCTTCAGACCATATCTGCCTTACATAAATAATCGCTAGTTCAACTAGTCACAACCATAACTAACCATGACCATAGTGTCATGGGCTTTAATACTAGTTGATAAAGTATTTGATAAAATAAATCTAGCTTGATGAGTTAAAATAACTAGGGGTTCTAAAATAAATACTAATAAGTTATAGTTTTAAATAATAAATTATGAGTATTATTGCTAATAAATAAACTAGTATTAAATATTGGATAATACTAAGTCCTAAATAATATTGGTAAATGGTAATATTTAAGTAGTACTATTATTAGAAATAATAAATTACACTATAATTTTTAATTAATAATTACTAGATAATAAATAACCAGTAAAATTAATAATAAATGAATTATACTTAATTTTTAGTTAATCAATAATAAATAAACTTTAATATAAATAATATTTATGGATATAGGAAAAAGTTTTAGTAAGGCCACTTATTATACTCTACAAGGTCATTTGATATTAATTAATTTTAATATTTTATCTATATATATATATTAAATAAAATATTTTATTTATTTAACTAACAAAAATATTAATATTTTAATTAATATTCTATTTCCAAACCTCCCTAGCAATTTTGAATTTCCTAGGGAAAATATAATAATAATTCTAGTTAAAGTAATAAAATTTGTTAATAAAAACAATCTTAGAATTAACAAAGAAAATATTCTTTTACCATGATTTCCTATTGTTAGAAAAGATTCATGAACACATTCCCAAACATTAAATAATAAGCTAATCCATTCATTAACATATACTTGAATTAACACATACTAACACATCGTTAATCTCCTACAAGGCATAATCATCATCCATGGCTTTATTTAAAATTAAGAACATAATGGCCTAATCACCATTGGTGTCATAACATATAGCATGCATCAAACATCCATAAATCTCCTAACCATGATACACATATATTGATTCAAAAGAGAAATCCATGAGATCTAATCATACATTTCAACTCTCATGTCCTAACTCCATCCCCTTCATCCATATACATATACTCAACCCCCATTTATATTCAATCTTCCTATAAACATCTAAGAGACATGAATTTAGAAATTAAAAGGAAGATTTAAGAAGAAATACTTCATAGATGATCACTTGATGTAGGTTTCTTGATTATTGAATGCCCACGCATTTGAAAGCCTTTGGTGTTCTGAAAAAAAACAACCATGGGTGATCATCACCATTTCGGCCAAGAGAGAGAGAGAGAGAGAGAGAGAGAGAGAGAGAGAGAGAGAGAGAGAGGGCATTAAAATGGAACATTAAAAGTTGAGTAGAAGAAAAAGAACTAAAAGGTCGTTCTTGTTTTACCTTTTGATGTTCTTGGAATCTTTAATAAAAAAAAAAGAAAACTAGTTTTGATCTGTTCAAAAATTTTGGTTTGCGTGATTTCGTGTTATAAAAACCAGAAAGGAAGACTAGGGACTAAATATGAGTGATTTGGAGTATTTGGTAGTGATTGGAGGTGTTTAGGATAGGTTTAGACTTGAAGAGGTGAAGTGTGTGTTCTTGGTGTTCTTGCGAGAGTTTGAGAGAAAATGGCTTGTGAATTTTAGGAATTGTTGTTGGCCGAATGGTCTTGTGTAGTTAGGAGTTTTGGTTTAGTAAGAAGGAGAGAGAAGTGTTCATTTTTTTTGAAATTCAAGTGGAGGAAAATGAGGAATTATTTGAGGTGGAGGATTAGTTAATGGTGGTTGTTTATGGAAGCTCTCTTGCTCTTCAATTGTGTAAGGCTAAACAAGCTAGGCTTAATGAAAAGAATGGAGGTTGTTTAGGTTATTAAGTTGGCCGAAACGTAGTCTATAATGGCAGAGAAATTCTGGTTTGATCATTTGCTACAAGAGTGTTTTAATGGAGCAAAAATTCTGGAATTAGTTTCAAATTCAAATGAGTTTTGGATAGAGTAATCTTAAGAGCTTTTTGAGGTGTGATCATGGAGTCCAAGCACTCAACGTTAGCATGTAAATCAATAGTGTTCTATCCATGGCTGAACAATGTCCAATTTTTAGAGGTTTGAATGAAAGCTTTTCGGCCTTTGCCTTGAGGAACCAAGCTAGAAATTTTCTTGTTTTCAATGCTTCCAAAGTACCTAGAATGAAGATGATTTTTGGTGCAGAATTTTCTGCTTTCTTTGGCCCGATTTGTAGCTGGTTTTTTAGGGTATTTGAAGGTCTTTTAATGGTGGTTTTCCAGCCTTTTTTCTAATGAAAAATAGAGGAAGTTCCAGATGTTCTTATGACTTAAAGGTGGCTGAAAAATCTAGCTTCAAGGCAGCAAATTTGCTGAAGGAAAAATTCTGGTTTACAAAGGTTGTGCAGTCTGAAAATTCTCATAATTTTTAGCCTTGAATCTCACATGAAATGACCATGATGTGTCCGAACTTGGGTGTAAAAATCATACAAAAACTAAGCACATTTCCAATCAAGTTTAAATTAAAACGTTAAATCCAAATCACACATATGAGCAAGCGTACTCATCATTAACCGAGCACAGGGTTCAAATGAGTGTCGATCCTCAAGGAATAAGTAGACATTAATTATCTTTCTTTCATTGTTTAACCAACTCGATAAAATAAAACCGAAATAAAATAAAATAAAATAAAATAAAAACAAAAATATATACATGTCAAGGATGTAGATTTATGCAATTCAAACCATTGATTAGACAACAATAATCTTAAAGTACCCAACCTCTACTAAAACTAATTATTCCATTAGCATCATGAAGAATTAAAGTAGACTCACTTCTTTCTCAATCCATGACTCCCTATCTTCTAGATAACTTAGTATCACATACTCTGTCTCAACCAGTCTTACCCAAAAGATGCATTAAACACAATTCTTTGATTAAGTCCCATTCTCAGGCAAACTTGACCCATGAAATTAACCAATTGAATCTATATTCTGGCAAACATCAATTAACCTTTAATTACTCTGTTCTTTCTATTAACCCTATTTTCAGGCAAGTTAAAAGGCAACAAATATGAAACAAACAATTTAAACTATCAACCCTATTCTCAAGCAAGTTAACGGCACAGTCAATTAATCTTGCAATCAACTCAAGTAATTAAATACCAAGAATAACAATCAGTTAATCAAAAGATGAAATATCTCTAAATACCATGAATATCTAAAACAATGTCAAATTACAATAAAACAATTAACATATCATTGTCAAGAAAAGAAAACAAAGGAAAGAAATAGATACTCATAGACAAGCCTTCTTCTTCTCCCTTTGAAAACTTTCGTGTACAATCCTCCCTAAACTATTTATCTCGAGAAAATATTGGTGATGGACTCTAAAATAAATCTAAGTCCTTACATTGTGCACCCCCCCCCCCCTTTTCTATGTACATTGGACTTTATTTATAGGCTTACAAAGTTCCTAAAAGAATCCTAAGTAAAGAAGAAGAAATTACCTAAATGTAATCCAAAACTAAAAAGAATAATAAAAGGTCTTAATGAAACTAAGGAAAAAAAAATCAAATAGTCCACCGCCTGTTAACTTTGTAGAATTGGAAATTTATTTGGACTTTTGTCTTCTTGTGCTGGAGATTTTGATATCCGGATTGGAATTGTGGAATCTGCTTAAATTAACTCCAATTGGAGCCATGCATAAGCTTGCTTAAGCTACCAAAAAATCCTTCTCTCGTTGTGTCGGCTCGCGTGGGCCACATCCAAATTGTTTCTTTTGATTCCTTTAAATCAGCTTTAATTGAAGCCACATCCAAGCCACTGAAATTTGCTGTTTCTTTCTTTGTTGTCGCAGTGGCTCAATTGAGCCGCTTCCCTTGCTTCGGCTCAATTGAGCCGCAAGTCACCAAATTCCACCGAAAGTCTTTCTTGCTGATTTCAATTTCCTTTTGTAGCCGCAATTGTTGACTTCCTTCTTTGCATTTGGGCCCACTAAAATTCATGCTTTTTATTTGTTTTGTTGCTACTGTCTTCATCTTGTTGTCGGCTCAATTGAGCCGTGAACCAAGCCAATTTTTCCATTGTCTTTTCCAATTTCAATTGTAGCTGAATTGCTCTGTTTCTTCCATGTTTTTCCAGTGGAAAACTAGCACCGGCTGTCCTTCTCGGAATCGGTGCCACCTATATTCTGCTTTGTGACAATTTTGCTTTATTTTATCCCTAAAATCTAAAATAATACACAAAATACCTTTTCAAGGGTAAAATCTCAAATATGAAGAAATATGACTAGTTATTTCACAAAATGTATCACAAAATAATATCAAATAACTAGGAAAAATATGACTAATTTAGGCCCTATTAGACCATTTTTCTGGCAGCAAATGGGGTAAGAATGTTGGCTGAACTTTCGAAAATAACCTTGCAGAAATTCTGGAAAATTTTCTAGATTTTTCCATTACCAAATCATGAACAAAATGAAGGTAGAATTGAAGGTATAACTATGGTGATTTATTTTCCTTGGAAACCTATCCTAACTCTCCTCCCTATTTTCAGCAATCCCCTATCCCTCAAAGCTGATTTTCGAATTTCAAGGCTAGGGGTTTATCACTTTTTTTTTTTTTTTTTTGGAATTAAAAGAATGGATTAAGGATAGTTTAATTTATAAAGATGTTAGAACAAGGCTAGAGAAATTAAAGGGGACAAGAATTCCTCTAGACCTCAAGCCAAATATTCTTTACCCAAATATTCTTTTTATCTAATCCTCAAGCCATCTTCCTATTTTGATCTCAAGTGAAATTACCTTTTTACCCTTCCTACCCAGCAAGAATAAATAAGCCATTTAACATATAAACCACAATTCTAAGGCACATAAAATCATTCAAATAGTATATTTTTATGCAGAATGACATGATATACATCTCATCCCCCTTACTATAAGGTTGGCTTTAGGTGGGGTTTCACACCACGCCCCCAAGTAAGGTGAACAAAGACTAAAGAGAGGGAAAGCGAAAAGAAAAAAGGAGCACAATTTGCCAAACAAAAACAAGAGTTAGAGAGAAAAGAACAAGAGAGGAAAGAGAAAGAGTTTAGGGAGAGAATAGGAAAACAAGTGCCTTTGACCATCATGGATGGGAGTGAGCAAGGACAAGAGAGGGAATGCGAAAGAAGAGTGAATTATTTTATAAAAGGGAATGAGATCATGGAGGCAATAGAAGTTGAGGAACCAGTTATCCTTCTTATTTGCAAAGGATCTTATGTTTCTACTAATGAATCTACCTGATCTGTGCCTAATGAAATTGCAGCTATTCTCCAAGAGTTTAATGATGTTTTCCCAACGAAGGTGCCTGAAGGATTGCCACCCTTAAGAGGAATTGAGCACCAAAAAGACTTTATGCTCGGAGTTGTCATCCCCAACTGACCGGCCTGTAGAACTAATCCAGAGGAGGCCAAGAAACTACAAAAGCAAGCGGAGGAATTGCTTGAGAAGTAACATGTGAGAGATAGCCTAAGCCTATGTACAGTTTTTATTCTCTAGGTTCACAAAAAGATACGACTTGGTGCATGTGTGTAGATTATCGTGCCATGAACAATATTATGATTAAGTATTGCTATACTATTCCTAAAGTAGATGACTTGCTTGATGAATTGTTTGGTGCATGCATTTTTCTAAAATTGATTTGAAATTCAGTTATCACTAAATTAGGATTAGGGAAGGGGATGAATGGAAAGCAGCTTTCGAAATAAACTAAGGATTGTATGAGTGACTTGTTATGCCTTTTGGGTTTTCTAATGCTCCTAGCACTTTTATGCGTTTGATGTATCATGTTCTAACAGAGTTCACTGGAAAAATTATTGTTGTGTACTTTAATGATATATTAATATATAGCAAATCATATGTGGATCATTTGAATCATCTTTAATGTGTGCTTGTTACTATTAGAAGGGAGAGATTGTTTGCTAACTTGGAATAATGCTCTTTCTATTTGGAGAGGGTTACATTCGTTGGGTATGTTGTGAGTGCTAAAGAGATTGAGGTTGATGAGGAAGAGAGTGAGAGCCATTCAAGATTGGCCCACTCTGACCACCATTACCTAAGTTTGCAGTTTTCATGGGCTAACTAGCTTTTATAGGAGATGCGTCAAGAACTTTAGCACCTTAGCAGCCCTAATATAACACCCCACTACCTGCATACCCTATTAGGGCTGGGGATGTCGCCCCGTCCTAAAGACAAGGGATCTTTATAACTAGGACTCACAAAATAAATAAAATAAATAATCCAAATTTAAACTTATTACAACCCAAATAATACATGAACAATTCTCAAAATAAATAAATGTCTGCTAGAGTCTCTCAAAATGAAATACATTAGAAAAAAAAAGTAAGTCTTCAAAACAAAAGTAATCTCTAATCAATAATCTTCACAGTAGGATCTACCTCAAAGTATGATATAAATAGGTGGTGAGACATAAATCTGTGTAAGCCCGTGTGTTCTTTAGGTGTTTCAGGTAGAACAGTCCATGTATGCAAGTTAAGAAATTCTCGTAAAAGTAAAGTACTGGCAAGTCTCAAATAAATTTCACAAGTAAGGAGTGGTGTTTTCCTTTCAAAAGCTAGACATGTATACAATAAAATCAACCACTCAAAAGAAGTAGCCATGGCACCACACTTTGTGCATACTGACACAAGGTAGGTGTACGGCCTACTAGGTAAGATACTCCTCCATCTCTACACCCAAACTTACCAATTGTCCACTCTGAAAATACACAGTCTACTTGATTGTATTTGCAAGCTCAGACCGGCATGATCTACAGAACTGGCATCCTATATGGGAATGACTCACCCCTCAGAGATGGTCACCTACTGAGAGACTTAACCTAACCCTTCAAAGATTAGTCCTAGTAGTCTACCCTTTTTTAGTACTCAACATTGTATACGTCCCTTTTGGGACAAAAAAGAACCATTCAATGCATTTTCTTTGAAATAGCAATTATGGTTTCACAATGTTCTTGTCAAAGTTGGAGTTGAGAAAGTTTTGCATTTTGTGTAAAATTGCTTGTTCAACTTGAATTTTTTTGGTGGACTGGAAAAGAAAAGGAAATTTTGTTCGTAATTTCATCCATAGTACATTTTCACATATACATCATGTTTGACTTGCCAAAACGATCTTGATCTTCAAATAGCTTCATGCAAGGGCTTACTTGACCTCTTGTTTTTCTTGGGTACAATAGCCTTCCAAGATGGTTCAAGGTAAACTAGCCTCGCATGGGATAAATATAAGGTATATGTCCCAATATCCAGACAACACTCACTTTATATAAATAATTCTTAGCCTAACATACTTAAGCTCAACTAGTTACAATAACATCTAGTTATGACAACAGTGCCTTAAGATTTAACACTAGTTGATAAAGTATTTTATAGAATAAGATTAACTTGATAGGTTAAAATAAAGTAGCTTCTATAAATAAAAATAACAAATTGTAAAAATATTTATTTATTAACAAATTATTATTATTATTAATTATAAATAAAATTAGTATTTCATCCATTTCAAAATACTTGTTAATAAAACTTTTTGTTTTGTTTCAAAATACTTGTTCATGTACAAATTTCGAGAACTAATGATTAGTTTATTCCCATTTTTCCATATTTATTCTAAGTCAACTGTACAACTTTTCAAAACTCCTCTTTCTTCTTACTTCTTGTAAATTTTTACCAACCAATAACTGTCATATTTTTAACATGGGTAGAATAGGAACTTTATCTAAATTGAAGTATTATTTTCAACACCCTTAATTTGTGTGCAAAAGGTTTCATAAACAAGTATTTTGAAATGGATGGAGTAATAAATAATAAGTACTATTAATAATAAATTATAAAAACATTTCTAATAGTAAATAATAGTAATAATAAATAATAATTGCCAATAATATTTATTATTATAAATACAATAAATTTAAAAGATATTGATATTGTATTAATAAATTATTATTATTATTTACATTAAATAACACTTAATAAGAATAATATTTATTGTTTATCTAATAAAATAATAATATTTTAAGTAATTATTAAATTTGAAAATATAAAATGTTGTCCGAAATCAATAAACTAAACTAAACGTTGATTCTAATTCTATTATTAGTAATAATGATAATATCAATAATACTAATAATAATAAAAGTAGTTCTCATAATAATTTTTAATGACCATTGTGAATTACTAGTACAAAAAATTTATATATATTCATACACATATATATATTTAATAAATAACATGGTGATTTGCCCACAAATAGACTTGTATTAGCAATACTATTATCTAAGGATTTATTTCACAACAAAAATTAACATCATGAAGGCATAATCAACAATGGTGGTATAATGTCTATCATACATCAAAACATTCATACTATAGACATAAAGCCCTCAATCAGAATGAAAATGTGATGATCCGAAAGCATAATCCAACAATAGCTCTTAAGCCTCAATATTCATTACAATCCTATTTTCATGTCTTAAAATCATTTCCTTCACCCACATACATATCTCCACCCCAACACTATTTGATCAATCCATTAAATCCGTCACGTAAAAGCCTTGAGTTTCAAAATTTAAGGAGAGGATCAAGAAAGAAATACTTGTTTTGATGATCGTTAGTTGAAGATATCGTCATGTCCAACAAAGATCCTTCAGTGCTTGAAAGGTCCTTTATTAGTTGAAGTGTATTTAAGAATGGCTACCAATAGTTAGGCTAATAGCGAGAAAGAGAGAGAGAAAGAGAGGTTATGATGATAATGAAATGGTGTTGAAGAAGTGAAGATGTGATGTGTCTGGACTTGGGTATAAAAATCATACAAAAATTAAGCACATTCCCAATCAAGTTTAAATTAAAACGTTAAACCTAAATCACACATATGAGCAAGCGTACTCATCATTAACCGAGCATAGGGTTCAAACGAGTGTCGATCCTCAAGGAACAAGTAGACATTAATTACCTTTATTTCATTATTTAACCGACTCGATAAAACAAAATAGAAATAAAATAAAATAAAGAAAATAAAAACAAAAATATATCTACGTCAAGGATGTAGATTTATGTAATTCAAACCATTGATTAGACAACTATGATCTTAAAGTACCCAACCTCTATCATAACAAATTATTCTCTTGGAATCATGAAGAATTAAAATAGACTCACCTCTTTCTCAATTCATGAATCCCTATCTTCTAGGTAACTTAGTATCATATACTCTGTCTCAACCAGTCTTACCCAAAATATGCATTAAACACAATTCTTTGATTAAGTCCCATTCTCAGGAAAACTTAACCCATGAAATTAACCTATTAAATCCATATTCTGGCAGATATCAATTAATCTTTAATTACTCTATTCTTGCAATTAACCCCATTTTCAGGCAAGTTAAAAGGCAATAATTATGAAATCAATCAATTTAAACCATTAACCCTATTCTCAAGCAAGTTAACGGCATAATCAATTAATCTCGCAATCAACCCTAGTAATTAAATACCAAGAATAATAATCAGTTAATCAAAAGATGAAATAACTCTAAATACCTTGAACGTCTAAACCAATGTCAAATTACAAAAAAGCAATTAAAACACCATTGTCAAGAAAAGAAAAGAAAGTAAAAGAAAGCACTCATAGACAAGCCTCATTCTTCTTCCTTTGAAGAACTTCTTGTACAACGCTCATTAAATTGAAGAATTTCTCCTCGGATTGAGTGATTTTCTATTATGAATAATGAATTCTCCCATTTTTCCTTGTGTTTTTCATCTATTTATAGGCTTAAGAAGTACCTAAGCTCGTAGGTACAAAGTTCTTGGCCGAGTAGAAGTTGGAAGATAGTAAAACTCCTCAGGTTTCCAAAAACGCGTAGAAAAATTGCAGCACCGCCTTAAGGATAGAACAAGTCGGTGCCGCCTTGGTCCTTCAGAGCTAGTGCCTCATGTGTTCTACTTCTCCACTTGTTTGCCAATTTTTCTCCAAATTTTGAGCATAAGTTCTAGAATTCAGCCGGCGCCGGTTCCAGCCTTACAGCCGGCGCCGCCTCTGCTCTGTTTCGCGACGGTTTTGCTTCGTTTTACCCAAAAATCTGAAATAATGAACAAAACACCTTTCCAAGTGTAAAATCTCAAGTATGAAATAATATGATTAGTTATTGAACAAAGTGTATTATAAAAGAGCCTCAAATAACTAGGCAAAGTATGACTAATTTAGCCCATATCATACTCTCCCACACTTAGCTCTTTGCTTGTCCTCAAGCAAAGTATCAAGAACAAGTAGGAAAAATACAAGGTTTCAATCAAGTTACTCAATCAATTCCAAAACCATATCTTCAATGCTTTCTTCATTCATGAACATAAAACATATGATACTAAATCTTTTACAACCATTGCAAGACTTGTGTACTGATAAATGACTTAGTAGAACGATCTCAAACCATTGGAAAGAAGTTAGTTCAAAAAGAATATGCATTCTATATGCTTACTTTTCATACACTATCTCCACTAATCCGAGACATATCATGATTCTACTTAGATCAGGTAGGACTTTTAAGCTTGTAATGTAAGGCTAATGTCTTGTAATGTGGCTTAGCAAATGAAGGATATAGGAAAATCAAAAATCAAAGAAAAACTGAGAGTTAGCAAGAAAAGGGTAACCAAAATAAATCTATAATTTTCAACTCTTCTTGCTCTCCTATTCCAAGAAACAATCAAACCATAACCTTATATGACAAACCTTATGCACTTCAAGCAAATCTTGCATTGTTCTCTTTTTCTTTCCATTCTTCTTGTCATTAGCTCTTTTTTCTCACAAGATCACTCAATTTTCCAGCAATTGTGTCAAGTGTTTTATATAAACTTAATTTTTAGAGTTCAATCACCATCCTTTTTGTGATCTTTTTTTTTTCTTTCAATTCTCTTTTCTTTTACTCCTCTTTTGTTTTCACTGCTGCTGTTCTTTCTCATTTTTCAGCTCAAAATTTTTTTCTTTCTTCCTCAATTTTTTTAACTTCTTTCTTCCATTCTACTTCCTTTCCTTTCCCAGCTCCACTCGTAATTGATCCATGACTGAAAGTAACAAGTCATGATCTTTATCCCTGCATTCTTTCTCATTGTACAAGTAAGTTCTAGAATGCTCTATGAATTTTAGAGAAAAAACAAGTTTAAGAATAATGCAGAGCATTTTATCAAGAACAACTTCATCCAAGTGCGTGCAAAAAGTCATGCTTAAGCCATAAATGATCAATAACATATGCTCTATAATCCATCATAAAGACATGTATTAAAGAATATAGTTTGAAATCTCAAAGAAAGTCTGAAATTTTTTGAATTTTTTTAAAATTTCATAGGACCAAAAATATAAAGGAGAAGAGATATGAACGATAATACTTCCATGACAGGGTAGCTCGAATATTTCAAACTTTGTGCCCAAAATAAAATTGATAAAAACTTGGACAAAGTATATCACCAAACCTCTCCCCCACACTTAAATAGGATAATGTCCTCATTGGAAAAAAATAAACTCCAGAAAACATCTCCAAAGGGACTAAAAATAATAATGGGTGAGAAAGTTTAAGTAATACATCCCAAGTGCAATAAGGCTCCAATAGATAGCCAAGCTTGAGGTAAAGAAAAGGGCTTGTCCGAGAGAACTTTATTCCTGAAAAATAAAACAAAAATAAAAGAACAAAGAAAATAATAATAAAATAAAAACAGACCTAAATAAAAGAAAAAAAAACTAAAGAAAAAGACTAAAATAATACACAAATAAAATAAAACAACAACTCTCTACACCCATCATACTTTCTCATCAAACCTTTTGAAAAGAATTAAAGCTCAAAGTAGAAGATAGGAATAATGAATGAAGAAAGAATGGAGGCTTTTGAAAATTAGAAGGTTCAAGAAAATGACTTGTCTCAGCAAAACCAAACATATAAACCTCATTCTCTAACATTCCTTTAGACACATAAATATCTTTTTCAACATATAAGTGCACAGGGCATCTAAAGAATGCATCAACTTTGAAATCATCAATTAACCCTCCAAAACAATTTTTTCAATTAAAATTTCCTTTTAAACTTAGCATTTGAGTTCCTAAACATGGGATTGGGAAATCTTTACCTTTCAATGCTTCTATAAATACCAAGTTACCTCCTTGAAATTGGGGTGAAGGGTAGAATTCATCAACATCCTCAAAGGGTTTCATAGAATGAATGATAAATCCAACTTCGTGAGGCATGTTAAACTCCAAACATCAGCATTAGGACCATTGTTCTCCAACAAGTGAGAAGAGCCTAAGAAATCATGTGACAAAGAAATATTAGAATTATGAGCACATAGAGTAGAATCAAATACTTCTCTTGCCACATTATGCAATTGTCCCTCATAGCCTCTCCTTTTTTTTTTCATGGTCAATTATACGGGCTAGTATAAACTCATGAGTCTACTTAATAATTTTAACTAATTATTTCCTTTAATCACACAGACGTTGGGAAGGTTCTTCATACCACTGAATAGATGAATTTGTATTGGCAAGCAAAGAATTCACTAACACTTCTAATGACGTCTCACTAAAAACATCAATGTTAGCTTGTAATTTTGCCAATATATCATCAATGCTGATTTTTTTTTTTTAAATTCAAGAAAAATGATGAACATGCAATAATGATGAATAATGCAATTTAATTCATCAAGACATTATAAAAAGAACAAAACAAAATGACCAAAATAAAAATTGTTTCAAACAGCAAAAATGACTTCACCGTTTTCCACGGCCTACACCTATAAAAGACAAGAAGAAAATTAGATAACCAAAATTCATATTTAAAACAAAATTAAAAGAAGAAAAAGTTAGTAAAATTAAATAACTAAATATACAATATATACAAACATACAAAGACAAGTTAGTGATTATGAACATGTATATACCTATTTACATATTTACAACATATAGCGAAATTACAATACAATTATACAAACAACAACATAGCCACTTCTTCATACAAGGAATGTATATACATATTGACATATTTACTTATTTACATATTTACATAGTTAAATCAACAATGTCCAAGCTTTCAAGCAATTGTTCCCCGGCAACGACACCAAAAACATGATATGTCTGGACATGGATATAAAAATCATACAAAAACTAAGTACATTCCCAATCAAGTTTAAATTAAAACGTTAAACCCAAATCACACATATGAGTAAGTGTACTTATCATTAACTGAGCATAGGGTTCAAACGAGTGTCGATCCTCAAGTAATAAGTAGACATTAATTACCTTTCTTTCATTGTTTAACCGACTCGATAAAATAAAACCGAAATAAAATAAAATAAAGAAAATATGAAGAATTATGAAGAATTATTCTCTTAGCATTATGAAGAATTAAAATAGACTCACTTCTTTCTCAATCCATGAATTCCTGTCTTCTAGGTAACTTAGTATCACATACTCTATCTCAACCAGTCTTACCCAAAAGATGAATTAAACACAATTCTTTGATTAAGTCCCATTCTCAGGCAAACTTAACCCATGAAATTAACCAATTGAATCTATATTTTGACAGATATCAATTAACCTTTAATTACTCTGTTCTTGCAACTAACCCCATTTTCAAGCAAGTTAAAAGGCAACAATTGTGAAACCCCACCTAAAGCCAACCCTTGAGTAAGGGGGTTGGGATGCATATCATATTATTTTGCATGAATATATATATTTTTGAATGATTTTATGTGCATCAGAATTGTGATTTATGGGTTAAAAGGCTTAGTTATGCTTATTGAGTAGGAAGGGTAAAATCGTAATTTTGCTTGAGGTTAAAGTAGGAAGACAGCTTTTGGATTATATAAGATAAATATGTGAGTGAGAAAATAAGAACAAGAGTTGTTGTGGTTTAGTGGTTAAAGATTTGGAATTAGTCTCTAAAGTCATGAGTTCAAATCCCATCATTTAAGTTTTATCATGATTATCTTAATTAAGTTTGAATTTTTGTTTTCTTGCATTCCATGAAAATAGGAATGTTGTCTTAGGGGAGACATGAAGAGAATGTCATAATCTTATCATTGTGTCCTAAAAAGAATTCTAGAGGAATTATTGTCCTTTTTATTACCTCTAGCTTGTTCTAACCTTTTCATCAATTAAACTTGTTCAAAATTTATCAAAATTCATGGTCTTAATTCCAGAAAATTCAGCAATGATTCTTGGTCTTTGAATTTCGAAAAGAATCTTGTAGGTTGGGGATTTGATGGAAAATAGGAGAGGAGTTAGGGAAGGTTCCCAAGAGAAATTAATCACCATTGATGAACCTTCAAACTCCACTCCATTGTGTTCATAATTTTCATGAAAGAAAACTGGAAATTTTCCAGATTCTTGGCAGCCTAACCTTCGAAAATCTTAGCCATCTTTCTTACTCAATTGTTGTTGGAAAATGGCCAATTTATTCAGATTGAGGAACTGAAAATTCTGTGCAATTCGGACTGCACAAAAAGCTGCACAAACCAGGAAAAAATTCTGGGCAGTTTCGCAACCTTCAAACCAGAAAATGAAGCTGTTCTATCCCACCTTCAAGCCAGCAAAACTTCTCTTCTTTTTGCCCATAAAGAGGGCTGGAAAACCTGCTTTAAAGGACCCTTGAACACCTCTCAAAACCTCTGCAAATGGGCTGAAGATTTGCAGAAAACCGCACAGGAAAATTTGCAGCAAACATTCGAAACATGAGCACCTTGAAACTAGAATTTTTCCAGCTTGGTTCCCTTCAAGCCTTGGCCGAACACCACCCTCCAACCTCTGTAAATTAACCCTTGTTTAGCCATGAACTGAAAACCATTACCCTCTCCACTTACCTTGCACAATTGGACTCCATAATCACACCTCAAATCTCTCCTACAATCACTCCATTCAAACTTCCATTTGAACTTCAAATTTTCTAGATTTTTTCTCCATGAAAACACCCTTGTACTAAGCTATACAACCAGAATTCCTCTGCCATTTAAGCTCTGAATTTTGTCCAGACTTAAGCTTTATCAGACCTCATTCATTTCAGCAAACCAAACCAAACCAGCCGACACCATTGAAGCTCCAAGAAAACCTTCATCAAACAAACACCATTAACATATCCTATACCTCAAACCACTCCTCAAACACACTCCATTTGAATTTCAAATGATCAGATTTTTCTCTCCCTCTCTAAGCTAAACTGAAACCCCTGAATTCCCTAAACTATTCAGTCTACACTCTCCAGAAATCCATCCATCATTTTCCCTCAAATTCTCTCCATCTTCACTAAGAACACCAAGAACACACACTACTTTTCTTCAAGCCAAAACCCGCTCTAAACACCTCTAATCCATCTCAAAAACTCCAGAATACTCCTACATACTCTGTAGAGTTCATTCATGGAATTTATAACATCAAATCTCAAAAATAAAAATTAGCATTTGGATCAAAACCAGTTTTTTTTTCCCTTGAAGTCTCAAGAACATCATCAAGGTAACTAAGAACAATCCCTTTGTTCATCTTCTTCCATTTAATCCTCTATATATCTTTCTAATGCTCTCTCTCTCTCTCTCTCTCTCTCTCTCTCTCTCCCTACCGAAATGGTTGATCAACCATCAACTATGGCTATTTTTCCGTTGGATCACTCAAGACTCTCCGTCGCGCGTGGACCTTCTTTTGTCTTCATCAAAGTAATCGACAATCAAGTATTCATTCTTAAATCCTTCTTTTTAAATTCTGAAATCATGTCTCTTAGGTGTTGATAGGGGGGATAGAATATGAATGGGAGATTGAGTATATGCATGTGGATTAGGGGAATGGAGTTTAGGCTTGAGGATTGTTGTATATGACTAGGTTGTATGTATTTTCCTGTTGAATCGATGTATGTTCTTTGTGCTTAATGAATTTTATGGATGTTTGAAGCATGTTAGACATCATGACACCAAAGGTGATTAGGCTCTTATATTTCATTTTCCTTTGAAGCCATTAATGATGATTATGCCTAGAAGGAAATTAGCCTTGTGATAGTATGTGATAATTTGAGCATGTGTTCATGAATGGATTGGTTTATTATTTGATGTTGGAGAATGTATTTATGAATCTCTTCTAGCAATAGGGAAATCATGGTAGAAGATTATTTTCTTGTTAAGTCTAGGTTATTTTTAATAGCAAAATTTTATTACTTTAATTAGAATTACCACTATATTTTTCTATAAAATTCGAAACTTTAGGAAGATTTGGATTGGTTCATTAATTAAAATATTAATATTTTCCTTATGAAATGAATGAGATCTTTTATTAAAAATAATATATATATATATATATATATAGTAATAAATATTTTATAATAAATAAAATATTAGAATTAATGACCTTGTAGACCTTAGTTCAAACTTTTACTTATAGTCCTAAATATTATTTATATTAAAATCTATTTGTTATTTATTAAATAAAAATTTAATATAATTCATTTATTAATAATTTTATTTATTACTAATTATTTATTATCTATTAAAAATTAATTAAAATTATTCGTAATTTATTGTTTATTTATAATAAAACTATTTTTTAAAAAAAATTATCATTTATTAATATTATTTAGGGCTTAGTATTATTCAATATTCAAACATTAGTTTATTTGTTAATAATAGCACTCAAGAATTATTAAATGAGTCTATAATTTATTAGCAATCATTTTAAAACCCCTAGTTATTTCAACTCATCAAACTAGACTTATTTTATAAAATTCTTTATCAGCTAGCCTTAAAGTTTAGGACAGCAGGGTCATGATGGTAATAGGTTGAACTAGGATTATTTTGTGTAAGTGAATTTAGCTTGAGTATAACCTTATGTTTTGTGTTTACCCCAGGTGGGGTTAGGTCAGCCTTGGAAGACCTTTGAATTCAAGCAAGCAAATGATCAGGTAAGCTCCTGCATAAAACTTGTTTGTTGTAAAAGGTTACCATGGCAAGCTAAATACGAAGTATGTGAATACTGATTTGGTAAAGGCAATTAAGGACTGTTTCTTTTCTTGATTTAGTCAAACCAATTATTTGAAAATTTTCAAAGCAGTTTTACTCAAACACTAAACTATTTCTAAAACTGATTTTGGCATGGACTTTAGAAACCCTTGATTGCCATTTTCAAGCAAAGCTATATTTTATCAGTTTTCTCCCAAGTGGGACAATCAAACGTTGAGTACTCAATAAGGGTAGGCTAGTAGTACTAGTTTTGAAGAGCAAGAGTGAGTCTTCTGGCAGGAGACCACCTTCAGAAGATAAACTCAACTTAGAGAAACGTCAGTACTACTTAGTCACGCCGGTCCGAGCTAGCAGTTTTCAGTCATGTGGACTGTGTGTTGCCGGAGTGGACAACCGGTTTCTTTGGGTATAGAGAAGGAAGAGTATCTTACCCGGTCGGCCGATCACCTACCTTTTGTCAGTCTGCACAAAGTGTGGCATTCTGACCGGCAGTATGCTCAACGTGTGGCATACTGACCATGTGGACATGGGGCCCAACGTGTGGTAACCCATGACCACCATGTTGAGTGGTTGATTTTATTGAACATGTAAGGTTGGAAAAGCCAAAACACCACTCTTGATTTGACTATTATTTATTGCTTGCCAGTATTTCTCTTACGAAGATTTTATACTTTGCATTCGCGAACTGTTTTCACTAAACACCCAAAGCACACATGGACTTACTGAGATTTTTATCTCATCACTCTTTTTACCATGATTTCAGGTCGATACTACTGTGGGGATGAGTAGCTAGTGTTGTCTGTCTTGGAAGAGATGTTGTTATCTATTTTGATGTAATGCTTTGGGAAGTTGAGAGTGAATAATTTTTATTCCTGGATTTGTTTTGAATTCTTAGATTGTAATAAGTTTTAAGTTTAACGTACTATTTTTATTCTACTATTTTGATTGTGTGACCTAGTTATAAAGAGCCCTTGTCCTTTGGAAGGGGCGACATCCCCGGCCCTGTAGGGCCTAGATAGTGGGGTGTTACAACAATTATGAAATCAATCAATTTAAACCATTAACCTTATTCTCAAGCAAGTTAATGGCACAATCAATTAATCTCGCAATCAACCGTAGTAATTAAATACCAAGAATAATAATAAGTTAATCAAAAGGTGAAACAACTCTAAATACCATGAACGTCTAAAGTAATGCCAAATTACAATAAAACAATTAAAACACCATTGTTAAGAAAAGAAAACAAAGTAAAAGAAAGCACTCATAGACAAGCCTCATTCTTCTTCCTTTGAAGACCTTCTTATACAACCCTTCTTGAATTGAAGAATTCCTCCTTAGATTGAGTGATTTTCTATGATGAATAATGAAATCTCCCATTTTTCCTTGTGTTTTTCTTCTATTTATAGGCTTAAGAAGTACCTAAACTCGTAGGTACAAAGTTCTTAGCCAAGGAGAAGTTGGAAAATACTAAAACTCCTCAGGTTTCCAAAAACGCGTAGAAAAATTGCAGCGCCGCCTCAAGGACAAAACACAGCCGACGCCGCATTGGTCCTTTGGAGCCGGCGCCGCCTGTGTTCTGCTTCTCCACTTGTTCGCCGATTTTTCTCCAAATTTTGCGCGTAAGTTCCATAATTCAGCCAGTGCTGGTTCCAGCCTTACAGCCGGTGCCGCCTCTGCTTTGTTTCGCGACGGTTTTGCTTCGTTTTACCCAGAAATCTGAAATAATGAACAAAATACCTTTCCAAGGGTAAAATCTCAAATATGAAAGAATATGACTAGTTATTAAACAAAATGTATTATAAAAGAGCCTCAAATAACTAGGCAAAGTATGACTAGTTTAGCCCCTATCAAGATGGTTCAAGGTGATTAAATTTTCCTTCTTGATGTTCTTGTTTTTCTTGGACAAATGCTCATTTGATATGAATAGAAGATCAGTTTTTGTGTTTTTGATGTTATGGAGTGGCCTATGAGTGAGTATAGACCAAATCCTAGTTTGTTTGAGGGTTCTTGTAGTGATTTATGTTGAATAAAGGTGATTGTAGGTTGAAGCAGTTTAGTGTATGTTCTTGGTGTTCTAGAGAACTTAAGAGGAAATTGGGAGAAAATAGTTTGTGAGTGTTTTGTGTATGATGGCCGAATGGCCAAGCTAAGGGAGGAGTTTTGGTTATCCTTGGGGAAGAAAGAGATTTGACAAATTCGAATTTCAAATAAAGGAAATTGTGGTGATGTTTGATGTAGAAGACTGGGTAATAGTGTTTTCTTTTTTGAAGGTTTCCTGTCCTTTAATGGTGGGTGGCTAGACTAGCTATGTTTTGATCATGAAATGAAGGATGGTTCTAGCCTTAAAGCTAGCCAAAAATGGCTGTATAATAGCACAGAAAATTTGGATATAATCCTCTAGCTAGATAAGTGTTTAATGGAAGAAAATCTGGATTTTAATTTTCATGTTTGAAAAGTTTTTAATGGAGTAAAGATAGGAGTGTTTTGAGATGTGTTAATGGAGTCCTAATGGCCATGGTAGATGAAGAAACCAAGGTGTTCTATCCATAGCTGCAAGGAATATGAAGATGGATGATGAAGAAATCGGTTCTTGGTTTGATAGGCAAGCTGGAAAAAAATCTGTAATTTAAGCTATAAATAGGTTCTTGCTTAAGATTTGGAATGGTTTTGAGCAGAATTTTTGAACTACTTTGAAATGGATTTGCATCAGAAATCTAGGAGTGTTTGAAGGTCCATTAATGGTGGTTTACCAGCCACCATCTTGGAGAGGAAAGAGGAATGTTTAAGGTGTTCTTATGCAAAATGGATGGCTCAGTATTCATGCCCAAATCTTGGTTGTTAGAAGGAAAATTTCTGGTTTGGTTAGGCTTTGTTGAAGCTGTGAAATTCCACGGATTTTCAGCTTTCATCTTTTCACAAAATGGTTGGTGGCTAGCATGAATTGTGTAGGTAATGCTTGCTGCAATTATCAAAACTCAGGTAAGAGGAATTTTTGGAAAATTTTCAAGATTTTAACAAAAACAAGAATAAGAAGAAAATGGAGTTCTTTGAAGAATAGCTATGAAGATTTAATTGAAAACCTCATCCTATTTTTCTTCCTCAAATTCGGCTATCCTTCTATCCCCAAGATCTGGAATTTTCGAAACTTCAATCTAAGAATTATCCAAGACATTTTATAGAAATTGAAAAGAATTAATGAAATAGCAGTAGTTTAAATTTAAATAGGTTAGGACAAGGCTTGCTAAAATAATGGAGGCAAAAAATCTTCTAGATTCCTTTTAGGACAAGATCACATGGTTAGGACATTACTATTTTTTCTTCCCTATGACAGCATTCCTAGCTTTAAGGAATGCCAGAAATAGAAAAATTCAAATATTGGTTAGGATAATTATGAATAAAACATAGGCGATGAATTAAATCACAAAGATGTAATCACTCAACCACATTAACTCTTGTTCTTATTTTCCCAACCAAATTCTATTCCTATCTAAGCCTCAAGCCTTCTTCCTATTTCGACCTCAAGCAAAATTCCCTTTTCACCCTTACACACAACAAGCATAAATAAACCTTGTATCCTATGTACCACATTTTTAAGGCACACGAAATTATTGAACGAATATATTTTATGCAAGAAGTTATGATATGCACCCCATCTATCAAACTCTAGGGTCATTTTAGATGGGTTTTCACATCCTCTCCTCTTTAGAAGAAATTCGTTCTGAAATTCAACATGTACTTTTATCTCAAGTCGGGGTATTTCTGCTTCACCTATTCTTCTATTTCCCACGTGGCATCTTGAGTGCCATGATTCTCCCATTGCACCTTCACCATTGGTATCTATTTATTCTAGAGAGTCTCAATACTTTGATCTAAAATTCTAATGGGTTTCTCCTTGTAACTCAAGTTAGGTTGTAATACCAATGGTTCATTGTTCGAAACATGTCCCGAGTTGGCATTGTACTTCTTCAGCTGAGACACATGGAATACATCATTGATTGTCAAACCATCTAGCAGATCTGACTAATATGCAACTGGTCCAATTCTTTCCATGATTGCAAACGATCCCAAATATCTTGGATTCAGGTTTCCACCTTTTCGATACTTCAATATTCCCCTACTCGGAGTCAACCTCAAAAACATAATGTCTCTTACATAGAATTCCAACTCTCTTCCCCTATTATCCGTGTAACGTTTTTGCCGACTTTAAGCCACTTTCAACCTTTCCCTTATCAGCTTCGCCTTGTCTAATATTTCTTTAATGCATACTTTTCCAGACTTGCTTATGTAACCGTCTTCCGACTAACTCCAGTGTAAAGGCACTTGATACTTACGTCCAAATAACTCTTTATGCGAAGCCATACCAATCGAAAATTGGTAGCTATTATTAAAAGAAAATTCCACATATGTTACACAGTCAATCCATTTATCCCTAAAATCTAATACACATGTTCTTAGCATATCTTCCAATATCCGAATAATCCTTTATGACTAACCATCAGTTTGTAGGTGTACTGTCGTATTGAACTTCAGATTAGAAACTATTGAATCTTGAAACTTGGCCCAAAATTGGGATGTAAACCTTGGTCTTGGTCTGACATAATACTTGGAGGCACTCCATGCAATCTAACTATCTCCCGCACATATGTTTAAGCTAACTTTTCCAATGAGTCCCTTACATTTACCAGAATAAAATGCACCGACTAAGTTAATATGTCCACCACTACCCATATGGCATCCTTTTGGGTCTTTGCCATAGGTAGTCTAGGAACAAAGTCCATTGTCACCTCTTCCAATTTCCACTTTAGTATCGATAAATGTTGCAACACTCCTTTTGACTTTTTGTGCTCCTCTTTAACTTTCTAACAGGTCAGGCAGATAGAGACATATTTCACCACGTCATTCTTTATTCCAGGCCACCAATAGGCTTTTATCATGTCTTGATACATTTTTATTTCTCCCGGATGAATAGCATACTTGATTTATTGCGCCTCTTCTAAATTCTTATCCTTTAGTTGATGGACACACAAATGATCTCGAAAACACAACATTCCCTTCTCGTCTTGCTAAAAATCACTGCCTTCCCTCTTAAGTTCATTGTCATTGAAAAGTTGAAACTCTGCTTTACTTTGTTGTGCTTTGATGATTTCCTACCTTAGATCCAGAATCAGTCTCAGGTTGCTGAGATAACCTTTCCTTCTTGCACTTTTGTCATTCTATCCAACACTGCTTGAATCTCTTGAATTCTCAATCTAGCCATTTTGACTTTATGACTCAGGACATCAACAACTACGTTGGCCTTCCCTGGTGGTAGTTGACAGGACAATGATATTCCTCCAAAAATTACATCAATCTTTGCTGTCTCAATTTCAAATCCTTCAGAGTAAAAATATATTTCATACTCTTGTGGTCTATGAACACTATATTCTCGGCTCCATAGAAATAATGATGCCACTTCTTCAATGCAAACATAGTGGCAGCTAACTCCAAGTCATGTGTCAAATAATTGACTTTGTGAGGCTTCAACTACCAAAAGGTATAAGCTATTACCTTCCTATCCTGTATCAATATTGCTCCCAAACCTTCCTTAGAAGCATCAGTATACAACGCGTAGAGTTTATCTCCTTCTGGCAAACTCAACACTGGAGCCATCATTAACCTTCGCTTCAGTTCTAGAAACTCTTCTTGCATTTCACACTGCAAATAAAGGGCACATCCTTTCTCAACAATCAGGTTATAAGTGATGTGTAACACTCCACTACCTAGGCCCAACAGGACCGGGGATGTCTCTCCGTCTAAAGGACAAGGGGTCTTTATAACTAGGTCACACAAATGAAAATAAACAATACTTCAAAATTTAAACTTATTACAACCCAAAAATTCAAGAACAAATCCAAAATAAATTGTTCACTATTATCTCTCAAAGCAACATATAAAATAAATGTCATAGAGTCTTCAAGCAGGCAAAAATCTAGCTACTCATCCCCACAGCAGGATCAACCTGAAAATATGGCATAAAAAGTGACGAGATAAAAATCCTAGTAAGCCCGTGTGTGCTTTGAGTGTTTCTGGTAAACACTTCATGTATGCAAGTTGTAAAAGTTGATAAGAGAAGTTGCTGGCAAGCATTAAATAATGTTAAAAGTAAAGAGTGGCATTTTGCTTTTCCAGCTATACATGTGCACAATAAAAACAACCACTTAAATGGGCGGCCATGGGTTACCATATGTTGGGCCTGATGACCATATAACGGTCAGAAGGCCACACTTTGTGCCGACTAACAAAAAGTAGGTGTGTGGCCTACCGGGTAAGATACTCCTCCTTTTCTACACCCAAATATACTAGTTGTCCACTCTAGAAACACACAGTTCACATGACTAAAACTTGCTAGCTCGGACTGGCATGACTAAGTAGTACTGTTACTTCTCCAAGATGAGTTCATCTTCTGGAGGTAGCCTCCTGACAAAAGACTCGCTTTTGCTCTTCAAAACTAATACTACTAGCCTACCCTTATTGAGTACTCAATATTGATTATCCCACTGGGGATAAAACTGATAAAACATTGCTTTATTTGGAAGTAGCAATTAAGGGTTTCTAAAGTTCGTGTTAAAGTTGGTTTTAGAAAAAGTTTAGTGTTAGGGCAAAACTTCTTGTTGATTTTCAAATGATTTATTTGATTGAAACATGAAAGGAAACAGTCCTTAATTGCCTTTACAAAATGAGTGCCCATACACTTCGCGTTTGGCTTGCCATAGTAACCTTTTGTCATCAAATAAGTTTTATGGAAGAGCTTACCTGATGCTTTGCTTACAAATTCACAAGTCTTCCAAAGCTGACCAAACCCCGCCTGGGGTAAACCCAAGGCATATGGTTATACTCAAGCTATATTTGCTTCCATTAATAATCCTAGTTCAACTGATGACAACCATGACCCCAATATCCTAAGCTTTAAGGCTAGATGATAAAAGTTTTTATAAAATAAGTCTAGCTTGATAAATAAAAATAACTAGGGTTTGTAAAATAAATACTAATAAGTTATGGGTTCAAATACAAATCTTTAGTGTGGTTATAAATAAACTAAGGTTTAATTGATGAAGAATCCTAAGTCCTAGATGATAATATTAAAGTAAATAATAACTTATTACTAATCTCTTAATTAATAATTAATAGTTAGAAAATAATTAATAACAAATAAATTTTATTAAATTTTAATTAATAGATAATAAATAAATTTCAATAGATTTATGAATATATAACCTACAAAGGGTAATATTTTACCTACTATTATTATATATATTAAAGGCTTGATATATATATATATATATATATATCCTACATTTTATTAAACGATATATATATATATATATATCCTTTAATAAAATGTATCATTTATTTGGATGAAATATTACTATCCCATTTAATATTCCAAATCCAACTTCCTAGGGTTTTCGAAATTTTTGGAGGAAATCATAATATTAATTTTAATTAACGTAATAAAATTGGTCAATTAAAACGGCTTACGATCAACAAGGTCATGATCATTATTTTCCTATTGCTAACAAGAATCATGAACATAAAATCCAACATCAATCAACAAACTAATCTATTCGTGAATAAAGGCTTAAATCCAAACCTACTATCACATGGTCAAATCTCTACTAAGCATAATCATATTCATGGCTTCAATGAAAACAAGAGCATAATACCCTATTCACAAAAGGTGACATATTATCTAGCATGCTTAACCATCCATACTCACTCACGACATGAAGAGCTTGCATTGATGTACAAGACATATCATAAAACTTAACTATGGCAAAACATCTTCATGCTCTAATCTCAACTCCTTCATACAACACACATACTCAAACCATAATCTTATTCCATCATTTTCTAACAACATCTAAGAGACATGATTTTAGAATTAAAGAGAAGATTAAAGAGAAATACTTATTTGATGACTATCTCGATGAAGATTCAAGGAGATCCACACACTTGGAAGGCTTGAATCATCCAGGAAGGAAGAAGAAAAACAGCCATGGCTATAGCAACCATTCGGCCGAGAGAGACGAGAGAAAGAGAGAGAGAGAGAGAGAGGGAGAGAGAGAGAGAGAGAAAGTATTAGTATTAGTATATTATGTTAAAGATCGAAGGGAAAGAAGATGAACGACATCGTTATTGATTACCTTGATAGTGTTCTTAAGACTTCAACAAAATTCTGGTTTTTGATCCATTAGTAGATTTTTGTTTTCAAAATTTGATGTTATAAAATCTAGAAATGGACTCTAGGGAGTGAGTAGGTGTGATCTGGAGTTAATGGAAGGGTTTGGAGGTGTTTTAAGTGGTCTTAGACTTGGAGAGAGATGGAGAGAATTGGAAAGAGAGCTGGACGAAAGGCTGAAAGTGTTGGCCGAATGATTGAGGAATTCTTGTGATTTGATTTTAAGATTAGGGAGAAGGGGGAAAGCTGGGTTGTTTGAAATTCGAATGGAGTAATTCATGGAATATTTCAAGGTAGAAGATATGGTAATGATATTTGATTGATGGAAGCTCTTGGAAGCTACAATGGCCGACTGGTTTTGGTGTGAATTTGTTGAAATGTGTGAGGGTTGAAGGAGCTATAGGTTGGCCGAAATTGGGAGTGCAATGGTGGGAGGATTTCTGGTTGTTTAAAGCTTAATCCAAGGGAGTTTTCATAGAGCAATTGCTTGAATTTTTGAACTTTAATTGGAAGCTAGATTGGAGTAATTGAAAGAGGAATTCAAGGGGTGGCTATGGAGTCCAATCGTGTAGGTCAGTGGAGGTGGGTGATGGAGTTCAATTCATGGCTGACAAAGGTTAATTTCATAGAAGTTTGAAGGGGGAGAGCTAGGCTAGTTTCTGGTTGGTCATTTGAATGGTTTGCTGGAATTTTTGTGCAATTTTTTCTACAATGATCTAACCAATTTGTAGAGAGTTTGGAGCGGTATTTTAGGTTCCTTTAAGGCTAGTTTGCAGCCTTCATTATGGAGGAAAGTCAGAGGTGAATTACTGGTTTGAAGGCTAAAGAAACAACTTTGATTGTTGGCCTGCCATGCTGCGAAACTGTCCCGAAATTTTTCCTGGTTTGCACAGCTTTGTGCAGTCTGGTTCTGGCAAAGAAATTCCAGTCTTCAAGCTGAGTAAGTTGGTCATTTTTCTGGCAGCATTTGAGTAAGAAAAATGGTTGATCTTTTCAAAAGCTGGACTATCCAATAATCTGGAAAATTTCCAGTTTGCTACCATGAAGAAGATGAATACTTATGGAGTGGAGTTTGAAGGTTCAACCACGGAGATTAATTCTTTTGGGAACTTTCCTTAACTCCTTCTCTATTTTCAGCCAAAACACTATCCTCTAAGAGCCATTTTCGAAATTTCAAGGTCAATAAACCTTGCTAACTTTTCTGGAATTAAGATACAGATTTGGATAAATTGAACAAGCTTAATTGGTGAAGAATTTAAGATAAGATAGGGGAACAAAAGGGCATGAATCCCTTAAGAATTCTTGTAGGGCATAAGAATAGGATTAAGACATTGCCTTCATGTCTCTCCTAGGACACCACTCATACTTCTTCTTATGGCATGCATGGGCCGAAAATATTTTACCTTATATAAAAATGAAATTTAATCATGATAAAACTTAATTAGTGGGATTTGAACTCAAGACCTTAGAGATTAAATCCAAAGCTCTAACCACTAAACCACAACAACTCTTGTTCTTATTTCCTCACCTAAATATTCTTCCTATTTAATCCTCAATCTATCTCCCTATTTGACCTCAAGCAAAATTACCATTTTACCCTTCCTACTCAAAAAGCACAACTAAGTCTTCTACAGTATAAATTATAATTCTAAAGCACATAAAATCATTCAAAAATATATTTATGCATGCAAAAAAAATATGATATGCATCCATACTCCCATACTCTAGGGTTGGCTTTAGGTGGGGTTTCACATCCTCCCCTCCTTAGGAGAATTTCGTCCTGAAATTTAAGCATACCTTTATCTCAGATCAGGACACTTCCCGATGAGACTCCACTTTAACATGAATGTTAGGATCTTGGAGGTGGAGGTGTGGCCATGCAAGGACAAGGGCTGGCGACAAAGACGGACGAAACTCGTCAAAAAAGGAGGCCAACAGAGGATGGCCGATACCGGCTCCAAGCAGCTAAACCGGCGCCGGCTCCACTTTGTCCAACAACACTTCAAATACAACCTAAACCAGCCAAAGATAGATCCAAACTGGCGTCGGCTTTCCCCCGGGCAACCGACGATTGCTCCGTATTTTAACGCTTTTCTCCAATTTTTCTTCACTTTTAGTTGTTTTCAAAGACTTACTATGACCCAAAATTGTAATTAAACCTCGGGGATTACTTAGCTAGGGTTGGGATAGTATACATAGCATCTTTAGTGATTTGACAAGACAATACACTTCACTTTAATTCAAATTTGAGAAGAGAATCCTAAGAGGCCCTAGCCTCCTTGTTCATCTTGTTCAAGACCAAGCTAAAGGGTTAGTCCTCCTTTTGTAAGAGTCTATAAATCTTTTGGATAATCCAATGTTGTTTCTTTGAATGGGTCTTAGTTGCTTTGTTTTTCTAAGGTTTATTTGAAATTCAATATTTTGGTGCCTATTTTCTCTATTCTATTTGTTCTTGTTTGCCTTTGTTGCTTCAAGGATATTATGGTGAGATTATAGTAGATCTTTCTACTCATCTTGAGGATCTTTGAGGCTTTGTTCTTCAAGGGTTGGAAAGAGTGTAGGTAGTTATTTAGTTTTTTCCATTTTGGAGATAAGAATCTCTGTTTTTTGTTCCTTTGAGTTGAGATGAAACACAACCAACTAAAACACCCATAACACCAAGAAAAGCCACCAAGAATTCGTATCAAATAGTTTGGTATCAGAGCAAGGAAATCTTTTATTCCCATCAAAGCTTGTAAATAAGAAAAGGAGCCCTACAAAGTGAAGGAAAGGAAAAAATAGAGAAATTCCGTAACTCAAAAACCTACTCCAAAATGGTCATTAAATATTTGTTGTATCTTGATTTTTCTATTGGAAAATTGCTCCTTGATGTTGTTATAACTCTTGGGAACAATTTTATCTTGTGGTTGTGGTGAAAGTTGGCTTCAATATGGGTGAAAATTCTGGTTGTTCTTAAGTGACGAGATTGCAACCAAGGTGTTTGATAAATATTCCATGAGAGTGTTTTTGGCTATAGTTGGGAACTTTGATTCTTGATTTTCATCCCTTGGGTTTTTTCTAACTTAGTATATCACTCTAATGTTGAATTCCATGATCATTGAACTCAATTTCTCTAATGCACACTTGTGACCATCTTGTTATTCATCATCCCAGTTCTAGTTGTTGTTGTTTCTTTGTTCTTGATAATTCTTGCTTGTTTCTTGCTTAGGAGTGTTTCTTTTGCATCTAGTGCTTGTTCTTATGTTGATTGAGTCCACTTTTCTTGAAATTCTTGACTTAAAACTTGTTTTCTTGAGGTGCCCAATAAGTGTTTGTTGAAATTCCCCTAAGACCTCCCTAACTGGAAAATTCTTTTGGTTTGTATGATTCACTAAGTAGGACTAAAATTTTAGCCATTGGGGAGAATTGGGATTGAAAAAGAAGGCTTGAGTGTTGAGAAAAAGGCAAGAGGGAAAGCCTAATATTAAAAGAGCCTAAGAGAGCAAACACGAGCGTGGAGTGATCAACCTTGAGAGCCAACACGCAAGGAAATGAAGTGAGGATCTGTTTTTCTTTCTAATCACTTTTGTGTTGCAGGTATAAGTAAGCAAATATTCCATCAGCATGGCCCATGATCAAGAAATCTCTAGGCCTAACCCAAGTGGACCTAGTAGACCTCAAGAAGATCAAATTAATGCTAGGGGTTTGCGTGAAGACTTGCAAGCTCTAATGAGAACTATGCGAAGTAAGTTCCAAAACATGAAAAGGGAGTTGACAAATCATCTGGACAATCTTCTACCATTGCACAAAGGAGAGGTCAAGAGCGATTTGAAGTGCCTAGCCCTAGGATGAGGGCATTCACTAGGCCACCACTTCTAAACCCCAACACTACTAGCAAGGTGCTAATTGAGAAGGATGAAGCCCCTAAGCCATTCTAAAGGGACTTTTACAAACCTAAAGAGGATTGGAAGCCAAGGGAAGATTGGAAACCTAGGGAAGGTTAGAACAAAGGTGAGGGAGAAGCCATGGAGAGGCCACAAAGGAATGGGGATATCAAGTGTTCTAAGTGCCTTGGATATGGACATTCTTCCCGTGAGTGTCCAAGCAAGAGAATGCTGTATACTAATCCCTATGGAGAGGATTCTACCGACAAAGAAGAAAAGGAAGAAATGTACCAAGGAAAACAAGAAGCAAATGGGAATGAGAAAAGTGATGTAGGGGAAATCGTTGGACAAGATGTTAAGAAAAAACAAGAAATTGATAGGAAAGAAAAAGAGAGGCAAGAAAAAGAGTTGAGAGATAGGATGGACAAACAAGTATCTTTGACAATCAAGGATAGGAGTGAGCAAGGACAGGAGAGGAGAGGTGAAAGAAGAGTAAATTTCTTTGCAAAAGAAAGTGAGGTCATAGAGACTATAGAAGCTAAGGAATCGGTTATTCCTCTTTTAAGCAAATGTTCTTATGTTTCTACTAATGATTTTTCATTGTCTTTGCCTAATGAGATTGCAGTTATTCCTCAAGAATTTAAAGTTGTTTTTCCAAAGGAGATGGTCACCTGAACACTTCCCCAATTGTTACGGACCATAATCAAGAAGAACTTGATATATTGGGAGGAATGCTGGTCACACCTAGAGTTTGTTCACAAAAGGGATTTTCACTCTACCATTTCTCATTCTCCTTTTGAAATTGTATATGTTTTTATCCTTCTAACTCCTTTTGAATTGATTCCCTTGCCTATAGGTGAATGAATGATACTTGATAGAGCTAAGAAGGCAGCAATGGTGAAAGCATTCCATGTAGATGATGGCAATAATTCAGAGACGAATCCTTTTCAAGGAGGGGGATATGATGAGATTCTGCTTCATCATGAACGTCAAGATCAAGAAAGGGGAGGTGTGGCCATGCAAGGACAAAAGGTTGGCGACAATGGCGGACGAAACTCATCCAAAAAGGAGGCCACCAGAGGACTTCTGGTACCGGCTCTAAGCATCCAAATAGGCACCGGCTCCATTCTGTCCAAAAACACATCCTGAACCAGCCAAAGACAGATCAAAACCGGCACTGGTTGTAAAGCCTAAACCAGCGCCGGCTTCCCCCTGGGCAACCAACGATTGCTCCGCGTTTTAATGCTTTTCTTCAGTTTTTCTTCACTTTTAGTTACTTGTAAAGACTCATTATGACCCAAAACTGTAATTAAACCTTGGGGATTACTTAGCTAGGGTTAGGATAGTATAAATAACACCTTTAGTGATTTGACAAGATAATACACTTCACTTTAATTCAAATTTGAGAAGAAAATCTTGAGAGGCCCTAGCCTCCTTGTTCATCTTGTTGAAGACCAAGCTAAAGGGTTAGTCCTTCTTTTGTAAGAGTCTATAAATCTTTTGGATAATCCAATATTATTTCTTTGAATGGGTTTTAGTTACTTTGTTCTTTTAAGGTTTGGGTATCTATTTTCACTATTCTATTTGTTCTTGTTTGCCTTTGTTGCTTCAAGGATATTAGGGTGAGATTATAGTAGAACTTTGTACTCATCTTGAGGGTATTTGAGGCTTTATTCTTCAAGGGTTTGAAAGAGTTTAGGTAGTTAATTGATTTTCTCCTTTTTGGACATAAGAATCTCTGTTTTTTGTTCCTTTGAGTTGAGTTGAAACATAGCCAACTAAAACACCCATAACACCAAGAAAAGCCACCAAGAATTCGTATCACTTCAGCTTTACCCACTCTTCTGTTTCCCATATGGTATCTCGCGTGCCATGATGCTCTCACTGCACCTTTACCATCGGTATCTGCTTGTTCCAGAGAGTCTTGATACTTCGGTCCAATATCCTTACGGATTTCTCCACATAGCTGGGTCGGGTTGCAACACCAATGGCTCGTCATTCAAAACATGACCGGTGTCGGCATTATACATTTTTAGCTGCAACACATGAAACAAGCCGTGAATTCCTGTCAACTCATCAAGCAAATCCAGAGGATATGCCACCGGCCCAATCTTTTTCTTTATCGAAACGGTCCCAAATACCTCGGATTCAGTTTCATACCTTTCGGATGCTTCAAAATTCCTCTATTCGGTGTCAGTTTTAAGAATACACTGTCTCCCACCTGAAATTCTAACTTTCTCTACCTATTGTTTGCATAGCTCTTTTGTCGGCTCTGGGCTTCTTTCAGCCTTTCCCTAATTAACTTAACCTTGTCCAACATTTCCTGAACATAAACTTCTCCGAATTTGCTTATATGACCATCTTCTAACCAAATCAAATATAGCGGTACCTAACACTTGCATCCATATAGTGCCTCATACGGAGCCATTCCAATCGAAGCTTAATAACTGTTAATTTTTGATAACTCCGTATATGGCACATATTTGATCCATTTATCTCTAAAATCCTGTATACACGCTTTAAACATATCCTCTAATATCTGTATAACTCGTTCTGATTTTCCATCGGTTTGCGGATTTGCCGTTGTACAGAACTTTAGACTCGACCCTATTAATTGTTGAAACTTGCCCCAAAATCAAGATGTAAATCTCGGGTCTCGGTCGGACACAATACTGTAAGGCACTCTATGCAGACGGACTATTTCTCGCACATAGGTCTGAACCAACTTCTCCATGGAATCTCTTACATTCACTGTTATGAAATGTGCTGGTTTGGTCAGTCGATCTACCACTACCCATACAGCGTCCTTTTTGGTCCTTGATATAGGAAGTCCGGTAACGAAGTCCATGGTCACTTCCTCCCACTTCCATTTAGGTACTGGTAATGGTTGCAACAGTCCTGCTGACTTTTTGTGCTCCGCTTTGACCTTCTGACAGGTGAGACATGTTGAGACATACTTAACCATGTTCCACTTCATACCGAGTGATGTGTCTGGATTTTGGTATAAAAATTATATAAAAACTAAGCACATTCTCAATCAAGTTTACATTAAAACGTTAACCCCAAATTACAAATATGAGCAAGCGTACTCATTATTAATAGAGCATAGGGTTCAAATGAGTGTCGATCGTCAAGGAACAATTATACATTAATCACATTTCTTTCATTGTTTAACCGACTTGATAAAGTGAAAAAGAAATAAAATAAAACAAAAGAAACTATAAAATATATATATACATGCCGAGGATGGAGAAGTATATAACTCAAACCATTATTTTGACAATCATGATCTTAATGTGCTTAATCATTATCATAACTAATCATTCTCTTGGCATCATGAAGGATTAAGATAGATTTACTTCTTTTTCAATCCATGAAATCACTACCTTCTACATAAATTAGAATCACTTGGTCTCGTCTCAACTAACTTATCTAAAAGATGCATTAAACACAACCCATGGTTAAATTCCCTTAGTCTAGGCGAATTTAAAACATGAAATTAACTAATGAATCCTTAGTCTCGGCAAACATCAATTAATCTTTAATTACCTAGTTAACAGACAACAAATATGAAATTAATAAAGTGCAACCACCATAAACCCCTTGGTCTCAGCAAATTAATGGGAAGAACCAACTGATTAATTTCATAATAAGCACAAGTAATTAAATACCAAGAAAAATAATCAATTAATCAAAAGATCAAATAACTCTAAATGTCATAAATACCTAAAACAATGTCAAATTACAATAAAACAATTAACATATCAATGTTGAAGAAAAATAAAATAAAGTAAAAGAAAGCACTCATAGACAAGCCTCATTCTTCTTCCTTTGAAGACCTTTTTGTACACCCCTCCTTGAATTGAAGAATTTCTCCTTTGATTTGAGCAATTTTCTATGATAATTAATGAATTCTCCAATTTTCTCTTATGTTTTCCATCTATTTATAGGCTTAGGAAGTGCTTAAACTCGTTGGTACAATGTTATTTGGCGAGTAGAAGTTAGAAGATACTAAATTGTCATAGATTATCAAAAACCGCATAGAAAAATCAAGCACCGCCCTAATTTTAGGGCACAGCCGGTGCCGCCTTGGCTCTCGGAGCCGGTGCCGGTTGTGTTCTGTTTCTCCAATCGTTTGCCGATTTTTTTTTTCGAATTTCACACAATGTATTCCAGAATGCAGTCGGCGCCGGTTCCATTCTGTTATGCTGTGTTTTGACAAGTTTTCATCGCTTTGAAGTTCGTGTAAATAGTGCATGGCTGGCGCTAGTTCCTTTGTCCTAGCCGGTGCCGTCTTGGTTCTGCTTTGCGACGTTTTTGCTTCATTTTATCCTAAAAATCTGAAATAATGAACAAAATACCTTTCCAATGGTAAAATCTCAAATATGAAGGAATATTTATTAAACAACATGTATCACAAAAGAACCTTAAATAACTAGGAAATGTATGACTAATTTAGCCCCTATCATATTCCCCCACACTTAGCTCTTTGCATGTCCTCATGCAAAGTATCAAGAACAAGTAAGAAAACACAAGGTTTAATCAAGTCACTCAATCAATTTCAAAACAATATTTTCTATGCTTTATTTATTCAAGAATATAAAACACATGATACTACATCTTTCACAACCAATGCAAGTCTTGTGTAAGTGACTAATGACTTAGTAGAACCATCTCAATATTTGACAATACTCTCAAACCATTGGAAAGAATTTAGTTCAAAAAGAATTTCATTCTATAGGCTTACTTTTCGTACACTCTCTTCATTAATCTAAGACATATCATGATTCTATATAGATCAAATAGGACTTTTAAGCTTGTAATGTAAAGCTAAAGGCATGTAATGAAGCTTATCAAACGAATGATATAGGAGAATCAAAAATCAAAGAAGCTGAGAGGTCATAAGAAAAGGATAAACAAATGAATCAACAATTTATAACTCTTCTTGCTCTCCTATTCCAGAAATCAATCAAACCATAACATTATTCAGCAATTACTACTTCATTCAAGCAAATCTTGCATTTTTTTCTCTTTTTTTTTTCTCATCAACTCTTCTCTATTTTTCACAAGATCACTCAAAAATTTCAGCAATGGTGTCAAGTACTTTATATGAACTTAACTTTTATAGCTCAATCACCATTCATTTTGTGATCTTTTATTTTCTTCTTTTTCTTTCAAAAATTTTTCTTTTCTTTCTTTTCTCTCTTATTTTCACTCTTACTGCTACTTTTCTTTTCTTTCTCAGTTTCTTTCCTCACTTCTTCTCTTTCAATTCTTTCTAGCAGCTTTTTCTTTTCTTCTCTTTTTCTTCAATTCTTCAATTCTCTTTCTTTTCTTTTTCTTCTCTTTCTTTACTTTCTTTTCTCTTTCCAGCTCAATTCATTATTGATCCATGACTGAAAGTAACAAGTCATGATCTTTCTCCAAGTACTCTTCCTCAACATTCTCTTACATATACTTTCATCCGTCAAGAGCATAAAGATTTGGAAAATTTATTCAAACTCTCAAAAACAAGTAATGGACAAAATATTGTGACGGGTTTTAAAGAAAGAAATCAACAATTTAGGCTCAAAATAGGCACTAAGGATAATATAAAATAGGTAGGCTTGAAAAGCTCAAACTATCTAAAGAAGCCCTATTACCGTCATCCTTAAGTTAAATCATGAATGCCTTTCCTATTTCGCCTCGAGAGATATTCAAGTAAGTTCTAAAATGCTCCATGAATTTTAGTAGAAAAATAAGTTTAAGAATAATGTCAAGCATTAGATCAAGAACTACATTATCCAGGTGAGTGCAAAAAGTCATGCATAAATCATAAATGATTTAGAACATATGCTCTATAATCCATCATAAAGACATGCATTAAAAATATAGCTTGAAATCTCAAAGAAAGGCAAAAAAAAAAAAAAAAGTTTGATAAATTTTCACTCGTTCAAAATTTGCTCCAAAGAAGGCTAAGGTACATGCATAGAAGACTTGTCAATCAAATCACTCCTCCATATTTAAACTGGACATTGTCCTCAATGGCCAAATAAATATAACATGGAATAAAACCAGACAATGGGACCAAAAATATAAAGGGGAAGAGACAAGACAAACAAACTTTATTCATTAGGCATTGTGCTATACAAGAGCTGAATGCTGGAAGAACGAGGCATTGTCAAAGTACCTAAAAAGAAAAATACAAAAGAGCACACCAAAGCATAAAAAACTAGAAAGGAAAATAAATCAAAAACAAAAGAGAAAAAATTGTACAAAACAAATGCCTTACGATAAACCAAATAATTCTATAGGGTAGCTTCGAAGAGCGTCTCCACCTGCTCAGGGTTGTTAAAACCTTCACCCACATAGTGTTCCACACAATTGCCATTGACTTTGAACGTGCCCCATGTAGGGTGAGTAATTTCGAGTGTGCCAAAAGGGAATATCTTACTTATCGTAAACGGTCCTGACCACCTCGATTTCAATTTTCTTGGAAAAAGTTTCAAGCGAGAATTAAATAGCAACACTTGATCGTCCTTCTCCAATCCGTGTTGATGATTGATAAGCTTATCGTGCCACTTTTGGACCTTCTCCTTATAGCGCATTGAATTATCATAAGCATTTGCCCACAATTCTTCCAAGGCGATGAGATGAAGCAATCTGGACTTACCAGCTGACTCAAGATCAAGATTAATAGCCCAATAAGCCTTATGCTCAATGTCTACAACCAAATGGCATGCTTTCCCAAAAACTAACCGAAAAGGAGTTGTGCCAATTGGGTTCTTAAAAGCTATCCTATATGCCCAAAGAGTATCGTCCAATTTTCGACTCCAATCCTTTCTAGTATGGTTAACAGTTTTTTCCAAGATTCTTTTGATTTCCCTAGTAACCACTTCAACCTGTCCACTCATTTAGGGATGATAGGGGGTGGCAAACCTATAATTCACTTCTAAATGTTTGAGAACTTTTTTCATTTGTGCATTACAAAAATGAGTCTCCCTATCACTAATGAGTACCTTAGGCATACCAAAACAGGTGATTAGTGTTTCCAAAAATTTTACCACAACCCTTGCATCATTAGTGGGTAAAGCTTGAGCTTCTACGTATTTAGAAACAAAATCCACTACTACTAAAATATATTTATTCCCTAAAGAACTAGGAAAAGGACCCATGAAGTCTATCCACTAATAGTCAAATACTTCACAAGCTTGAAAACTTTGTAATGGCATCTCATTAGATTTAGAGAGATTACCTGTGCGTTAACACTTATCACAACTTTGGACAAACCTGTGGGCATCTTTGAACAATGTGGGCCAATAGAATCTGGCATCGAGCACCTTTCATACAGTGTTGTTGGCTTGATAGTGGCCTCCAACAAATCCTTTATGACAATGTCTTAGAATATCTTCTCCTTCCCTAAAGTCCATGTATCTACGGATGATTGGGTTCGCACAACACTTAAACAAATATGGGTCTTCCCAAAAGTAATGCCATACATCGGAGAGGAATTTCTTCTTTTATTGCATCATGAGATCTTTTGGAGTAATTCTTGAAACCAAGTAGTTAGCAAAGTCAGCGAACCATAGAGTGTTTGGAATTTCACCTTTTAAGAGCAAGAGTTTCTCATCCGGAAAAGTGTCATCGATGTCCTCTTCTATCAAGGATTCCAAATTTGGATTATCCAATCTTGACAAGTAATCCGTAGCCAAGTTTTCTGCACCCTTGTTTTTCCTACTCTCCAAATCAAATTCCTGCAACAATAGAACACATCTTATTAATCTTGGTTTGGATCATGTTTGGTTCCTAGGTACTTTAGGGCTGAATGGTCCGTATAAATAATGACATTAGACAGAATAAGATAAGAACGGAATTTATCAAAGGCAAATACTATGCCAAGCAAATCTTTCTCCGTTGTTGTGTAGTTTTCATGTGCATCCGTTAAAGTCTTGCTTGCATAGTAGATAGGTTGGAAGTGCTTATTCCACCTTTGTCCTAATATTGTACCAACTGCAAAATCACTTGCATCAAATATTAATTCAAATGGAAGAGACCAATTAGGTTCAATTAGAAAGGGTGAATTAATCAACTTCTTTTTAAGTATGTGATGTGTCCGGACATAAGTGTAAAAATCATACAAAAACTAAGCATATTCTCAATCAAGTTTAAATTAAAATGTTCAACCCAAATCACACATATGCACAAGCATACTCATTATTAACTGAGCGTAGGGTTCAAATGAGTGTCGATCCTCAAGGAACAAGTAGACATTAATCATCCTTTTTTCATTGTTTAACAGACTCGATAAAGTGATAAATAAATTAAAAGGAAAATAAAATAAAACCAAAACTATATATATGTCAAGGATGAAGAAGTTTGTAACTAAAGCCATTGCTTAGACAAACATGATCTTAAAGTATCCAACCTTTATCATAATTAACTATTCTCTTGGCATCATGAAGACTTAAAGTAGACTTACTTCTTTCCTAATCCATGAATCCCTATCTTCTAGGTAACTTAGTATCACATACTCAATGTCAACCAGACTTACCCAAAAGATGCATTAAACACAATTTTCTAATTAAGTCCCATTCTCAAGCAAACTTAACCCATGAAATTAACCAATAAATCCATACTCTGGCAGGCATCAATTAACCTTGAATTACTCTGTTCTTAACAGTTAACCACATTTTCAGGTAAATTAAAAGACAACAAATATGAAATCAATAAATTAAACAACCATCAACCCTATTTTCAAGCAAGTTAATGGAAAGCCACAATCAATTAATCTTGTAATATGCATGAGTAATTAAATACCAAGATTAATAATCAATTAATTAAAAGATCAAATAACTCTAAAAACCATGAATATCTAAACCAATGTCGAATTACAATAAAATAACTAATACATCATTGTCAAGAAAAAGAAATCAAAGTAAAAGAAAGCACTCATAGACAAGCCTTATTCTTCTTCCTTTGACGACCTTCTTACAAAACCCTTCTTGAATTGAAGAATTCCTCCTTTGATTGAGTGATTTTCTATGATGATCAATGAATTCTTCCCTTTTCCCTTCTATTTTTCATCTATTTATGGGCATAGAAAGTGCTAAAACTCGTTGGTACAAAGTTCTTAGCTGAGTAGAAATTGGAAGATACTAAAACCCCATAAATTACCAAAAATCGAGTAGAAAAAATCAAGCACCACCTTAGCTCCAGGGCACAGCTGGTGCCGCCTTAGCTCTTGGAGCCAGCGCCGGTTGTGTTCTGTTTATCTACTAATTCGTCGATTTTTCTTCGAATTTTGTATAATGTGTTCCAAAATGCAACCGGCGCCGCCTTGACTCTTGGAGCCGGCACCAGTTCCACTCTATTTTGCTTTGTTCCACCAATTTTTCCATCGCTTCAAAGTTCGTTTCAACACTACATGGCCGCCGCCAGTTCTAGGGCCCTAGCTGGCACCGCCTCTCCTCTGTTTTGCAACGTTTTTGTTTCGTTTTACTCTAAAAATTTGAAATAAAGAAGAAAATACCTTTCCAGGGGTAAAATCCCAAATATGAAGGAATATAACTAGTTATTGAACAACATGTATTACAAATGAACCTCAAATAACTAGGAAAAGTATGACTAATTTAGCGCCTATCATATTCCCCCACACTTGGCTCTTTGCTTGTCCTCAAACAAAGTATCAAGAACAAGTAGGAAAACACAAGGTTTTATTAATCACTCAATCAATTTCAAAACCATGTCTAACGCTTTCTTTATTCAAGAGATAAAACACATGACACTACATTTTTCACAAATAATGCAAGACTTGTGTAAGGAATGACTGACTCAGTAGAAATATCACAACACTTCACACTATTCTCAAATCATTGGAAAGAATTTAGTTCAAAAAGAATATGCATTCCATATGCTTACTTTTCATACACTCTTTCCACTAATCAGAGACTTATCATGATTCTACTTAGATCAAGTAGGACTTTTAAGCTTGTAATGTAAACCTGAGGACTTGTAATGTAGCTTATCAAATGAAGGATATAGGAGAATCAAAAATCAAAGAAGCTGAGAGTTTGCAAGAAAAGGATAAACAAATGAAGCAATCATTTCCAACTCTTCTTGCTCTCCTATTCAAAAAATCCAAAAAATCATAACCTTATATAGCAATTACAACTCTACTCAATCAAATCCTGCATTTTTTCCTCTTTTCTTTCAACTCTTCCTTGCATCAACTTTTTTTTTTTTTTCACAAGATCACTTAAATTTCCAGTAATGGTGTCAAGATTTAGGATGAACTTAATTTGTACAGTTCAATCACCATCCCTTTTGTGATCTTTTCTTTCTTCTTCTTTCAATTTGTCTTTCCTTCTTTCTCTTTCTTTCTTTTTCTTTTCCTTTCCAGCTCAACTTGTTATTGATCCATGACTGAAAGTAACAAGTCATGATATTTATCCCAACATTCTTTCTCAACATTATCATACATATACTTTCATCCATCAAGAGCATAAAACTTTGGAAAATTATTCAAACTCTCAGCACAAGCAATGGACAAAACATTGTGACGGGCTTTAATGAAAGAAACCAACCATTTAGGCTCAAAATAGGTACTAGAGATAATATAACAATAGGTAGGCTTGAAAAGATCAAACTATCCAAAGAAGGCCTATTACCGTCATCCCTAAGTTAAATCATGATTGCCGTTCTTATTTCGCTTCAAGAGGTATTCAAGTAAGTTCTAGAATGCTTCATAAATTTTAGTAGAAAAATAGGTTTAAGAACAATGCAAAGCATTAGATCAAGAACTATTTTGTCCATGTGAGTGCAAAAAGTCATGCAAAAGCCATAAATGATCTAGAACAGATATTCTATAATCCATCATAAAGACATGCACTAAAAGTATAGCTTGACATGCACAAGAAATATAGCTTGAAATCTCAAGAATTTTAAAAAATTTTGAAAAATTTTTCACTCAAAATTTTCTCCAAAGAAGGTTAAAGTATATGTATAGAAGACTTGTTAATCAAATCACTCCCCTACACATAAACTGGATATTGTCGTCAATGGCCAAATAAATGTAACAATAACAACAATACCATGGGACCAAAAATATAAAGGAGAACAGTTAAGACAAACAAACTTCCATTCGTTTGGTAATGTACTGTACAAGAGTGGAATGCTTGAAGAATGAGGCATTCCAAAGTACCTAAAAAGAAAAATACAAAGGAAAACACACCAAAGCGTAAAAACTAGAAAAGGAAAATAAATCAAAAACAAAAGAAAGAAAATAGTACAAAAAAAGGAAAGAAAAATGAACTAGAAAAAACATTAAAAGGGAAAGGAGAAATAAGAGTGTTTGAGAAAATGTAGACAAGCATCATCAGTCCACCTCGGCATCATCATCTTTATCATCTACAACTAGTGTAGAAGCTCCCTCACCACCATGTGACCCATATGTAATACCCCGCCCAAAAGAACCTTTGACTATGGGGCAAAAAGTCATGCATTGCATAGCATTTCGCATTTCACGTGCTACCTTAAAATTATTCTTGCATGGGTGCATATGATTTTTAAGGTTGCTCTTGCATTTGAATTAACTGGTGCGAAATAATTGTGTTGTTTAAGAGTTGGTTAAGTGAAGTTTAGTCGAGGAGATGGAAGGATGAGAATTAGGGTGGAAAGAATTTCTTAGAGAAATATTAGTATTGGAGTTGATTTGGAATAGCGGGGAGGTTGGTGATTTCCCTTGGTGACCCGAGTTCGAATTTTACTTTTTACGAATCTTAGCTTTCTTTTTGAAAATTTTTCTCCCTAGACTTCTTCATGTCTTGGCCGAAAAAGACCTAGCCATCCTAGAGAATTTTCAGCGCCATTGCTCTAAGGAAATAAGTCTCTATAGTTATTTCCTAAATTTGAGGATTTTTTATGTGAAAAAAGATCACCTTTATTTTCAGCTTTTGTTCTCTTGGATTTTCGAAAAACCCTAGCTGAAAAATTAAAATTCTTGCTTGATTTTAACTTATTAGATTTTATAAGGGATAGTTGGAATTAAAGAGTTATTCTCCTAGTTGGAAACCTTGTTGATTTTGAACCTAGAACCTTAGTTAAAAATCTGGAAAATTTTCCAGCTAGTGTCGCCACTTCTTGAGGGAATTTTGGCTGAACTCAAACTCATCCAATACTAGGAAATCTTATCCAAAATCCTTTAGCAAATCAGATTTTATTTCAACTAGGTTTTGTTTTCCTTTCCTAGCAGAATTTTGGCAGCCTTGTGTTAGCACAAGCTGTACAAAATTCTAGCACTTCTAAGTGCAGTCCAACACTTCAAACCCTAACTTAAAACACCTAGAACACTCCTCATCAATTCAGAATACCTTATCCACACAAAAACCAGATTTTACTCACTAAAATTCCAGAATTTCGGCTAGCTTATGAACCAGAAATTTGGCCAGCTTTGTATAGGAAATTTCGGCGAGCTTTGCACCCTCTAACGCACGAAACTCTACACTCCAAAGCACACCAAAACTCTTTGTTGATTAGGCCAATTTCCAGCACCTAAACCCCTCACTTTTCCTCTCTCGTTTGTGGCAAAACCACAACCGAAAGAGCCCAGAATTTTTTCCCTTTATGTTCAGTAATTTCGCACAGCACATAAGGCATTCTGACACAGAATTTTAGCTCCCAAAACCTACTCAAACTCTTCCTTATTTTGGCCAAAAAATCTGAACACATTTAGCCCTTTTCTTGGGCAATATTTTGGCCATCATAAGGGAGCAAATTGCAGAATATTTCCTCCTCCTAAACCCTCCCAATGTCGGCAGCAACAAGGTACACAGCAAGCTACAATTTTCGCCCTTGCTGCCCAAGAAACCTAAAGCCATTAGGAGTCTTTCTAAACACCACTATCTAACCCTAAACCAATCTTCTCTAACCCTAAAATACAGTAGCCAACTACCCTCTCCATTCTACACAAAAAATTCTAGCAAAAATATCTCTACAATTTTCGAACCAAGAACAAATCCTAGCAAGAAACCGATCACCCTCTAAGGTAAGTAAAAACCATGTCAACCTCTTGATTCCTTTCATCCATCAATTCTTCTCCTTTTCTTTCCTTGAATCATGCCACATAAAGGCTGATTTCATCCATTTTACTTATTATTTGTCAAAAGAAAGGAAAGAAGGCAGCTTTTCTCTTCTAATCAAACGAACTCGGGACGATCACCATAGGAGCATCGAGATCTTGCTAACCCGGTTGTTGCAAGGTAAGAGGATGCTTACCCCGGATGTCGAAATCAAAGTTTAACATGGTTGATGAGGTCCAATAGCATGATGAATGGGTAGTTTGAGTCAAGTAATTAACTATGCCTATTCGATGGATAGCTATGCCATGTTTTATTGTGGTAATGATGGAGATGAATTGTGATGGTCAAGTCAAGCCTTTTCAATATAATAATCATGTCTTTAATGAATATATGGTCATAGTATATGAACCTTGGGGTTTAGATAATTTATTTGGAATTAGATAGTGGATTGTGAATTGTTATGGGAATGAATGAGTTTAGAGTATGTTTGAATCAATTGAGACCCTGATCGTAATATTATATGGTTTTAGATCAGGAAGATATTGGAGGAAAGCAAGCTGTGATTTTATCTCATTTGTCTGAGGTATATCAAGTAAGTCCTTGCATAAACTCTTTTATTAAACGTTGTGAAGGCAAGTCTATGTTGTAAAGCTTTGTGAAGCTGTTGTTAAACTATGTTTACTTGGGTTGTAAATGTGGATATTTATCCTTTAAATGGTTTTGCCAAGCTAACAATTTTATCAAGAAAACTATTCTTTCTTTTAAATTTTTAGAAAACTCTTTTAAAGAAAACCACGTTGTAAAAAGCTAAGGTATGGAAATTTTGAATAAGGAATTGACAGATATGTTCGTTGAGTACTCAATAAGGGTAGGCTAACAATACTAGTCTTTGAGGGCTAGAGTAAGTCTTTTGGCAGGAGGCCACCTCCAGAAGATAAGCTCGACTTGAAAAAGCGACGGTATTGGTTGGTCAGGCCGGTCCGAGATAGTATTTGTACCTGGTAAGGTATTATTTATTTTCCCAAAATGGACATCTGGATGGTTTTGTTAGGTGTAGAGAAGGAGGAGTATCTCACCCGCTGAGCTATACACTCACCTTGATCAGAACGCCCAACGTGTGGCAATCTGGTCCTGGCAAGGTGCACAAAATGTGGTGCCTTATCCTCAAGAAGTCCAACATGTGGTGATATAACCTTGATTTGAGTGGTGGGTTTGTTTTGTATAAAGTGCAATTACGTGAAAAACTCACTCCTTGCAAAAGGGAAATTATTTATGACTTGCCAAATATTTCTGCAAATATTTTTCTCTATTCATACATGAACTGTTTAAAATACCATGTGCACACACAAGACTTACAGAGATTTAATCTCACACTATTTTATATCATGTTTTCAAGAGATAGACTATGTTGAGCAAGCGAGGCATGTGATAGTTGAAGCTTTTGTTTGTTTTTTTTTTTTTTCCATTTTGGTTCTAGGAGATAATGGTTGTTTAAGGTTCTGAATGATATTTGTTTTATTTCATATTGCTCTATTTTAAGCCTAATGTAATAAGAGTTTCCTCTATTTATCTAAGTTAAACCTTTTGGGGCTTGCCTTTATATTTTATACCTCGTTTTAAAGACCGTTTGTCCTCCAGGATGGGGCGACATCCTCGCCCTTTTAGGGTACGTAGTAGTGGGGAGTTACAAATGGTATCAGAGCCTAGGTTTAGGTAATTACTAGACTTACTGGGTTCTACTTCCTTAAGTATTTTGATCTGGTACTAATTTTTTCCTTTTTCTTATAGGATGGTTAAAAGAGTGGTATCGGCTGTCAGAGACTAGTCCGCTGGCTACGGGAATCCACCTACCCCACTACCCATAGCTGGTCCACCCTCGTCTGATTCGGAGAGAGAGCATGAGCTGCTAGTGCTAGACGACCCAGTAGTTGAGGCGGAGATAGAGGTTGAAGGGAGCCTAGGAGAGTACGAGAGGGATGATGAGCGGGAGGTAGTCGAGATTGCCAGTGAGGGAGAGGAAGATGAGGAGATAGCTGAGTTGAGTGAGGGGGAGGTAGATGAGCTCGGGAATGAGGGAGACGATGAGAACGAGGGAGAGATGGCGGGGATAGAAGAAGAGGATGAGGAGGTAATGGTGGTTCCCCGGACCCCGCAGATAGGAGAAGTTGATAGGACTCCTGCATGCTATGACCTTAGGGAGCCCAATGGTGAAGGACATAGGCCGAGGGATGGAGGTGCCCCGGGAGAGGGGAAACTTGGGCAGTCTGCACTAGGAGAGGTGGATAAGGGAAAGAGGAAGCTAGAAGAGGGTCCTAAGGGGTGTGAACTCTGATATGGACTGGGAATAGATGCCAAGTTGAGGAGAGAGGGGTTACTTGATGCATCTGACTCGGGGAGTGCGAGGTCTGTGCCTAAGAGTGTAGTTAGATTAGCGTTGGATGAGCTTTATAAGACAGCCATAAGATCCAAGAGGGGCTGTTAGGGTGAGCCAGGGCAATCAAGTGAGAGTGTTGCTTTTGCAAGGGACTACATAGGGAGACCCGATAGCTCCGTGGGGTGGCTTGTGGAACCAGTCTCTGACGACTCCGATACCTCTGTTGAAACTATAGAGAGTTGAGTATAGAAAACCCGTAGCATTTGCTTTTCTTCCTTTGGGATTTGCATTCCTTTATTTGTTTATTCTTTTTAAAGAAGCATTTTGCTTATAGGGCTTTATTATTTTATTAAATAAAAGGGCATCGCATGTGATAACCCCCTTTTTTCTACTTTGGTTTATATGAAAAGCATGAGTTTTACTAGTTGATTTTACCCTGCACAATATCATCACATTCTCTTTTGAAATGAGTGCATAGCATAGCTATTAACTGATCATGCATCTGAGCATACTCTTTTCCCCTTGGTAACTATCTAACTTTGAGTGAATGTGATCAAAGATGGCACCAAGACGCAGAACAGTCATACATAGAAGAACTGTGCAGGAAAGTGCATCCTCCACTCCAAAATTTGAGCAGATGCATCGTTCCACACCCGACGTGGAAGAGCATTTGCCATGAGAACAAGAGTTAGCTTCGGAGAGGTCACGAGATGTGACCAGGGGTCAGGCTTTCGACAAGATGGCCTCGATCCTGCAGAACCTAACAGAGAAAATGGATAAGGTGGCCAGGAAACTACTGCGGGGAGAGGATGAGGCCTTGGAGCGTTTCCTGAAGTTCAAACCTCCTACATTCCAAGGAGAGGTGGAGCAGGATGAGAAGGTCGAGCAGTGGATTGAATAGATGGAGGATATTTTTGCTACCTTGTAGTACTCAAAAGAGAGGATGGTGAAGTTTGCTACTTTTCGGCTGAGGGGACTGTCTCAGGCATGGTTGCAGTGAGTACAAAGTGACTGGGATAGAAAGGAGCAGGAATGGACTTGGGACGACTTTACGAAAGCTTTCTGGGCCGAGTACATCCCTCGATGGGTAGTTGAGAAGAGGGAGAATGAATTCCAGACCCTCAAGAAGGGGGGCATGTCCGTTGCTCAATATGCAGCCCATTTCATGCAGTTGTCCAACTACTGCAAGTGCTTGGTAGACACAGAGCAGAAGTGCACTCGACAATTCGTGAAGGGGCAGAGGCCAGATTTGATGAAGGCATTAGCTCCATCACCGCCAACGTCGTACACCGCCGCCATAGACGCAGCTTCTCGGACGGAGAATGAAGATCGGCATCGACCGGTGAACTGACCCTTCTAACCAAATCATCCACCAATGAGGCCTTCAAGCAACAAGCGACCTACGGGCTCTATGCCATGGGGAAATCGAAGTAAACAGCCTCGAGTGCCTATGGCTGGACCAATGCAAGGCAGACAAAATTGCCGACTATGCGAAAAGTGGGGCCACACCGAGAGGAATTGTTGGGGCAATAGGAGTGTGATGAGGTGCTTCAATTGTAGGGACCCAGGTCATCTGAGGAACGCCTGCCCTAAACCCTTACGGATTGGGCAGATGGCCCCCGCCCAGATAATGGGAGTCAACCGAGGTGCTGCTATTGGACCAGCGGGAATGAGAGGCCAGAAGCACCAGGACAAGGCTAAGGTCTTTGCCCTGAACAGAGAGGAAATCAGAGCGGACACTGCCGTCATCGAAGGTAACCTTTCTATCTAAGGTCGCCTTGTTAATGTTTTGACAAATCTAGGATCCACACACTCTTATGTAAGCAAAATTTGTGTATCACATCTGGGTTGGGAAGGAAAGGAATCACCCTATACCCTAGTAGTAAGTTCACCCTTGGGAAAGGTGGTAGAAGCGGGCAAGAAAATGGGAAGTTGTGGAGTTGAGGTAGGGAAGGAGATTCTGGAGGCCGACCGCATAATTCTACCCATAGACGATTATGACCTGATCTTGGGCATGGACTGGTTGTCGAAGCACGGAGCTCGTGTGGACTGCAAGATCAAGACGGTGCAGTTTGTGAGACCTGGTTGGGATGTAATTGAATTCAACGGCAGACGAACAAAGGAACTGAAATTTCTGAATGCTGGTGCTAAAGCCCGGAAGTTCCTCAAGAAAGGATGTACAGGATATTTGGCATATCTCCTGAACAAACCTAAGGATCAGTGTACCTGGGAGAGTACGGAAGTTGCAAAAGATTTTCCAGACGTTTTCCCTACTGAGCTCACTTCCCTACCCCCTGAATGGGAAGTTGAGTTCACCATAGACCTAATTCCCGGAGTAGAACCAGTGTCAAGAACCCCCTACCAGATGGCACCGACGGAGCTGAAGGAGTTAAATGAGCAACTGGAATAATTGGTGAGGCAAGGCTACATCCGACCGAGTATGTCGCCGTACGGAGCCTCGGTATTGTTTGTTAAGAAGAAAGATGGTACCTTGAGGCTATGCATTGACTATCGGGGACTGAACAATATAACGATAAAAAATAAATACCCTCTACCCTTGATCGATGAGTTGTTCGATCAACTTCAAGGCGCCGCTTGTTTTTCGAAGTTGGACCTGCGGCAAGGATACTATCAGGTGAGGATTAAGAAGGAAGACATTCCTAAGATTGCTTTCAACACGCGGTATGGCCATTACAAATTCGTGGTAATGCTATTCGGTGTTACCAATGCACCAGCAATTTTCATGGATTTGATGCATCACGTTTTCCAACCATACTTGGATAAGTTCGTGGTTATCTTAATCGATGATATCTTAATCTACTCCAAGAACGCGGAGGATCACGCGGAGCACTTAAGGTTGGTCCTGGAGAAGCTGAGGGAATTCAAGCTTTTTGCTAAGTTTATTAAATGTGAGTTTTGGTTAAGCTCAGTATCCTTCCTCAGCCATGTGATATCCAAGGATGGGATCAAAGTTGACCCTGCTAAGGTGGAGGTTGTAGCTAATTGGAAACAACTGGAGAACGTCACCGAGATACGAAGTTTCCTTGGGTTGGCCGGGTACTATCGGCGTTTCATTAAAAAATTTTCTACATTGGCTTCACCAACGATGCGACTGTTAAAGAAGGATGTCAGTTTTGCTTGGAGTGAGAAGTGCGAGAAGAGCTTCCAAGAGCTTAAAAGAAGGTTGATTACAGTACCCGTACTTAGGCTACTCGAGGCTGACAAGCCCTATGCACTCTATACCGAAGCGTCCAAGGAAGGTCTAGGAGCTGTGCTGATGCAGGAAGGGAAAGTCATAGCTTATGCGTCTAGGAAGCTAAAGCCGCATGAAGTTAATTATCCAATGCACGACTTGGAGCTGGCAGCCATAGTGTTCGCTTTAAAGAAGTGGCGACATTACTTGTACGGTGCTCAGTACAAAGTCTTCACTGACCATAAGAGTTTGAAGTACATCTTCATGCAGAAGGACTTGAATCTTCAGCAGCGTAGATGGATAGAGTTTCTGGAGAAGTATAAGTGTCCTATTAATTATCACCCGGGCAAAGTGAATGTGGTAGCTGACGCTTTGAGTTTGAAAGTGAAGATGGCATACTTGAGAATGCAGCAGGTGTTAGCAGTCTAGGAAATCCTGGAATAGGAGGTGGAAGTCCAAGAGAGAAAGATCTGCGTAAGCAACTTGATCCTAAAACCGGATCTGGATCAGGAAATTGTATCAGGCCAATAGGATAGTGTAGAATTTCAGACCTTCAAGGTGAAAGAAATCGCGAGAGGAGGAAGTGATTTTTAGACCGACGAGAATGGGGTCTTATACTTTTGGGACCGAATTTGTGTACCTGACATCTAAGACTTGAGGAAGAGGATACTGGACGAAGCTCACAAGAGCAAGTATACCATACACACTGGGGATGTAAAGATGTATCAAGACTTAAAGAAGAAATATTGGTGGGTTGGAATGAAAAGAGATGTAGTTCAGCATGTGTCAATCTGCTTGATGTGCCAGAAGGTTAAAGTGGAGCATAACAAATCCGTAAGGTTACTGCAACCGTTACCGATTCCCGAGTGGAAATGGGAAGAGGTGACTATGGATTTTGTGACTGGTCTTCCGATGACCAAGTCACACAAAGATGTAATTTGGGTGGTAGTGGACCGACTGACTAAGACAACGCATTTTATACCAGTGAATGTAAGGGACTCGATGGAAAAGTTTGCTCAAACGTATACCCGAAAAATTGTAAGGTTGCATGGTGTACTATCAAGCATTATTTCGGATAGGGATCCTAGGTTCACTTCAAGATTTTGGAGCAAGTTTCAAGAATCTTTGGGTACCACATTAAAATTCAGCACCTCTGCTCATCCGTAGACCGATGGTTAATCCGAGAGAGTCAACCAGATACTGGAGGACATACCACATGCAGAATTGGCATATAACAACAGTTATCAGGCATCAATTAGAATGACACCGTACAAAGCACTATATGGGCGAAAATGATAGGTACTGATATATTGGGGATGGATGGAAGAAGGGTCAACTCGGCCAACTGCTGCTCCACAGTAGCTTGCCGTCTCGCCATGTCATCCAAAGTACCCTACAAGCATAGGAACACCTCCATTTGCTGGTTGAGTCATCCCAACAAGGTCGTCTCAAATCAGTCTAGGGTTGGGACTGAGAACTGCTAGCTCTAGCACGTGCCGATGGTGGTGGTTGTTCCTCCCCCACTGTGGGTGGCCTTACCTGACCGGGATGTTTGACATCGAAGGGGGTTAGCCACTTCTTTAACTCCTAACTGTACTTGTACCCGCAACTCATAAGAGTTTGTTCAGTGACCATATTGTGCTTAGTAGTAGTCTCCATGAGCTCTCCCTCAAGACTCACACCAAAGTCTTTTAGAATCTTTATTATAACCAAGGGAAAAACGAAGGCTTTTGTGGAGAGACGGTGATGAACAACTTCCCTAATAGATTGGATGATGAAGGGTGCAAGAGGGATTGGTAATGTGTTCATCATCCGATGTAAAATATACGTGTTGATAAGTCTAGTCTCATTGAAACCACTAGCACGGGGTATAACATTGAACCCAAACATGTAGACTAGAGCTCGAAAGTTAGCTGCCAGATCACTGTTTGAATAGAAACTATTAGCTTGAAAAGCATTATGCTTATATAATCCTAGGGTAGCTCTAGTCCCTCTAACATCCCAATTCAGGTAAAAAAGAATCTTTTGATTATTAACATCTATCCCTTGCCAAGTATTATTGTCAAAAACCTCAAGGAGATTAGCTAATTGGTTTTGAGTGATGACAATAGGAACTCCTTTCACTCTTGTTTCAATATGTGGAAGTTGTTTATTGCCCTTATCCGTCATATTAGCATAGAATTCCTTAATGAGCATGGGACAATACTTCCCTTTCAATTGTACTATTGACCCCTATCCTAGCCATCTAAACATCATGCCCAATTTGAGTGCATGGTCTAAAGTGGGTGAGAAAGTATGCTCGATAATAATCTTATTAGATGCTCCCCTACTGTACCATTTCTCACAAGATGCATCAGTAAAGTCAGTAGGTCGAAGGGACAAAGGATCAACAGATGAAGGGGCTGACGAAGAGGAAGTTCTCACCCTTTTAGAAGACTGACCTATTGCTCTAGACATGGTCAAGTAAGGAATGGAGGAAATAGTAATAGAGAACAAGTAAGCTCCAAGTCTAAAAATAGGGCCACTATCTTTTTAAAGATATTCCTCAAATCTCAGGCAACCCTCAACTAGTCTTACAATACACAAAATCCAAATTCCTTCAATATATATCACCTCCAATCCACCAAGTTAATCAATCACTACCAATCAATTCAACACAACATGCATAATACATGTAAAATTCCCTGTAAAGCATAAGCGTGTTGAATATTGTTAATGCATGCAAATAGATATGATCATGTTAATGAAAGAATTATCATGGCATTAACCAACAATTTAAGTTCCATAGATAGTCATTATGCAATCATCACCAATAGCCGTAATTCTAACCTTAACTATATGCAAGAATCCCCTAATGATCATATGCATGGATCAAGCATTAAAGAACCATTAACTCCTAATCTAGTCCAACTCATGAAGCTCAATGAGTAATGCACAATTCAATCATAGCATACATGATTCATATTTTTTGGCCAAAAATGTGCCTAGAATTAGAAAAAATCATCTCCATTATTTTAAATGTAGGAATTAAAGAAAAATCATATATTTATGCTCTTGTATGCATGGGCAACCAAAAGATGCAAGTTTTTTGTAGAAATCTAAGCTCCTTGCTTGTGGATGGAATGTGATTGTGGTGTGAAAAATCGAAGATTTTAAGAGTTTTGATCGTAAGGATCACCAAAACAGAAGGCAATAGATGTTATAGAGGTGTTTAGGAGTTGAAAAATTGATTTATGGGTAGTTGGGGATGTGAAGCCGGCGCGGGCTTGAGAGAATTTGAGAGGGAGATTGGAGAACTTAAAGAAAAAGTGGCCAAAATGGCCCTTAAATTGTTCTTCACCGGACAGGAACCGGCCCCGGTCCGAGCTCTTAGAGCTGGTGCCAGCTTAGTTATGTCTGGTTCTCAATTTTTTATTTTTTTTTAGAGCAAAAATGCGAAACATACAATAATGCTGAATAATGCACTCTAGTTTATCAATCAAAATGACAGAAATAACAAAATTGTCTCAATCATAAAAACTAAAAGTAAAGAAAAGTAAGACTGCTTCAATGTTTCCCACGGCTGTGATCCCGTAGATTTTCCTCAGTATTCCCTGGTAATATCCCCACTTGACGATCTCCCAAGAGTTTGGCTAGTTGACCAATTTGGTTCTCCAAATTGCGCATGGAAGCCTTTAAGTTCCTTGCCGTTGCATCGACTCCTTGGAACTTAGTTTCCATAGTACTTACCAATTGGCCAATCAACTCTTCCAATTGTGGTTTTGGAGGTGCTGCAGTGTTTGTCATGGGGTTTTGGTTCATTTGATTTCTGCTAAAATTGAAAGAACCCTGCCTAGGTTAATTCCTATTGCTCCAAGAGAAATTAGGGTGATTTCGCCAACCAGGATTATAGGTAGAGCTATAAGGGTTTTTACCCGGTCGGACATTGCTTGCAAAAGCCACTTGTTCTGAATTTTCTTGGAGTGACCCCATATTTTAGCATTCATGATTGGGGTGTCCTTCTCCATAGAAATCACAATTTACATTTAAAACCTGGCCTTGAGACATCATCATCTGTTCCATCTTTTGAGTTAAGGCGTCCACCTTAGCCTCTAATGCTGTTACAACATCCACTTTGTACACTCTTTGAACACGAGCTTTTGACCTTGCACTTCCCCAAGAACAGTTATTAGAAGCAAAATTTTTAATGACCTCAAATACCTGTTCCGGGGTCTTATGATTGAAGGAAAGTCTAAGTGGAGATTCATAATCTATTTACCCCGGATCATCACTATATGCTGACAAGTCTACTACGGGACTAGGAGGGTGGGGAACATACTCCACATCAATCTCCTCATCTTCACTGTTAGAAACTAAGTCTATCACAGGTATTGGGAGTGGATCATTGATCGGGACCTCATTGTCACTGCTATCATCCAAGGGAATAACTGGTTGCGGTGCAAGCTGAGGTGTAGGTTGAGGCACTGGTAGGTCTTTCGGGTAGATAGGGTAGGAGGATGCCATTGCTGCCCTTTTCTTGTGGTTCTAAGCATTCTAGCCATCCTACAACATAAATAATACAGATTAGATAGAAGATTTGAACCTAATAAGGAAGATCATACCCTATCAATAATTACCTAAACCTAGTCTCTGATACCACATGTAACACCCCACTACCTAGGCCCAACAGAGCCAAGGATGTCGCCCCGTCCAAAGGACAAGGGGACTTTATAACTAGGTCACACAAATGAAAGTAAATAATACTTTAAAATTTAAACTTATTAAACCCAAAAATTCAAGAACAAACCCGAAACGAATTGTTGACTATCATCTCTCAAAGCAACATATAAAATAAATGGCATAGAGTCTTCAAGTAGGCAACAATCTAGCTACTCATCCCCACAATAGGATCGACCTGAAAGCATGGCATAAAAGGTGATGAGATAAAAACCTCAATAAGCCCGTGTGTGCTTTGAGATAAAACAGTTCAAGTATGCAAGTTGTAAAAGTTACATAAAAGAAGGTGCAGGTAAGCATTAAATAATGTTAAAAATAAAGAGTGGAGCTTTGCTCTTCCAACCATACATGTGCACAATTAAAACAACCACACAAATGGGCGGCCACGGGTTACCACACGCTGGGCCCCATGACCATATAACTATCAGAATGCCACACTTTGTGCAGACTGACAAAAGGTAGGTGTACGGCCTACCAGGTAAGATACTCCTCATTCTCTACACCCAAGCATACCGGTTGTCCACTCCGGAAACACACAATCCACATGACTGAAACTTGCTAACTTGGACCGGCATGACTAAGTAGTACTATCGCTTCTCCAAGTAGAGTTCATCTTTGGGAGGTGGCCTCCTGCCAGAAGACTCACTCTTGCTATTCAAAACTAGTACTACTAGCCTACCCTTATAGAATACTCAGCGTTGATTATCCCACTCGTGAGAAAACTGATAAAACATTGCTATATTTGGAAATTGCAATTAAGGGTTTCTAAAGTTCGTGTCAACGCTGGTTTTAGAAAGAGTTTAGTGTTTGAGCAAAACTATTTGTTGATTTTCAAATGATTTGTTTGACTATAAGAAGAAAGGAAATAGTCCTTAATTGCCTTTCCAAAATGAGTGTCCATACACTTCGCGTTTGGCTTGCCTTAGTAACCTTTTGTCATCAAATAATTTTTATGCAGGAGCTTACTTAATCCTTTGCTTGCAAATTCACAAGTTTTCCAAAGCTGACCTAACCCCCCCAGGGTAAACACAAGGCATATGGTTATACTCAAGCTATATTTGCTTCAATAAATAATCCTATTTCAACCGATTACAATCATAACCCTAATGTCCTAAGCTTTAAGGCTCGATGATAATGGTTTTTATAAAATAAGTCTAATATGATAAATGAAAATAACTAGGGGTTGTAAAATAATTACTAATAAGTTATGGGTTCAAATACAAATCTTTTGTGTTGTTATAAATAAACTAGGGTTTAATTGATGAAGAATCCTATGTCCTAGATGATAATATTAAAATAAATAATAACTTATTACTAATCTCTTAATTAATAATTAATAGTTAGAAAATAATTAATAAATAAAATTAATAATAAATAAATTTTATTAAATTTTGATTAATAGATAATAAATAAATTTCAATACATTTATGAATATATAGCCTACAAGAACGACGTAGGATCAAGATGGTCATTATCATTATTTTCCTATTGCTAACAAGAATCATGAACGTAAAATCGAACATCAATCAACAAACTATTCTATTTATGAATAAAGGCTTAAATCAAAACCTACTATCACATGGTCAAATCTCTACTAAACATAATCATATTAATGGCTTCAATAAAAACAAGAGCATAATACCCTATTCACCAAAGGTGACATAATATCTAGCATGCTTAACGGTAACACCCCGCTACCTAGGCCCGCCAGGGCCGGGGATGTCGCCCCGTCCAAAGGACAAGGGGTCTTTATAACTAGGTCATACAAATAAAATAGCGAAAATAAATGATACTTGAACTTAAATATTTATTACATCCCAAAATAAACATCTATCCAAAATAAATCCGATAATACCAAAAACAAATCCATAATAAAAATTCATCCACTCTCATCTCTCCATAACTATACACAAACATAAATCACCATAAATCTTCCAAAGCGGGCATAATCTAGCTACTCATCCCCATAGCAGGACAGACCTGAAAACATGGTAAAAAGGTGGTGAGACAGAAATCTCAGTAAGTCCGTGTGTGTTTATGTGTCAGGTGAAAACATTTCGTGAATGCAAAGTATAAAATTCTTTATGAGAGATCACTGGCAAGCAAAAAACATCCGTAAAAAACAAGAGTGGTGTTTTAGCATTTCCAGCCATACATAATTTATAAAATCAACCACTCGAAAGAAAGGATTACGGGTTACCACACGTTGGGCCCCGAATGGTCAGCATGCCACACTTTGTGCATATCGCCAGTTAGAATGCCACACTTTGTGCAGACTTAAAAAAGTAGGTGATCGGCCTACTGGGCAAGATACTCCTCCTTCTCTATACCCAAACAACAACCGGGTGTCCATTCCGGCATAACACAGTCACTTGACTGAAGAGAACACTGCTAGCTCGGACCGGCACGACCTGCTGGACTGATGTCCTATCCGAGAAGGACTCACCCCTCAGAAGTGGCCACCTACTGACAGACTTACCCTAATCCCTCAAAGACTAGTCCTAGTGGTCCACCCTTATTGAGTACTCAGCGTAACGTATCCCACTTGGGAAAATGAACAAACACAGTTCCACTTGAACATGGAAAATAAAGGGTTTCCAAAATCTTTGTCAAAAACAGTTTCAAAAAGAGTTCTGAGTTTGAGTAAACCTGCTTGATAAATTTCAAATAACTCATTTAACAGAAACAAAACAGGAGACAACCCTCAATTGTCTTTACAAAAATGAGTGTCTATGCACTCTATATTTGGCTTGCCATAATTAAACATTTTTCAACAATCAGATTTTATGCAAGAGCTTACCTGATTCTTGGTTACAACAACAAGGTGTCCAACAGCTGACCTAACCCCACATGGGCAAATACAAATCACAATCAATTCCAAGATCCACTTCCTCAGTTTTAAATCAACTCCTCTTACTACTACCATGATCCTAGTGTCCCAAGCTTTAAGGCCAAACAATACATAAATAGGTTTGTAGGTTGAGCCTAATTTGATATTTAAAATAATTAATGGTTTGGAAAATAATTTCTAATAAGTTGAAAGTTTAAATCTTGCTAGGAAAAATTTAGAGTTTATTTGCTCAAGAGTCCTAGGTAGTAATAAGTAAAACAATGATTTAATAATAGTTTAGTTGTTAGAAAATAATTGGTTTCTAAAACTAGTTAAGATTAAATTTAATGAGTCTTACTTGGAAAATAATAAGTAAACTTTTAAAAATGGATTTGATTTAATAAATATTTTACTAATTATAATTATTTCCATAAAAGGCTTCAATTGATTTCTTTATTTTATTTTCTAGCAAAATTATTATTTATTTGACCAAAATATCCTTTATGTATATAATAATCCAAATCTACCCTTCCTAGGGTTTTTTCGACATTTACTAAGAAAATTTTATATCATTAAATATTTTATTTATGAAATAAAATTAGTTTAGGGACAACTAGATCATGGTCAAATTTCTATGGCTAACCACAATCAAGAACATCTGCAATCCTTCCATTCATCAAATCATCCAAATCATGCACATAAGCATAGATCTAAATTTATTAAGACATGATCTAACCTCTACTAGCATAAATATGATCATGGCTTCAATAATCTAACATGCATATAAATCCTATTCACCAAAGGTGACATAATCTCTAGCATGTTTTATCTCAAATACTTCATGCATCAAACCTCAAATCATCACACAATCAACCAAGATAATCCTTCCATGCATAAATCCCATCTCCTTCACAATCATACACATATTCATGCTTCAATCTCAATAATACATACTCAAATCCTATCACCATCCACCCACTATCAACATCATCCTAGAGACATGATTCTAGAGTTTAAAAGAAGGATTGAAGGGACTTACTTGATCGATGAATTCTTTGAAGGAGTTTAGAATAGATCTCAACTCATTGATGCCTAAATTTGTCCAAAGGAGATGGGGAAAACATGGACATGGGGAAAAGGAGCCATCCGGCCAAGAAAGGGAGGTTTTGGCCATGAGAGAGAGAGAGGAAAAGAAACCATTAGCATGTTTATACACATAGGTTCTCATTAGAGATCAAGATTGGAGAAGATGAAGTTGTTAGAATAAATTTACCTTGAAGGTGTTCTTGTCCTTCACAGAAATTTTTTATTTTGATCCGAAGTAGCAAGATGATTTGTGGAGTTTGATGTTAAGAATGGGGTTGATGGACTCACGGTAGTGAGTAGGTCAAATCTGGAAGTTTTAGAGAGGATTTGAGATGGTTTGGAGGGGTATTAGGTGAAGGAAAGAGGTAGGTGTTCTTGGTGTAGTGTGTGTGTTCTTGGAGGTTGAAAGAATTCGTAAGATTGGATTTTTGTAGCTGCCGAAATTCTGTGAGAGCTAGGGCTGGCCGAATTTCTATAGGGTTTAGGAAGTTGTTTCTCTGATTTGGAAGGGAAAAGGAAAGGTTAGTTGTTACAATCCTTGAAGAATATTTTTAGGAAGTGAATTTGGAAACTAAATATTCCAAGAATATCTTGATTGTTGGAGAGTTTTGGAAGTCTGCCATGGCCGACTGTTTGGGTAGAATTTTGGTGGGATTAATGCTGGTTTATGGAAGCTTATGGTGGCTGAAATTAGGGTGCTTAATGGTGAAGAAGAAGAATGCATTATAGAAAGTTGCTAAACAAAGGTGACTGGAATTTTGGAAATCAATCAAGCATAATTGCAGGGATTTGTTGTAGAGATTTTCAGACAGCCATTGCTGAATTTCGTGCAGAAGCTTAAGGGAAACAATGGAGCTCTGTTACTGGAGGTTTAAGGAAGGTTCCTACAGAACAAGGTTGGTGCTTCGACTGGAAGAGAAATAGGAAACAAAGCTGGAATTTGGACTGCCCAGAATTTCGCCAAGCTAAAATTCCTTGACAGCTTTTTCGGCTGCCATTTTCCAGCCATCTTGTAGAGAGTTTGAAGGGGAATTTCAGGGGCTTTCCAGGCTGGTTTCCAGCCTTCTTCATGGAGGTAAAACATGGCTAAGGTTCTACACAAAATCTGGAAGAAAACAGCTTGGTTTTAGACTCTCAAAGTGGCAATTTGCACAGGAATTTTTCCTATTGTTGCTCCAGCTTTGAGCAGTCCGAAAATAACCAAGAAATCCAGATTGCAAACTGATCCTAAAGGCCATTTTTCTGGCAGCATTTGGGAGGGAATGTTAGCTAAGAAACTCAACATTTTGAAGGCACAATAAGCTGGAAAATTTCAGCTCGTTCCAAGGAGGAAGATGAATTAGCTAGAGTGAATTTTCAGCAAGCTCACTAGAGGGATTTTTCCTCTTGGAATTTCCCACAACTCTTCCACATTTTTCAGACTATAAGAAGTCTTTTACTAAGACATTTTGAGCCTACAAGACCACAGCACTTTACTGAAATTTCTGGAAAGAAAATGGCAAGAACAACTTGATCAAACTAATGAGTTGAGAAATAAGGAAAATCAAATATCAAGGGAAAATGAATTCCCTTAAGGAAATTCGAGTAGGGTAAGGGAGTAGAATGAAGTTACTCCTAACATGTCTCTCTTAGGACATCATCCCTACCTTACTCCAAGCTCATAAGGCCGAAATTATTCTTCCCCAAGCAAAAATACAATTTAATCAAGGTAAAGCTTCTATGATGGAATTTGAACTCAAGACCTCAAGAATTGATTCCAAATCTCTAACCACTAAACCACAACAGCTCTTGTTGTTATTTCCACTAGAAAATTAATTCCTATTTAATCATCAAGCTATCTTCCTATTTTCACCTCATGTAAAAATTACCATTTTGCCCCTTCTCACTCAATACTCACCAACAAGGCTTCAAGACAATAAAACTCAATCCAAAGCACATAAAAATCATATAAAAATATATTAAGTCATGAAATAAGGTATGATATGCATCCCAATCCCCTTACTCTAAGGTTGGTCTTGACAGGGGATTCACATTAACCATCCATGCTCACTCACGACATGAGGAGCATGCATCGATCTACAAGAAATATCATAAAACTTAACCATGGCAAAACATCCTCATGCTCTAATATCAACTCCTTCATATAAACACATACTCAAACCCCAATCAAATTGCATTCTTCTCTACAACATCTAATAGCCAGGATTTTAGAATTAAAGAGAAGGTTAAAGAGAAATACTTGGTTGATGACTATCTCGATGAAGATTTAAGGAGATCGACACGCTTGGAAGGCTTGAATCGTCCAGGAAGGAAGAAGAAAAACAGCCAAGGTTGTAGCAACCATTTCGTTTGTGTGTGTGTGTGTGTGTGTGTGTGAGAGAGAGAGAGAGAGAGAGAAATTATTAGTATATTATGTTAAAGATTGAAGGGAGAGAAGATGAACAAAATCGTTCTTGATTACCTTGATAGTGTTCTTGAGACATCAACAAAATTCTAGTTTTTTATCCATTAGCAGATTTTTGTTTTCAGTATTTGATGTTATAAAATCCAAAAATGGACTCTAAGGAGTGAGTAGGCTTAATTTGGAGTTAATGTAAGGGTTTGGAGGTGTTTTGAGTGGTCTTAGACTTGAAGTAATGTAGTATGTGTTATTGGTATTCTTGGTTTTCTTAGAGAAATGGAGAGAATTGGAGAGAGAGCTGTACGAATGGCTGAAAGTGTTGGTCGAATGATTGAGGAATTCTTGTGATTTGATTTTCAAATAAGGTAGAAGGGGGAAAGCTGGTTGTTTGAAATTCGAATGGAGCAATTCATGGAGTGTTTCAATGTAGAAGATATTGTAATGTTGTTTGATTGATGGAAGCTCTTGGAAGCTACAATGGCTGACTGGTTATGTTGTGATTTTACTGAAATGTATGAGGGTTGATGGAGCTATAGGTTGGCCGATATTGGGGGTGCAATGGTGGGAGGATTTTTAGTTGTTTGAAGCTTAATCTAAGAGAATTTCCATGGAGCAATTGCTGGAATTTTTGAACTTTAATTGAAAGCTTGATTGGAGTAATTGAAGGAGGAATTTAAGGGATGGCTATGGAGTCCAATCGTGTAGGTCAGTGGAGGAGGGTGATGGAGTTTAGTTCATGTCTAACTAAGGTTAATTTCACAGAAGTTTGAAGTGATTTTCGGACAAGGCTTGAAGGGAGAGCAAGGCTAGAATTTTTCTGGTTGGTCATGTGAATAGTTTGCTTGAATTTTTGTGCAGTTTTTTCTGCAATGATCTGACCAATTTGTAGAGAGTTTGGAGAGCTATTGGAGGGTCCTTTCAGGCTGGTTTCTTACCTTCTTTATGGAGGAAAGCTAGAGGTGAATTTCTGGTTTGAAGGCTAAAGAAACAGCTTTGATTGTTGGCCTACCATGCTGAGAAACTCTCCAGACATTTTTCTTTGTTTGCACAGCTTTGTTCAGTCCGATTTTGGCAAAGAAATTCCAGTCTTCAAACTGAGTAAGTTGGTCATTTTTCTGGTAGCATTTGAGTAAGAACAATGGCTGATGTTTTTGAAAGCTAGACTGTCCAAGAATCTGGAAAATTTCCAGTTTGCTACCGTGAAGAAGATGAATACTTATAGAGTGGAGTTTGAAGGTTCAACCGTGGGGATTAATTCTCTTGGGAACCTTCCTTAACTCCTTCCCTATTTTAAACCAAAACTCTATCCTCTAAGAGCCATTTAGGAAATTCCAAGGTTAATAAACCTTGTTGAATTTTCTGGAATTAAGATATGGATTTGGATAAATTGAACAAGCTTAATTGGTGAAGAATTTAAGGCAAGCTAGAGAACAAAAGGACATGAATTCCTTAAGAATTCTTGTAGGACATAAGAATAGGATAAAGACATTCCCTTTATGTCTCTCCTAGGACAACACTCCTACTTCTTCTTATGGTATGCAAGGGCAAAAAATATTCTACCTTATAGAAAAATGAATTTTAATCATGATATAACTTAATTGGTCGGATTTGAACTCAAGACTTTAGAGATTAATTCCAAAGCTCTAACCACTAAACTACAACAACTCTTGTTCTTATTTTTTTTCTTCTAAATATTCTTCCTATTAAATCCTCAAGGTATCTCCCTATTTGACCTCAAGGAAAATTACCATTTTACCCTTCCTACTCCATAAGCACAACTAAGTCTTCTAGACTATAAATTATAATTCTAAAGAACATAAAATCATTCAAAAATATATTTATGCTTGCAAAAAAAAAAAAATTATATGCATCCCAACCCCTTTACTCTAGGGTTGGCTTTAGGTGGGGTTTCACATGATGCTAGAGTTGAGAACCGTTCAATAAACGACCTATAATAGCCTCTAACCACACAAAACATCTTCTCTCGGAGATGTTCTCCAGCTGCTTTCCATCTAAAACTGCTTCAACTTTTGCTGGGTCCACTTTGATTCCATCCTTGGTAACCACATGGCCAAGAAATAACACATTGTCCAGCCAACATTCACACTTGCTAAATTTGGCATAAAGCTTGAGCTCTCTTAACTTTTCCAATACCAGCTTTAGATGCTCTGCATGATCTTCTAGACTCTTGCAATATATAAGTATATCGTTGATGAATACCACCACATTCTTATCCAAGTATGGTGGGAAAACATGATGCATCAAATCCATAAACACTGTCATTGCAGTAGTCATTCCAAAAGGCATCACCATGAACTCTTAGTGGCCATATTTGGTGTTAAAAGCCATTTTAGGAATATCCACCACCTTAATTCGCACTTGGTAGTATCCTTGCCTCAAATCCATTTTGGGAAAATAACTAGAGCTTTGCAACTGGTCAGACAGCTCATCAATTAAAGGTAGGGGATATTTATTCTTGACGGTCAAATTATTCGACCCCCGATAGTTGATGCACAACCTTAAGGTCCCGTCCTTCTTAACAACTAGCACTGGAGCTCCCCAATTCTTCTAGCTGCTCCTTTAGTTCCTTCCATTCTGCTGGTGCCATCCGATATGGGGTTCGGGATATAGGTTTCTCTCATAGAATCAGATCTTTTATGAACTCAACATCATAGGTGGGAGGAAAAGAAGTGAGTTCTGTGGGAAACACATCGGGAAAATCTTTTACCACTTTAGTATTTTCCAAGGTGCATGGTTCCTTTGGCTTGTTTTCCACGTAAGGCAAATATCCTTGGCATCCTTAGTTTACCAACTTTCGGGCTTTTGCTCGAACTATAAAAAGCATCAATTCTTTTACTTGCTTTCCATTGAATTCTAGCATATCACAACAAGGTCTAATAAACTAGACAGACTTATTCTTACAATCTACTTTAGCTCTACGCTTAGCTGGCCAATCTACTTTATAGCGGAGACTATAAAATCTCTCTCCAAGCTCTCTTTCCCCATTCCAATCATACAACTCTGCACATACCGATCTGCTTGCACCATTTTTCCCAAGGGCGTACTTACCAACAAGGTAAAAAGTAGTTCTACTCCATCCCAACCCAAATGATATGCATAATTCTTGTTTAGATAGGAATGGGTGGATCCAGAGTCTATTAATGCATTAATTGAATGACTTTGGATAGTAAATGTACTTTCCACCACTACTGCATCTGCTCTAACTTCCTCTCGATTAAGGGAAAAAAGTTTTGCTTTCCTTTAAAGCTTTTAAGTTCCACTTCCGGAGGCTCTTATTGTCACACCCCACTACCTAGGCCCAACAGGGCGGGGGACGTTGCCTTGTCTAAAGGACAACCAGTCTTTATAACTAGGTCACACAAATAAAAATGAAACAATACTTTAAAATTAAACTGATTACAACCCGATAAGTAAAAAACAAATTAAAATAAATTGTACACTATCATCTCTCAAAGTGACATATAGAATAAATAACATAAAGTCTTCAAGAAGGCAACTTTCTAGCTGCTCAACTCCACAGCAGGATCGACCTAAAATTATGGCATAAAAGGGTGATGAGATAAAAATCTCAGTAAGTCCGTGTGTATTTTGAGTGTTCAGGTAAAACAGTTCATGTATGCGAGTTGTAAAACTTCATAAAAGAAAATGTTGGTAAGCAATAAAGGATAAAATAAATAGTGGCATTTTCCTCTTTTCAAACTATATAACTGCACAATAAATACAACCACTCAAAAAGGCGGCCATGGGTTGCCACATGTTGGGCCCCATAACCACATAACAGTCGGAATGCCACATTTTGTGCAGACTGACAAAAGGTAGGTGTATGGCCTACCAGGTAAGATACTCCTCCTTCTTTACACCCAAACAAACTAGTTGTCCATTCCAGAAATGCACAGTCCACATGGCTGAAACTTGCTAGCTCGGACCAGCATGACTAAGTAGTCCTGTCGCTTTTCCAAGTTGAGTTCATCTACTGGAGGTGGCCTCCTGCCAGAAGACTCGCTCTTGCTCTTCAAAACTAGTACTACTAGCCTACCGTTATTGAGTACTCAACGTTTGATTGTCCCACTTGGGAGAAAAGTGATAAAACATTACGTTATTTAGAAATAGCAATTAAGGGTTTCTAAAGTTCGTGTCAAAGCTGGTTTTAGAAAGAGTTTGGTGTTTGAGTAAAACTGCTTGTTAATTTTCAAGTAATTTGTTTGACTGAAAGAAGAAAGGAAACAGTCCTTAATTGCCTTTACAAAAAAGAGTGTTCACACACTTCACGTTTTGCTTGCCATAGTAACCTTTTTACTGCAAATAAGTTTTATGTAGGAGCTTACCTAATCTTTTGCTTGAGCTAATTCAAAGATCTTCCAAAGCTGACCTAACCCCGCCTAGAGTAAACACAAGCCATAATTAAACTCAAGCCATTTTCGCTTCCATAAATAATCCTAAATCAACTTACTACAATCATGACCCTAATGTCCCGAACTTTAAGGCTAGATGATAAAATGGTTTTATAAAATAAATCTAGCTTGATAATAAAATAACTAGGAATCGCAAAATAATTACTAATAAGCTATAGGTTCAAATATAAATCTTTGTTATTAATAAATAAACTAGGGTTTGTTTGATGAATGGTCCTAAGTCTTCAATGATTTTATTAAAAATAATAAATTGTTACTAATCTCTTAATAAATAAATAATAGATAGAAAATAAGTAGTAAATAAAATTAATAGTAAATTTTATTAATTTTGATCACAAGGTAATAAATAAATTTTACTAGTATTGATGAATATATGACTTAAAAGATTAATATTTTATTTATTATGATTATTTATATAAAAGGCTTTATTTAATATTATTATTATTTATAAATATTTATATACATTATTTTTAATAAAGATATCATTCATTTGGCTAAAATATCACTGTTTTATTTAACAATCCAATTCCAAAGCTTCCTAGGGTTTTCGAAATTATTGGAAGAAAACATAGTATTAATTTTTTTAATTAATGTAATAAAATTGGCTAACTTAAATAGTTTACGATCAACAAGGTTATGATCATATTTTTCCTATAGCTAACAAGAATCATGAACATAAACTCTAATACCAATAAACAAACCATTCAATTCATGAATAAAGGCTTAAATCTATATCTACCATCACATGATTCAAACTTCACTAAGCATAATCATATTCATGGCTTCAACAAGAATACAAGAACATAAAACCCTATTCACCAAAGGTGACATAATTTCTATCATGCTTAATCATTCATACTAACTCACGAGATGACGATCATGCAACAAACTACAAAAGCATCATAAAACTCAACCATGACAAATCATCATCATGCTCCAATCTCAACTTCCTCATCTAAACACATACTGAATCTCCAATCATATTCCATCCTTTTCTAACAACATCCAAGACATATGATTTTAGAATTAAGGAGAGGGTTAAAGAAACATACTCAATTTATGACTACCTTGATGAAGTTTCAAGAGAATCCACACGCTTGGGAGGCTTGATTCGACCAAGAAGGAAGAAGAAAAAATGGCCATGGTTGAAACAACCATTTCGGCCGAGAGAGAGAGAGATAGATAGAGAGATAGAGAATGAGAGAGAGAGAGAGAGAGAAGAGAGAGAGAGAGAGAGAAAGTATTAGTATATTATATTAATGATTGAAGAGAAAAGAAGATGAACATATTCGTTCTTGAATCTTCAACAAAAATTCTGATTTTTGATCCAATAGAAGAATTTTGTTTTCAGTGTTTGATGTTATAAAATATAGAAATGGATTCTAAAGGGTGAGTAGACATGATCTAGAGTTTTTTGGGAGGGATTGGAGGTGTGTACGGTGGTCTTAGGCTTGGATAATGGTGGTGTGTGTTCTTGGTGTTCTTGGAGAAATGGAGAGGATGGAGAGAAGGCTGGACGAAATTTGCTGAATGGTGTTGGCCGAATGGTTAGAGGAATTCTAGTGGTTGAATTCTCATATTAGGGTGAAGAGGGAAAGCTGGTTGTTTGAAATTCAAAAGAAGTAATTTAGGGAGTGAATTAAGGTAGAATATATGGTAAGAATAGTTTGGTTGATGGAGGTTCTTGGAGCTGCTATGGCCGACTGGAATTTGCTGAAGTTTTGCTGAGATGAATGAGGTTTGAAGGAGCTATAGGGTGGCCAAAATTCTGAGTGTTATTATGGTGGATGAAATTTCTGATTGGTTGAGGCTTAATCCATGGAAGTTTTCATGGAATAATTTGCTAAAATTTTGAATTTCAATTGAAGGCTTGATTGCAGTGATTGAAGGAGTGGCTATGGAGCTCTTTCATGCAAATCAATGGAGAAGGGTGATGATGTTCATTTGATGGCTGACTAAGGCTATTTTCATAGAAAGTTTAAGTGGTTTTTCCGACAAGGTTGAAGAGGGAGTAAGACTAGAATTTCTGTGCAATTTTTTCTACAATGTTCCAGCCGAGTTGCAGAAAGTTTGAAGGGGTATTGGAGGCTTCTTTAATGCTGGTTTCTAGGCTTCTTTATAGAGGAAAGACAGAGATGAATTACTGGTTTGAAGGCTAGAAGAAACAGCTTGGTTTTTGGACTGCTAGGTTGTGAAATTGTCCAGGATTTTTTCCTAGTTTGCACAGCTTTGTGCAGTCCAATTTTTGGCCAAAGGTTTTAGTCTTCAAGCTGAACAAATTGGCTATTTTTCTGGAAATATTTGAGTGAGAAAAAAGGCTAAAGTTTTCGAAAGTTGGACTGACCAAGAAGATGGAAAATTTCCATATTGCTACATGAAGAACATGAAAACTTAAAGAGTGGTGTTTGAAGGTTCAACCATAGAGATTAACTCCTTCACCATTTTTAGTTAAAATTCTATCCTCAAAGAGGCATTTTTGAAACTCCAAGATCAAAGAACCTTGCTGAAATTTTCTGGAATTAAAATATGGATCTGGATAATTGAACAAGCTTAATTGGTGAAGAATTTAAGGTAAGTTAGGAAACAAAAAGGGCAGGAATCCCTTAAGAATTTTTGTATCGCATAAGAGTAGGATTAAGACATTCCTTTCAAATCTCCCCTAGGACAACACTCCAACTTCTTCTTATGGCATGCAAGGCCGAAAATATTCTACCCTACACAAAATAAAATTAATCATGCTAAAACTTAAATAATGAGATTTGAACTCAAGACCTTAAGGATTAATTCCAAAGCTCTAACCACTAAACCACAACGAGTCTTGTTCTTATTTTCTCTCCTAAATATTCTTCCTATTTAATCCTTAAGCTATCTCCTTATTTCCACTTCAAGCAAAATTACTGTTTTGCCCTTCCTACTCAATAAGCAGAATTAAGCCTTCTAGACTATAAATCACAATTCCAAAGCACATAAAATTATTCAAAAATATATTTATGCATGCAAGAAAATATGATATACATCCCGACCACCTTACTCTAGGTTTAGCTTTAGTTGGGGTTTCACACCTATGATATTGGCTCGAGTGGCTCCTACGGTCTGGGCGCGGTTTCATTACCCGATTGGAAGGAGTTTTCGGCAAGTGTTTCGAAGATGCATCGGGTCGCCACAATTATAGAATTTTCTTTCAACTCCTTTCAAGTAGCAGTTCTTCTCCGCATGACCCTTCTTCCTAGGAGATTCTGTGCAAGACTAGTTGGTGCCATCCTTGCTTGCTTTCCTCGATTCTATCATTGCTGGTGGGTAGGTTGCTTATTAGCTTGCTATCTCGGAAAAGGCCTCGGTGGATTCATCGATGGTAAGAAAGTTTTTGGTACTATCCTGGTTTAATCCTTATTCTCTATTCGGCAGCTGCATCTACCACCCCAGAATATGGTGTTGGTGGAGAATGTGTCAAAGCCCTTCTTAGCTCCTGCCTCTATCATTTGACAAACTGCCTAGTTTTGTTCTACTTGGTATCCACAAGTTTCTTGCAATACTTTGACAACTAAGTGAAACGAGTAGCATACTGAGCTACAATCATGCCCCATTGCCTCTAAAAAATTAGCCCACATCCAGTCTTGATCCATTAGTTCCCAGTCTTCTTGGACGCGTTGCCACCATACCCGAGTTGGGCCTCTCAACGTAAATGCAACAAATTTAACCATCAGTTTTTTATTGTATCAGATGATAGCAAAGATGTCCTCCATTTACTCCACCTACTGTTCCGCTTTTTGATCTTGTTTGGCTTCACCAAAGAAGGTAGGAGGTTTGAATTTCAGAAACCTTTCTAGAGCTTTATCATCCCTTTTTGGGTTCCTTCACTCTGATAAAGTTTGTAGTGTCTCAGTCCTCTTATAAAATGCTTGCCCCATAGTCATATTAGCTGGATCTTTAGACCCTATTTCTTCTCAAGTTCATTTTCATTCCCCTGATTTTGGCGAGGAAAGTTGAGTAGCGTCATATTCTGGAGTTACGGGTTCTGCTTTACGAACCCTTCTACTGGTTGCTACTACTTAACACTTTGGTGTCATTCTAAACCATCGCCCCTAAAAAATGAGTTATGCATCAAAGTCTAAAATATTTAAATCAAGCATGCATTTATATTCAAAGGTTAGCAAAAGTAAATCAGGTGCAAGCTTTGCATAAATAATTGCATTCCTCAAGATTAGAGTACACCAAGATACTCTTATTTGTAAAATATTTGAAATAAAGCATGAAACATAAATGAACTCCTAGTAGAGGAGTTTATTAAAAGCAGAAAATAATAGCTTCCTACCTATGGAAAACTTTGCCCCTAATCCGCATCAGAATCCTCAGTGTCGGCATCATATAACAAACACCCAGTATTCTTAGAAACGTCTATCCCCGTACCATTCACAAATCCATAGTCCATTGGTTCCTTCCTGGGTCTCCTAGAACTCTCTCTAGCTTGAAAACAGTTAGGTGGGGGTACAAGAGAAGGTCTAGGTGGAGATTCATAGTCTATCTCCTCCGGATCATTACTATCAGTAGTTAAATCAATCACAGGGCTAGGTGGGTTTGGGACATATTCCATATCAATATCCTCATCCTCACTATCAGCCATCAAGTCTATTATAGGTATAGGGGGTGGCTCAATAATTTGAACCTCATCACCACTGCTTTCTTCCAAAGGTATGATTGGTAGAGGTGCGGGTTGTGGTACGAGTTGTGGCACTGGTAAGTCTTTCGGGTAGATAGGGATTAGTGGATGCTATTAGTTCCCCTTCCTTGCTGTTCTATAACATTCTAACCATCCTACTGCATCAACAACCTAGATTAGTCTAAATATTTTATTTTAATGAAATAAATCTAATACTATCAATAATTGCCTAAACCTAGTCTGTAATACCACAGGTAACACCCTACTACTTACATACCCTATTAGGGCTGGGGATGTTGCCCCGTTCTTAGGAAAAATGGTCTTTATAACTTGGACTCACAAAAGAAAGGAAAGAATTATGTGTTTAGATTTGCGTATAAAAATCATATAACAATAAACATATTCCCAATCAAGTTTAAATTAAAATGTTAACTCCAAATTACACATATGAGCAAGCGTACTCATCATTAACCATAGCATAGAGTTCAAACGAGTGTCGATCCTCCAGGAACAAGTTTGCATTAATCAATATTCTTTTATTGTTTAACCGACTCAATGAAGTGGAAAAGAAAGGAAAATAAAATAAAATAAAAGAATATATATGTGTTAAGCATGAAGAATTATGTAACTCAAACCATTATTTTAACAAACATGATCTTAAAGTACCTATTCATTATCATAACTAATTATTCTCTTGGCATCATGAAGGATTAAGATAGATTCACTTCTTTTTCAATCCATGAAATCACTATCTTCTAGACAAATTAGCATCACATATTCTGTTTCAATTAATTCACCCAAAAGATGCATTAACAACAATATCCTTGATTAAATTTCCATATTTTAGCAAACTTAAAACATGAAATTAACCAATGAATCCATATTCTGGTAGATATTAATTAAGCTATAATTACCCAGTTCTTAGCAATTAACCCATTTTTCAAGCGAGTTAAGAGACAACAAATATGAAATTAATAAATTGAAACCACCATCAACCTCTTTTTCAAGTAAGTTAATGGAAAGAAACAACCAACTAATCTCGTAATCATCACAAGTAATTAAATCCTAAGAATAACAATCAATTAATCAAAAGATCAAAGTAACTCTAAAATTCATGAATATCGAAAACAATGTTAAATTACCATAAAAGAATTAATACGTCATTATTCAAGAAAAAGAAAACAAAGTTAACAGAAAGCACTCATAGACAATCCTCCTTCTTCTTCCTTCATAGACCCTCTTGTATAATCCACCTTGAACTAAAGAATTCCTGTTTTAGTTTGAGTGATTTTCTACTTTGATATTTGAATTCTCTCATTTTCCTTGTGTTTTCCCTTTATTTATAGGCTTTTGAAGTGCTTAAAATCGTTCCTTTAGGGTTTTCGGCCGAATAGAAGTAGGAAAATACTAAAACTTTACAAATTGCCAAAAGTTACACACAAAAATTGGGGCACCGCCTCAGCATCAAGGCACAGTCGGCGCCACTTCCAGCCTCCTAGCTGGCACCGGTTGTGTTCTGTTCCATTATTCATTCGCTGATTTTTCTTGATTTTCGCACCAACCCTTGCAAAGTGCAACCAGCACCGCCTAAAGCCTCCTAGCCGGTGCTGGTTAGGTTCTGTTCCTCTCTGTTTTACCAATTTTCATCACCTCAAAATATGTGCCAGCAGCATGTGACCGACGCCAGTTCTCCTATCATGGTCGGCACTGCCTCTACTATGTTTAGTGGTTTTTGTCTTATTTTACCCTTCAAATCTAAAACAATACACAAAATATCTTTTCAAGGGTAAAATCTCAAATATGAAGGAATATGACTAGTTATTGAACAAAATGTATTACAAAATAGCCTCAAATAACTAGGAAATATATGACTAATTTAGGCCATATCAAAGAAACAATCTAAATTTAAACTTATTAGAACCTAAACAGTAGATGGATAATTCTCAAAATAAATAAATTTCTACTAGAGTCTCTCAAAATGAAATACATTAGAAAAAAAAATAAGTCTTCAAAACAAAGGCAATCTCTAGTTAATAACCTTCACAACAGGATCGACATGAAAGTATGATATAAAAAGGTGGTGAGACGTAAATTTCAATAAGTCTGTGTGTGCTTTAGGTGCTTCAGGTAGAGTAGTTCATGTATGCAAGTTGAGAAATTTTCATAAAACTAAAGTGCTGGCAAGTCTCAAATAAATTTCACAAGTGAGATGTGGTGGTTTCTTTTCAAAAGTCGTACATGTATATAGTAAAAGCAACCACTATAAAGAAGTAGCCATGGCACAACACTTTGTGCACTATGACCAAAGAACGTTCAGGATGCCACACTTTATGCATACTATCACAAGGTAGGTGTACGACCTATCGGGTGAGATACACCACTATCTCTACACCCAAACTTATTGGTTGTCCAATCCGAAAATACACAGTCCACTTCACAGTACTTGTTGGCTCGGTATGATCTATAGAACTGGCATCCTATTTGGGAAGGACTCACCCATCAGATGTGGCAATGTACTAAGAGACTTACCCTAACCTTCAAAGACTAATCCTAGTAGTATACCCTTATCAAGTACTCAACATTGTATAAATCCCCTTTGGTAAAAAAGAACCTTTCAAAGTATTTTCTTTGAAATAGCAATTATGGTTTCTCAAAATTCTTGTCAAAGTTTACTTTTAGAAAATTTTAGCATTTTGTGTAAAATTACTTGTTCAATTTGAAGTTGTTTGATTGACTGGAAAAGAAAAGGAAAATTTGTCCATAAATGCATCCATAGTACATTTTCACATTTACATCATGTATGACTTGCCAAAATGATCTTGATCTTCAAACAGCTTCATTGAAGGACTTACCTGATCTCTTCTTTTTCCTAGGTACAATAGCCTTCTAAGATGGTTCAAGGCAAACTAGCCCCGCCTGGGGTAAATATAGGGTATAAGTCCAAACATCCTGACAACACTTGCTTTAAATAAATAACTATTAGCCTAACATCCTTAAGCTCAACTAGTTACAACAACAAATAATTGTGACATCAATGTAACATTAGCTGATAAAGTATTTTATAAAATAAGATTAATTTGATAAGTTAAAATAAAGTAGGCGCTATAAATAATAAATAACAAATTGTAACAATATTTATTTATTAACAAATAAAAAATATTATAAATAATATTAATAATAAATAAAATTAGTAATAAATAGGAAGTACTATTAATAATAAATTATAAATAATTTGTAGTAGTAAATAATATTAATAATAAATAAATTATTTTGATAATAATTACAAATAATATGTACTATTATATGTAATACTATAAATTTCAAAGATATCAATATTGTATTAATTATTTCCTATTAATTTTTATATTTAATAATGCTTAATAAAAATAATACTATTTTAAGTAATTATTAATTTCAAAAATATTTGAAGTTGTCCAATATCAATAAATTAAATTAAACGATGATACTAATTGTATTATTAATAATAATGATAATAGCAATAATACTAATAATAGTAAAAAAAAATTAGCTCTTACAATAATTTTTTATGACCATAGTGAATTACTAGTACAAAAAAGTTATGTATATTCATACACACATATATTTAATAAATAACATGTTGATTTGCTCATAGATAGACTTGTATTAGCAATACTATTATCTAAGGATTTATTTGGCAATATATATATATATAGATATATATATATATAGATATATATATATATATAGATATATATATATATATATATATATTATGAAGACATAATCAACAATGGTTGTATAATGTCTATCATATATCAAAACATTCATACTAGAGACATGAAGCCCTCAATCATAATGAACATATAATGATCCCAAAGCATAATCCAACAATAGCATGTAAGCTTCAATATTCATTTTAATCTTCCACTGTTAAAGTCATTCCCTTTGACCCCATATATATCTCTACCCCAACACTATTTGATCAACCCATTAAATCCATCATCTAAAAGCCTTAAGTTTGAAAATTTAAGGAGCAGGTCATGAAAGAAATACTTGTTTTGATGATCCTTAGTTGATGATATCACCGTATCCAATGAATATCCTTGAGTGCTTTAGCAGTCCATCCTTGGTTGAAGTGTGTTTAAGAATTGCCACAAATGGTTCAGCCAAGAGAGAGAAAGAGAGGTTGTGATGATAATGAAATGGTGTTGAAGAAGTGAAGAAGATACAGTGTGATTAAATTTACCTTCTTGGTGTTCTTGGACAAAAAGCTCATTTGATCTGAATAGAAGACCAACTTTGGTGTGTTTTGGTGTTATGGAGTGACCTATGAGTGAGTATAGACCCAATCCAAGTCGGTTTGAGGGTTCTTGGAGTGATTTGGGAGGAATAAAGGTGATTGGAGGTTGAAGAATTTTAGTATATGTTTTTGGGAACACAAGAGGAAATTGAGAGAAAATGGTTTGTGAGTGTGTGGTGTGTGATGGCCAAATGGCCTAGCTAATGGAGGAGTTTTGGCTATACAAGGGGAAAAAATAGATTCAACTATTTTGAATTTCAAATTAAGGAAAATGTGGAGATGTTTGGGGTAGAAGATTGGGTAATAGTGTTTTCTTTTTGAAAGTTTCTTCTCCATCAATAGTGTGTGGCTAAACTGTTTTGATCATGAATTGAAGGATGGTTCCAGCCTTGAAACTGGCCGAAAATGACTGTATAATAGTAGAGATAATTTTGGTTTAAACCTCTACCTAGATGAGTGTTTAATAGAGGAAAATTTGGATTTTAATTTTCAAGTTTGAAAAGTTTTGAATGGAATAAAGATAGGAGTGTTTTGAGATGTGTTAATAGAGTCCTAATGGCCATGGGAGCTAAAGAATCCAAGATGTTCTGTCCATGGTTACAAGATGGCTGAAAATATGAAGATGGTTGATGAAGAAATCGGTTCTTGCTTTTGATAGGCAAGCTGGGAAAAAAATCTGGAATTTAAGCTATAAGAACTCTTAGGATTTGGAATGGTTTTGAGAAGAATTTTTGAACTACTTTGAAATGGATTTGCAGCTGAAATCTTGAAGTGTTTGATGGTCCGTTAATTGTAGTTTTCTAGCCACCATCTTGGAGAAGAAAGATGAAAGTTTCAGGTGTTCTTATGCATAAATGGATGGCTTAATATTCATGCCCAGATCTTGGTTGTTTGCTGGAAAATTTCTGGTTTGGTTGGGCTTTGTTCAAGCTGCGAAATTCCAAGGATTTTCAGCTTTCATCTTTACACAAAATGGTTGGTTGCTAGCAAGAATTTTGTAGGTAATGGTTGCTGCAATTTTCAAAAATCAGCCAAGAAGAATTTCTGGATAATTTTCCAGATTTTAACCAAAACAAGAACAAGAAGAAAATGTAGTTCTTGGAAGAATAGCTAGGGTGATTTAATTTAAAACCTCATCCTATTTTTCTTTCTCAAATACGGTCAACCTCCTATCCCCTAGAGCTAGAATTTTTGAAACTTCTAGCTAATAATTATCCAAGACATTTTATTGAAATTGAAAAGAATTAAAGAAATAGGAGTAGCTTAAATTTAAATAGGTTAAGATAAGGCTTGCTAAAATAATGGAGACCAAAATTCTTCAAGAATTCTTTTTAGGATAAGATCATGTGGTTAGGACATTACCATTATGTCTTCCCTAAGACAACATTCCTTACTTTAAGGAATGTATGAAAAAGAAAAAATCAAACATTGGTTATGATAATTATGAATAAAACATAGGTGACGGGATTTGAACTCAAGACCTTAGAGATTAAATCATAACCACTCAAACACACTAACTCTTATTCTTATTTTCTCAACCAAATTCTCTTCCTATCTAAGCCTCAAGCCTTCTTCCTACTTTGACCTCAAACAAAATTTCCTTTTTACCTTTGCTTCTCAACTCTTATTCTTATTTTATGCAAATGGTATGATATGCACCCCACCCTCTAACTCTAGTATCGGTTTAGGTGGGGTTTTTAGACCCTCTAACTGAAGTAGTGAAGAAAAATGTGGGATTTAGGTGGGAAGAAGCCCAACAATAAGCCTTTCAAACCCTTAAGGACAATTTGAGCTAAGATCCATTTCTTATTCTACCTAACATGGAAAAGGCATTTGAGATAGAGTGTGATGCCGGTGTAGGGATAGGCGTAGTTCCCCATTATATATTTTAGTGAAAAATTGTCCAGGGCGGCCATTAATTATTCCACATATGATAAAGAACTTTTTGCTTTGGTGAGAACCTTAAAGTATTGGCAGCACTACCAATTATCAAGAGAGTTTGTGATCCATATCGACCATGAAACCCTTAAGCACCTAAAAAGCCAACAAAATTTAAACATAAGGCCTGCAAGATGGATGGAGTTTATTGAGACATTTTCTTGTGTCATTCAATATAAAAAGGGTAAGGAAAATGTGGTTGTTGATAGGGGCTAAATTAGTCATATTTTTCTTAGTTATTTGAGACTCTTTTGTGATACATTTTGTTTAATAACTAGCCATATTCCTTCATATTTGAGATTTTACCGTTGGAAATGTATTTTGTTCATTATTTCAAATTTTAAAGGTAAAAAAAAGTAAAAACGTCGAAAAACAGATTAGAGGAGGCACCGGCCAAGACAGAGGAACCGGCGCCAACCATATGCAGATGACACGAACTTCGAAATGACAAAAAATTATTGAAACGAGACTAGAACAGAATGGAACTGGCATCGGCTCCAGTAGCCTATGCGGTGCCGGCTGCACTATGGATGACATGGTGCTGAAATCAAGAAAAAAATCGGTGAACGATTGAAGAAACAGAACACACCTGGCGCCGGCTCCAGTATCCAAGGCAGCACCGTTTGTGCTCTGAAGTTCAGGCGGTGCTTTGATTTTTTTACGCAGTTTTTTGTAATATGCGAAGTTTTAGTACTTTCCTACTTCTACTCGGCCAAGAACATTACACAAACGAGTTTAGACACTTCATAAGCCTATAAATAGATGGAAAACACAAGGAAAAAGAAGAGAATTCATTAACCATCATAGAAAATCACTCAAGTCATGGAGGAATTCTTCAATTCAAGGAGGGTTGTGTAATAAGGTCTTCAAAGGAAGAAGGAGGAGGCTTGTCTATGAGTGTTTTCCTGGTATTTAATTACTTGGGTTGATTATGAGATTATTTGGTTGTTTCTTTTCCATTAACTTGCTTGGAAAAAGGGTTAATGGTGATTTCAATTTTTTGATTTCATATATGTTGTCTCTTAACTTGCTTGGAAAAGGGGTTAATTGGTAAGAACTGGTAATTAAAGGTTAATTGATGTTTGTCAGGAATGGATTCATGGGTTAATTTCATGTTTTAAGTTTCCCAGGAATGGAAATGTAATCAAAGGATTGTGTTTAATGCATCTTTTGGGTAGGACTAGCTGAGACAAGAATGTGATGCTAAGTTATCTAGAAGATAGGGATTCATAGATTGGAAATGAACTGAGTCTATATTAAACCTTCATGATGCCAAGAGAATGATTAGTTATGATAATGGTTAGGTACTTTAAGGTCATGTTTGCTAAAATAATGATTTAAGTTATATACTTCTCCATCTTTAACATGTATATATATATATATATATATAATTTAATTTTCCTTTTTATTTCTTTTTGACTTTATAGAGTCGGTTAAACAATGAAAGAATGGTGATTAATGTCTACTTATTCCTTAAGGATCGACACTCGTTTGAACCCTACGCTCTGTTAATGATGAGTACGCTTGCTCATATGTGTAATTTGGTGTTAAGGTTTTAATTTAAACTTGATTAGGAGTGTGCTTATTTCTTATATGATTTTTATACCTAAATAAAATACACATAATGTTTTTTGCGCCGTTGCCGGGGAACAATAGCATGAGAACTTCAACTTTGTTGCTTTAACTATGTAAATACGTAAATATGTAACTATGTATAATTGTTCTTTTTGCAAAAAGGTGTTATCTTTTGTGTATCTTGTATACCCTTGTACCCTAACCTAATGACTTTGACTAACATTTACTAACTTTGTAATCTTTTAATTTTTTTTAATCATGAATTCCGTATTTAACTCGCTTCTATATTCAGGAGAAATGGCGAATTGGAATTGGAGGAAGTTTGATGAGGGGCAGTACCCCCATTATGCTTTGGAGATAACATGCGTAGCAGCAGAATCAGCAGAGCTCAAAACTGTAGTGGGAAAATTTGTTGTTCATGTCACGTGGCGTTTCTAAGAAATAGATTCCACATTTGAGAAGTTCGAGACAATGATCTGCAATATGGAACAACAAATCTGGTTTTCTAACCGATATGGTGTTAAACACCAACAACCATCGAGGAAATAGCTACTATCACATTATGAAGTGGAAAAGAGTTGCCAGACATTACAGATGATAATCAGCACCGACTGGAGGAAGTGACCCGGCGCCGGCTATCCGGTAACTCTAAGATAAAACAGCACAGCACTGAACTAGCGCCGGCCGAAGCACTGAAATCAGCGTTGGCTATCCCCTATCCATCTCCCGAAAATCCTACTTTTTAGCCCAAAATACCATATCCTACCAGGCTACAAAAAGCCCGAAAGGATGCTCAATTCGACAAATACCCTTAGGTATTTAAACAAGTGCACATAAACATACCACTCAGTGAAGCTTTAATTCACATGCCAAAATATGCCAAGTTTCTTAAAAGCATGCTCAAAAAACAAAAAGCGATTGGAAGAGTTGTCCACAGTGGTCCTCAACGAAGAATGCTCAGCCATCTTATAGGACAAACCGAATTTGCCACGTAAAGAAAATGATCGAGGGAGTTTTTCTATCCCATGTTTAATTGACACTCTTCATGTATATAATGCATTAGCTGACCTAGGTGCTAGCATTAATTTATTGCCATATAAAACATTTAAAAAGCTAGGCCTAGGAGAACCACAACCCACTAGGATGAGCATTCAGGTCGCAGATAGATCTATCAAATATCCGAAGGGTATAATAGAATATGTGTTGGTAAAAGTGGATAAATTCATATTCCCAGTGGGTTTTGTTATTCTTGACATGGGTGAAGATTCTAAAGTCCCTTTAATCCTAGGTAGACCATTCCTACCTATAGTAAATGCATTAATTTATGTTCATGGGGGGAGGTTGACACATAGGGTTGGGGATAAGAAAGTAGTCATTCAAATCCACTAGAGCATGCAACACCCTTTGTCTTCTGATGATTCCTGCTTAGGAGTTGATATTTTTGATGAATCTATTTTTGAGTTGATGCAGGAATCCAGTGAGGAGGAGTTGATGGAAACATCAATGGCATATTTGGAGGATGTTCACAATGAGGATGGGATGAAGAAGTTCGAAATTGAGAAAAGCAGTTTAGGGAGAATGAAATCATCCGTAGAAGTGCCTCCCGAATTGGACCTTAAAAACCTGCCTGAGCATTTCGAATATGTGTTCTTATCTAAAGGACAGAAATTGCCTGTGATCATTGCCAAAAATCTCAATGCCGAACAAAAGACCAAATTGGTAAGTATGCTGGGAAAATATAAGGGAGTTATAGCTTGGAAGATCACTGATATTAAGGGCATCAGTCCATCCTTTTGCACACACAAGATCTTGATGAAAGAAGGTGCAAAACCCGTAGTGCAACCCCAACATAGGTTAAACCCGCATATGAGTGAAGTGATAAAATGTGAGGTGGTTAAGCTCTTAGATTCAGGCATCATTTACCCTATTTCTGATAGTGTTTGGGTGAGTCCTACTCAAGTGGTACCAAAGATGGGAGGAATGACAGTAAGTCCCAATGATAAAAATGAGTCCTTATGAGATTTGTCTCGAGTTGGAGGTTTTGCATAGATTATAGAATGCTAAACAAAGCCACTAGGAAAAATCACTTTCCTCTCCCTTTTATTGACCAAATGTTGGAAAGGTTAGCCGGGCATGAGCATTATTATTTTTTGGATGGATTTTCTACATACCTACAAATTCCCATAGCTCCTGAGGACCAAGAAAAAACCACTTTTACGTGTCCATATAGTACTTTTGCATATCGTCGGATGCCGTTTGGTCTTTGCAATGGTCCCGGAACATTCCAAATGTGCATAATAGCTATATTTGAAGGACTTGTGGGGACATCATGGAGGTATTTATGGATGATTTCTGTAACACCCCACTGCCTGAGCCTAACAGGTTCAGGGATGTCGCCCCGTCCAAAAGACAAGGGGTCTCTATAACTAGGTCACATATAATAAAATAAAATAAATACTTTAAAATTAAACTTATTACAACCCCAAAAAATGAGTACAGGAACAAATCCAAAGTAAATTGTTTGCTACATTCTCTCAAAACATCACATAAAGTAAATAACATAAGTCTTCAAAGCATAGGCAACAAATCTAGCTATTGACATCCACAGCCGGATCAACCTGAAAACATGGCATAAAAGGTGATGACATAAAAATCTCAGTAAGCTCGTTTGTGCTTTGAGTGTTTCAGGTAAAATAATTCATGTATGCAAGTTGTAAAAGTTTCATAAGAGAAAGCACTGGCAAGCATTAAATAAGTGTTGAAAATAAGGAGTGGTGTTTCGCTTTTCAAACCATACATGTGCACAATAAATACAACCACTCAAATGGGTAGCCATGGGTTACCACACGTTGGGCCCCATGACTAAATAACGGTCAGAATGCCACACTTTGTGCAAGCTGACAAAAGGTAAGTGTACGGCCCACCGGGTGAGATACTCCTCCATCTGTACACCCAAACTTACCGGTTGTCCACTCCAGAAACACACAATTTACATGACTGAAACTTGCTAGCTCGGACCGGCATGACCTACCAGACTGGCATCCTATCCAGGAAGGACTCACCCCTCAGAGGTGGCCACCTACTAAGAGACTTACCCTAACCCTTCAAAGACTAGTGTTGGTGGTCTACCCTTATTGAGTACTCAACGTTGATTGTCCCACTTGGGAGAAAATTGATCACACATTGTTTTAATTGGAAATAGCAATGAAGGGTTTCCAAAATTCTTGTCAAAGTTGGGTTTTAGAAAGAATTTAGCATCTTGTGTAAAACTGCTTGTTTGATTTTCAAATGATTTGGTTGACTGGAATAAAAAGGAAAAACAGTCCTTAATTGCCTTTACATAAGGAATGTCCATACACATCACATTTGGCTTGCCACAGTAAGTTTTGGTCTTCAAATAATTCCATGCAGGAACTTACCTGATCATTTACTTGCTCGAATTCAAAAGTCTTCCAAGGCTGACCTAACCCCGCCTGGGGTAAACACAAGACATAAGGTTATACTCAAGCTATATTTACTTACACAATTAATCCTAGTTCAACTTATTACAATCATGACCCTAATGTTCTAAGCTTTAAGGCTAGACAATAAAGGATTTTACAAAATAAGTCTAGCTTGATAAGTTAAAATAACTAGGGATTGTAAAAATAATTGCTAATAACTTACAGGCTCAAATAATAAATCTTGAGTGTTATTATTAATAACTTAACTAAGGTTTGAATTTTGAATAATATTAAGTCCTAAATAATATTAATAAATGGTAATTTAAAAATAATGTTACTTAAATAAATAATAAATTTACAATTAATTTTTAATTAATTTTTTAATAGATAATAAATAATTAGTAATAAATAAAATTAATAATAAATAAATTTTGTTTAATAAATAACAAACAAATTTAAATATGAATAATATTTATGACTATAGGCCTACAAGGTCATTAATATTTTATTTATCAATAGCATTTATATAAAAAGATCTTATTTAATTTTATACGAATGCATATATTATTTTTAATGAAAAATATTATTTATTTGACTAGTAAAATATCAATATTTCATTTTATACCCCATTTCCAAAGCTTCCTAGAGATTTCGAAATCCTAGAGGAAAAATATAGTAATAATTTTAATTATGATACTAAAATTTGCTAATTAAAATAACTTAGGATCAACAAGATCATGATCATAATTTTCCTACTGCTAACAAGAATCATGAACAAATTCTCTAACATCAAACAACAAACTAATCCATTCATGAACATAGGCTTAAATCTACACATGCTATCACATGGCAAATCTCTACTAAGGATAATCATAACCATGGCTTCAATGAAGATAAGAACATGAAAATCCTATTCACCAAAGGTGTCATTTCATCTATCATGCTTTAACCATCCATAATTTTCTTAAGACATAATGATCATATATTGATTGACAAGAAAATCCATATAGCTTAACACATGATCAATCACTCTCATGTCCTACTCTCAACCCCTTCAGACATATGCTTATACCCAATCCCCCATTCATATACTATTCTCCCTATCAACATCTAAGAGACATGAATTCAGAATTAAAAAGAAAGGTTAAGGAGAAATACTTGGTTGATGATTACTTCGATGAAGATTTAAGAAGGTCCACGCGAGTGAGGGTCTTGAATTGTCCAAGAGTAAGAAGACAGCCATGGTTGTTGATCAACCATTTCAGCCGAGAGAGAGAGAGAGAGAGAGAGAGAGAGAGAGAGAGAGCATTAGAAAGGTATATCGAGAATTGAATGGTAGAGGATGAATAAGAAAGTTGTTCTTGATTTACCTTGTTGATGTTCTTGAGACCTTCAAGAAAAAGTTGATTTTGATCTGATTGAAAATTCTTGTTTACGTGTTTTTGTGTTATAAATATTAGAAATGAAGTCTAGGGATTAAGTAGAAGTTATCTGGAGTATTTGAGAGTGATTGGAGGTGTTTAGAGTAGGTTTAGGCTTGAAGAAAAGTAGTGTGTGTGTTCTTGGTGTTTTGAAGAGAATTGAGAGAAAAGGCTTCACGAAATCTGGAATGATGTTGGCCGAATGGTTTGGGGTAGATAGGAGTTTCGGTTTTCAGCTAGTGGGAGAGAGAGTGATCGGATTTTTTTGAAATTCGAATGGAGGAAATTGTGGAGTTGTTTAAGGTAGGAAATTAGCTAATGGCGTTTGATCAAGGAAGGTTTCTTTGCTCTTCAATGGTGCCGGCAGAACTAGCTACCTTTGCTGAAATGAATGAAGCTTGTTCAGGTTATAAGGCTGGCCAAAATGCAGTCTTTAATGGCAGAGAAAATTCTAGTTTATTAGCTTGATACAAGAGTGGTTTAATGGAGTAAAATTCTGGAATTATTTTGAAGTTCAAAAAGAGTTTTGGATAGAGTAATCTTAGGAGGGTTTTGAGGTGTGGTTATGGAGTCCATGTACTGAAGGTAAGTGTGGAGGTCAATGGTGTTTAGTCCAAGGCTGAACAAGGTTCAATTTCCAGAGATTTGAAGGGTGTTCTTCGGCCTTGGCTTTGAGAGACAAAGCTGGAAAATTTTCTGGTTTCAACTTGTTCAAAGTTTTGAAGGTTGGTGGCTTTTGGTGCAGAATTTTCTGCATTTCTTCAGCCCGATTTGCAGCTGTTTTTTGAGGGGATTTGAAGGTCCTTCAAAGGTGAATTTCCAGCCTTCTTTCTGAAGAAAAACAGAGGAGTTTTGCTGGCTTGAAGGTGGATTAAAATAGCTTCGTTTTCTTAGTTGAAAGTGGCGAAACTGCCCAGAATTTTTTCCTGGTTTTGTGCAGGGTGTGCAGTCCGAAAATTGCACAAAATTTTCAGCCTTCAAGCCACATGAAATGACCATTTTTCTGGCAGCAAATAAGTAGGTTTACTGGCTGAATTTTTTGAAAAGCTAGTCTGCAAAAATTCTGGAAAATTTTCAGATTTTCTTCACTAAAAATATGAACAACATGAAGGTAGGATTGAAGGTATAATCATGGTGATTTATTTCCTTTGGAAACTCATCCTAATTTCTCTCCTATTTTCGGCCAATCCTCTATCCTTCAAGACTGATTTTCAAAATTCAAGGTTGAAGAATTATCACATAATTTTTTTAGAATTTAAAAGAGGAGATTTAATGGATTTTGGTTTATTTAAATTATGAAGATGTTAGGACAAAGCTAGAGGTAAAAAAAAGGACAAGAATTCCTCTTGAATTATTTTTAGGACACAATGATAAGATTAGGACATTCTCTTCATGTCTCCCCTAAGACAACATTCCTATTTTTATGGAATGCAAGAAAATAAAAATTCGAACTTAATTAAGATAATCATGATAAAAACTTAGATGATGGGATTTGAACTCATGACCTTAGAGATTAATTCCAAAGCTCTAACCACTAAACCATAACAACTGCTGTTCTTATTTTCTCACCCACATATTCCTCTTATTTAATCCTCAAGCTAACTTCCTATTTTGACCTCAAGCAAAATTACCATTTTACCCTTCTTACTCAATAAGCATATCTAAGCCTTTTAACCTATAAACTACAATTATAAAGCATATAAAATCATTCAAAAATAGATATATTCATGCAAAATAATATTATATGCATCCCAACCCCCTTACTCTAGGGTTGGCTGTAGGTGGGGTTTCACAATTTCTCAGTTTTTGGTGATTCGTTTGATGTGTGTTTATCTAATCTTGAAAAGGTACTCGCAACATGTGAAGAGACTAACCTCATGCTTAATTGGGGAAAATGCCACTTTATGGTGCAAAAGGTATTGTGTTAAGACATAAAATTTCAAGAAAATGTATAAAAGTAGATAAGGCCAAAATGAAGCAATTGAAAAGCTGCCTCCCCCTACTTCGGTAAAACCGATAAGGAGCATTGTTGCTCACGTTGGTTTCTACAGGAGGTTCATCTTAGACTTCTCAAAAATTTCAAAACCTCTTACTTCTTTACTTGAAAAGGATGCAGTGTTTAATTTTGATGAGCAATGTCTCAATGCTCTTAACATACTTAAAAAGAAGTTGATTAATTCACCATTTTAATTGCACCTAATTGGTCTCTTCCCTTTGAACTAATGTATAATGCAAGTGATTTTGCAATTGGTGTAGTACTAGGACAAAGGCAGAATAAGCACTTTCAACCTATATATTATGCAAGCAAGACGTTAATGGATGCACGGGAAAACTACACAACAACGGAGAAAAAATTGCTTGCCATAGTGTTTGCCTTTGATAAATTTCGTTCCTATCTTATTATATCCAAAGTCATTGTTTATACAGACCATTTAGCCCTGAAGTACCTACTAACCAAAAATGATTCCAGACTAAGATTGATAAGATGGGTTCTATTATTACAGGAATTTAATTTGGAGATTAGTGACAAAAAGGGTGCGGAAAACTTAGCTGCAGATCACCTGTCAAGATTGGATAATTAGAATTGGGAATCCTTGATAGAAGAGGACATCGATGACGCTTTTCTAGATGAGCAACTTTTGCTCATAGAAGGTAAGATGCAAACCACTCCTTGGTTCACCAATTTTGCTAATTACTTGGTTGTAGGAATTGTTCCAAAAGATCTTAAAATGCAACAAACAAATAAATTCCTCTCCAATGTACGGCATTACTTTTGGGAAGACCTATATTTGTTTAAGTGTTGTGTGGACCAAATCATTCGTAGATGCGTGTGACTCTAAGGATGGCGAAGATATTCTAAGATAGTGTCATGAAGGACTTGCTGGAGGCCACTACCAAGCTAACAACACTGCACAAAAGGTGCTGGAGTTTGGATTCTATTGGCCCACATTGTTCAAAGATGCCCATATGTTTGTTCAAAGTTGTGATAGGTGCCAACGTACAAGTAACATTTCTTAGTCGAGTGAGATGCCGTTACAAATTTTTCAACCTTGCGAAGTATTTGATTGTAGGGGAATAGACTTTATGGGCCTGTTTCCTAGTTCTATGGGAAATAAATATATTTTGGTAGTAGTAGACTACGTTTCTATGTGGGTGGAAGCCCAAACTTTACTAACTAATGATGCAAGAATCGTAGTAAAATTTCTAATTAAACTTTTTACTCGTTCTGGGATGCCTAAGGTGCTCATTAGTGATTGAGGAACTCATTTTTGCAATGCACAAATAGAAAAGGTTCTTAAACATCTAGGTGTGAACCATAGAACTGCTACCCCATATCATCTCGAAACAAGTGGACAATTTGAAGTGGTAAATAGGAAACATAAACGAATCTTGGAAAAAACAGTTAACTATACTAGGAAGGATTGGAGTCTAAAATTAGATGACACTCTTTGGGCATATCAGGCAGCTTTTAAGACCCCAATCGGCATGACTCCCTTTCGATTGGTTTATGGCAAATCTTGTCTTCTACCTATTGAGATTGAACATAAGGCATATAGGGAGACAAAGCCGGTTAATCTTGATCTTAAGAGAGCAAGGAAGTCCAGGTTACTCCAACTCATAGCCCTGGAGGAGTTGCGCAAGGATGCTTATGATACCTCAATGCAGTATAAAGAGAAAGTCAAACAATGGCATGATAAGCATATTACTCGCCACAATGAATTTGAGAAAGGGGATCAAGTGTTGTTATTCAATATTGGATATCTCAGGCTCGTATCCTATACGGCGTAGTGAAAAATAAAACGAGATACCATCCTAGGACTCGCCAATGTGCGGAAAACAAGACATAAAGATAATAAAGGCAGCAGCATTTTACCATTGTTTGATCGTCCAAAGAACAAAATATCATCTTCAAGTCGAGGTGCGATCCAACAATCCTCTAGATCTAACTTAACGAGAGTGGAACGTCTAACAACTATAATCACAGTGTGTGATTATCTCAACAGTAATCCATACAGAGGAATACTCAAGCACCAAAATTTCCTGTGCTAGCAGAAAAAGATGGCGGCTAGGGTTGTTTTCGTTTTCAACAAAACGAGAGAGAGAGAGAGAGAAGACGTTTGTTTTGTGGCTCCTATTTTCATGTGAATCACCCTTCTGGTTTCGTGCATCTCATGCATATAAACCGAAAAAAACCCTATTAAAACTTATAATTCTAATCCTATTAGAATTCCCTAATTGTAATAGGAAACATCAAATTCTCATAATTACAATTTGTACTATAAATTATAACTAATTATAATTTGTCTACAATCACTTCTCTTTCTCGCAATTAACCCCACTGTGTTATCAAATAACATCTTGGGTATGTAATCCTCTATTGTGTGTGACCTATTAGGTTTCCCAGTCAATTGGTAGCGAACATGAATTAATACAAATGTCTTTGAGATTAATAATCCATAATTAATTAGAATTAATCCCATTAATTCTAATAAGGATTGGTTTATTAATTCATCAATTAATAAACTCATATTCCAAGATCATGAGCAATATCTAGCAATACATCATGACCACCCAAGAGTCTAGGAAGTCAAGTGGCTTGACATGAACCCTTCAATAATAAACTACAGTGCAATTAACTCCTTTCACCATACAATATCTCATTCGATTTGGAGTACGAAATTAGTGCCAACTCCCTCCAGAATTAATTTTGGCCCGAATACAATAGTACTTGTACTAGAAACCCACAACTCTAGAAATGTATCAATTGAAACTATTTCCAATACACATTCGCATTAGCCAAGGACTTCTTAAGTAGCAATTCCTACAAGTGACCGTGAGATATTCGCCCCTACTATTAGGAGTGGTGAATCTTTTATTAACCCTCTCAACTAATTTCGTTTACCTCACAATGTACCCAATATCTATCCCATAGTCTGCACTCGATCAAGCTCCGGAGATTGGAATCAAAGTACAAAGCTCAGCAAACAAAGTACTTTGGAGATCTCAAGTGTAAGGATACTTACACGTTTGCTATATTGAGATTATATCACTGGCACTAAATAGTTATCCATGTGATTTTCTCAAAGCTAGGTCGTCCAAAGAACTTGTTCCATTAACAAACATCCATATGTTAACTTTGAATATCTCAATATTCACGGTTATGAGAACCACCGCTTGATCAAATCAAGTAGTCTAAATACTAGTCTTAACGCATTAATGATGTCCTGTCTCATTAATACTATGACTAGGGACTATTTAAGCACTAACACCAGACAATGTAGTAGGAATCTCATATAATGATCTCTATCATTATTTCCTTAACACAGTGTTATACTAGGGACTTTATCGAACATTTATATTACTTAAAGTAAACAAAAGAAATTGTAAGACAAATAATGTCTTTTATTAAAATAAAATGTGTCATATACAATGTACAAGTGATTACCTCTAAGACATAACACTAACAAACTCCCACTTGTACTAGAGCCAACCATTCATGTATCTAATACCGAATGACTCAACATGACAATCATGTTTCTTTTGGGATAGTGCTTTCGTAAGCATGTCAGCTATGTTCTCATCCGTGGGAACTCTCTCTATCTTTATTTCCTTAGCTGCTTCAGAAGCGGCTATGTACTTAGTTTATATTGTAGAGTTTGTAATACAACGCCCAAAACCACCTTTGACTATGGGAAAAAAAATCATGCATTGCATAGCATTTCGCATTTCACGTGCTACCTTAAAATTATTCTTGCATGGGTGCATGTGATTTTTAAGGTTGCTCTTGCATTTGAATTAATTGGTGTGAAATAATTGTGTTGTTTAAGAGTTGGTTAAGTGAAGGCTAGTCGAGGAGATGGAAGGATGAGAATTAAGGTGGAAAGAATTTCTTAGAGAAATATTAGTATTGGAGTTGATTTGGAATAGCTGGGAGGTTGGTGATTTCCCTTGGTGACTCGAGTTCGAATTTTACTTCTTATGAATCTTAGCTTTCTTTTTGAAAATTCTTCTCCCTAGACTTCTTCATGTCTTGGCCAAAAAAGACCTAGCCATCCTAGAGAAATTTCAGCGCCATTGCTCTAAGGAAATAAGTCTCTATAGTTATTTCCTAAATTCGAGGATTTTTTATGTGAACGAAGACCACATTTATTTTCAAGCCTTTGTTCTCTTGGATTTTCGAAAAACCCTAGCTGAAAAATTAAAATTCCAGCTTGATTTCAACATTTTAGATTTGGTAATGGATAGTTGGAATTAAAGAGTTGTTCTCCTAGTTGGAAACCTTGTTGATATTGAACTTAGAACCTTAGCTAAAAATCTGAAAAATTTTCCAGCTAGTGCCGCCACTTTTTGAGGGAATTTTAGCTCAACTCAAACTCTTCAAACACTAGGAAATCTTATTCAAAATCCTTTAGAAAATCAGATTTTATCTTAATCCTACATCAACTAGGTTTTGCTTCCTTTTTGTAGCAGAATTTCGGCAGCCTTGTGCAAGCACAAGCTGTCCGAAAATCTAGCACTTTTAAGTGCAATCCAACTCTTCAAACCTTAGCTCAAATCACCTAAAACATCTTCCATCAATTCAGATTATTTTTGGCTGCACAAAATCAGATTTTATTCACAAAAAAACTCCAGAATTTCGGCCAGCTTCTGCCGAGAATTTTCGACAACTTCCTATCAAAAAATTTAGCAAGATTGTACTCCTATTCAAACGAAATTTCTGTACACCAAAACCTACCAAAATCCTTGGCAAAGTAAGCCAATTTTCAACACGAAAAACCCTCACCCTTTTCTCTGTAAATTGTGGTAGAACAACTGCTACAAACGTCCAGAATTTCTTTCCCTTTGTTCAGCAAATTTTCGCACAGCAAATCACTGCATACGCATAGAATTTTAGTTCTGAAAACCTACTCAAACTCTTCCTTGTTTTGGCCAAAAAATTTGAACACATACAATCCTTTACTTGAGCTATATTTCGGCCAACATAAGGGAGCAAATTGCAGAATACTTTCTTCTCATAAACCCTCCCAAATTCGGCAGCAATAAGGTGCATAGCAAGCTGTAATTTTTGCCCTTGTTGTCCAAGAAACCTAAAGTCATTAGGAGTATTTTTAAACACGACCATCTAACCCTAAACCAATCTTCTCTAACCTTAAAACTCAGTAGCCGACTACCCTCTCCATTATACACGTAAAATTCCAGCAAGAGCCTCTCTACAATTTTTGAAAATCACAAGAACAACTCCTAGCAAGAAACGGATCACCCTCTAAGGTAAGTAAAAACCATCTCAACCTCTTGATTCCTTTCTTCCATCTTTATTCCCTTGAATCACGCCACCTAAAGGCTTATTTCATCCCTTTTACTTATTTTCGATCAAAAGGAAGGAAAGAAGGTAGCTTTTCTCTTCTAATCAAACGAACTCGGGACAATCACCATAGGAGCATCAAGATATTGCTTACCCGGTTGTTGCAAAGTAAGAGGATACTTACTCTTGATGTCAAAATTAAAGTTTAATATGGTTGATGAGGTCCAATAGCATGATGAATGGGTAGTTTGAGTCGAGAAATTAACTAAGCCTATTCGATGGATAGCTATGCCATATTTTATTATGGTAATGATGGAGATGAATTGTGATGGTGAAGTCAAGCCTTTTCAATATAATAATCATGTCTGTAATGAATATATGGTCATAGTATATGAACCTTGGGGTTTAGATACTTTATTTGGAATTAGATTGTGGATTGTGAATTGTTATGGGAATAAATGAGTTTAGAGCATGTTCGAATTGATTAACACCTTGATCATGGTATTATATGGTTTTAGATCAGGAAGACATTTGAGGAAAGTAAGCTGTGATCTCATTTGTTTGAGGTATATCAAGTAAGTTCTTGCATAAACTCTTTTGTTAAATGTTGTGATGGCAAGTCTATGTTGTAAAGCTTTGTGAAGCTATTGTTCAACTATGTTTACTTGGGTTGTAAACGTGGATATTTATTCTTTAAACGATTTTGTCAAGCTAACGATTTTATCAAGAAAACTATTCTTTCTTCTAAATTTTTTAAAAACTATTTTAAAGAAAACCATGTTGTACAAAGCCAAGGTATGGAAATTTTGAATCAGGAATTGACAGATATGTTCATTGAGTACTCAATAAGGGTAGGCTAACAATACTAGTCTTGGAGGGCTAGAGTAAGTCTTCTGGCAGGAGGCTACCTCCAAAAGATAAGCTCGGCTTGAAGAGGCGACAGTATTGGTTGGTCAGGCCAGTCCGAGCTAGCATTTGTTCCTGGTAAGGTATTATTTATTTTCCCGGCATGGACACCCTGATGGTTTTGTTAGGTGTAGAGAAAGGGTTGTATCTCACCCGGTGAGCTGTACACTCACCTTGATCAGAACACCCAATGTGTGGCAATCTGGTCTTGGCAAGGTGCACAAAGTGTGGTGCCTTGTCCTCATGGAGCCCAACGTGTGGTGACATGACTGTTTATTTGAGTGGATGATTTGTTTTGTATAAAGTGTGATTATGAGAGAAACCCACTCCTTGTGAAAAGAAAGTATTTATGACTTGCCAAATATTTCTGCAAATGTTTTTCACTATGCATAGATGAACTGTTTGAAACACCATGTGCACACACAGGACTTACTGAGATTTCATCTCACACTATTTTATATAATATTTTTAGGAGATAGATTGTGCTGAGCCAGCGGGGCATGTGAGAGTTGAAGCTTTCCCCCCCCCATTTTGTTCTAGGAACCAGTTGTTGTTTTAGTTTTTGAACGATAATTGTTTTATTTCGTATTGCTCCAATTTGAGCCGGATGTAATAAGAGTTTTTCTCTATTTATCTAAGTTAACTCTTTTGGGGTTGTCTTTACATTTTATACCTCGTTTTAAAGACCCCTTGTCCTACGAGACGATGCGACATCCCCGCCCTTTTAGGGTACATAGTAGCGGGGTGTTACAAGTGGTATCAAAGCCCAGATTTAAGCAATTACTTGACTTACTGGGTTCTATTTCCTTAAGTATTTTGTTCTGGTACTAGTTTTTGCCTTCTGCTTATAGGATGGTCAAAAGAGTGGTATCAGCTATCAAAGACTGGCCCGCTAGCTGCGGGAATCTACCTGCCCCACTACCCGTAGTTGGTCCACCCTCGTCTGATTCGGAGAGAGAGCATGAGCTGCCAGTGCTAGATGACCCAGTAGTTGAGGCGGAGATAGAGGTTGAAGGGAGCCTAGAAGAGTACGAGGGGGTGATGAGTGGGATGTAGTCGAGATTGCCAGTGAGGGAGAGGAAGATGGGGAGATGGTTGAGTTGGGTGAGGGGGAGGTAGATGAGCGCAGGAATGAGGGAGACGATGAGAACGAGAGAGAGATGGTGAGGATAGAAGAAGAGGATGAGGAGGTAATGGAGGTTCCCCGGATCCCGCAGATAGGAGAAGTTGACAGGACTCCTGCTTGCTACGACCTTAGGGAGCCCAGTGGTAAAGGACATAGCCGAGGGATGGAGATGCCCTAGGAGAGGGGAAACTTGGGCAGTCAGCACTAGGAGTGGTGGATAAGGGAAGGAGGAAGCTAGAAGAGGGTCCTAAGGGGTGTGGACCCCGATATAGACTGGGAATAGATGCCAAGTTGAGGAGAGAGGGGTTGCTTTATCCATCCGACTCAGGGAGTGAGAGGCCTGCGCCTAAGGGTGCGGTTAGATTAGCATTGAATGAGCTTTATGAGATGGCCATATGAGGCAAGAGGGGCCGTGAGTGTGAGTTAGGGCAGTCAAGTGAGAGTGTTGGTTTTGCGAGGGACTACATAGGGAGACCAGATAGCTCCGTGCGGTGGCTTGTGGAACCAGCCTCTGACGACTCCGATGCCTCTGTTGAAACTAAAGAGAGTTGAGCATAGAGGACCAACAGCTTTTGCCTTTCCTTCTTTGTGATTTGCATTCCTTTGTTTATTTATTTCTTTTAAAGAAGCATGTTGCTTATAGGACTTTATTATTTTATTAAATAAAAGGGCATCGCATTTGATAACCTCTTCTTTTCTACGAAAGAATGGTTTATATGAAAAGCATGAGTTTTATTACTAAATTTTACCCTGCATAATATCATCACATTCTCTTTTGAAATAAGTGGATAACAACGTTATTAACTGATCATGCACCTGAGCATACTCTTTTCCTCTTAGTAAGTATCTGACCTTGAGTGAATATGATTAAAGATGGCACCAAGATGCAGGACAGTCATGCATAGCAGAACTGTGCAGGAAAGTGCATCCTCTACCCCCGGAATTTGAGTAGATGCATCGTTCCACCCCCGCGTGGAAGAGCACCTGCCATGAGAACATGTGTTAGCTTCGGAGAGGTCACAAGATGGGACGATGGGTCAGGCTTTCGACAAGATGGCCTCGATCCTGCAGAACCTAACAGAGGAAGTGGATAAGGTGGCCAGGAAACCACCGCGGGGAGAGGATGAGGCCCTAGAGCGTTTCCTGAAGTTCCAACTTCCTACATTCTAGGGGGAGGTGGAGCAGGATGAGAAGGCCGAGCAGTGGATTGAATAGATAGAGGATATTTTTGCTACCTTGCAGTACTCAGAAGAGAGGATGGTGAAGTTTGCTACTTTTCGGCTAAGGGGACCGTCTCGGGCATGGTGGCAGTGAGTACGGAGTAACTGGGATAGAGAAGAGCAGGAATGGACTTGGGACGACTTTACAGAAGCTTTTTGGGACGAGTACATCCCTCGATGGGTAGCTGAGAAGAGGGAGGGTGAGTTCCAGAGCCATAAGCAGGGGGGTATGTCCGTTGCTCAGTATGTAGCCCGGTTCTTGCAGTTGTCCAAGTACTGCAAGTGCTTGGTAGACAAAGAGCAGAAGCGCACCCAGCAATTCGTGAAGGGGCTGAGGCCATATTTGAGGAAGGTATTGGCTCCATAGCCACCAATGTTGTACACTGCTGCTGTGGACGCAGCTTCTCAGACGGAGAATGAAGATCGGCATCGACTGGTGAACCGACCCTTCCAACCAAATCGTCCACCAATGAGGCCTTCAAACAACAAGCGACCTGCGGGCTCTATGCCATGGGGAAATCGGAGTAAGCAGCCTCGAGTGCCTATGGCCGGACCGATGCAAGGCTGCCTGAATTTCCAACTGTGTGAAAGTGGGGCCACACCGAGAGGAATAGCTGGGGCAACGGGAGTGTGAGGAGGTGCTTCAATTATGGGGACCTAGGTCATCTGAGGAACGCCTGCCCTAAACCCTTAAGGATTGGGTAGACAGCCCCCGCCCAGCCAATGGGAGTCAACTGAGGTGCTGCTGCTAGACCAGCTGGAATGGGAGGCCAGAAGCCCCAGGTGAAGGCTAAGGTCTTTGCCCTAAATAGAGAGGAAATCGGAGCGGACGCCGTCGTGATCGAATGTAACCTTTCCATCCAAGGTCGCCTTGTTAATGATTTGATAGATCCAGGATCCACACACTCTTATGTAAGCAAAGTTTGTGAATCACTTCTGGGTTGGGAAGGAAAGGAATTACCCTATACCCTAGTAGTAAGTTCACCCTTGGGAAAGGTGGTAGAAGCGGGCAAGAAAATAGGAGGTTGTGGAGTTGAGGTAGGGAAGGAGATTCTGGAGGCCGACCTCATAATTCTACCCATAGACGATTATGACCTGATCTTAGGCATGGACTGGTTGTCGAAGAACGGAGCTCGTGTGGACTATAAGATCAAGACGGTGTAGTTTGTGAGACCTTGTCGGGATGTAATTGAATTCAATGGCAGACGAAAAAAGGAACTAAAATTTCTGATTGCTGGTGCTAAGACCCGGAAGTTACTCAAGAAATGATGTACGGGATATTTGGCGTATCTCCTGAACAAACCTAAGGATCAGTGTACCTTGGAGAGTACGGAAGTTGTAAAAGATTTTGCAGACTTTTTCCCTACTGAGCTCACTTTCCTATCCCCTGAACGGGAATTTGAGTTCACCATGGACCTAATTTCCAGAGCAAAACCGGTGTTAAGAACCCTCTACCGGATGGCACTAACGGAGCTGAAGGAGTTAAAGGAGCAACTGGAAGAATTGGTGAGTACGTCGCCGTGGGGAGTCCCAGTATTCTTTGTTAAGAAGAAAGATGGTACCTTTAGGCTATTCATTGACTATAGGGGATTGAACAATCTAACGATAAAAAATAAATACCCTCTACCCTTGATCAATGAGCTATTCGATCAACTTCAAGGCGCCGCTTGTTTTTCGAAGTTGGACCTGCGGTAAGGATACTATCAGGTGAGGATTAAGGAGGAAGACATTCCAAAGACTTCTTTCAATACGTGGTATGACCACTACGAATTCGCAAAAATGCCGTTCGGTGTAACCAATGCACCGACAGTTTTCATGGATTTGATGCATCGCGTCTTCCAACCATATTTGGACAAGTTCGTGGTTATCTTCATCAATGATATCTTAATCTACTCCAAGAATCTGGAGGATCACACAAAGCACTTATGGTTGGGGGAATTTAAGCTTTTAGCCAAGTTTAGTAAATGTGAGTTTTGGTTAAGCTTGGTATTCTTCCTTGGCCATGTCATATCCAAGGATAGGATCAAAGTGGACCCTGGTAAGGTGGAAGCTGTAGCTAATTGGAAACAACTGAAGAACGTCACCGAGATACGAAGTTTCCTTGGGTTGGCCGGGTACTATCAGTGTTTCATTAAAAGATTTTCTACTCTGGCTTCACCGATGATGCGACTGTTAAAAAAGGATGTCGCTTTTTCTTGGAGTGAGAAGTACGAGAAGAGCTTCCAAGAGCTTAAAAGGATGTTTATTACAGCACCCGTACTAAGCCTACTTGAGGCTGACAAGCCCTATGCACTCTATACAGACGCGTCCAAGGAAGGTCTAGGAGCTGTGCTGATGCAGGAGGGGAAAATCATAGCTTATGCGTCTAGGAAGCTAAAGCCGCATGAAGCTAACTATCCAACGCATGACTTGGAGCTAGCAGCCATAGTGTTCGCTTTAAAGAAGTGGCGACAGTACTTGTACACTGCTCAACACGAAGTTTTCACTGACCATAAGTGTTTGAAGTACATCTTCATGCAGAAGGACTTGAATCTTTGGTAGCATAGATGGATGGAGTTTCTGGAGGAGTATAAGTGTCTTATTAATTATTACCCGGGAAAAGCGAATATGGTAGCTCACGCTTTGAGTCGGAAAGTGAAGATGGCACACTTGAGAATTCAGGAGGTGTCGGCAGTCCAAGAAATCCTGGAGCAAGAGGCGGAAGTTTAAGAGAGGAAGATTTGCGTGAGCAGCCTGATCCTGAAACCCAATTTGGATCAGGAAATTGTATCAGGCCAACAGGATAGTGTGGAATTTCATACCTTCAAGGAGAAAGAAATCGCAAGAGGAGGAAGTGATTTTCAGATCGACGAGAAGGGGGTATTATATTTTCGAGATTGGATATGCGTACCGGACATCCAAGATTTGAGGAAGAGGATACTAGACGAAGCTCACAAGAGCAAGTATACTATACACCCTCGGGAGGTAAAGATGTACCATGACTTGAAGAAGAAATATTGGTGGGCTGGAATGAAAAGAGATGTAGTTCAGCATGTGTCAACCTGCCTGACATGCCAGAAGGATAAAGTGGAGCATAAGAAGTCTGCATGGTTACTGCAACCATTACCGATTCCCGAGTTGAAATGGGAAGAGGTGACTATAGATTTTGTGACTGGTCTTCCGATGACCAAGTCACACAAAGTTGCAATCTGGGTGGTGGTGGACCGACTGACCAAGATAGTGTATTTTATACCAGTGAACGTGCGGGACTCGATGGAAAGTTGGCTCAGACGTATACCCAAGAAATTGTAAGGTTGCATGGAGTACCGTCAAGCATTATGTCGGATAGGGGCCCTAGATTCACTTCTAGATTTTGGGGTAAGTTCTAGGAGTCTTTGGGTAGTACATTGAAATTCAGCACTTCAGCTCATCCGCAGATCGATGGTCAATCTGAGAGAGTCATTCAGATACTAGAGGGTATGCTCCTAGCATGTATCTTAGACTTTGGAGATAAGTGGATCGAGTCTTTACCGCATGCAGAGTTGGCATACAATAACAGCTATCAGGCATTGATTGGGATGGCGCCGTACGAAGTGCTATATGGGCGAAAATGTCAAGTACCGATATACTGGGGATGGACAGAAGAGGGGAATGTTAAAAGGACTGGCGAGGTATGCATTCAGGAAATGACAGACAAGGTAAAGGTTATCCGAGAAAGGCTAAGGGCAGCGCAGAGCCGACAGAAAAGCTACGTAGATTCTAGAAGAAGGGAACTGGAGTTCTAAGTGGGTGATTGTGCATTCTTGAAGTTGACTCCTAGTAGAAGAATCCCGAGGCATCCGAGAGGTGGGAAGTTGAGTCCAAGGTATTTAGGACCATTCCAGATATTGGAGAAAGTTGGGCCGGTTGCCTACAGATTGGACCTACCCGATGGTCTAACTGGGATGCATGATGTATTCCATGTATCTCAGTTGAAGAAGTGCAACCTCGATCCGAGTCATGTACTCAATGAGGAACCATTGGAATTGCAGCCGAATCTGAGTTATGGGGAGAGACCAGTTAAGTTCTTGGAGCGGAGTATCAAGACCTTTCGAAACAAGCAGATACCTATGGTGAAAATACTTTGTGTGAAACCCCACCTAAAGCCAACCCTAGAGTAAGGGGGTCGGGAATGCATATCATATTATTTTGCATGAATATATATGTTTTTGAATGATTTTATGTGCTTTAGAGTTATGGATTATAGGTTGAAATGCTTAGTTATGCTTATCGAGTAGTAGGGGTAAAATGGTAATTTTGCTTGAGGTCAAATTAGGAAGATAGCTTCAGAATTAAATAAGAAGAATATGTGGGTCAGAAAATAAGAACAAGAGTTAGTGTGGTTTAGTGGTTAGAGCTTGGTGAATTAATTTCTAAGGTCGTGAGTTCGAATCCCATCATTTAAGCTTTTGTCATGATTATCTTAGCTAAGTTTGAAATTTTGTTTTCTTGCATTTCTATGGAAATAGGAATGTTGTCTTAGGGGAGACATGAAGAGAATGTCCTAATCTTATCCTCATGTCCTAAAAAGAATTCTAGAGGAATTCTTGTCCTTTTATTACCTCTAGCTTGTCCTAGCATCTTTATAATTTGAAACCATTAAATCCTTTCTTTCAAATTCCAAAAAAAAAAAATATTCTGTGATAATCCCTCCACCATGAAATTCGATAGTCAGCTTTGGAGGTTGGGAAGTTGGCCAAAAGTAGGAGGAGAAATAGGAAGGGTTTCCAAGAGAAAATCAATCACCATGAAAGCACCTTCAAACTCACCTTCATGTTGTTCATATCCTAGTAAGGAAAATTTGGAAATTTTTCCAGGTTTTTTGCAGACCACTTCTTCAAAAATACAGCCAATAAACCCATTCATTTACTGCCAAGAAAATGGTCAATTCATGTGGCTTTAAAGCTGGAAAAACTGTGCAATTTTCGGACTGCACAAAACAGCACCAAACCAGGAAAAAATTCTGGGCATTTCGCCACTTTCAATCAAGGAAATGAAGCTGTTTTAGTTCATCATCAAGCCAGCAAAACTTCACTGGGTTTGTCCAGAAATAAGGCTGAAAAACCATCCTTGGATGACCCTCAAAAACCCCAGAAGAACCTCAGAAAATCGAGCCAAGTGAGTGCAAAAATTCTGCACAAAAAAAAAAAAATATCTGCAATCTTCGAAACTAAGAACAACCATGAAACCATATTTTTTTTCCAGCTTTGCTCCCTTCTAGCCTAGGCCAAGAATCACCTTCAACCTATGCAAAATTGAACCTTGCTTAGCTTTAGACCGAACACCATTAACCCCACACTTACCTTGAGCATATGGACTCCATAGCCACACCACAAAACACTCCTAAGATCACTCCATTCAAACTCTTCTTGAACTTCAAATAATTTCAACATTTTACTCCATTAAAGTCACTCTTGTATTAGACAAATAAACTAGAATTTCCTCAGCCATTTAAGACTGAATTTCGGCTAGCCTTGGAGCAACATTAGCCTTCAATCAATTCAGCAAAACCACCATGTTCAGCCAGCACCATTGAAGACCATAGAAACCTCTCTTGATCAAAACACTATAGCTAACCTCTTACCTTAAACATCTCCACCATTTCCTCCATTTAAATTTCAAAAAAAAGCTTATCATTCTCTCTCCTTCTTGCTGAAAACTGAAACCCTCACTCATTCCATACCATTCGGCCAGCCCTCTACCAAAATTCGTGCAGCACTTCTTCCAAATTCTCTCCATTTTCACCAAGAACACCAAGAACATACACTAACCTTCTTCAAGCCTAACCCTACTCTAAACACCTCCAATCACTCTCAAATACTCTAAATCACTTCCATTTTATCCCTAAACTTCATTTCTGGTATTTATAATACAAACCTCGCAAACGAGAATTTTCGAGCGGATCAAAATTAACTTTTCTTTGAAGGTCTCAAGAACACCAACAAGGTAAGTCAAGAACAACCTTCTTATTCATCTTCTTCCATTCGATTGTACTGTTCTAATTCTCTCTCTCTCTCTCTCTCTCTCTCTCTCTTCCAACTGAAATGGTTGATCAACCATCAACCATGGCCGTTTTTCCATGGGATCATTCAAGGCTCTCAATCGTGTGGACCTTCTTAATTCTTCATCGAAGTGTTCATCAAATCAAGTATTTTTCCTTTAATCCTTCTTCTAATTCAGTATTCGTGTCTCTTAGATATTGATAGGAAGAATGAAATATGGATAAGGGATTGAGTATATGCATGTGGATTAAGGGGATGGAGTTAGGACATGATGATTGTTGTGTATGACTAAGACGTATGTGTTTTCCTTTCGAATCAATGTATGTGCTTCAGGCTTAATGAATTTTATGGAGGTTTGAAGCATGATTAGATATTATGACACAAAAGGTGATTAGGCTTTTATGTTCTTATTTTTCAATGGAAACCATGATTGATGATTACGCTTAGTAGGATTTTGGCCATGTGATGGTATGAGATAGTTCAAGTGTTTGTTCATGAATGGATTAATATATTGTTGATGATGGAGAAGGTGATCATGAATCCTTTCTACCAATAGGAAAATCATGGAGAAAAAGTATTTTCTTGTTAAGGCTAGATTATTTTTATTAACAAATTTTATTACCTTGAATAAAATACTACTATATTTTTCTCTATAAAATTCGAAACTCTAGGGAAATTTGGAGTGGTTTATTAATTAAAATATTAATATTTTCTTTATCAAGTAAATGAGATCTTTTATTAAAAGTAATATATATAGTAATAAATCCTTTACAATAAATAAAATATTATTTATATTAAAATCTATTTGTTATTTATTAATTAAAATTTAAAATAATCCATTCATTATTAATTTTATTTATTAATAATTATTTATTATCTATTTAAAAATTAATTAAAGGTTATTTGTAATTAAATATTTATTTTTAATAAAGCTATTTTCAAACCACCATTTATTAGTACTATTTAGGACTTAATATTCAAACCTTAGTTTATTTAGTAAAAATAACACTCAAGAATTATTAATTGGGTCTATGATTTGTTAGAAATTATTTTAGAACCCCAAGTTATTTTAACTTATCAACTAAAACTTATTTTATAAAATTCTTTGTCACCTAGCCTTAATGCTTAGGACATTAGGGTCATGGCTAGTCATGGTTGTAACTAGTTGAGCTAAGAAATTATTTATGTAAGGCAGGTATAGCTCGAATGTAACCTTATGTTTTGTGTTTACCCCAGGAGGGGTTAGGTCAGCCTTGGGAAACGGTTGAGTTGAGTAACCAAAGAATCAGGTAAGCTTCTGCATGGAGTTTTGTGAAGACCAAAAAGTTATTGTGGCAAGCCAAATATGATGTATATGGACATTTATTTTGTGAAGGCAATTAAGGACTGTGTTTTCCTTTTTATTTCAGTCAAGCAAATCATTTGAAAGTTAAACAAGCAGTTTTACACAAAATGCTAAACTTTTTCTAAAACCCAACTTTGACAAGACTTTTAGAAACCCTTAATTGCTATTTCCAAATAAAGTGGATTATGATCAATTTTCTCCCAAGTGGAACAATCAACGTTGAGTACTCAATAAGGGTAGACCACCAGGACTAGTCTTTGAAGGGTTAGGGTAAGTCTCTCAGTAGGTGGCCACCTTTGAGGGGTGAGTCCTTCCTGGATAGGATGCCAGTCCGGTAGGTCATACCGGTCCGAGCTAGAAAGTTTCAGTCATGTGGACTATGTGTTCCGGAGTGGACAACCGGTAAGTTTGGGTGTAGAGATGGTGGAGTATCTCACCCGGTAGGCTGTACACCTACCTTTTGTCAGCTTGCACAAAGTGTGGCATTCTGACTGTTATTTAGTCTTGGGGCCCAACGTGTGGTAACCCGTGGCTACCCATTTGAGTGGTTGTATTTATTGTGCACATGTATAGTTTGAAAAGTGAAACACCACTCTTTATTTTCAACACTTATTTATTGCTTGCCAGCACCTTTTCCTTATGAAACTTTTAGAACTTGAATACATGAGTTGTTTTACCTGAAACACTAAAAGCACACACGGGCTTACTGAGATTTTTATCTCAGCACCTTTTATACCATGTTTTCAGGAAGATCCTGCTGTGGAGGTCATTAGCTAGATATTGCCTATGCTTTGAAGACTCATGTTATTTACTTTATGTGATGTTTTGAGAGATTGTTGCGAACAGTTTATTTGGATTTGTTCCAGTACTTATCTTTTGGGTTGTAATAAGGTTAATTTTAAAGTCTTTATTTTATTTTATTTTCATGTAACCTAGTTATAAAGACCCCTTGTCCTCTGGACGGGGAGACATCCCCGGCCCTAATGGGCCTAGGTAGTGGGGTGTTACACTTTGGGATTATCATGGAGCACAAGATGCAACATGGGAAACTGAAGAATGGTTAAGACGGAAGTATCCGGATATGCTCTAAGGGTATGAAATCCGAATTTCGGGATGAAATTCTCTTAAAGGGGAGGGAATGTAATAGCCCGCCTAAAACAACCTTTGACTATGGAAAAAAAGTCATGCAGTGCATAGCATTTCGCATTTCACGTGCTACCTTAAAATTATTCTTGCATGGTTCCATGTGATTTTTAAGGTTGCTCTTGCATTTGAATTAATTGGTGTGAAATAATTGTGTTGTTTAAGAGTTGGTTAAGTGAAGGCTAGTCGAGGAGATGGAAGGATGAGAATTAGGGTGGAAAGAATTTGTTAGAGAAATATTAGTATTGGAGTTGATTTGGAATAGCGAGGAGGTTGGAGATTTCCCTTAGCGACCCGAGTTCGAATTTTACTTCTTACGAATCTTAGCTGTCTTTTTGAAAATTCTTCTCCCTAGACTTCTTCATGTCTTAGCCGAAAAAGACCTAGCCATCCTAGAGAAATTTCAGTGCCATTGCTCTAAGGAAATAAGTCTCTATAGTAATTTCCTAAATTCGAGGGTTTTTTAGGTGAACTAAGACCTCCTTTTTTTTCAGGCCTTTGTTCTCTTGGATTTTCGAAAAACCCTAGCTGAAAAATTAAAATTCCAGCTTCATTTCAACTTTTTAGATTTGGTAATGGATAGTTGGAATTAAAGAGTTGTTCTCCTAGTTGGAAACCTTGTTGATATTGAATTTAGAACCTTAGCTAAAAATCTGGAAAATTTTCCAGCTAGTGCCGCCACTTTTTGAGGGAATTTTAGCTCAACTCAAACTCTTCTAACACTAGGAAATCTTATCCAAAATCCTTTAGAAAATCAGATTTTATCTTAATCCTACATCAACTAGGTTTTGCGTCCTTTTTCTAGCAGAATTTCAGCAGCCTTGTGCAAGCACAAGCTGTCCGAAAATCCAGCACTTTTAAGTGCAATCCAACTATTCAAACCTTAGCTCAAATCACCTAAAACATCTTCCATCAATTCAGATTATTTTGTGTTGCACAAAATCAGATTTTATTCACCAAAAATCTCCATAATTTCGGCCAGCTTCTGCCCAGAATTTTCGACAGCTTCCTATCAGAAATTTCGGCCAGATTGAATGCTTACTCAAACGAAATTTCTGCACACCAAAACCTACCCAAATCCTCAGCAAATTAAGCCAATTTTCAGCACAAAAAACCCTCACCCTTTTCTCTATAAATCGTGATAGAACAACAGCTACAAACGTCCAAAATTTCTTCCCATTTGTTCAGTAAATTTTCGCACAGCAAATTACTGCATACGCACATAATTTTAGTTCTGAAAACCTACTCAAACTCTTCCTTGTTTTGGCAAAAAATTCTTAACACATATAGCCCTTTACTTGAGCTATATTTCGGCCAGCATAAGGGAGCAAAATGCAGAATACTTTCTTCTCATAAACCCTCCCAAATTCGGCAGCAATAAGGTGCATAGCAAGCTGCAATTTTCACCCTTGTTGTCCAAGAAACCTAAAGCCATTAGGAGTCATTCTAAACACCACCAGATAACCTTAAACCAATCTTCTCTAACCCTAAAACTCAGTAGCCGACTACCCTTTCCATTCTACACGAAAAATTCCTGCAAGATCCTCTCTACAATTTTCGAAAATCACAAGAACAACTCCTAACAATAAACTGATCACTGTCTAAGGTAAGTGAAAACCATCTCAACCTCTTGATTCATTTCTTCCATCTCTCTTCCCTTGAATCACGCCACATAAAGGCATATTTCATCCCTTTTACTTATTTTCGATCAAAAGGAAGGAAAGCAGGCAGCTTTTCTCTTCTAATCAAATGAACTCGGGACGATCACCATAGGAGCATTGAGATCTTGCTAACCCGGTTGTTGCAAGGTAAGAGGATACTTACCCTTGTTGTCGAAATTAAAGTTTAATATAGTTGATGAGGTCCAATAGCATGATGAATGGGTAGTTTGAGTTGAGAAATTAACTAAGCCTATTCGATAGATAGCTATGCCATGTTTTCTTGTGGTAATGATGGAGATGAATTGTGATGGTCAAGTCTAGCTTTTTCGATATAATAATCATGTCTTTAATGAATATATGGTCATAGTATATGAACCTTGGGGTTTAGATAATTTATTTTGAATTAGATAGTGGATTGTGAATTGTTATGGGAATAAATGAGTTTAGAGCATGTTTGAATCGATTGAGACCCTGATCATGATATTATATGGTTTTAGATCAGGAAGATATTTGAGGAAAGTAAGCTGTGATTTTATCTCATTTGTCTGAGGCAGATCAAGTAAGTCCTTGCATAAACTCTTTTGTTAATTGTTGTGATGGTAAGTCTATGTTGTAAAGCTTTGTGAAGCTATTGTGAAACTATGTTTACTTAGGTTGTAAACGTGGATATTTATTCTTTAAACGGTTTTGTCAAGCTAACGATTTTATCAAGAAAACTATTCTTTCCTCTAATTTTTTTAAAAACTCTTTTAAAGAAAACTACGTTGTACAAAGCCAAGGTATGGAAATTTTGAATCAGGAATTGACGGATATGTTCGTTGAGTACTCAATAAGGGTAGACTAACAATACTAATCTTGGAGGGCTAGAGTAAGTCTTCTGGTAGACGGCCACCTCCAGAAGATAAGCTCGGCTTGAAGAGGCGACAGTATTGGTTGGTCAGGACGGTCCGATCTAGCATTTGTACCTGTAACACCCCACTACCTAGGCCCATCAAGGCTGAGGATGTCACCCCGTCCAGAAGACAAGGGGTCTTTATAACAAGGTTACATGAAAATAAAATAAAATAAAGACTTTAAAATTAATCTTATTACAACCCAAAAGATAAGTACTGGAACAAATCCAAATAAACTGTTCGCAACAATCTCTCAAAATATCGCATAAAGTAAATAACATGAGTCTTCAAAGCAGAGGCAACATCTAGCTAATGACCTCCACAGCAAGATCTTCCTAAAAACATGGTATAAAAGGTGGTGAGATAAAAATCTCAGTAAGCCCGTGTGTGCTTTTAGTGTTTCAGGTAAAATAATTAATGTATGCAAGTTGTAAAAGTTTCATAAGGAAAATGTGCTGGCAAGCAATAAATAAGTGTTGAAAATAAAGAGTGCCGTTTCACTTTCCAAACTATCCATGTGCACAATAAATACAACCACTCAAATGGGTAGCCATGGGTTACCGCACGTTGGGCCCCAAGACTAAATAACAGTCAGAATGCCACACTTTGTACAAGCTGACAAAATGTAGGTGTACAGCCTATCGGGTGAGATACTCCTCCATCTCTACACCCAAACTTACCGGTTGTCCACTCCGGAACACACAGTCCACATGACTGAAACTTGCTAGCTCGGACCGGAATGACCTACCGGACTGGCATCCTATCTAGGAAGGACTCACCCCTCAGAGGTGGCCACCTACTGAGAGACTTACCCTAACCCTTCAAAGACTAGTCCTGGTGGTCTACCCTTATTGAGTACTCAACGTTGATTGTTCCACTTAGGAGAAAATTGATCATAACCCACTTTATTTGGAAATAGCAATTAAGGGTTTCTAAAAGTCTTGTCAAAGTTGGGTTTTAGAAAAAGTTTAGCATTTTGTGTAAAACTGCTTGTTTAACTTTCAAATGATTTGGTTGACTGAAATAAAAAGGAAAACACAGTCCTTAATTGCCTTTACAAAATAATTGTCCATATACATCATATTTGGCTTGCCACAATAACTTTTGGTCTTCACAAAACTCCATGCAGGAGCTTACCTGATTCTTTGCTTGCTCAACTCAAACGTCTTCCAAGGCTGTCCTAACCCCGCCTGGGGTAAACACAAAACATAAGGTTACATTCGAGCTATACCTGCCTTACATAAATAATTTCTTAGCTCAACTAGTTACAACCATGACTAGCCATGACCCTAATTTCCTAAGCTTTAAGGCTAGGTAACAAAGAATTTTATAAAATAAGTTTTAGTTGATAAGTTAAAATAACTTGGGGTTCTAAAATAATTGCTAACAAATCATAGACCCAATTAATAATTCTTGAGTGTTATTTTTACTAAATAAACTAAGGTTTGAATATTAAGTCCTAAATAGTACTAATAAATGGTGGTTTGAAAATAGCTTTATTATAAATACATATTTAATTACAAATAACCTTTAATTAATTTTTTAACAGATAATAAATAATAAGTAATAAATAAAATTAATAATGATTGAATTATTTTAAATTTTAATTAATAAATAACCAATAGATTTTAATATAAATAATATTTTATTTATTGTAAAGGATTTATTACTATATAAATTATTTTTAATAAAAGATCTCATTTACTTGATAAAGGAAATATTAATATTTTAATTAATAAACCACTCCAAATTTCCCTAGAGTTTCGAAGTTTACAGAAAAAAATATAGTAGTATTCTATTTAAGGTAATAAAATTTGTTAATAAAAATAATCTAGCCTTAACAAGAAAATACTTTTTCTCCATGATTTTCCTATTGGTAGAAAGGATTCATGATCACATTCTCCATCATCAACAATATATTAATCCATTCATGAACATACACTTGAACTATCTCCTACCATCACATGGCCAAAATCCTACTAAGCATAATCATCAATCATGGCTTCCATGGAGAATAAGAACATAAAAGCTGAATCACCTTTGGTGTCATAATATCTAATCATGCTTCAAACATCCATAAAATTCATTGAGCATGAAGAACATAAATTGATTCAAAAGGAAAACACATACATCCTAGTCATATACAACAATCATCATGTCCTAACCCCAACCCCTTTATCCACATGCATATACTCAATCTCCCAATCACAATCTATCCCCCTATCAACACCAAAGAGACATGATTTCAGAATTTAACACTTTCGTTCATATAGAGCTTAACACTATCAACTCCAGTATAGCAGTACTTAACACTTTCGTTCATATAGAGCTTCATACGGAGCCATTCCAATCGAAGCATGATAACTATTATTGTATGATAACTCAGTATACGGCACACTTTCAATCTACTTATCCCCAAAATCCAATACACAGGCTCTCAGCATATCCTCCAATATCTGAATAACTCTTTCTGACTGTCCATCGGTCTGTGGATGCGCCATCGTACTAAACTTCAGACTAGAACCCATCGACTCTTGAAACTTGCCCCAAAATCGGGATGTAAATCTCGGATCACGATCAGACACAATACTTGAAGACACTCCGTGCAATCCCACACGTAGCTCTGAGCCAATTTTTCCATTAATCCCTTATATTCACGGGTATGAAATGCACCGACTTGGTCAATCGATCTACCACTACCTATATGGCGTCCTTTTGGTTCCTTGCCATAGGGAGTCCGGTAACGAAGTCCATGGTCACCTTTTCTCATTTCCATTCTGGTACTGGCAACGGTTGTAATAATCCTGCCACCTTTCTGTACTCCGCTTTGACCTTCTGACAGGTTAAGCACGTTGAGACATACTTAACCACGTTCCGCTTCATCCTGGGCCACCAATAAGACTTTTTCAGATCTTGATACATCTTAACCTTTCCCGGATGAATGGCGTACTTGCTCTTATGCGCTTCCTCTAAAATTCTGCTTCTCAACTGGTGCTCCTTGGGTACACACAAACGATCTCAGAAGTACAACACTCCCGCTCTGTCCTGTCGAAATTCACTGCCTTGCCATTTAAGCTCCTTGTCCTTGGAAAGCTGAAATTCCACATTACTCTGCTGGGCTTCAACAATCTCCTGCCATAGATTTGGTATCAGCTTCAGGTTGCTGATAATAATCTTCTCTTCTTGCACTTCTGCTCTTCTGTCCAACACGTCCTGAACTACCTGGACCTCCTGTACCCTTAGCCTGGCCATTATGACTTTTCGGCTCAGGGAATCAGCAACGACGTTGGCTTTCCCGGGGTGGTAGTTGATAGGACAATGGTACTCTTCCAAAAATTCCATCCATCTTCACTGCCTCAAATTCAAGTCTTTCTGGGTGAAGATGTACTTTAGGCTTTTGTAATCAGTGAACACCTCATATTCCGCCCCATACAAGTAGTGCCGCCATTTTTTTAATGCGAACACAATGGCAGCCAGCTCTAGATCATGCGTCGGATAATTGACTTCGTGCAGCTTCAGTTTTCGGGAAGCATAGGCGATCACCATCCTATCTTGCATCAAAACTGCTCCCAAGCCTTCCTTTGAGGTATCAGTATATATCGTGTAAGGTTTATCTGCCTCTGGCAGACTTAACACATGCGCTGTCATTAACCTCTGCTTCAACTCTTGAAAACTCTTTTCACATTTTTCGTTCCAAACAAAGGGTACATCCTTTCTTAGCAGCCGGGTCATAGGAGATGCTAACTTCGAAAATCCCTTAATAAACCTCCGGTAGTAGCCAGCCAACCCCAAAAAGCTTTGTATCTCGGTGATGTTCTCTAGTTTCTTCCAGTCTGATACGGCTTCAACCTTCGCTGGGTCTACTTTGATTCCCTCCTTAGTCACCACGTGACCAAGAAACGCCACACTATCCAACCAAAACTCGCACTTGCTAAACTTGGCGTAAAGCTGGTGCTCCATTAGCTTTTCTAGTACCAACTTCAAATGTTCTGCATGGTCCTCCGGGCTCTTGGAGTATATAAGTATGTCGTCGATGAAGACCACCACGAACTTGTCCAAGTAAGGCTGGAACACTCGATGCATCAAATCCATGAATACCGCGGGTACATTGGTTACCCCGAAAGCCATCACTACAAACCCATAGTGACCATATCTTGTATTGAAGGCCGTCTTAGGAATGTCTTCCTTCTTTATCCTCACTTGATAGTAGCCTTACCTCAAATCCAGTTTGGAGTAACATATGGATCCTTGCAACTGGTCGAACAACTCGTCAATTAAGGGTAGAGGATATTTATTCTTGATAATTAGGTTGTTCAGGCCTCGGTAGTCTATACACAACCTTAGTGTCCCGTCCTTTTTCTTCACAAATAGCACAGGTGCTCCCCAGGGTCACGTGCCAGGTTTGATATAGCCTTGCCTCACCAATTCCTCTAGCTGCTCCTTCAATTCTTTCAGCTCTGCCGATGCCATCCGATACGGTGTTCGGGACACCGGTTCTGCTCCTGGAACTAGGTCAATGGTGAACTCAACCTCTCGATTGGGAGGAAGAGAAGTGAGTTTCGCCGGGAACACGTCAGGAAAATCCTTTACCAATTCAGTATCCTCCAGAGTGCAGTAGTCCTTCGGCTTGTTTATCACATAAGCCAAATATCCTTGGCATCATTGCCTCAACAATTTCCGGGCTTTAGCCCCAGCTATCAAAAACTTCAACTCTTTTACTTTCTTGCCATTGAACTCCAACACATCATACCCTGGTCTAATGAACTGAATCGACTTATTCTTACAATCTACTCTAGCACCATGCTTCGCTAGCCAATCTATGCCCAATATCAAATCATAATCTTCAATAGCTAAGACTATTAGATCTCCCTCCAAGATTTCTCTCCCTACTTCAACTTTACAATTCTGCATATACCGATCCGCTTGCACCATTTTCCCCAAAGGCGTACTTACTATCAAGGTAAAAGGTAGTTCTACTCCATCCCAACCCAATTGATATGCACAATTCTTATTTAAATAGGAATGGGTAGATCCAGGGTCTATCAATGCATTAACGGAATGACCTTGGATAGTAAACGTACCTTCCACTACTGCTGTATCACTCCAACCTCCTCCTGGTTGAGAGCGAAAACTTTTGCTTTCACCTGCGGCTTCTGCGTTCCGCTCTCGGAAGCTCCCGAGGTATTGGCTCGATTGGGCCCCGGGTTCTGAGCTGGGTTCCCCTGCCCGATCCGGAGAAGTTTAGGCCAGGCGTTCCACAGATGATTCGGGTCTCCGCAATGGTAGCACTTCCGCTCAACTCCTTTGGACCAATAATTTTTCTCATTGTGGCCCCTTTTTCCACAGTGCCGGCATAATGAAAGATTCTGCACTGGACCAACTGGTGTTGTTCGGGCTTGCTTTCCCCGATTCTGCCATTGCTAATTGGTAGGACGCTTGTTAGGTTGCTGCCTCTGAAAAGGTCTTGGCAGCGGTCTTGTCGGTATGAAAGGATGCGGTGCCATTCGGTTGCGGTCTTCATTCTCAGTACGGGTGGCTGCGTCCACAGCCCCCGAATAAGTCGTCGGTGGAGAGGGTGCTAACGCCCTGCTTAACTCTTACCTTAATCCCTTAACAAATTGCCTCGTTCTGTTTTGTTCAGTATCCACTAGCCTCTTGCAGTACTTTGACAGCTGCGTAAACCGTGCTGCGTATTGGGCTACCGTCATGCTTCCCTGCTTTAGATTCTGAAACTCATCTTCCCGTTTCTCAACTATCCACTGTGGGATGTATTCTGCCTGGAATGCTTCCACGAAATTAGCCCATGTCCAATCTTGGTCAATCATCTCCCAATCATCCTGAACCCTTTGCCACCATGCTCGTGCTGGACCCCTCGGTCGGAATGCGGCAAACTTCACCATCCACTTCTTAGTATACTGAAGCATAGCAAAGATGTCCTCCATTTGTTCCACCCATTGTTCCACTTTCTGGTCTTGCTCAGCCTCTCCTAAGAAGATGGGCGGTTGAAATTTCAGAAGCTGCTCCAATGCCTCGTCTTCCCCTTTCGAATTTCTTCGCTCTGTCAAGGTTTGCAGAATCTCCGTCACCTTGTGGAATGCTTGCATCATCGTTGCGCTAACCGGTTCTTCCGATCCCATTTCCGGCCCCATTTTATTCTCATTCCCTTGATTTGGTGATGACATTTGAGTTGCATCAACCTCTAGTGTCACGGGCTCTACCTTAGGCACCCTTCTGCTGGATGTGGCTGCGCGATGTCTGGGTGCCATTCTAAACCATTCCCAAGATAATGAGTTATGCATCAAAGTTAAAAATATCCAAATTGAGCATGCATTCACATTCAACGTTAAGAGGAAGAAAATTAGATGCAAATTTTGTATGAAGAATTGCATATAAATTTTTCTCAAAACTTAGAGTACCCTAGGTACTCTTATTTGCATAAATTTTGAAATAAAGCAATAAAGGTGCATGGACTCGTAGCATAGGAGTTTATGAAAAATTGCAAATAAAACGCCCTAAACATAGCAGAACTTTGCATCTCTAATCCTCATCAGAATCTTCAATGTCGGCATCATATAACCACCCCCCAGAATTCCTAGTGATGCCTATCCCAGCCCCGCTTGTGAACCCATCTATGGGCTCCTTCCCGGGTCTACTAGAACTCTCCTCGGTCTCAACTTATTTGGGTGGGGTTACAAAGGAAGGTCTAGGTGGAGATTCATAATCTATCTCCCCTGGGTCATCACTGTCAGCAGTCAAGTCCACTATGCGGCTAGGAGGATGGGGAACATATTCCATGTCTATCTCCTCGTCTTCACTGTCGGTAACCAAGTCGATCACGGGTATTGGAGGTGGCTCGATGATCTGGACCTCATCGTCACTACTATCATCCAGGGCAATGATTGGCTGGGGTATAGGCTGGGGTGCAGGTTGGGGCACTGGTAAGTCCTCTGGGTAGATAGGAATGGGAGGGTGTCATTGCTGCCCTTTCATTACAGTTCTAATCATCCTAACCATCCTACAGCACAAACAAGACAGGTAAGATAAAAGATTTGAACTTAATAAATCAAAACATATACTATCAATACTTGCCTAAACCTAGGCTCTGATACCACATGTAACACCCTACTACCTAGGCCCATCAGGGCCGGGGATGTCGCACCGTCCAGAGGACAAGGGGTCTTTATAACTAGGTTACATGAAAATAAAATAAAATAAAGACTTTAAAATTAACCTTATTACAACCCAAAAGATAAGTACTGGAACAAATCCAAATAAATTGTTCGCAATAATCTCTTAAAACATCACATAAAGTAAATAACAAGAGTCTTCAAAGTATAGGCAACATCTAGCTAATGACCTCCACAGCAGGATCTTCCTGAAAACATGGTATAAAAGGTGGTGAGACAAAAATCTCAGAAAGCCCGTGTGTGCTTTTAGTGTTTCAGGTAAAATAATTCATGTATGCAAGTTGTAAAAGTTTCATAAGGAAAAGGTGCTGGCAAGCAATAAATAAGTGTTGAAAATAAAGAGTGGTGTTTCACATTTCAAACTATACATGTGCATAATAAATACAACCACTCAAATGGGTAGCCATGGGTTACCACACGTTGGGCCCCAAGACTAAATAACAGTCAGAAAGCCACAATTTGTGCAAGCTGACAAAAGGTAGGTGTACAGCCTGCCGGGTGAGATACTCCTCCATCTCTACACCCAAACTTACCGGTTGTCCACTTCGGAACACACAGTCCACATGACTGAAACTTGCTAGCTCGGACCGGTATGACCTACTGGACTGGCATCCTATCTAGGAATGACTCACCCCTCAGAGGTGGCCACCTACTGAGAGACTTACCCTAACCCTTCAAAGACTAGTCTTGGTGGTCTACCCTTATTGAGTACTCAACGTTGATTGTTCACTTGGGAGAAAATTGATCACAACCCACTTTATTTGGAAATAGCAATTAAGGGTTTCTAAAAGTCTTGTCAAAGTTGGGTTTTAGAAAAAGTTTAGCATTTTGTGTAGAACTGCTTGTTTAACTTTCAAATGATTTACTTGACTGAAATAAAAAGGAAAACACAGTCCTTAAATGCCTTTACAAAATAATTGTCCATATTCATCATATTTGGCTTGCCACAATAACTTTTGGTCTTCACAAAACTCCATGCAGGAGCTTACCTGATTCTTTGCTTGCTCAACTCAAACGTCTTCCAAGGCTGTCCTATCCCCGCCTGGGGTAAACACAAAACATAAGGTTACATTCGAGCTATACCTGCCTTACATAAATAATTTCTTAGCTCAACTAGTTACAACCATGACTAGCCATGACCCTAATTTCCTAAGCTTTAAGGCTAGGTAACAAAGAATTTTATAAAATAAGTTTTAGTTGATAAGTTAAAATAACTTGGGGTTCTAAAATAATTGCTAACAAATCATATACCCAATTAATAATTCTTGAGTGTTATTTTTACTAAATAAACTAAGGTTTGAATATTAAGTCCTAAATAGTACTAATAAATGGTGGTTTGAAAATAGCTTTATTATAAATAAATATTTACTTACAAATAACCTTTAATTAATTTTTTAACAGATAATAAATAATAAGTAATAAATAAAATTAATAATGAATGAATTATTTTAAATTTTAATTAATAAATAACAAATAAATTTTAATATAAATAATATTTTATTTATTGTAAAGGATTTATTACTATATAAATTATTTTTAATAAAAGATCTCATTTACTTGATAAAGGAAATATTAATATTTTAATTAATAAACCACTCCAAATTTCCCTAGAGTTTCGAACTTTATAGATAAAAATATAGTAGTATTCTATTCAAGGTAATAAAATTTGTTAATAAAAATAATCTAGCCTTAACAAGAAAATACTTTTTCTCCATGATTTTCCTATTGGTAGAAATGATTCATGATCACATTCTCCATCATCAACAATATATTAATCCATTCATGAACATACACTTGAACTATCTCCTACCATCACATGGCCAAAATCCTACTAAGCATAATCATCAATCATGGCTTCCATGAAGAATAAGAACATAAAAGCCTAATCACCTTTGGTGTCATAATATCTAATCATGCTTCAAACATCCATAAAATTCATTGAGCATGAAGAACATAAATTGATTCAAAAGGAAAACACATACATCCTAGTCATATACAACAATCATCATGTCCTAACCCCAATCCCTTTATCCACATGCATATACTCAATCTCCCAATCACATTCTATCCCCCTATCAACACCTAAGAGACATGATTTCAGAATTTAATAAGAGAGATTTAAGAATGAATACTTGATTGTCGAGTACTTTGGTTAAGACAAAAGAAGGTCCACGCGCGATAGAGTGTCTTGAATGGTCCAACGAAACAACATCCATACATGATGGTTTGATCAACCATTTTAGTTAGAAGAGAGAGAGAGAGCGAGAGAGAGCATTTGAAAGGTGTATTAAGAATTGAATGGAAGAAGATGAATAAGAAAGTCGTTCTTCTTTTACCTTGTTGATGTTCTTGAGACCTTCAAGAAAAAGTTGATTTTGATCCGGTTGAAAATTCTTGTTTGCGAGGTTTGTGTTATAAATACCATAAATGAAGTTTAGAGATTAAATGGAAGTGATTTGGAGTATTTAAGAGTGATTGGAGGTGTTTAGAGTAGGGTTGGGCTTGAAGAAGGTTAGTGTGTGTTCTTGGTGTTCTAGGTGAAAATGGATAGAATTTGGAAGAAGTGCTGCACGAATTTTGGTAGAAGGCTGGCCGAATGGTATGGAATGAATGAGGGTTTCGGTTTTCAGCAAGAAGGAGAGAGAATGATCAGATTTTTTTGAAATTTAAATGGAGAAAATGGTGGAGATGTTTAAGGTAAGAGGTTAGCTATGGTGTTTTGATCAAGATAGGTTTCTATGTCTTTTAATGGTGCCGGCTGAACAAGGGATTTTTGTGGAATGATTAAAGGTTAATGTTGCTCAAGGCTGGCCGAAATTCAGTCTTAAATGGCAGAGGAAATTCTGGTTTATTAGCCTAATACAAGAGTGATTTTAATGGAGTAAAATGCTGGAATTATTTGAAGTTCAAAAAGAGTTTGAATGGAGTGATCTTAGGAGTGTTTGGAGGTGTGGCTTTGGAGTCCCTATGCTCAAGGTAAGTGTGGGCTTAATGGTGTTCAGTCTATAGCTGAACAAGGATCAATTTTACAGAGGTTTGAAGGGTGATTTACGGACTAGGCTAGAAGGAAGCAAAGCTGGAAAATTCTGGTTTCAAGTTGTTCATGGTTTCGAATGTTGCTGAATTTTTGGTGCAGAATTTCTGTACTTCTTTCAGCCTGATTTGCAGCTTGTTCTTGAGGGGGTTTGAAGGTCTTCCAAGGATGGTTTTTCAGCCTTATTTCTGGACAAATACAGAGGGGTTTTGCTGGCTTGAAGATGAACTAAAAACAGCTTCATTTCCTTGATTGAAAGTTGCGAAATGCCCAGAATTTTTTTCTGGTTTGGTGCTGTTTGTGCAGTCCGAAAATTGCACAGATTTTCCTGCCTTCATGCCACATAAAATGACCATTTTTCTGGCAAAAAATGAGTGGTTTTACTGGCTGAATTTTTGAAGAGAAGGTCTGCACAATATCTGGAAAATTCCCAGATTTTTCCTTCACTAAGCTATGGACAACATGAAGGTGGAGTTGAAGGTTCTTTCATGGTGATTGATTTTCTCTTGGAAACCCTTCCTATTTCTCCTCCTACTTTCGGCCAGCTTCCCAACCACCAAAGCTGATTTTCGAATTTCATGGTGGAGGAGTTATCACAGAATTTTTTTGGAATTTAAAAGAAATGATTTAATGGTTTTGAATTATAAAGATGTTAGGACAAGCTAGTGGTAATAAAAAGGGCAAGAATTCCTCTAGAATTCTTTTTAGGACATGAGGATAAGATTAGGACATTCTCTTCATGTCTCCCATAAGACAACATTCCTATTTCCAAGAAATGCAAGAAAACAAAAATTCAAACTTAGCTAAGATAATTATGATAAAACTTAAATGATGATATTCGAACTCATGACCTTAGAAATTAATTCCAAAGCTCTAACCACTAAACCACAACAACTCTTGTTCTTATTTTCTCACCCACATATTCTTCTTGTTTAATTCTCAAGCTATCTTCCTAATTTGACCTCAAGCAAAATTACCATTTTACCCTTCTTACTCGATAAGCATAACTAAGCATTTTAACTTATAATTGACAACTCTAAAGCACATAAAATCATTCAAAACATATATATTCATGCAAAATAATATGATATGCATTCCCGACCCCCTTACTCTAGGGTTGCCTTTAGGTGGGGTTTCACAGTACCTGGTAAGGTATTATTTATTTTCTCGACATGGACACCCGGATGGTTTTTTTGGGTGTAGAGAATGAGGAGTGTCTCACCCAGTGAGCTGTACACTCACCTTGATTAGAACGCCCAACGTGTGGCAATCTGGTCCGGCAAGGTGCATAAAGTGTGGTGCGTTGTCCTCATGGAGCCCAACGTGTGGTGACATGACTGTTGATTTGGGTGGATGATTTGTTTTGTATAAAGTGTGATTATGAGAAAAACCCACTCATTGTGAATAGAAAGTATTTATGACTTGCTAAATATTTCTGCAAATGTTTTCCACTATGCGTACCTGAACTGTTTGAAACACCATGTGTGCATATAGGACTTACTGAGATTTCATCTCACACTATTTTATATCATGTTTTCAGGAGATAGATTGTGCTAAACCAGCGGGGTATGTGCTTTTGTTTCCCCCCCCCCATTTTGTTCTAGGAACCAGTTGTTGTTTAAGCTTCTGAACGATAATTATTTTGTTTCGTATTGCTCCAATTTGAATTGGATGTAATAAGAGTTTTTCTCTATTTATCTAAGTTAACTCTTTTGGGGTTGCCTTTACATTTTATACCTCGTTTTAAAGACCCCTTGTCCTACGGGACAGGGCGACATCCCCGCCCTTTTAGGGTACGTAGTAGTGGGGTGTTACAAAGTTGGCAATAGTCTATTGTTTAGAAATTTTCCAACTTATTGCCCCTCCACACAACGTAAACACGTAGCCAAATTGTGATTTGAAATCATCTTTGTCAAACTCAAAACTGGCATCAGTATACCCGTTTATTTTCAAATAACCTTCTCCATATTCCAAGAACATATCCTTAGTTCTTTGTAAGTATTTAAAAATGTTCTTTATAGCTACCCAATAACCCTCACTAGGGTTAGATTGGTATCTGCTCATCAAATTAAAAGCACAAGATACATCGAGCCTAGTACATATCATAGCGTACATGATAGATCCAACTGCAGAGGTATATGGAATCTTACTCATATGATCCCTAATTAAAAATATATGATAAGATTCTACCATTATCACAATAATTTAATTAATTAATTTATCCAGTCAGATTATTATAATCTGGACATTCTTTAGATACATCAAATGTGGACATATTTCTAGATTTATTATATCTGGTCATTTTTCTAGGCTCGATCAATCTAGACTTATTTCTAGATATATCAAACCTAGTCACCAATAATAATAATAATAATAATAATAATAATAATAATAATAATAATAATAATAATAATAATAATAATAATAATAATAATAATAATAATAATAATAACAACATAACGTGTTCACTTAATGTGTGACCCTATATGTTTATTTAACACTGCTAGTGTGCTAAATCATTTTAAATGGCCCACAAGTTATACGCAGTTTCTAGCTAAATATTATAATTATCCAGGTTAAATGAAGATCAGTGATCTCTTTGTACCAAACCATAATTTTATATTTAGTCTTTTTGTTGTACGATTTCCAAATTAAGTATAAGGCACGAAGTATGTCATCCTTATTTGGCTTAATCGACTATTTCTTGATCTCATAGTAAACTGTTCAAACAAATGATATTAATATCTCAAACTAATATATTTAAGCACGAATATGCATTTTAACAGTCTAACTTATCAAGGGGCCCATGGACATCTCTCCCAAGAATAAGAAGGACAAATTCCTTCACTATCAACCATATTCCTCTCCCTGATTCTATATTCAACAGTGGTTGAATTTTATTATCTGGTTATAGACAACTTTAGACAACGCCAAGATATTGAAATTAGCAGGTAGGAAACTATGATGAATTTAGGTCGAAGGACTTCTAATATCATTATGGCTAGAAAGTACTTATGACATGTCCCGTGAAGTACTCACACAGTGGGTCATGTCTAGTATAATGTACTGTAATATTAATTTATGCTTTAACTTGATATCCATGACCAGTAAAAGCCATCAAGTCATACACATACTAATCTTAATTTATTATTATTCTACTCATAATAATCAATCAAGGATAATTTATGGACAGTCATTTTATTTGATTTAGGGTTTTACTATCAAATTACGTACTTGAAGACCACAAAACTCAATGCACTATTCATGGAAAGAAATGCCTCATATTATTATAAAATACCTAACGATAATAGTATAAGTATAAATTATTTTATGCTTATCCCCAACAATCTCCAACTTATACTACAACCAATTTGACATAAATCGTAATCCCATTGATCTAGTGTGACTATCCTATTTAGACGATGGGAGAGGCTTTGTCAGTGGATCTACAACATTGTCATCAGTTGATACCTTGCAAACTTTAACATCTTCTCTATCAACAGTTTCTCGAATGAGATGAAAATGTCTAAGTATATGTTTGGATTGCTCATGTGATCATGGTTCCGTAGCTTGAACTATGAAACCCCAGTTGAAACCAACCTTAGAGTAAGGGGGTTGGGATGCATATCATATTTTATTGCATGTTTAAATATATTTTTATATGATTTTATGTTCTTTGGATTTGTGATTTGTAGCCTATAAAGCTTAATTGTGGTTATTGAGTAAGAATGGCAAAATGGTAATTTTTGCTTGAGGTGAAAATAGGGAGATAGCTTGAGGATTAAATAGGAAAAATATTTGGGAAAGAAAATAAGAAAAAGAGTTGTTGTGGTTTAGTGGTTAGAGCTATGGAAATAATTCTAGAGGCCTTGTGTTCAAATCCCATCATTGGAGCTTTAGCATGATTAAATTTTATTTTTGTTTGGGAAGGCTATATTTTTGGCCTTGTATGCTTTAGGGAAGAGTAGAAGTGTTGTCCTAGGGGAGACATGATAGGAGTATCCTAATCCTAGTCTTGTGCCCTGCAAAAATTTCCAAGGGAATTCATACCCTTCTTGATCCTTAGCTTTCTTACTTCTCAATTCATTAGAATGTTCAATTTATTCAAGCCAATTTCATTTCAGAAAATTCCAGCAAAGTGCTTGGCTTTGAAGGTTCAAAAATGTCTAAGTGTAAGACATCTTGTGGGCTGAAATTGGGTAGGAGTTGTGGAAGGTTCCCAAGAGATTAATCTCCATCGTTGAACCTTCAAAAGTCCACTCTAGCTATGTTCATTTTCTTCATAAAGTAATCTGGAATTTTTTCCAGCTTCTTGTGCATTCAAAGTGTCAAAATTTTCAGCCATCATTCCCTCCCAAATGCTGCCAGAAAAATAGCCCTCTTGACCCGCTTGAAGTCTGAAATTATAAGGCCAAAACCGAGCTGCACAAATGCTGTGCAAACCAGAAAATTTTCTGGGCAAATTCACAGCTTTGGTGATCCTAAACCAAGCTGTTTTCTTCCAGTTTTCATCTAGCACCTTAGCCACGTTTTTCCCACATAAAAAAGGATGGAAACCAGCCTTGAAAGATCTCTGAATGCCCCCTTCAAATCTTCTGCAAACTGACTGAACAATGGCAGCAAAATCTGCCCAGAAAAATTCCAGCAAACTTGCAAAACTGTTCAGGAATTTTTCTAGCTTTGCTTCTCCTTCAATCTTGTTCGAATCCTCCACCATTTTTCTGTACAAACTTCCATTGGACAGCCATGAGCTGAGCATCATCATCTTCCCCAACATTTTTCTAGAAAAATAGCTCCATGGCTGCTTCTAAAATCGCTCCATCATTCACCCCAATCAAGCCATTTATTGAGGTCCAAAATTTCGGCAAAATTTTCCAGCAACCTTCCATAGATTAACCCTTAAACAACCAGAAAATTCCTTCACCATTGGGCACCATATTTTTGGCCACTCTAAGGCTCTTTCAAACATCATTCATCTCAACAAAAATCACAGCAATTCAGTCAGCCATTGAAGCTTCCAAAAGCTCTCCATTAACCAGGATCTTCTTACCATATTTGTTTCCAAAATTGATTCCCTAAAATATTCTTCTAGGATTTCAAATAACTAGCTTTCCTTTTCCTCTCAAATCAAAAAATTCAACTTCCTAAACCCTCCAAATCAGTCGGCCACTCCTTCCTACATTGAATTTCGACCAGCCTTCTCCCTATTCTCTCCATTCTCTCCAAACCAAGAACACCAAGAACACCTACTAACCCTCTCATGCCTATGACCACTCCAAACCATTCCAATCTTCTCGAAAAATTCTAGATTACACCTACACAACCCCTTGAATCCACTTCTGCAGTTTTTAACATCAAACACCAAAAACGAAGTCTCACATTTGGATAAATAACCAGAATTTTCTTGAAGGCTCAAGAACACCTTCAAGGTAAGCATTAACAATCATCTTCATCTTCTTCCATCTTCGACCTTGATAAGTATATGCTAATGAACTCTTCTTTTCTCTTTCTCTCTCTCTCTCTCTCTCTCTCTCTCTCTCTCGGCCGAATGGTAACTTCAACCATGGCCATGTTTCTTTCTTCCTCCATTTGACGGATCAAGTCTCTTAGGAGAGGATTCTCTAGAAACGTCCCCAACGTAGTCATCATTCAAGTAAGGTTCTTCCATCTTCTCTTTAAACCCTAAAATTATGTCCCTTAGATGTAGTTGGATAAGGATGGAATATATTTGGAGATTAAGTATGTGTTTATATGATGGAGTTGAGATTGAAGCATGAATGAATATGTTTATATGATGGAGTTGGGATTGATGCATGATGATGATTTGTCTTGGTTAGATTATATGATGTTTTAGAGTTTGTTGCATGCCTTATGTCGGGAGTAGTATGATTAATCAAGCATGTTTGAGATTATGTCACCTTTGGTGATTAGGGTTTATGTTCTTGTATTCTTGTTTAGGCCATGCATATGATTATGTTTATTGGAGTAGAGATCAAATATTGGTAAATTTAGATATATGCATTTATTCATGATTTGGATGATTTGATGATTGGTGTAGAGTGTATGTTCATGATTATGGTTAGCAATAGAAATTATGATCATGACCTTATTGTCCCTAAGCTGTTAAGTTAGCCAATTTTATTTCATTAATAAAAATGATTTATGCTATAATTTCTCCTAGTGATTTCGAAAACCATAGGAAAATATGGTTTTGAACTATTATATAAAATAATAATATTTTAGTCAGATAAATGATAGCTTTTGTTAAAAAAAATAAAATATACAGAATTATATATAATAATATCATTTAATCAAGCCTTTTATATAATAATCATAATAGGTAAAATGTTAATTTTGTAAGTCATATATTCATAAATACTAATAAAATTTATTTATTATCTTTTAATCAAAACATAATAAAATCTACTTATTACTAATTTTATTTACCCATTATTTTCTAACCACTAGTTATTATAAATCATTATTTTAAATAATACCATCTAGGACCTAGGACCATTCATCAAATAAACCCCAATTTATTTAAAGCAAGATTGAAACCTTCAACTTGTTAGTAGCTATTTCACAAAGCCTAGTTATTTTAATAACAAGCTAGATTTATTTTATAAACCCTTCTATTTATTATCTAACTTTAAAGCTTGGGACATTAGGGTCATGATTGTAGTAAGTTGAGCTAGGTTTATTTGTGAAAGAAAATTTTGGCCTCAGTTTAATTTTGGCTTCTGTTTACCCCAGACGGGGTTAGATCAGCTTGTGGAGATCTTTATTTTATCTCAAGCAAATGATCAAGTAAGCTCCTGCGTAAAGCTTATTTGTTCTGGCAAGCTAAACCCGAAGTATGTGAACACTTATTTTGAAAAGGCAATTAAGGACTATTTCGTTTCTTGTTTCAGTCAAACAAATTATTTGAAAATCAACAAGGAGTTTTACTCAAACATTAAACTATTTCTAAAACTAATTGTGACAAAGACTTTGGAAGCCTTTGATTGCCATTTTCAAGCAAAGTTATGTTTTATAAGTTTTCTTCCAAGTGGGACGAACTACGTTGAGTACTCAATAAGGGTAGGCTAGTAGTACTAGTTTTGAAGAGTAAGAGTGAGTCTTCTGGCAGGAGACCACCTCCAGAAGATAAACTCAACTTAGAGAAACATCAGTACTACTTAGTCATGCCGGTCCGTGCTAGCAGTTTACAGTCATGTGGACCGTGTGTTGCCAGAGTGGACAACCGGTTTTGTTTGGGTGTAGAGAAAGAGGAGAATCTTACCTGGTAAGCCGATCACCTACTTTTTGTCAGTATGCACAAAGTGTGGAATTCTAACCATTGTATGGTTATAGAGCCCAACGTGTGGTAACCCATGGCCGCCCTTTTGAGTGGTTAATTTTATTGTACCTGTACGGTTGGAAAAGCTAAAACACCACTCTTACTTTTGAACATCATTTATTACTTGCCAGTATTTCACCTACCTTTTTGTCAGTCTGCACAAAGTGTAGCATACTGACTATTGTGTGGTTATGGGGCCGAACGTGTGGTAACCCATGACCATCCCTTTTGAGTGGTTGATTTTAATGAACATGTATGGATTGGAAAAGCTAAAATGCCACTCTTGGTTTTGAACATCGTTTATTGCTTGCCAGTATTTCTCTTATGAAGATCTTACACTTTGCATTCATGAACTATTTTCACTGGACACTCAAAGCACACACGGACTTATTGAGATTTTTATCTCGTCACCCTTTTTACCATGATTTATGGTCGATCCTGTTGTGGGGATGAGTAACTAGTGTTGTCCACCTTAGAAGAGATTTTATTATTTATTTTTATCTAATGCTTTGGGAGATGAGAGTGAATAATTTTATTTTTGGATTTGTTTTTAAATTTTTGGATTGTATAAGTTTTAAGTTTTAAGTATTGTTTTATTCCATTATTGTGAATGTGTGACCTAGTTATAAAGACCCCTTGTCCTTTGGACGGGGCAACATCCCCAGCCCTGTCGGGCCTAGATAGTGGGGTGTTACATGAACAATGGCTCCATTGTTGTCATAATAAAGATTTACTGGGTTGAAAATATGTTGGAATGTATGCCCTCTTAGACTGGGTTTCTAATGTATTTTTTTACTTGTATTAATAAAAGTATTTTTCTCAAAATTTATTTGTGAAATTTTCTTTGTGCATGATTTTAATGGAAAAGACCTATTGTATTTAAGTAAATGATTCATGTGAATGGAGATCCTTCACAGTAAGGTATGAACCATGAGATACTTAACACATAAAGTATTGTTTTTAACCGGATGATGAGAAGAGAAATCTCATCATGGTAAGGTTATTCTATTATAAATTCTAAAAAGGGAATGTCTGAAACCCCACCAAAAGCCAACCCTAGAGTAAGGGGGTCGGGATGCATATCATATTATTTTGCATGAATATATATATATATATTGAATGATTATATGTGCTTTAGAATTATGATTTATTTGCTAAAAGGCTTAGTTATGCTTATTGAGTAGGAGGGGTAAAATGGTAATTTTGCTTGTAGTAAAAATAGGAAGATAGCTTGAGGATTGAATAGGAAGAATATTTGAGAGATAAAATAAGAAAAAGAGTTGTTGTGGTTTAGTGGTTAGAGCTTTGAAATTAATGTATAAGGTCATGAGTTCAAATCCCATCACTTAAGTTTTATCATGATTATATTAATTTAAGGTTGAATTTTCGTCCTTTGCATTCCATATGTAAAAATAGGAGTGTTGTCCTAGGAGAGACATGAAGGAAATGTCCTAATCATATTCTTATGTCCTAAAAAGAATTCTTGAGGGATTCATGTCCTTTTATTCCCTAGCTTACCCTAAACTCTTTCCCAATTAAATTTGTTCAAAATTTATCCAAATCTATGTTTTTCATTCTAGAAAATTCAGCAAGGATTCTTGGCCTTTGAAATTTTGAAAATGATTCTTAGAGGCTGGAGATTGGATTGAAAATAGGGAAGGAGTTAAGGAAGGTTCTCAAGAGAAATTAATCTCCATGGTTGAGCGTTCAAACTTCACCCTATAGTGTTCATATTTTCCACGAAAAGAATTTGAAAATTTTCCAGATTCTTGAGCAGCCTAGTCTTTGAAAATCTTAGCCATCTTCCTTATTCAATTGGTACCCCCCCCCCAAAAAAAGGCCAATTTATTCAGCTTGAAGGCTGAAATTCTTTTGCAAAAACCGGCAAGCACAACACTATGGAAACCAAAAAAGATTTTGGATAGTTTCGACGCATGGCAGCCGAAAATCAAAGCTGTTTCTACTGCCTTCAAACCAGTAAATTACCACTGCTTTTAGTCCATAAAGAAGTCTGGAAACAAGCCCTAAAGGGCCCTCAAACACCTCTCAAAACCCTTTGCCAATCGGCTAGAATATTGCAGAAAAAAAACTGCACAGAAAATTCTGCAACCATTCGAACCACAACCAGAAAAATTCCAGCCTTGTTCTCTTCAAGCCTTATCTAAAAACCACCCTGAAATCTATATAAGTTAATCATTGTTCAGCCATGAACTGAACACCATTACCCCCCCACCCCCCAGCATTTACCTTGCACAACCGGACCCTATACCCATACCTTAAATTCCTCCTACAATCACTTCAATCAAACTTCCATTTGAAGTTAAAAAATTCCAGCATTTGCTCCATGAAAACACCCTTGGATTAGGCCTCATAACCAGAGATTCTTCAGCCATTAAACTCAAGAATTTGGCCAGCCTTATAGCTCCCTCAACCCTCATTCGTTTAAGCAAATCTCAGTAAACCAGTCGGCCATTTGCAGCTCTAAGAAACCTCCCTCAATCAAACATCATTAACATATCTTCCACCTCAAAACACTCCTTAAACTTCTCCATTTGAATTTCAAACAACCAGATTTTTCTCTTTCTCCCTAAACTGAAAACTAAATCCCTGAACTCTCTCAATCATTCGGCCAATGTTCAGAAAATTCATCCAGCATTCATCTCTAATCCTCTACATTTTCACCAAGAACACTAAGAACACACACTACTTTTCTTCAAGCCAATGACCACTCTAAACACCTCTAATCCCGCTCAAAAACTCCAGAACAGGCCTACATACCTCCTAGAGTCCATTTCTAGAATTCATAACATCAGATCTCGAAAACAAAAATTTGCAATTGGATCAAAAACAGATTTTTCTTTGAAGTCTCAAGAACATTATCACGGTAACCAATAACAACTTTTGTTCATTTTTTCCCTTGAACCCTTAGCATGTTATACTAATACTCTCTCTCTCCTCTCTCTCTCTCTCTCTCTCTTGGACAAAATGGTCGCTACAACCATGGCTGTTTTCTTTCTCCTCTCTTGGACAATTCAAGTCCCTCAAGCGCGTTGACCTTCTTAAATCTTCATCGAGATAATCATCCACCATGTATTTCTCCTTAACCTTCTTTTAATTTTGAATTCATATCTATGGATGTTGTTAGAGAGAATAGAATATGATTGGGGATTGAGTATATGCATATGTATAAAGGGGTTGAGATTGGAGAATGAGAATGATTGATCATGATTAAGTTTTATGAAATTCTTTGAGAATCGATGTATGTTCATCATGTCTTAAGTGAGTATGAGTGTTTAAGCGTGCCAGATATTATGTCACCTTTGGTGAATAGGATTTTTATGTTCTTATTTTTATTGAAGCCGTGAGTATGATTATGTTTAGTAGGGATTTGGCCATGTGATAGAAGGTAAGGATTTACGTCTTTGTTCTTGAATAGAATAGTTTGTTGATTGATGTTGGAGTATATGCTCATGAATCTTGTTAGCAATAGGAAAATTATAATAATGACCTTGTTGATCCTAGGCTATTTTGATTAGCAAATTTTATTACCCTAACTAAAACTATTACTATGTTTTTCCTCCAAACATTTCGAAATTCTTAGGAGGTTTTGGAATTGGAGTACTAAATGAAATAGTGATATTTTATTAGCCAAATAAATGTTATCACCTATTAAAAAAATAATATACATACAAATATATAAATAAACCATTGATATAAATGAGTAAAATATTAATAACCTTATGGACCATATATCCATAAATATTATTTAAAATTTAATAAAAGTTATTTATTATTATTTTTTAACGCGTACTGATTTTTAATTAAAATAGTAGTAATAATTTATTTTGCTACTTAAGAATTACCATTTATTAATATCAACTAGGACTTAGGATTCTTCAATAATTAAACCCTAGTTTATTTATTAATAAAAACACTGAAGATTTATTATTTGAATCTAAAAGTTATTGGCAATTATGTTACAAACCCTAGTTATTTTAACTTATCACTAGTTATTTTAACTTATCAAACTAGACTTACTTTATAAAAGCCTTTATCATCTAGTCTTAAAGATTAGGACATCAGGGTCATGATTTTAATTAGTTGAACTAGGATTACCCCAGCCGGGGTTAGGTCAGCTTTGCCAGATTCTTGAGTTTGATCAAGCAAAGGATCATGTAAGCCTCTGCATAAACTTATTTGAAGACAAAAGGTTTCTATGGCAAGTCGAACGTGAAGTGTACGGAAACTCATTTTTTTAAGGCAATTAAGGATTGTTTCCTTTTTATTTCAGGCAATCGAATCACTTGAAATTTAAACAAGCAATTCTGCAAATTCTATAACTCTTTCTAAAACCCAACTTAGGCAAGAATTTTTAAAACCCTTAATTGCCATTTCCAAATAAAGCAATGTATTATCAGTTTTCTCCTAAGTGGGACAATCAACGTTGAATAGTTAATAAGGGTAGACTACTAGGACTAGTCGTTTAAGGGTTAGGGTAAGTTTCTCAGTAGGTGGCCACCTCTGAGGGGTGAGTCCTTCCCAGATAGAATGCCAGTCCAGTAGATCATGCCGGTTCGAGTTAGCAAGTTTCAGTTATATGGATTGTGTATTTCCGGAGAAAACAACCGGTAAGTTTGGGTGTATAGAAAGATGAGTATTTCACCCTGTTGGCCGATCACCTACCTTTCATCAGTTTGAACAAAGTGTGGCATTCTGACTATTATATGGTCATGGGGCCCAATGTGTGGTAACCTATGGCTACCCATTTGAGTGGTTGTATGTGAAACCCCAACTAAAACCAACCCTAGAGCAAGGGGGTCGGGATGCATATCATATTTTCTTGCATAAATATATTTTTGAATAATTTTATGTGCTTTAGAATTGTGATTTATAATCTAGAAGGCTTAATTATGCTCATTGAGTAGGAAAGGTAAAGTGGTAATTTTGCTTGAGGTGAGAATTGGGAGATAGCTTGAGGATTAAATAGAAAGAATATTTGGGAAGGAAAATAAGAACAAGAGTTGTTGTGGTTCAGTGGTTAGAGCTTTGGAATTTATCCCTAAGGTCTTAAGTTCAAATCCCATCATTTAAGTTTTAGCATGATTAAATTTTAAGGTTGGACTTTCGGCCTTTGTATTCCATAAGTAGAACTAGGAGTGTTGTCCTAGGGAAGGTATGAAGGCAATGTCCTAATCATATTCTTATGCCCTACAAGAATTCTTAAGGGATTCATGTCCTTCTACTATCTAGCTTGCCTTAATTCTTTATCAATTAAGTTGTTCAATTTATCCCAAGGCCATTTTTATTTCCAGAAAATCTAGCAAGGTTCATCAACCTTGGAATCTCAAAAATAATTCTTAGAGGATAGAGTATTAGCTGGAAATGGGGAATGAGTCAAGGAAGGTTCCCAAGAGAATTAGTCTCCGTGGTTGAACCTTCAAACTCCACTCCATAAGTGTTCATCTTCTTCATGGTAGTAATCTGGAAATTTTCCCGCTTCATTGAACAATCTAGCTTTCAAAAACTTCAGCAATTTTTCCCACTCAAATACTGCCAGAAAAGTAGCCAATTTGCTCAGCTTGAAGACTGACACCTTTGGCCAAAAATTGGATTGCACAAAGCTGTGCAAACGAGAAAAAAAAAAAAACCTAGACAGTTTCGCAGCTTAGCAGACAAAAAATCAATCTATTTCTTCTTGCCTTCAAACCAGTAATTCATCACTATCTTTCCTCCATGAAGAAGGCTAGAAACCAACCTTAAAGGACCCTCTAATACCCCTTCAAACCTTCTACATGTCGGCTGGAACATTGCAGAAAAATCTGCACAAAAATTCCAACAAACCATTCGAATGAACAACCAGAAACTCCAGCCTTGCTCCCTCTTCAACCTTGTCTGAGAATCACTTCAACCTTCTGTGAAAATAACCTTAATCAGTCATGAACTGAACTTCATCACCCTCTTGCATTGATCTGCACGAATGAACACCATAACCACTCCTTAAATCACTCCAATCACTACAATCAAGATTTCAATTGGAATTCAAAATTTCAGCAAATTGCTCCATGAAAATTTCCATGAATTAGGCTTCAAACAACCAAAAATCCTCCCACCATTACACTCAAAATTTCAGCCACCCTATAGCTCTTACAAACGTCATTCATCTCAGCAAAGCTTCAACAAAACTAGTCGGCCATAGCAGCTCCAAGAACCTTCATCAACCAAACCACTCTTACCATATATTCTACCTTAATGCACTCCATGAATTACTCCTTTCGAATTTCAAACAACCAGCTTTCCCTATTTCTCCTAATCTAAAAATTCGATCACAAGAATTCCTCTAACCATTCGGCCAACATCCTTCAGCAAATTTCGTCCAACCTTCTCTCCATTCTCTCCATTTCTCCAAGAACACCAAGAACGATTTTGATCATTCTTCTTTTCTCTTCAACCTTTAATATAATGTACTAATATTCTCTCTCTCTCTCTCTCTCTCTCTCTCTCTCTCTCTCTCTCATCCGAAATGGTTGTTTCAACTATGGCCGTTGTTTTTCTTCTTCCTTGGACAAATCAAGCCCTATTCGCATGTGGATCTCCTTGGATCTTCAACAAGATTGTCATTAACCATGTATTTTTCTTTAACCACCTCCTTAATTATAAAATCATGTCTCCTAGATGTTGTTAGAAAAGGATAGATGATGTGTGGGGATTGAGTATAAGCTTGTGTATGAAGGAGTTGAGATTGAAGTATGAGGATGTTTGCCATGATTAAGTGTTGTAGTATTTCTTGTGGATCAATGCATGTTTTTCATGTCTTGAGTAAGTTAGATGGTTAGGCATGCTAGATATTATGTCACCACTGGTGAATAGGGTTTTTGTTCTTAAATTCTTGTTGAAGACATAAATATGATTATACTTAGTGAGGTTTGGATCATGTGACAGTAGATATGGATTTAAACCTTTATGCATGAATAGAATAGTTGGTTGGTTGATGTTGGATTTTATGTTCATGAATTTTGTTAGCAATAGGAAAATTATAATCATGACCTTGTTAATCCTAAGATAATTTAATTAGCCAATTTATTTACATTTAAAAAAAAAGTCAATACTATATTTTCCTCCAATAATTTCGAAAACCCTAGGAAGCTTTAAGAGTTGGATTATTAAATCAAATAGTGAGATTTTAGCCAAATAAATGATATCTTCTATTAAAAATATTATATATGAATATTATATATAGTAATAAGAATAAATGAGGCCTTTTATATAAATAATCATATAAAGAAAAATATTAATCTTATAGGTCACATATTCATAAATACTATTAAAATTTATTTAAGATTTAATAAAATTTACCATTATTTTTATTTACTAATTATTTTCTATGTATTAATTATAAATTAGGAGATTAATAATATTTTATTATTTTTAACACTTAGGACCCTTCATCAAATAAAGCCTAGTTTCTTTATTAATAGCAAAAATTATATTTGAACCCATAACTTATTAGAAATTATTTTTACAGCCCCTAGTTAATTTCATTTATCAAACTAGACTTATTTTATAAAATCCTTTATCATCTAGCCTTAAAGCTTAGGATATTAGGGTCATGATTGTAATAAGTTGAACTAGGATTATTTATGGAAGCGAATTTGGCTTGAGTTTAATTATGGCTTATGTTTACCCTAGGCAGTGTTAGGTTAGCTTTGGAAGATCTTCAAATTAGCTTAAGCAAAGGATCAGGTAAACTCCTGCATAAAACTTATTTGCTGTAAAAAGGTTACTATGGCAAGCCTAACGCGAAGTGTGTGAACAATCATTTTGTAAAGGTGATTAAGGACTGTTTCCTTTCTTGTTTCAGTCAAACAAATTATTTGAAAATCAACAAGCAGTTTTGCTGAAGTACCAAACTATTTCTAAAACCAATTTTGACACGGACTTTAGAAACCCTTAATTGCTATTTCCAAATAAAGTGATATTTTATCAATTTTCTCCCAGGTGGGACAATCAACGTTGAGTACTCAACAAGGGTAGGCTAGTAGTACTAGTTTTGAAGAGCAAGAGCGAGTCTTCTAGCAAGAGGCCACCTCCAGAAGATGAACTCAACTTGGAGAAGCAATAGTACTACTTAGTCATGCCGGTCCGAGCTAGCAAGTTTCAGTCATATGGACTGTGTGTTTCCGGAGTGGAGAACCGATATGTTTTAGTGTAGAGAAGGAGAAGTATCTTACTCGGTAAGCCATACACCTGCCTTTAGTCATTTTGCACAAAGCGTGGCATTTTGACCGTTGTATGATCATGGGGCACAACATGTGGTAACCCATGGTCGCCCTTTTGAGTGGTTGATTTTATTGTGCACATGAATGGTTGGAAAAGCAAAACATCAGTCATTATTTTTAACATTGTCTAATGCTTGCTAGTACATTTTTTTATGAAGTTTTTACAACTTGCATACATAAATTGTTTTACCTGAAATACTCAAAGCACACACAGACTTACCGAGATTTTTATCTCATCACCTTTTATGCCATGTTTCTGGTCGATCTTGTTGTGGGGATGAGTAGCTAGAATGTTGCCTACTTGAAGACTCATGTTGTTTATTTTATATGTTGCTTTGAGAGATGATAGTGAACAATTTATTTTGGATTGGTTCTTGAATTTTTGGGTTGTAATAAGTTTTAATTTTTAAAGTCTTATTTTATTTTCATTTGTGTGACCTAGTTATAAAACCCCTTGTCCTTTGGATGGAACAACATCACCGGCCCTGTTGGGCTTATGTAGTGGGGTGTTACATTGTAGTTATTGTGCACATGTATGGTTTGAAGAGCAAAACACCACTCTTTATTTTTAACCTTATTTATTGCTTGCCAGCACTTTCTCTTTTATGATTTTTACAACTTGCATACATGCACTATTTTACTTGAAACACTCAAAGCACACGCAGGCTTACTGAGATTTTTTTATCTTATCACCTTTTATGCCATGTTTTCAGGACGATCCTGCTATGGAGATGAGTAGCTAGATTTGTTGCCTTTTTTGAAGACTTTATGTTATTTATTTTATATGTTGTTTTGAGAGATGATAGTGATCAATTTATTTTGGATTTGTTCATGAATTTTTGGGTTGTAATAATTTCAATTTTTAAAGTATTGTCTTTATTTTTGTTTGTGTGACCTAGTTATAAAGACCCACTGTCCTTTGGATGGGGCGACATCCCCAGCCCTGTTGGGCCTATGTAATGGGGTGTTGCAGGTGGTAGCAGAGCCTAGGTTTAGGCAAATATTAATAGAATATGTTCTGTTTTATTATGTTCAAATCTTTTATCTAACTTGTCCTGTTCATGCTGTAGGATGGTTAGAATGCTTAGAACATCAAGGAAAGGGTAGTAATGGCTTCGTCCCATCCCTATCTATCTGGAAGACTTACCAGTGCCTCAGCCTACACCTCAGCCTACACTACAGCCAATTATTCCCTTGGATGATAGCAATGACGATGAGGTCCAGATCATTGAGCTACCCCCAATACCTATGATAGACTTGGTTACTGACGGTGAAGATGAGGTAATTGATATGGAATATGTTTCCCACCCTTCAAGTCCCGTAGTTGACTTGTCAGCTGATAGTGACGATCTGGGGGAGATAGGTTATGAATCTCCACCTAGACCTTCCTTCATACTCCCACCCAACCAGGTCAAGATCGGGGAGTATTCTAGGCGACTCGGGAAAGAACCAATGGATGTGTTTTCAAGTCAGGTTGGGATACACTTTACTAAGAATTTCGGGGGATGGTTATATAAGGCTAATTTTGAGGACTCCGATAAGAACTAGGGAGGCTAAGTGCTGCTATAATTCAGATGTTTTATTTACAGCTTTCCATAAACTTCTATGTTAAGGATTTTATTCTTGGTTACTGCTTTAATTTCAAATTTATACAAATAAGAGTACCTGGAGTACTCTAAGGTTTGAGATAAATTTATATGCAATTCTTTATACAAAACTTGCATATGATTTCCTTTTACTTAAATTTGAATGTGAATGCATGGTCAACTAAATTAATTTAAAGCTTGAATGCATAAACTCATTATCTGGGTATGGATTAGAATGGCACCTAAGCGCCATGTAGCCACATCAGGCAGAAGAGTTCCAGAAGTAGAACTTGTGACACCGGAGGTGGAGACAACACAAATGTAGTCACCCAACTAGGGAAATGAGAGTGAGCCAGATTTAGAAATGGGGTCAGAAGAACTTGTTGGAGTGACAATAGGGCAAGCTTTGGAGACTTTGACTGGGCGGAGGAATCCAAGGGGAGAAGACAAAGCTTTGGAGATGATTGACCAATACTGGATATGGACCAATTTCATGGAAGCATTCAGAGCTAAGTATATCCCTAAGTGGATAGTTGAGAAGCGGGAAGATAAGTTCCAGAATCTAAAGCAGGGAGGCATGACGGTAGCTCAGTACGCAGTACGGTTCACCCAATTGTCAAAGTACTGCAAGAGGCTGGTGGACACTGAGTAGAACAGGACAAGACAGTTTGTCAAGGGGCTAAGGTAAGAGTTGAGAAGGGTGTTGGCACCTTCTCCACTAATGACCTACTCAGGGGCCGTGGACGTAGCGACCCGAACTGAAAATGAGGACCGTAGTAGAATGGCACATAGACATTTTTAGCCGCCAAGACAACCTCCAGGACCTTTTCAGAGGCAGCAACCCAATAAGTGCCCTGCCAACCAATAGTGGTAGAATTGAGGAAAGCAAGCTCAACAACACCAGTTGGTCCTATGCAAAATCTTCTGTTATACCAGCAATATGGAAAAAAGGGACCATACAGAGAAAAATTGTTCGTCGAAATGAGCTGAGCGAAAATGTTACCATTGCGGTGACCCGAACCACCTGTGGAATGCCTGCCCTAAATTTCTCCGAGTTGGGCAAGGAAATCCGACTCAGATCCTGGGGGCCAATTGAGCCAATGCCACGGGAGCATCTGGGAGTGGAGCGTAGAAGCCTCAAGTGAAAGCAAAAGTTTTCGCTCTCAACCGAGAGGACGTTAGAGTTGATGCGACAATGGTGAAAGATATGTTTACTATCCAAGGTCGTTCTGTTAATACATTGATAGACCCTGGATCTACCCAATCCTACTTAAACAAGAACTGTGCATATCATTTGGGTTGGGATGGAGTAGAACTACTTTTACTCTGTTGGTGAGTACGCCTTTGGGGAAGATGGTACAAGCATATCAGTATATGTGAAATTGTAAAATTGAAGTGGGAAGAGAAAGGTTGGAGGGAGATTTAATAATCTTAGCTGTTGAGGATTATGATTTGATATTGAGAATGGATTGGCTAGCGAAGCATGGAGAGTAGACTGTAAAAATAAATTGGTTTAGTTCATTAGACCAGGATATGATGTGTTGGAGTTCATTAGCAAGAGAGTAAAGGAATTGAAGTATTTGGTAGCTGGGGCTAAAGCCCGAAAATTGTTGAAGCAAAGATGTCAAGGATATATGGATTATGGGATAAACAAGCCAAAGGACTAGTACACTCTAGAGGATACCGAGGTGGTAAAGGATTTTCCTGACATGTTCCCTGCGGAACTCACTTCTCTACCTCCTAGCCGAGAAGTTAAGTTCACCATTGATCTAGTTCTGGGAGCGGAATCGGTGTCCCGGACTCCATATCGGATGGCACCGGCGGAGCTGAAAGAATTGAAAGAGCAGGTTGAAAAGTTAGAGAGGAAAGGCTATATCAGACCAAGCACATCACCTTGGTGAGCACCTATGCTGTTTGTGAAAAAGAAGGATGCGACTCTGAGGCTGTGTATTGACTATTAGGGCTTGAACAACCTGACGATCAAGAATAAGTATTCCCTACCGCTGATTGACGAGCTGTTCGACTAGTTGCAAGGATCCAGTTGTTACTCCAAACTGAATCTGAGGCAAGGATACTATCAAGTGAGGATAAAAGAGGAGGATATCCCCAAGACGGCCTTGAACACAAGATATGGTCATTATGAGTTTGTCGTAATGCCATTCGAGGTAACTAATGCACCAGCGGTTTTTGTAGATTTGATGCATCGAGTGTTCCAACCCTACATAGACAAGTTCATGGTAGGCTTCACTAATGACATACTCATTTACTCCAGGAGCCCAGAGGATCATGCAGAACATGTGAAGCTAGTATTAGAGAAGCTAAGAGAGCACAAGCTTTTCGCCAAGTATAGCAAGTGTGAGTTTTGGTTGGATAGTGTGGCATTTCTTGGCCACATGGTGACCAAGGATGGGATCAAAGTAGACCCAATAAAGGTTGAAGTAGTTTCAAAATGGAAGTAATCGGAGAACATCACCGAGATTCGAAGCTTCTTGGGATTAGCTGGTTACTATAGGAGGTTTATTAAGGAATTTTGATGCATATAGATTTGGGTATAAAAATCATATAAAAACTAAGGATATTCCCAATCAAGTTTACATTACAACATTAACCCCAAATTACACATATGAGTAAGCGTACTTATCATTAACATAGCGTAGGGTTGAAACGAGTGTCGATCCTCCAGGAACAAGTATGCATTAATCCCTTTTCTTTTATTGTTTAACCGACTCAATAACGTGAAAAATAAATAAAATAAAATGAAATGAAATGAAATAAAAATATATACATTTCAAGGATGTATAATTATGTAACTCAAACCATTGTTTTGACAAATATGATCTTAAAAAACTGAACCATTATTATAACCAATTATTCTCTAAGCATCATGAAGGATGAAAGTAGATTCACTTCGATGGTCAATCCATGAAATTACTATCCTCTAGATAAATTAGCATCACTTGGTCAGTCTCAACTAATTCACCCAAAAGATGCATTAAACACGATCCTTAATTAAATTTCCTTGGTCTGGAAAATTTAAAACATGAAATTAATCAATGAATCCTTGGTCTGACAAACATCAATTAACTTTTAATTACTTAATCCTAAGCAATTAACCTGTTTGGTATAGCAAGTTAACAGCCAATAAATATGAAATTAATCAATTGAAACCACCATAAATGGAACACCCCACTACCTAGGCCCAACAGGGCTGGGGATGTCGCCCCGTCCAAAGGACAAGGGGTCTTTATAACTAGGTTACCAAAAAAAAAAAAAACTCCAAAATTTAAACTTATTACAATCCAAAAATTCAAAACTAATCCAAAATAAAAATTGTTCGCTGTCAACTCCCAAAGCATTACATAAAATAGAAAACATAATATCTTCCAAGCAAGCAACAACTAGCTACTCATCCCCACAGCATGATGGACCTAAAATTATGGTAAAAAGGGCGATGAGATAAAATCTCAGTAAGTCCGTGTGTGCTTTGGGTGTTCAGTGAAACAGTTCTTGAATGCAATGTGTAAGAACTTCATGAGAAAAATACTGGCAAGCAATAAACAATATTCAAAATCGAGAGTGGCGTTTTGGCTTTTCCAACCATACATGAAAAATAAAATCAACCACTCAAATGGGCAGCTATGCATTACCACACATTGGGCCCCATAACCATACAATGGTCAGAATGCCACACTTTGTGCATACTAATAAAAAAGGTAGGTGATCGGCCTACCGGGTAAGATTCTCATTCTTCTCTACACCCAAACAAAACTGGTTGTCCATTCCTGCAACACACAGTCCACATGACTGAAACCTGCTAGCTCGAACGGGTATGACTAAGTAGTACTGACGTTTCTCTAAGTTGAGTTCATCTTCTGGAGGTAGCCTCCTGCCAGAAAACTCACTCTTGCACTTCAAAATTAGTACTACTAGCCTACCCTTACTTAGTACTCAACGTAGTTCATCCCACTTGGGAGAAAAATGATAAAACATAGATTTACTTGAAAATGGCAATCAAGGGTTTCAAAGTATTTGTCAAAATTAGTTTTAGAAACAGTTTAGTGTTTGAATAAAACTGGTTGTTGTTTTTCAAATAATTGGTTTGACTAAAACAAGAAAGGAAACTGTCCCTAATTGCATTTACCAAATCAGTGTTCACAAACTTCGTTTTCAGCTTTCCATAGTAACCTTTTACAACAAACAAGTTTTATGCAGGAGCTTACCTGATCCTTTGCTCGAAAAAGAATAAAGATCTCCAAAAGTTGACCTAACCCCTCCAGGGGTAAATATAAACCATAATTAAACTCAAGGCAAACATTGCTTTCACAAATAATCCAAGATCAACTTACTACAATCGTGTCCCTAGTATCCCAAGCTTTAAGGGTAGATAATAAGTAAAGGGTTTATAAAATAAATCTGGCTTGATATTAAAATAACTAGGGTTTGTGAATTAGATACTAATAAGTTGAAGGTTTAAATCTTGCTATAAATAAATTAGGGTTTATTTGATGAAGGGTCCTAGGACCTAGATAGAATTATTTAAATTAATAATCTATTAATAATTAATTGTTAGAAAATAATTGGTAACTAAAATTAGTTGTAAGTAAATTTTAATAGGTTTTGATTAAAAGATAATAAATAAATTTTAATAGTATTTATGAATATAAGACTTACAAAATTAATATTTTACCTATTATGATTATTTATATAAAAAGCTTTATTTGATAGTATTATTTTATATAATATCTATATATTTTATTTCTTTAATAAAAGCTATCATTTATTTGACTAAAATATCATTCTTTTATATAAGAGTCCAAATCCACATTTTCCTAGGGTTTTCGAAGTCACTAGAAGAAATTATAGCATCAATCATTTTATTGATGAAATAAAATTAGCTTAGGGACAATAAGGTCATGATCATAATTCCTATTGCTAACCATAATCATGAACATACACTCTACACCAATCAACAAAAAATCCAAATCATAAATAAAAACATAGATCCAAATCTACCAACACATGATCCAAACTCCACTAACATAATCATAATCATGGCCTTAACAAGAATACATGAACATAAAACCCTATTCACCAAAAGGTGACATATGTAATCTCTAACATGCTTGATCATTCACTCACAACATGAAGGCATGCAACAAACCCTAAAAACGCCATACCTTCAACCAAGACAAATCATCTCATACATCAATCCCATCTCCATCATACAAACACATTCATTCTCATGCTTCAATCCCAACTCCATCACAAAACACATGATCAATCTCCAAATATATCCCATCCTCATCGAACTACATCCAACAGACATGAATCTAGGATTTAAAGAGAAGAAGGAAGAAGCTTACTTGAATGATGACTACCTTGAAGTCGTTTCAAGAGAATCCTCTCGCTAGGAATGCTTGATCCATCCAAGGAGAAGAAGAAAAATGGCCATGGGGAAAGTAACCATTCGGCTGAGAGAGAAAGAGAGAGAGAGAGAGAGAAAGAGAAAGAGAAAAAGAGAGTTCATTAGTATATACTCATCAAGGTCGAAGATGGAACAAGATGGAGATGATTGTTAATGCTTACCTTGAAGGTGTTCTTGAGCCTTCAAGAAAATTCAAGTTTTTGATCCAAAAGTGAGACTTTGATTTCAGTTTTTGATGTTAAAAAATGTAGGAATGGATTCACGAGAATGAGTAGGTATAATTTGGAGTTTTTGGAGAAGATTGAAGTGGTTTTGAATGGCCTTAGGCATGAGAATGGTAGTAGGTGTTCTTGGAGGTTTGGAGAGAATAGAGTGAGAGCTGGCCAAAATTCTATTGGAAAGAGTGGTCGACTGGTTTGGGAGGCTTTTGGTAATTGGATTTTCATATTTGAGAGGAAAAGGAAAGCTGGTTGTTTGAAATTCAAAAGGAATATTTTAGGGAGTCAATTTTGGAAACAAATATGGTAAGATGATCTTGGTTGATAGAGAGCTTTTGGAAGCTTCAATGGCCGACTGAATTCCTGGAATTTCTGTGGAGATGAATGCTGTTTGAATGAGCTTAAGGGTGGCCGAAATTTGGTGTGCAATGGTGAAGGAATTTTCTAGTGGTTTGAGGGGTAATCTGTGGTAGTTTGCTAAATATTTTGCTGGAATTTTGGACTTCAATTACTGGCTTGATTGAAGTGATTGATGGAGAGATTTTAGGAGCAGCCGTGGAGCTCTTTTTTGTGCAAAACACTGGAGAATATGATGAAGCTCAGTTCATGGCTATTCAAGGTGAGATTGTACAGAAAAATGGAGGAAGTTTCGGACAAGGGTGAAGAACGAACAAAGCTGGAAATTCTGATTAACTTTTTACAAGCATGATGGAAATTTCTTGGCTGATTTTTCTGGCATGGTTCATCCGATTTACTGTAGGTTTGAAGGGATATTGGGAGGTCTTCTAAGGCTGGTTTCCATCCATCTTTATGGGGGGGAGGATAAGGTTGAATTTTTGGTTGAAAAGCTAGAAGAAATAGCTTGGTTTTTGGCTCACCAAGCTGCAAAATTGTCCAGGAAATTTTCCTGGTTTGCACAGCTTTTGTGCAGCTCGGTTTGGCTGGAATTTTCAGTCCTCAAGCTAAGTGAAATGGTCATTTTTCTGGCAGAATTTGAGAGGGAAAGATGGCCGAAAATTTTGACAATTGAACTGATCAAGAAGCTGGAATAATTTCCAGTTTACTACATGAAGAAGATGAACACACATAGGTTGGAGTTTGAAGGTTCAACCATGGAGATTAATTCTCTTGGGAACCTTCCATAACTCCTCCCCATTTTTGGTCAAGAAGATACCTCACGTAGACATTTTCAAAACCTCAATATCACATAACCTTGCTGCAATTTTCTGGAAACAAAGTTGGCTTAGATAAATTGAACAACGTAATGGATTAAGAAGTAAGGAAACCTAGAGATCAAGAAGGGTATGAATCCTTTAGAAATTTTTGTAGGGCCCAAGAGTTAGATTAGGACATTCCTATCATGTCTCCCTTAGAACAACACGTCTACTCTTTTCTAAGGCATGCAAGGGACAAAACATAGCCTTCCTAAATAAAAATAAAATTTAATCTTGCTAAAACTCCAATGATGGAATTCGAACTGAAGACCTCAAGGATTTATTCCAAAGCTTTAACCACTAAACCACAACAACTCTTGTTCTTATTTCCTCTTCCAAATATTTTTTTCTATTTAATCCTCAAGCTATCTCCAAATTTCCTCTTCAAGCAAAATTATCATTTTGCCCTTCTTACTCAATAAACATAAATAAGCCATCTAGACTACAAATCACATATCCAAAGCACATAAATCATATAAAAATGTATTTATGCATGCAAGAAAATATAATATGAATCCCGACCCCCTTACTCAAGGGTTGGTTTTAGCTGGGGTTTCACATCCTCCCCTCCTTAGGAGAATTTCATCCCGAAATTCAGGTATACCTCTATTTCATATCGGGATACTTCCGCTTTATCCACTCTTTTGATGCCCATGTGGCATCTTGCGTGCCATGATGCTCCCATTGAACTTTTACCATCAGTATCTGCTTATTCCGCAGGTTCTTGATACTGCGGTCTAATATTCACACGGTTTTCTCCACATAGCTCAGATCGGGTTGTAACACTAACGCCTCATCATTTAGAACATGACCAAGATCGGCATTGTACTTCTTCAGCTGGTACACATGAAACATATCAAGAATTCCCATCAACCCATCTGGCAAGTCCAATTGGTATGCTACCGGTCCAATCCTTCCTTTATCGGGAACGGTACCAAATACCTCAGATTCAGCTTTCCACCCTTCGGATGCTTTAAAATTCCTCTGTTCGGTGTCAATCTCAAAAATACACTGTCTCCTACTTAAATCTCCAATTCTCTCTACCTATTGTCTGCATAGCTCTTTTGTCGGCTCTGAGCTATCTTCAATCTTTCCCGGATTAACTTAACATTGTCTAACATTTCCTGAACACAAACCTCTCCGATTTTTCTTATGTGACCATCTTCTGACTAACTCCAGTATAGCAGTACCTGACACTTGCGTCCACACAGGGCCTCATACGGAACCATCCCAATTGAAGCTTGATAACTATTATTATATGACAGCTCTGCATACGACACACACTCGATCCACTTATCCCCGAAATCTAGAACACAGGCTCTCAACATATCTTTTAATATTTGTATAACCCTTTCTGACTATCCATCGGTCTGTGGATGCGCCGTCGTACTGAACTTCAGACTCGACCTCATTGATTCTTGAAACTTACCCCAAAAATAAGATGTAAACCTCAGGTCTTGGTCAGACACGATACTTGAAGGTACTCTATGCCGACGGACTATTTCGCACACATAGGTCTAAGCCAACTACTCCATGGAATCTCGTACATTCACTGGTATGAAATGTGCCAATTTGGTCAGTCGATCCACTACTACCCATATGGCGTCCTTTTGGGTCCTTGACATAAGAAGTCCAGTGACAAAATCCATGGTCACCTTCTCCCACTTACATTCAGGTATTGGCAATTGTTGTAAGAGTCCCGTTGACTTCTTGTGCTCCGCTTTGACCTTCTGATAGGTGAGACATGTCGAGACATATTTAACCATATCCCACTTTATTCCGGGCCACCAATAGGCCCTTTTTAGATCCTGGTACATTTTGACCTCTCCCGGATAAATGGCGTACTTGCTCTTGTGCACCTCTTCCAAAATTCTGTTATTTAATTGATGCTCTCCGGGTACACACAATCGATCCCTAAAGCACAAAACTCCCGCTTCGTATTGCCAAAATTCACTGTCTTGTCATTTAAGCTCCTTGTCCTTGAAATGCTGAAATTCAGTGCCACTTTTCTGAGCTTTCACGATTTCCCGCCTTAGATCTGGTACCAACTTCAAGTTGCTAACAACAATCCTCTTCTCTTGCACTTCCACTCTTCTATCCAACACATACTGAACTACTTAAATCTCTTGCACTCTTAATCTGGCCATATTGACTTTTTTGCTCTGTGCATCAGAAACAACGTTGGCCTTCCCGGGATGATAGTTGATTGGACAACGGTACTCTTCCAAGAATTCCATCTATCTTTGTTGTCTCAAATTCAAATCCTTCTGGGTGAATATATACTTCAAGTTCTTGTGGTTGGTGAACACTTCATGTTCAACTCCGTACAGGTAGTGTCACCATTTCTTTAGAGTGAAGACAATGGCTGCCAGCTCCAGGTCATACATAGGGTAGTTGACTTCATGAGGTCTCAACTTTTGAGAGGCATAAGCGATCACTTTTTGATCTTGCATCAATACTGCTCCCAATCCTTCTTTCGAGGCATCGGTATATAGCGTGTAAGGCTTATTGCCCTCTGGCAGACACAATACTGGTGTTGTCATCAATATTCGCTTCAACTCTTGGAAACTCTTTTCACATTTTTTACTCCAAACAAATGGTACGTCCTTCCTCAGCAGTCAGATCATAGGCGATACGAGCGTTGAGAATCCTTTGATGAACCTTTTATAGTAACCAACCAATCCTAAGAAGCTTCGAATCTCGGTGATGTTCTCCGGTTGCTTCCAGTCTGACATTACTTCAACCTTTGCTGGGTATACCTTAATTCCATCCTTGGTCACCACGTGGCCAAGAAATGCCACACAATCCAGCCAAAACTCACACTTGCTAAACTTGGTGTAAAGTTTGTGCTCTCGCAGCTTCTCCAATACCAGCTTCAGATGCTCCGCATGCTCCTCTGGACTCTTGGAATAAATTAGGATGTTATCGATAAAGACCATCATGAACTTGTCCAAGTAGGGTCAGAACACTCAGTGCATCAAGTCCATGAATACTGATGGAGCATTGGTCACCCCGAACGGCATTACCACAAACTTATAATGTCTATATTTGGTGTTGAAGGCCATCATAGGGATATCCTCTTCTTTTATCCTCACCTGATAGTACCCTTGCCTCAGGTCTAATTTGGAATAGCAACTGGATCCTTGCAACTGGTCGAACAGCTCATCAATCAGCGGTAGGGGATACTTGTTCTGGACCGTTAAGTTGTTCAAGCCTCGATAGTCGATATATAGTCTCAGAGTCCCATCCTTTTTCTTCACAAACAGCACAGGCACTCCCCAGGGCGATGTGCTAGGTCTGATGTAGCCTTGCTTCATTAATTCTTCTAATTGCTCCTTTAGCTCTTTCAGCTTTGCCGATTCCATCCGATACGGGGTTCGAGATACTGGTTCTGCTCCCGGAACTAAGTCAATAGTGAATTCAACTTCTCGGTTGGGAGGTACAGAAGCAAGTTCCGCAGGGAACATATCGGGAAAGTCTTTCACTACCTCGGTGTTCTCCAGAGTGCACTGGTCCTTTACCTTGTTTATCACGTAAGCCAGGTACCCTTGACATCCTTGCTTTAGTAATTTCTGGACCTTAGCCCCCGCTATCAAATACTTTAATTCCTTTACCCTCTTGCCATCGAATTCCAACACATCACAACCCAGTCTAATGAACTGGATGGATTTATTCTTACAGTCTATTCTAGCTACATACTTCATCAACCAATCCATTCCCAATATCAAATCATAATCCTCAATGTCCAATACTATCAAATCTCTCTCTAGGCTTCTTCTCCCCATATCAATTTTACAGCTTCGTACATACCGATCTGCTTGCACCATCTTCCCCAAAGGTGTACTTACCGATAGGGTAAAAGGTAACTCTACTCCATCCCAACCTAAATGACATACACAGATCTTGTTTAAATAGGAATGAGTAGATCCAAGATCTATCAATGCATTAACGGAACGTCCTTGGATAGTAAATGTACTTTCCACTATTACTGCATCGGTCCCAACCTCCTATCTGTTGAGTGTGAATACCTTGGCTTTTACTTGAGGCTTTGGTGCTCCACTCCCAGATGCTCCCACGGCATTGGCTTTGTTGGGTCCCAGATTCTGAGCCGGATTCCCTTGCCCGACTCGGTGCTGTTTAGGGTAAGCATTCCATAGGTGGTTCGGGTCGTTGCATTGATAACATTTATGCTCTCCTTCTTTGGACCAACAATTCTTCTCTGTGTGGCCCTTTTTCCCACACTGCTAACATAACGGAAGGTTCTGAGTAGGTCCGGCTGGTACAGTCCGGGCTTGCTTTCCCCGGTTCTACCACTGCTGGTTGGCGGGTCGCTTGTTGGTTTGCTGCCTCGAAAAGTGTCCTTGAGGTTACCTTGGTAGCTGGAAAGGCCTCGCCGCCATTCTGCTGCGGTCCTCATTTTTAGTTTGGGTAGCTGTGTCTACGGCCCTCGAATAGGTCATCGGTGGTGAACGTGCCAATGCCCTCCTCAATTCTTACCACAGTCCCTTAACGAACTGCCTCGTCCTATTCTGCTCGGTGTCCACTAGTCTCTTACAGTACTTCGATAGCTGGGTAAACCGTGCTGCATACTGGGCTACTGTCATGCCTCATTGCTTTAAATTCTGAAACTCGTCTTCCCGTTTCTCCACTATCCACTGAGGGATGTACTCAACTCTTAAGGCTTCAACAAAGTTGGTCCATGTCCATTCCTGATCAACTGTCTCCCAGTCGTCTTGAACCCACTACCACCATGCCCGAGCTGGGCCCCTCAAACGGAATACAGCAAACTTAACTATTTGCTCCTCAGTGTACTGGAGAGTTGCAAATATATCATCCATCTGTTCAATCCATTGCTCTGCTTTCTGATCTTGCTCAGCTTCGCCTAAGAAAACGGGCAGCTAAAACTTCAAAAACCGCTTCAATGCCTCATCTTCTCTCTTGGGGTTCCTCCGCTCAGTTAGGGCCTGTAGAATCTCTGCCATCTTACGAAATGCTTGCCCCATTGTCACATCAATAGGTGTTTCAGACCCCATTCCCATATCTAGTTCACTCTCATTACCCCGGTTGGGTGACTGCATCTGGGTTGTCTCAACTTCTGATGCCACATGATCTGCTTTTGGAATTCTCCTACTTGATGAAGCTACACGATGCTTGGAGTGCCATTCTAAACCATACCCAAATGATAAGTTTATGCATTCAATGATTAAATAATTTTAGTTGAGCATGCATTCACAGTCAAATACAAGTAAAAGGAAATCCGATGCAAGTTTTGTCTAAAGAATTGCTCATAAATTTTCTCTCAAATCTTTATTTGCATAAATTTAGGAATTTAAACAAACAACAGAAATAAAATCCCTTAACATAAAAGTTTACAAAAAGCAATAAATAAATATCCTGATCAAAATAACTCTCAGCCCTCTAGTCATCATCAGAATCCTCAAAATCAGCCTCATACAACCATCCCCCAGAGTTCTTAGAGAAGTCTACTCCAGCCCCACTGGCAAACCTCTCTATTAGCTCATTCCTGGGTTGCCTAGAACTCTCCCCGGGCTCAACTCAGCTGGGTGGAGGAATGAAAGAAGGCCTAGGTGGAGACTTATAATCTATCTCCCCTGGGTCATCACTATCTGCTGATAAATCCACTATAGGAGGTTGGGGAACATGCTCCACGGCTATCTCCTCATCATCACTGTCAAAACTCAACTCTATCACTGGGATTGGGAGTGGCACATAGATCAAGACTTTATCATCGTTGCTATCCTTCAAATGAATAACTGGCTGAGGAGCTGGCTAAGGTATTGGAAGGTCTTCTAGGTAAATAGGGATAGGAGGATGCCATTGCTGCCATTTCCTCGCGGTTCTAAGCAATCTAACCATCCTACAGCATAAAGAAGACAGGTTAGATAAAGATTTGAACTTAAATAAATAGGACATATACTATCAATAGTTTCCTAAACCTAGTCTCTGATACCACTTGTAACACCCCACTACCTAGGCACAATAGGGCCGATGATGTCACCCCATCCAAAGGACAATGGGTCATTATAACTAGGTCACACAAATAAAAATAAAACAATACATTAAAAATTAAACTTATTACAATCTAAAAATTCAAAACAAATCCAAAATAAAAATGGTTCGCTCTCAAATCTCAAAGCATTACATAAAATAGATAACAAAATATCTTTCGAGCAGGTAACAACTAGCTACTCATCCCCACAGTAGGATGGACCTAAAATCATGGTAAAATGGGTGATAAGATGAAAATCTCAGTAAGTCTGTATGTGCTTTGGTTGTTTAGTGAAAACAGTTCTTGAATGCAAGGTGTAAGAACTTTATGAGAAAAATACTACCAAGCAATAAACAATATTGAAAATCAAAAGTGGCGTTTTGGCTTTTCCAACCATACGTGAACAATAAAATCAACCACTCAAATGGGCGGCTATAGGTTACCACATGTTGGGCCCCATAACCATGCAACGATCAAAATGCCACATTTTGTGCAGACTGACAAAAAAGGTTGGTGATCGGCCTACCGGGTAAGATTCTTCTCCTTTTCTACACCCAAACAAAATCGGTTGTCCACTCCGGTAACACACAGTCTACATGACTGAAACCTGCTAGCTCAGACCGGCATGACTAAGTAGTACTAACGTTTCTCTAAGTTGAGTTCATCTTTTGGAGGTAGCCTCCTGCCAGAAAACTCACTCTTGCTCTTCAAAATTAGTACTACTAACCTACCCTTACTGAGTACTCAATGTAGTTCATCCCACTTGGGAGAAAACTGATAAAACATAGCTTTACTTGAAAATGGCAATCAAGGGTTTCTAAAGTCTTTGTCAAAATTTATTTTAGAAACAGTTTAGTGTTTGAATAAAACTGGTTGTTGTTTTTCAAATAATTGGTTTGACTAAAACAAGAAAGGAAACAGTCCCTAATTGCATTTACCAAATCAGTGTTCACAAACTTCGTTCATAGCTTTCCATGGTAACTTTTTACAACAAATAAGCTTTATGCAGGAGCTTACCTGATCCTTTGCTCGAGAAAGAATAAAGATCTCCAAAAGTTGACCTAACCCCGCCAAGGGTAAATATAAACCATAATTAAACTCAAGCCAAACATTGCTTTCACAAATAATCCAAGATCAACTTACTAAAATCGTGTCCCTAGTATCCCAAGCTTTAAGGGTAGATAATAATTAAAGGGTTTATAAAATAAATCTAGCTTGATATTAAAATAACTAGTGTTTGTGAATTAGATACTAATAAGTTGAAGGTTTAAATCTTGCAATAAATAAATTAAGGTTATTTGATGAAGGGTCCTAGGACCAAGATTGAATTATTTAAAGTAATAATCTATTAATAATTAACTATTAGGAAATAATTGGTAACTAAAATTAGTTGTAAGTAAATTTTAATAGGTTTTGATTAAAAGCTAATAAATAAACTTTAATAGTATTTCTGAATATAACACTTACAAAAATAATATTTTACCTATTATGATTATTTATATAAAAGGCTTTATTTGATAGTATTATTTTATATAATATCTATATATTTTATTTCTTTAATAAAAGCTATCATTTATTTGACTAAAATATCATTCTTTTATATAAGAGTCCAAATCCACATTTTCCTAGGGTTTTCAAAATCACTAGAAGAAATTATAGCATTAATCATTTTATTGATGAAATAAAATTAGCTTAGGGACAACACGGTCATGATTATAATTCCTATTGCTAACCAGAATCATGAACATACACTCTACGCCAATCAACAAAACATCCAAATCATGAATAAAAAAATAGATCCAAATCTACCAACACATGATCCAAACTCCACTAACATAATTATAATCATGGCCTTAAAAAGAATACATGAACATAAAGACCTATTCACCAAAAGGTGACATATATAATCTCTAACATGCTTGACCATTCATACAACTCACGACAGGAAGGCATGCAACAAACCCTAAAAACGCCATACCTTCAACCAAGACAAATCATCTCATGCATCAATCCCATCTCCATTATACAAACACATTCATTCTCATGCTTCAATCCCAACTCCATCACAAAACATATGATCAATCTCCAAATATATCCCATCCTCATCCAACTACATCCAAGAGACATGAATCTAGGATTTAAAGAGAAGATGGAAGAAGCTTACTTGAATGATGACTACCTTGAAGTCGTTTCAAGAGAAACCTATCGCTAGGAATGCCTGATCCATCCATGCAGAAGAAGTAAAATGGCCATGGTGGAAGTAACCATCCGGTCGAGAGACAGAGAGAGAGAGAGTTCATTAGTATATACTCATCAAGGTCAAAGATGAAAGAAGATGGAGATGATTGTTCATGCTTACCTTGAAAGTGTTCTTAAGCCTTGAAGAACATTCTGATTTTTTTATCCAAAAGTGAGACTTTGATTTTAGTGTTTGATGTTAAAAATTGCAGTAATAGATTCACGAGAATGAGTAGGTATAATTTGGAGTTTTTGGAGAAGATTGACGTGGTTTTGAATGGCCTTAGGTGTGAGAATGGTAGTAGGTGTTCTTGGAGGTTTGGAGAGAATAGAGAGAGAGTTAGCCGAAATTCTGTTGGAAAGAGTGGCCGATTGGTTTGGGAGGGTTTTGGTAATTGGATTTTCAGATTTGAGAGGAAAAGTAAAGCTGGTTGTTTGAAATTCAAAAGGAATATTTTAGGGAATCTATTTTGGAAACAAATATGGTAAGAAGATCTTGGTTGATGGAGAGCTTTTGGAAGCTTCAATGGCCAACTAAATTGCTGGAATTTCTACTGAGATGAGTGTTGTTCGAATGAGCTTAAGGGTGGTTGAAATATGGTGTGCAATGATGAAGGAAATTTCTAGTTGTTTGAGGTGTAATCTATGGTAGTTCGCTGAATATTTTGCTGGAATTTTGGACTTCAATTAATGGCTTGATTGGAGTGATTGATTGAGAGATTTTAGGAGCAGCCATGGAGCTCTCTTTCGTGTAGAACACTGGAGAAGATGATCAAGCTCATTTCATGGCTATTCAAGGTGAGTTTGTATAGAAAAATGGAGGAAGTTTCGGACAACAGTGAAGACAGAACAAAGCTGGAAATTCTGATTAGCTTTTTGCAAGTTTGCTAGAAATTTCTGGGCAGATTTTTCTGCCATGGTTCATCCGATTTGCTACAGGTTTGAAGGGATATTGGGAGGTCTTGTAAGGCTGGTTTCCAATCTTCTTTATGGAGTAAGGATAAGGTTGAATTGCTGGTTGAAAAATTGGAAGAAACAGCTTGGTTTTTGGCTCACCAAGCTGCAAAACTGTCCAAGAAATTTTCCTAGTTTGCACAGATTTTGTGCAGCTTGGTTTTGGATGGAATTTTCAGTCCTCAAGCTAAGTGAAATGGTCATTTTTCTGGCAGAATTTGAGAGGGAAAGATGGCTGAAAATTTTTGACAATTGGACTGATCAAGAAACTGGAAAAATTTCCAGTTTACTACATGAAGAAGATGAACACACATAAGTTGGAGTTTGAAGGTTCAACCATGGAGATTAATTCTCTTTGGAACCTTTCACAACAATTCCCCATTTTCAGTCAAGAAGATACCTCACATAGACATTTTTGAAACCTCAATATCACATAACCTTGCTGCAATTTCCTGGAAACAAAGTTGGCTTAGATAAATTAAACAACCTAATGGATTAAGAAGTAAGGAAAGTTAGAGATCAAGAAGGGTATGAATCCCTTTGAAATTTTTGTAGGGCACAAGAGTAGGATTAGGATATTCCTGTCATGTCTCCCATAGGAAAACACTCAACAAAGTTGGCTTAGATAAATTGAACAACCTAATGGATTAAGAAGTAATGAAAGCTAGAGATTATAAAGGGTATGAATCCCTTTGAAATTTTTGTAGTGCACAAGAGTAGGATTAGGACATTCCTATGATGTCTCCCATAGGAAAACACTCCTACTCTTCCCTAAGGCATGCAAGGGCCAAAATATAGCCTTCCTAAACAAAAATAAAATTTAATCATGCTAAAACTCCAGTGATGGAATTCGAACTCAAGACTTGAAGGATTTATTCCAAAGCTCTAACCACTAAATCACAAAAACTCTTGTTCTTATTTCCTCTCACAAATATTTTTTTCTATTTAATCCTCAAGCTATCTCCCTATTTCCTCTTCAAGCAAAATTACCATTTTGCCCTTCTTACTCAATAAACAGAAATAAGCCATCTAGACTACAAATCACATATCCAAAGCACATAAAATCATATAAAAATATATTTATGCACGTGAGGAAAGATGATATGCATCCCGCCCCCCTTCCTTAATCTAGGGTTGGTTTTAGCTGGGGTTTCACAATCAAACTCTTTGGTCTAGCAAGCTAATGAAAATCAACAACCAATTAATCTCGTAATACGCACAAATAATTAAATACCAAGAAGAACAATCAATTAATCAAAAGATCAAATAACTCTAAAAATCATGAATATCTAAAATAATGTCAAACTACAATAAAGAATTAACACATCACTGTTCAAGAAAAATAAAACAAATGAAAGAAATAGATACTCATAGACAAACCTTCATTCTCTTCCCTTGAAGACCATCTTGTATAATCCTCCTTAAATTATTTATCTCGAGAAAATATTGGTGATGCACTCCAAAATAAATATAAGTATCTACATTGTGTACCCCCTTTCCTAGGGTAAATTGGCCTTTATTTATAGGCTCACAAAATTCCTAAAATAATCCTAAGTAAAAATGAAGAAATTACCTAAAAATAATCCAAAACAAAAAGGATTAATACAAAGTCTAAAATAAAATCCTAAATAAAACTAAATAAGTCCACCGCCTTGAATTTGTGAATTAGAGAATTGGAAATCAATTTTAACTCTTTATTTGGGCTTCAATTGGGATTTTGCCGTCTTGTGCTGAAGTTGCAATTGATGTTGAAATTGCAATTGTTGAAGTTGGCTTCCAATTTGAGCCGTGCGGGCCAAAATTGCCCAGCCACCGAAATCCTTCAGTTTTTGTTGCATCGGTTCAATTTGAGCCACCGAAGCTGCATCTCCTTTTTTGTTTTGCCTTTGCAATCGGTTAACTTTGAGCTGTTGAATGAACTACTCCAAAATTGCTTCCTTTTCCTTTTACTGCACCGCCTCAATTTAGCCTTTAAACCCTCATCGAAATCTGTTTAGCTTTGTTCTCCTGTGTTGCGTCCGTTCAATTGAGCCGTTTCCCTTGCCTCGGCTCAATTGAGCTGTATATCACCACCAAAAATTGTTGCCGAATTCAATTTCCCTTTTGTCCTTTTCTCAGCCACCTTTGCTGACATTGCTTTGCATCTTGGCCCCACCGATTTGTTTTCTTTTCTCAATTGTTCTCTTTTGTTGTCGGCTCAAGTGAGCCATGAAATTGTTGAAGCCAATTTTCCTTTTTCTTTTGTTGATTGCTAATCAAAATTCCTTCAATTGCTCTGCACTTCTCTATTTTTCCAGTGGAAGACCGGCGTCGGCTTCTCTTCCTAGGCTGGTGCTGGTCTTGTTCTAGAAAATCACCTAATTAGCTCCAAGTTTTCCTTATTTTTTCATAAAATTACAGAAAAGTATTTTTATAAAGGAAATATCAAATAGGAAGGAATATGAATAGTCATTGTATAAAAAGTATCTTAATTTAGCCTCAAATAACTAGGAAAAACATGACTAATTTAGGCCCTATTAGATTTTCAATGCTCGCATCACCTATGACCTGACTGCTAAGAAATGATGTACCATTTGTTTTGAGTGAAAAATGTGAGAAGAGTTTCCAAGAGCTAAAATGGAGATTCATGACAACATCAGTGTTGAGTCTGCTAGAGGAAGATAAGCCTTACGCACTGTATACCGATGCATCAAAGGAAGGTTTGGGAGCAATTTTGATGCAAGACCGAAAGGTGATCGCCTAGGCTTCTTGGAAGTTAAGGCCTCATGAAGTAAATTACCCCATGCATGATCTAGAGCTGGCTGCCATTGTGTCCGCTTTAAAGAAATGGCGGCACTACCTGTACGAAGCGGAATATGAAGTGTTCACTGATCACAAGAGCCTAAAGTACATTTTCACCCAGAAGGACTTCAATCTGAGATAGCGAAGATGGATGGAATTTTTGGAGGAGTACCGTTGTCCAATCAACTATCATCCCGGGAAGGCCAACGTCGTTGCTATGCTCTGAGCAGAAAAGTCAGCATGGCTAGGCTAAGGGTATAGGAGGTTCAAGTGGTTCAGGATGTGTTGGATAGAAGAGCGGAAGTGCAAGGGGAGAAAATTGTTGTTAGCAACCTGAAGTTGATACTGTTAGTGTTGTGCTCTAGAGGCAATCACTTGTAACATTTATATTGCATATTAAATTAATAAGAGGCATTCTTTATTTTACTTTCTAGCAAAATTATTATTTATTTGGCTAAAATATCCTTTATGAATATAAGAATCCAAATCTACCCTTCCTAGGGTTTTCGAAAATACTAGGAAATTATTTTATTGAGTATTTTATTCATCGAGTGAAAATTACTTTTAGGGACAACTAGATCATGCTCAATTTCTATGGCCAACCTCAATCAAGAACATGCACAATCCTTCAATTCATCAAACTAACCAAATCTTTAATCTAGGCATAGATCTAAATTTATTAAGACATGCTTTACCTTCTACTAGCATAAATATGAACATAGCTTAAACAATCCCATATGAATAAAAATCCTATTCACCAACGGTGGCATAATCTCTAGCATACTTTATCACGAATACTACCTATGACATGCACCAAACCTTAAATCAACATACAATCAACCAAGATAAACCTTTCATGCATAAATCCCATCTTCTTCACAATCATACAATTGCTCATGCTTTAATCTCAACAATAAATATATACTCAAATCCTGCCACCATCCACCTTTTAACAACGACATCCTAGAGACATGATTCTAGAGTTTAAAAGAAGGATTGAAGGTAGTTACTTGGTTGATGAATGCTTTGAAAGAGTTTAAAATAAATCTCACTCCTAGGTAGCTAATCTTATCCAAGAGAGGTGGCGAAAGCATAGTCAGGGAAAAAGAGACCATTCGGCCAATAGAGGGAATTTTGGGCCATGAGAGAGAGAGAGAGAGAAAGAGTGGAGAAGAGATCATTAGTATGTTTGTTCACATAAGTTCTCATTGGAGATCAAATTTGAAGAAGATGAAGTTGATAGAATAAGTTTACCTTGAAGATGTTCTTGACCTTCACAAAAATTTCTGGTTTTGATCCAAAGTAGCATGATGATTTGTGGAGTTTGATGTTAATAATGGTGTTGATGGATTCACAGCAAAGAGCAGATCAAATCTGGAGATTTTCGTGAGGGTTTGAAGTGGTTTGAAGGTGTATTAGGTGAAAGAAGGTAGTAGGTGTTCTTGGTGTAGTGTGTGTGTTCTTGGTGGCTAGAGAAAATAGAGAGAGAGAGCTTGGGAGCAGCTGTCGATTTTCTGTGGAATTAGGGCTGCTAAAATTCTGTTGGGTTTAGGAGAATGTTTTCTCTAATTTGAGAGGGAAAAGGAAAGGTTATATGTTACAATCCTTGAAGAATATTTTTGGGAAGTGAATTTGGAAACTAAATATTCGAAGAATATCTTGATTGTTTGGACAGCTTTGAAGTCTCCTATGGCCGACTGGTTGTGTGGCTTTTCTGAGGAATTAAAGCTGGTTCTATAAGGCTTATGATGGACAAAACTAAGGGGTACAATGATGAAGAAGAAGTCTGGTCAATTGAGCAAGATATCATGGAAGGTTGCTGAATAAGATGGCTGGAATTTTGGAAAGTAATCATGCTAAATTGCAGGGATTTGTTGGAGAGATTTTCGGACAGCCATTGTTGCCTTTCCTCCAAAAGCTTAGGGGAACCATTGGAGCTCTGTTAATGGTGGTTTAAGGGAGGTTTTGACAGAAGTAGGTTGGTGTTTTGGCTGGAAGAAGAACAGGAAACAAAGCTGGACATTTGATTGCCCAGAATTTCGCTACACAGAATTTTCTGGGAAGAATTTCGTCTGCCACTTCCAGCCGATTTGCAGCGAGCTAGGAGGGGGGGTTTTAGGGGTATTCAAGGCTGGTTTCCAGCCTTCTTCATGGAGGAAAAACATGGCTAAGGTGTTGCACAAAATCTGGAAGAAAACATCTTGGTTTTCAGCCTCCATGGTAGCGATTCGCCCATTTCACTGGTTTTGCTCAGTCTTTGTGCCCTCCGAAAATGGCAGAAATAATTCATGTTTCAAGCTGAACTTAAGGCCATTTTTTCTGGCAGCATTTGGAAGGGAATGTGAGCTAAGAAGTTTGACATTTTGAAGGTACACAAGCTGGAAAATTTCAGCTCATTCCAAGAAGGAAGGTGAACTAGCTATAGAGTGAAATTTCCGCAAGCTTACTAGAGGGATTCTTCCTCTTAGATTTTCCCACAACTCTTCCATAATTTTCAGACTATAAGAAGTCTTTTACCAAGAAACTTTGGTCCTAAAAGACCTCAGCACTTTACTGAATTTTCTGGATTCTTGATCAAACTAAAGAGTTGAAAATTAAGAAAAACTAAAGATCAAGGGAGAATGAATTCCCTTTAAGAATTTCGAGTAGAGCAAAGAAGTGAAATGAGAATTCTCCTAACATGTCTCTCCTAGGTCATTATCACCACCTTGCTCTAGGCCCTTAAGGCCGAAACTAATCCTCCCTAAGCAAAAATAAAATTTTAATCAAACTAAAGCTTCTATGATGGAATTCGAACCCAAGACCTCAAGAATTAATTGCAAGGCTTTAACCACTAAACCATAACAACTCTTGTTGCTATTTTTACTAGAAAATTAATTCTTATTCCTTCGACAAGCTATCTCCCTATTTTCACCTCGGGCAAAAATTACCATTTTGCGCCTCTCACGCTATACTCACCAACAAGACTTCAAAACAATAAAACTCAAATTCAAAGAACATAAAATCATATGAAAATGTATTTAATCATGAAATAAAGCATGATATGCATCCCAACCCTCTTACTCTAAGGTTGGTTTTGACTGGGGTTTCACATCCTCCCCTCATTAGAAGAATTTCGTCCCAAAATTCAAGCATACATCTATTTCAGCTCGAGATACTTCCGCTTAACCCATTCTTCTGATTCCAATGTGGCATCCTGCGTGCCATGGTGCTCCCACTGAATCTTAACCATCGGTATTTGCTTATCCCATAGGGTCTTGACACTGCGGTCCAATATCCGCACAGGCTTCTCCACGTAGCTCAGATCTGGCTGTAACACTAATGGTTCATCATTCAATATATGACTGGGATCCGCGTTATACTTCTTCAACTGCGACACATGGAACACATCATGGATACCCATCAACCCATCCGGCAGGTCTAATCGGTAAGCTACCGGTCCAATCCTTTCCTTAATAAAAAACGGCCCCAAATATCTCATATTCAACTTTCCGCCCTTCGGATGCTTCAAAATCCCCCTGTTGGGTGTTAGCTTCAGAAATACACGGTCCCCAACTTGCAATTCCATATTTCTCCTCCGGTTGTCCGCATAGCTCTTCTGCCGGCTTTGAGCCGCCTTTAACCTCTCTCGAATCAGTTTCACTTTATCTAACATTTTTTGGACACAGACCTCTCCGATTTTGCTCACATGTCCTTCTTCCGTCCAACTCCAATACAGCAGTACCTGACACTTGCGCCCATACAAAGCCTCGTACGGTGCCATCCCAATCGAGGCCTGATAGCTGTTGTTATAAGATAGCTCGGCATACGGTACACACTCAATCCACCTATCCCTGAAATCCAGGACACAGGCTCTCAACATATCTTCCAATATCTGGATTACCCTTTCTGACTGCCCATCAGTCTGCGGATGCGCCGTCATACTGAATTTCAAATTCGATCCCATTGCCTCCTGGAATTTTCCCCAAAAACGAGAAGTAAACCTCAGGTCTCGGTCTGACACTATGCTCTAAGGTACTCCACGAAGTCGGACTACTTCTCGAACATATGTCTGAGCTAGCTTCTCCATGGAATCCCTCACATTTATCGGGATGAAATGGGCCGACTTGGTCAGTCGATCTACCACCACCCATATGGCGTCCTTCTAGGTCTTTGACATGGGAAGTCCGGTGACAAAATCCATAGTCACCTCCTCCCACTTCCATTCCGGCACTGGCAATGGCTGCATTGGCCCTGCTGACTTCTTATGCTCCGCTTTAACTTTCTGGCAAGTAAGGCAAGTCGACACATACTTGACCACATCTCGCTTCATTCCGGGCCACCAGTATGCTCTCTTCAAATCCTGATACATCTTGACCTCTCCCGGATGAATGGCGTACTTGCTCTTGTGCGCCTTTTCCAAAACCCTGTCCTTTAATTGCTGCTCCCCGGGTACACACAATCGGTCTCTGAAATGAAGAGTTCCCACCTCATCATGACGAAATTCGCTATCCGGTTACTTAAGTTCCTTATCCTTGAAAATTTGAAACTCGGCGTTGCTTCGCTGAGCTTCCATTATTTCTTGCTTCAAATCCGGCACCAACTTCAAATTGCTGATGATGATTCTTTTGTCTTGTACCTCCGCCCTTCTGTCCAATACATCCTGAACTACCTGCATTTCCTGCACCTTCAGTCTAGCCATTCCAACTTTTCTGCTTAGGGCGTATGACACAACGTTGGCCTTCCCGGGATGGTAGTAGATCGGGCAACGGTATTCCTCCAAGAATTCCATCCACCTTCGTTGCCTCAAGTTCAAATCCTTCTGAGTGAAGATATACTTCAGACTCTTATGGTCGGTGAACACCTCATACTCAGCCCCATACAAGTAGTGTCGCCATTTCTTTAGGGCGAACACTATAGCCGCCAGCTCTAAATCGTGAGTGGGGTAGTTCATTTCATGGGGTCTTAGCTTTCGAGAAGCATAAGCAATTACTTTCCTCTCTTGCATCAACACCGCTCCCAGTCCTTCTTTCGAAGCATCGGTGTATAGCGCGTAAGGTTTACCTTCCTCCGGTAGACTTAATACCGGTGCTGTCATCAGTCTCTTCTTTAATTCTTCGAAGCTTTTTTTGCATTTTCTGTCCCATACAAATGGAACATCCTTTCTCAACAAACGGGTCATTGGCGATGTGAGTGTCGAAAATCCCTTAATAAACCTTCGGTAGTACCCCACCAACCCTAAGAAACTCCGGATCTCAGTAATATTCTCCGGCTGCTTCCAGTCTGCTACCGCTTCAACCTTGGCTGGGTCTACCTCAATTCCCTCCTTGGTCACCACATGACCAAGGAATGCCATACTGTCTAACCAGAATTCACACATGCTAAATTTGGCGTACAGCTTGTGCTCCGGCAATTTCTCCAACACGAGCCTCAGATGCTCCGCATGCTCCTCTGGACTCTTGGAGTAAATCAAAATATCGTCAATGAAGACCACCATAAACTTATCCAGATAGGGTCGGAATACTCGGTGCATCAGGTCCATGAATACCGTTGGAGCGTTAGTTACCCCGAACAGCATCACCATGAACTCGAAATGTCCATAGCGGGTGTTGAAAGCTGTCTTGGGGATATCTTCCTCTCTTATCCGCACTTGGTAGTAACCTTGCCTTAGATCCAACTTGGAATAGCAACTGGATCCTTGTAGCTGATCAAATAGCTCCTCAATCAGTGGAAGAGGGTACTTGTTTTTAATCGTCAAATTTTTCAGCCCTCGGTAGTCGATACATAGCCTCAAGGTTCCGACCTTCTTCTTTACAAATAGCACAGGCGCTCCCCAGGGCGACGTGCTTGGTCTGATATAGCCTTGTCCTACTAACTCCTCCAACTGCTCTTTCAACTCTTTCAACTCTGCCGGTGCCATCCGGTATGGAGTCCGCGATACTGGTTCCACTCCGGGCACTAAGTCTATTGTGAATTCCACTTCTCAGGTAGAAGGTAGAGAATCAAGCTCCGCTGGGAATACATCGGAAAAATCCTTCACCACTTCCGTGTCCTCCAAAGTACACTGGTCCTTAGGCTTGTTCATCATGTAAGCCAGATAACCCTGACATCCTTACCTTAATAATTTCCGGGCCTTAGCCCCCGCCATCAAGTACTTCAGCTCTTTCACTCTCTTACCATTAAATTCTAACACATCATAACCCGACCTGACGAACTGAATTGACTTATTTTTACAGTCTACCCTAGCCCCATGCTTGGCTAACCAGTCCATCCCCAAAATCAAGTCATAGTCCTCAATGTCTAGCACAATCAAATCTCCCTCCAGATTTTCTCTCCCCACCTTAATCTTACAATCCATCACAAACCAATCCACTTGCACCATTTTCCCCAAATGTGTGCTTACCTCTAAAATGAAAGGTAGCTCCACTCTATCCCAACCCAAATGATATGCACACAACTTGTTTATATAGGAATGAGTAGAGCCAGGATCAATCAAAGCATTAACAGAACGTCCTTGAATAGTGAACGTACCTTCTACCACCGCTGCATCAGCCCCAACTTCCTCTCTGTTGAGAGCGAATACCTTGGCCTTCACTTGCAACTTCGGTGCTCCACTCCCGGATGTCCAGTGGTGTGGTCTCGGTTGGGACCCGGGTTCTGAGCTGGGTTTCCTTGCTCGACCCGGTGCAACTTGGGGCAGGTATTCCTCAGATGGTCCGAGTCACCACAGTGGTAGCACTTTCTATCTCCACCCTTAGACCAGCAATTCCTCTCGGTGTGGCCGGTGGCCGAAATTAAGGAGTCTAATGGTGAAGAGAATGTCTGGTTGTTTGAAATATATTTTATGGAAAGTTGCTAAACTATGGTGGCTGGAATTTTGGTAATCAATCAATTATAATTGTAGGGATTTGTTGGAGAGATTTTCGGACAGCCATGGCCGAGTTTCGTGCAGAAGCTTCAGGGGAATAATGGAGCTCTGTTACTGAAGGTTTAAGGAAGGTTTATGCAGAATAAGGCTGGTGTTTCGGCTGGAAGGGAAATAGGGAACAAAGCTGGAAAATTTTCCTGCACAGAATTTTCACTGGGCAGAATTTTCTGGACAGATTTTCAGCTGCCATTTCCAGCCATCTTGCATAGAGTTTGAAAGGGAATTTCAGGGGCTTTCAAATCTGGTTTCTAGCCTTCTTCATGGAGGAAAAACATGGCTAAGGTGCTGAACAAAATTTGGAAGAAAACATCTTTGTTTTGGACTCTCAAAGTGGCGATTTGTACAGGAATTTTTCCTGTTTTTGCTCCAGCTTTGAGCAGTCCGAAAATGGCCAAGAAATTCAGATTGCAAATTGATCCTAAAGATCATTTTTTGGCAGCATTTGGGAGGGAATATTAGCTAAGAAACTCGACATTTTGAAGCCACAATAAGCTAGAAAATTTTAGCTCATTCTAAGAAGGAAGATGAACTAGCTAGAGTGAATTTTTAGAAAGTTCACTAAAGAATTTAATTCACTTGAAATCTTTCCCCCTCTTCCATTGTTTCGGTCCATATGATGTCTTTTAGTAAGACATTTTGAACCTTCAAAGCCACCGCACATTGCTAGAATTTTTCTAGAATAAAATTGGCTTGAACAAAATGAACAAACTAATGAATTGAAAAATAGGAAAAATTAAGGATCAAGAGGAAATGAATTCTCCTTAGGAATTTTGTGTAGAGCAAAAGAGTAGGATTTGAAGACTCCTATTATGTCTCTTATAGGACAACATCTCTACCCTACTCCAAACACCACTAATGACGAAAATGATACTTCCCAAGCAAAAATAAAATTTAACCAAGCTAAAGCTCCTATGATGGAATTTGAACCCAAGACCTCAAGAATTAATTCTAAGGCTATAACCACTAATCCACAACAACTCTTGTTCTTATTTTCCCTCTAAAAATATTTTCCTATTCAATCCTCAAGCTATCTCTCTTTTTCCACCTCAAGCAAAAATTACCAATTTACCCTTCTCACTCAATAATCATAATCAAGCCCTCTAGACTATAAAACACAAATCTAAAGCACATAAAATCATACAAAATATGTTTAAACATGCAAATAAATATGCTATGCATCCCAACCCCCTTACTCTAAGGTTGGTTTTGGCTGGGGTTTCACAGAAGAGGTATGAAATATTTTCTTTGGCCACATTTGATTTTTTTTACCAATCCTCGAACTGCCAGTGTCTGCACAATTGGTCATATATGTCTTGTGACATCCAAGTAGGCTTCTTCTTGTGTACATTGCTGATCTTTGCAAGGGTATCAATCATTCTTGCTCGACACCTGTCCTCCCATGCTGAACGTATCCGTGACAAATGATCCGGGTGCCATGTCCATTGTTTCTACAATAATGAACATGTTAGTACATTGTAAAATGATAAATCATTCTGAGGTGAAGGTAGATAATAGGTATTTAGACTAATAGTAAAATGTAAACATACAAAAAAAAAAAAAAAGTTATAGATAAATACTTACAGCAAACTCCCCAAACCAAACATCCCTAACATTAGTAGGGACATCACTAAATCGGGGCCAACATCCCGTAAATTGCTACTTCATTATTGTGGTGATAGATTTTGCACACTCAGATTGACGTGTGAAACTACAATAATTAGACAAATGTTAATAACCTACGCCATTAAGGCTAGATTTGAATGAAAAACAATTAAGGAAAAAAGACCACAAAATGGGTCGAGAAACCAAGATAGCAACACAGAACATGGAATTGAAGTAAAATATAAGAACAACATTATGTGCTACTTATGTATCACCATAGGGTTAGATTATGTTATTATCCACGTGTTGTGATGTAACACTAGCTACTGAAGGGTACACTGATGGACTGGGAGACTCAACACCTTGCTGATGCTGCCCGGGATCAGTAGGCTCAATAGATGGACACGAAGTAGATCGTATACCTCCAATCACAAGAGGAAGAGAAGTCTCTGGTGTATGTGAGGAAAACCCTAGCTGCTCACCCGCTCTATTGTTGTCTTGTGGTATTTGACTGGGAGCAGAAATGGTTGTCGGCTGGTGAGTAGAAGGAGTGGCAACTCGAGTGCTAACTCCTAGGGCATGAGATGAAGGTTGCCCCACCTCTGGAGTAGATATAAACAAACAAAGGCTCAAGTGCTTCTTTCCTCCCCCTTTAGCCATATCTGTCCATTTGTATAGAGTCATTGATCAAGTTAATTTTGAAATAATAACAATAAGTCATATGACAATAATCATGTGCTTTCAATACTTAAATAATAAAAGAGAAGATGAAGATGACAGAAAAAAAAAAAAAAAGAGAAAGATAAAGAAGAAGTATGAAATATTTATAAGAATATAGCTTGTAAAATAAAAAAACTTCAAAAAATTAGAAGAAAAAGGATACTAAAGGATTAAAAGAAAAAAGGAAAGGTAGAAGTGAATAGGATATTGATAAGTTAGGCACTTTTTAGGTAACATGTGTAAGGCACTTTCTTACAAGTAAAACTAATGAAATTACTAACCTCTTTTGATGTTACAAACAATCGTTATTCTGAGTCATTCATCAGACACATACTCTTCGCTAATGTCGTAATCTTCATCATCTGTTTCCCAATCAGTCTCTCCTTCATCCTCTTCGTGACTAGAGTAATTCTCTGACGTTGTAATAAACTCCACTTCAGCAACCACCGCTTCTGTTTCACCAGATTCGTGAGCCAGGGGACCAAGGTCATCTCCTATAAATATGGTTATTGCTTCAACTTCATCCACATCTTCTTAGTAGGCTTTATCAATCAATGGTGCATCAATTACATGTTGTGCTTTTATTTTGCATACGACTAGCCAATCACACTTTGGTCTATTGCTACCCGGATATGAAGTAAAGTATACTTGCATAGCTTGATTGGCCAACACAAATGGATCAAATCCAACATATCTCCTCTTGTAATTAACGTCAACAAGCTTATATTGAGAATGCACTCTTGTACCCCAATTAGGTGTGGTATCAAACCAATCACATTTAAAAAGCACGGCCTTTTGGATTGGACTGCCAACAAATTCAACTTCGATTAATTCTTTCAAAATTCCATAATAATTATTCCCAGACATCCCATCTCCACCACCTTTAACACATACACCGCTATTCACAGTCTTCTTTCCATCCCCATGGCTATATGTGTGGAATCTAAATCCATTTATAAAGTAACCATTAAATGACTTTACTTGTACCGAGAGTCCCCAAAATAAATTCTTCAGGCATATGTTATCTTCTCTATTACGTGGATCATGAATCTACTTAAATGAAAAAAATTAAGCACATGAGTGGCAATGTTATACCAAATATTCAAACACGTTGTATACATTGCCAAACTTATATAAGCCCTGAACCATGAACTAAACTCATTATGGAATCTTCTTTCAACTTCGTGGTCTATTAAAGTTGGTGCCAAAGACCTCACATGCTACTTAAATTTGCTGAATCAATCATCACAAGTATTATATCTTATTGACAAGTTTTTTAGCAGCTCATTTATGATCAAAATCATGTTTATACATACATACATACATACATACATACATACATACATACATACATACATACATACATACATACATACATACATACATACATACATACATACATACATACATACATACATACATACATACATACATACATACATACATACATACATATATGTATTTATATTTATACTATTTACCTAATATATGGCTGCACCTCCTCACAATTAAGTAAGATGTAATTGCAAGCTACTCTCAGTTCTACTGTTGTCAAATATTGTGTTTTTGACTTTCCAATTGGCTTTCCAGAATTGGCACAAATTGACAAGAGTTTTTCATGAACTAGAGCTTCATTATCATCCACATCATTACGGGCTCGAGTAGTATGTCTTGTTTGCAAGTAAGGCTCAAAGTAATAGGAGAAAAATGTAGATGCTTCTTCAACTAAATACGCATTACAAATTGATCCTTGAACTCTAGCCTTATTTTTTACTTTAACCTTCAAATGATGCAGGTACCCAAATAGAAAAACAATCATGAAGTCAAAAAACTTATATGTATATATGGAGTTGAAATTTGATATACCTAAGTCATTTTTGCATTATCTTACCTTTCAAATGGATACATCTATCTATAGTGAATAGGAACACCAACTTTAGCTTCGTAAGGCAAATGCACAATTTGAGTACATATGGATACTAATAGAAATCAAAAAGTCTATAAAAAGATATGCTCATATCAAAATGTAGTACCAAAATATTATGAATAGAAACAAACTCATTCAATATTATGAAAAAAGTGCCACTTATATCAAAAGTACACACAAGAAAAATGATAAACTCTAACCTTTGTTAGGATTGGGAGGAATGAAATCAGCCTACAATCACAGTCTGCCAATATCTGAGGACAGAAGAATTGATATCATAAATACAAGTTCAACTGGTTTCACGTATTTCTTTGAAATAGAGAAAAATGAAGTTATCTATTGCATGCAAATTACATTAATATAAATTTTCCGCAGTCTAATTTAGGCAAGAAGTAATAGCAGCAGTTAATCTGGACAAATTAAACAAGAACAATGCTAAATGATGGCAATCTTCAAGTAACTATTGGAAATCTCATGCAATAAAGTTATCATCTTTTGCCTATGGCTATGTAAGTTGTTGAAATCTTTTTCCTAATATGATGGAGCAAGAAACTACAACATCCATATCATAAATTTTAAGTTTTAATAGTCATTACTGTTGGATATCTCTTGCGTATCATATACAACGCAATGGAAGAATAAGAATGAGATACCATCCCAGGATCTACATATGTGTGGAAAATAAGACATATGTATAGAAAACAAAAAAACAAGGATAATAGCTTTTATCTTTCTTTGTTTGTTTGGAAAACAAAACTTTCCTTCTTCAAGTATGATAATTGTGGTGCGATCCAGCAATCTTCTTGAAAAATCACCACGAGAGTTGAATATCCAACCACTAGAATCATAGTGTGTGATTATCTCTAACAAAAAACGACATAGAGGATACACTCAAGCACTAAGATTTTTCTGTGCTAGCAGAAAATAACAATGGTGGCTGGGGTTTTTCTTGTTCTTCTTGTTAAACAAAAACCAGAGAAAGAAGAAGAAGAAGAAGAACAGTTGTGTTCTTCTTGAAGAAGCTCACGAAAGAGAGATGGTGAAGAGAACAAAAGATCATATCCCATATTCTCTTGTGTGCCATTTGGTTGTGTCCCTTGGTTCACCTAATACACTCTTCATATACTACTAGGGTTATATCTCATATAACCGAAAAGCCTCTACAAAAACCACATCTGAAAATTCCAAACAATTCTCCAATTGCAATAGGAACCCATCAAGTTCTCAGAATTATAAATTGGCCTATAAATTATAATTAATTATAATTTGGCCACATCAACTTCTCTTTCTCGTAATAAACCCCACTATGTTATCAAATAACATCTTGAGTATATATTCCTCTTTTGTGTGTGACCTATTAGGTTTCCCGGTCAATTGGTAGCGAACATGAATTAATCCAAATGTCTTCGAGATTAATAATCCTTAATTAATTAGAATTAATCATATTAATTCTAATCAGGATCTTTTTTATTAATTCATTAATTAATAAACCCATATTCCCAAATCATCAGCGGTATCTAGCAACACATCCTGAACACCCAAGAGTCCAAGAAGTTAAGTGGCTTGACATGAACCCTTTAATAACAAACTACAGTGCAATTAACTCCTTTCACCATACAATATCTCATTCGGTCTAGACTACGGAATTAGTGCCAACTCCCTCCAGAATATATATTAATTCTAGCCCAAATATAACTATACTTGTACCAGGAAACCACTACTCTAGATGTGTATCAATTAGAATTGTTTCCAATACACATACACCTTGGCCAAGGACTTCTCGAGTAGTAGTTCCTACAAGTGGCCGTGAGATATTCGCCCCTACTATTAGGAGTGGTGAATCCTTTATTGACCCTCTCAACTACTTTCGTTTACCTTACAATGTACCCAATATCCATCTCATAGGCAACCCTCAATCAAGCTTCGGAGATTGGAATCAAAGCATAAGGCTCAGAAAATAAAATACTTTGGAGATCTCGAGTCTAAGGATACTTGCACGTTTGCTATATTGAGATTATATCACTAGCAGTAAATAGTTATCCATATGATTATCTCATAGCTAGGTCATCCAATGAACTTGTTCCACTAACAAGCATCCATGTGTTAACTTTGAGTATCTCAATACTCATGGATATGAGAACCACCACCTGATCAAATCAGGAAGTCGTAACACATACTAGTCTTAACGCATTAATGATGTCCTTTCTCATTAGTACTATGACTAGGGACTATTTAAGTACTAACACTATACACTGTAGTAGGAATCTCATATCATGATCTCTATCATGATTTCCCTAACCCAGTGTTGTACTAGGGACTTTATTGAACAGTTATATTACTCAAAAGTAATCAAAAGAAACTACAAGGCAAACAATGCCTTTTTTATAAAATAAAATATGTTATATACAACGTACAAGTGATTGCCTCTAAGGCACAACACTAAACAATTATAGCTTAATTATGTTCTTATTAAGAATCACATACGGGGTTTGTTCCTTGATCAGATGAATTGTTTTTATCTTAGGAAACATTCTAAATACTGCAAAAAATCTGAACTGAAGATCTAAATACCATGTTAACTTTGTGAACATAGATTAGCTGGAAGAAAACAATGGAAAAATGCAGGGAAAACATAGAGAAAGCCAAAGAAAGAGAACACGGAAAAATAGAAAATTATAGTTGTACATTTGGCTTTTGTTGGTCTTGACTATGTTAGCCTTTGTCCACAAACATAGAAGTAGAAGGTGTAAATGAAAACTGAACTATTCTCACAGTGCAACTTCCTTCTGTGCTTGTTAGAGGCCAGTCCAAACTCTTTTGTGGTGGTTAGAAACACATAGCTTGATTGGCAGGTGCTTTGGCCTCTACCACTGCATGAAGAAAATGCATTGGACTCTAGCTAGGATAAGAGGATAGATGAATGAAGTGAAATACTAAAGCATCTAAGTAATAGAGTGTGGAATTCATATTGCAATTGACATTCTAGAGAAATTATTAACGCCTTGATTAGATTAGAATTTGCCAAGTTGAGAAGAAATCTACACGGTTTGCATGGCAGGCATAATCCATAGAGTTGAAAATTAAAAAAATTCCACAAGATGATTGCAAATCCAGCTATAACATATATAGCAGGTAGCAACTTCCCCTTTTCTTCATACTATAACCTTTATAGCTAGAAAGAAAAAAAAATTAAAAAAAGGCCCGAATAGAAAATTTGCACAGTTTATTTTGCAAATTCATTGCATTTCCAGTGAGTAAAACAACCATATTTATGCTCAACAATTCTTACTTCTTTTCCATGCTTTCTTCAACACAACTTACCACTTTTAAGCCTTCTAATATCCCATTTAGTATCTTAAAAACAAGATTTCAAATGGCTTTAAAGCTTAACACTTCTCCATTTATCCATTGATGCTAATACAAACAATACATGAATGCATTATCTAAGCATCACCATTGCAAACATCAAAGCCATTGCAATCAAAACCGTTGCAGAACCACTGCAATCAAAGCCTCACTATTTTTTTTTCAGAAAATCAAACTTTTTTTCCTACAAAATAGAATATCCATTTATTCTCTTTTCATTTGAATAGTTAATCATCACTTAATTCACTTCATTTATCATCTAAGCATCACAAAACCTCCTTACTTCTAGTAATGAAGAAAGCATAATAGCACACATAGAAGATAACGAAAATAGCAATCACACACAACATATATTAAATCCTCCATTTTTAACAATCATGTTCCATTTTCTTCATTTTTCCTTCTCCATTATTTCCTTCTTACTTTTAATATATTCTTTTTTTTTTCTTTCTGTTAACTTTCTTGGAAAATATGTAAGGTAACCTTTTTGTAGCAGCCAATGGTAACTCTCATACTCCACATTGTTGTTAACTAAAAAGAAAATGGTTTCTACCAATATATCACACTAATTTCCCCCATGACAAAGCATAATTCTTCATGTTCAATGAGCATTCTGTTCACTTCAATATCTTCCAAAGTAAAATAACCATGAATATATCAGAACAAGTGTCAAGATTTTCTTGGAGAATAACACTTTTGCATATTGGAGTTCACATAAGCACATTAAAGTAAATATTCTTCCCCTTTTTCAACCTATAACCTTTACAGCTGGAAAGAAAAAAAACAAATTCCAGCATTTTACGCATTTATTAATCCACCTTTACAGCTGGAAAGAAAAACAAAATAAAAAAAGGCCCGGCCCGGACAAAAAATTTGCTGATACAAATACCAGTTGTTTAAGGTTTGCCTTCAGTGTTTTGTAGAAAACAAAATTCCAGTAGCAAAGAACATAGAAAATAAAAGCTTACGGCAACATTCAAAAGAATATATTGTCCTTGTGTTTTTTTGAACTACATCTACAATATGTTACAGTCAACAAGTCAATTAGAGGCATATGGAACTAAATACTACATAAAAGAATTGCTGGATATGCGATCACACCAAATCGCACCAGCTTAGACCTTCTTTTACACCAATTATGAATCCTCACAAGAGGATGTCTACCATAATCAGTCAAAGAAGAAATAGAGAAGACAGAATATTTTGAAGTGAAATATGAACCTGTTGTGTCCAAGTAGATAACAAAGGTCATCAAGCAACTCGTGTTAAAATTTATGAATAGGAGCAAAAAATCACAATGTCATCTATTTCTTCAACAAGTTCATTTGTTTCCATGATCTTTGTTGCTACCATAATATGCTCTTTAGTTGCTTTCTCAAATTTAACAAGTAACATCTCCTTCTTCACATTATCAGTAATCTAAAAATTCTCAACTTCCTCTTCTAGAACCCTATGAATTTCATTAGGCTCCATACAAGATTGTAAAATAACCACAAGCATAGGGTCAATTGGGTTAGAAATTTTAAAACTTCCCAAATTTTCACCATTTTCTATTTTAGATTTACCCATTTTATTACCAATGTCTTTTCTAGCATGTATCTATTTAAACATTTGGACCAAAAAAGGGTCCACAAACATACTGATATCTACTTGGACCTGCTGTGTCCAAGTAGATATCAAAGGTCATCAAACAACTTGTGTTCATATTTATGAATAGGAGCAAAAAATATTTCCCAATAAACATTAAAGAACATGACCAAAAAAATTTCAACAATAGGTTAAAATACCTTTGGCAAAGCATTCACAATTGACAAGCCTACTCCATGTAATCCTCCTGACACACTATAACCACTACTGGCACCTCCAAACTTCCCACCCGCATGCAGCACTTGCACCAAGCAAAATTTAGTTTGATATATCTTAAAGAGTATTTCCTTTCTTTTCTTTTTTGTTAATTGAATCAAACTATATTACTTGTAAGTTATAGCCCAATACCTCTAACCACTTCTCTTGATTTCATTAAATCCAAATGAACAGAACATAATATCATTTGCTCAATAAGTTCTGCATTTTTATTTTGTGACATTCTTTGATATTTTTTTTTTCTATAACTTTTGATTCACAAGTTTAAATGACCTCAAATTTATGCCAAACTACTCTTTAGATCATTACCTACAAAACTATAAGTTACTGTAGCTAGATTTGCCTTCGTTACAGATTTACTGCAAGCAAAATCTTGCTGTTTTCCAGCATATATGTATTTTTCTTGCAAAATATTATCTTTTCTTGTTCCATTCTTCTCTTAGTACTTAATTATCAATCCATTTACTTAATCCTTCATCATAACATCATCAAAGCAGCATGCCTTCAGCCATGGAAGAAACGAAACTAGCATGGTTTGTATGCAACAAAAAATTACAGTCACGAATAAAACATGTTAATGCTTTAGTTCTCTACAATTTTAACTTGTTTCTTTTGTTTCTACTCTTATTCATTTTTCTCACACAATTACAGCCATGATCAACATTTCATGACTCCTCAAAGCATCATTAAACACCATACAAATCATAGCAAATCACACCACTATTCCACCGCCACACAATTCTAGCAAAACAACATCACCACAACCACTTATTCACGAAGCATATTTTATAAATCATGCTAATTTTCATGAAAAATATACATCAAAATAATCTCCATAAGCTATAGAACATCTTTAATTCATGGAGAAAATCCTTTTACCTTGTGCAGAACAATTTCTAGGCTAGCAATGGTCCAAGATTTACTTTTTCTTCCTTTCTCTCTTTTCCTCCCGGTTTCTCTCTCTATTTCTCCCTTAACAGAGCACTAAAAAATAGAATGCAAAAAAACTAGCATGCTAAATAGGTAGCAATAGCATATATTAAGATATTGTACTTGTAACACCCCACAACCTAGGCCCAACAGGGCCGGGGATGTCGCTCCGTCCAAAAGACAAGGGGTCTTTATAACTAGGTTACACAGAATGAAATAAAATAAAGACTTTAAAATTTAAACTTATTACAACCCAAAAGATAAATACTGGAACAAATCTAAAATAAATTGTTTGCAACAATCTCTCAAAACAACACTTAAAGTAAATAACAAGAGTCTTCAAAGCATAGGCAACAAGCTAGCTAATGACCTCCACAGCAGGATCTTCCTGAAAACATGGTATAAAAGGTGGTGAGATAAAAATCTCAGTAAGCCCGTGTGTGCTTTGAGTGTTTCAGGTAAAATAATTCATGTATGTAAGTTGTAAAAGTTTCATAAGAAAAAGGTGCGGCAAGTAATAAATAAGTGTTGAAAATAAAGAGTGGTGTTTCACTTTTCAAACTATACATGTGCACAATAAATACAACCACTTAAATAGGTAGCCATGGGTTATCACACGTTGGGCCCCAAGACTAAATAACAGTCAGAATGCCACACTTTGTGCAAGCTGACAAAAGGTAGGTGTATAGCCTACCGAGTGAGATACTCCTCCATCTCTACACCCAAACTTACCGGTTGTCCACTCCGGAACATACAGTCCACATGACTGAAACTTGCTAGCTCAGACCGGTATAACCTACCGGACTGGCATCCTGTTCAGGAAGGACTCACCCCTCAAAGGTGGCCACCTACTGAGAGACTTACCCTAACCCTTCAAAGACTAGTCCTGGTGGTCTACCCTTATTGAGTACTCAACGTTGATTGCTCCACTTGGGAGAAAATTGATCATAATCCACTTTATTTGGAAATAGCAATTAAGGGTTTCTAAAAGTCTTGTCAAAGTTGGGTTTTAGGAAAAGTTTAGCATTTTGTGTAAAACTGCTTGTTTAACTTTCGAATGATTTGCTTGGTTGAAATAAAAAGGAAAACACAGTCCTTAATTGCCTTCACAAAATAAATGTCCATATACGTCATATTTGGCTTGCCATAATAACTTTTTGGTCTTCACAAAACTCCGTGCAGGAGCTTACCTAATTCTTTGCTTGCTCAACTCAAACATTTTCCAAGGCTGACCTAACCCCGCCTGGGGTAAACACAAAACATAAGGTTACATTCGAGCTATACCTGCCTTACATAAATAATTTCTTAGCTCAGCTAGTTACAACCATGACTAACCATGACTTTAATGTCCTAAGCTTTAAGGCTAAATGCTAAAGAATTTTATAAAATAGGGCCACTTTGATAAGTTAAAATAACTAGGGGTTCTAAAATAATTGCTAATAAATTATGGACTCAAATAATAATTCTTGAGTGTTATTAATAATAAATAAACTAAGCTTTGAATTTTAAATAATATTGAGTCCTAAATAATTTTAATAAATGATAATTTAAAAATAGATTTATTATAAATAAATAATAAATTAAATATTTTTTAATTAAATATTTTTTTATAGATAATAATTAATTAGTAATAAATGAATTTTATGAAATTTTTGTTTAATAAAAATATTAATAGTCTAATTAAATATTCCAATCCAAATCCCCTAGTGTTTCGAATTTTTGAAGGAAAATATAGTAGTAATTCTAATAATTTTTTTTTTGTAATAAATTTTGTTAATGAATATAACCTAGAATTAATAAGAAAATAATCTTTTATCATAATTTTCCTAGTGCTAGAAAAGATTCATTATCACATTCTCCATCATCAAACAATAAACCATTCCATCCATGAACATACACTTGAACTATCGCATACCATCACATGGCCAAAATCCTACTAAGCATAATCATCAACCTTGGCTTCCATGGAGAATAAGAACATAAAAGCCTAATCACCTTTGGTGTCATAATATCTAATCATGCTTCAAACATCCATACAATTCATTGAGCATGAAGAACATAAATTGATCCAAAAGGAAAACACATACATCCTAGTCATATAAAACAATCATCATGTCCTAACTCCATCCCCTTAATCCACATGCATATACTCAATCCCTTTTCCATATTTCATTCTTCCTATCAATATCTAAGAGACACAAATACTCAATTAAAAGAAGGATTAAAGGAAAAATACTTGATTGTCGAGTACTTTGATGAAGACAAAAGAAGGTCCACACGCGATGGAGTTTCTTGAATGGTCCAATGAAACAACACCCATGGTTGATGGTTTGATCAACCATTTTGGTTAGAAGAGAGAGAGAGTGAGAGAGAGAGAGCATTAGAAAGGTGTATTAAGAATTGAATGGAAGAAGATGAATAAGAAAGTTGTTCTTGTTTTACCTTGTTGATGTTCTTGAGACCTTCAAGAAAAAGTTGATTTTGATCAGGTTGAAAATTCTTGTTTGCGAGGTTTTGCATTATAAATACCAGAAATGAGGTTTTTTAAGGATTAAATGGAAGTGATTTGGAGTATTTGAGAGTGATTGGAGGTGTTTAGAGTAGGGTTATGCTTGAACAAGGTTAGTGTGTGTTCTTGGTGTTCTTGGTATTCTTGGTGTTCTAGGTGAAAATGGAGAGAATTTGGAAGAAGTGCTGCACGAATTTTGGTAGAAGGCTGGCCGAATGGTATGGAATGAATGAGGGTTTCGGTTTTCAGCAAGAAGGAGAGAGGATGATAAGATTTTTTTGAAATTTAAATGGAGGAAATAGTGGAGAGCTATGGTGTTTTGATAAAGAGAGGTTTCTATGTCTTTCAATGGTGCCGGCTGAACAAGGGGTTTTTGCTGGAATGATTAAAGGTAAATGTTGCTCAAGGCTGGCCGAAATTCAGTCTTAAATGGCAAAGGAAATTCTGGTTTATTAGCCTAATACAAGAGTGACTTTAATGGAGTAAAATGCTGAAATTATTTGAAGTTCAAAAAGAGTTTGAATGGAGTGATCTTAGGAGTGTTTTGTGGTGTGGCTATGGAGTCCTTATGCTCAAGGTGAGTGTGGAGTTAATGTTGTTCAGTCTACAGCTAAGCAAGGTTCAATTTTACAGAGGTTGAAGGTCATTTTCGGCCTAGGCTAGAAGGGAGCAAAGCTGGAAAAAAAATCTGGTTTCATGGTTGTTCTTAGTTTCGAAGGTTGCAGATTTTTTTTTTTTTTTGTGCAGAATTTCTGCACTCACTTGGCTCGATTTTTAGAGGGTCTTCTGGTGTGTTTGAGGGTCTTCCAAGAATGGTTTTTCAGCCTTATTTCTGGACAAATACAGGGAAGTTTTGCTGGCTTGAAGATGAGCTAAAAACAGCTTCATTTCCTTGATTGGAAGTGGCGAAATGCCCAGAATTTTTCCTGGTTTGGTGCTGTTTTGTGCAGTCCGAAAATTGCACAGTTTTTCCAGCTTTCAAGCCACATGAAATGACCATTTTCTTGGCAGCAAATGAGTGGTTTTACTGGCTGAATTTTTGAAGAGAAGGTCTGCAAAATATCTGGAAAATTTCCAGATTTTTCCTTCATTGGGCTGTGGACAACATGAAGGTGAAGTTGAAGGTTCTTTCACGGTGATTGATTTTCTCTTGGAAACCCTTCCTATTTCTCCTCCTACTTTCGGCTAACTTCCCAACCACCATAGCTGATTTTCAAATTTCATGGTGGAGGAGTTATCATAGATTTTTTTTGGAATTTAAAAGAAATGATTTAATGGTTTTGAATTATAAGGATGTTAGGACAAGCTAGTGGTATTAAAAAGGACAAGAATTCCTCTAGAATTCTTTTTAGGACATGAGGATAAGATTAGGATATTCTCTTCATGTCTCCCCTAAGACAACATTCCTATTTCCATGAAATGCAAGAAAACAAAAATTCAAATTTAGTTAGGATAATCATGATAAAAGCTTAAATGATGGGATTTGAACTCATGACCTTAGAAATTAATTCACCAAGCTCTAACCACTAAACCACACTAACTCTTGTTCTTATTTTCTCACCCACATATTTTTCTTATTTAATCCTCAAGCCATCTTCCTATTTTGACCTCAAGCAAAATTACCATTTTACCCCTCCTACTCAATAAGCATAACTAAGCATTTTAACCTATAAACCACAATTCTAAAGCACATAAAATCATTCAAAAACATATATACTCATGCAAAATAATATGATATGCATTCCCGTCCCCCTTACTCTAGGGTTGGTTTTAGGTGGGGTTTCACAGTATTCATTTGCATCACAAATTACAGAAATCAAACTCTCCTACCGTCCTAACATATTAAGACAAGCCTAGGAACATATACACTAATACACAGCCATGTCCCTACATCAAATAGGCACCTACATTTGTGACAGAAAAACTGCTCAAATAAAATTCTGATTATAATTGACAACATAGCTAATTTTAATTTCTAGTTTCTTCTTCAATTAACCACAAATCATTAACATAATTTCTCCACCTTTTTCCTCACAAACATTCCTCACCAAGTGAAGGTAAACAGCTGTGGACCAAAATCATCCCTTCAACACAACAATTTTCATTACTACAAACTAAACAACAAAATTTTCCTCACAAGTATTTAATCAAATTTCCAACTTTCCTTCTACAATTTCAGACCACACGTCAATGCAGACTTCCTTAGCTCTTTTTCCTATATATTGTTCACACAAAAACACATTAAATGAACTAAAAATCATACCTAGAAACCTTTCAAACAAACTGATATATAGCCTACACAAACAAAATTTAAACAGAAATTTTCATCATAAAATCATAGCCTTTTTTTTTTTTTTAAGCTTTTCACAACAAGATTGTTATCAAAATGAAGCTCAGCAGCCTTGAACTCTTTTTACTCTAAGAGGAGTAGGTTTTACCTTAACAATGGATGAAAGACATTTGCAGCTTGCATGCAGTTGAAAAAGCTGTTTCGGTAGCCTATCTCTCTCATAGCAGAAATGAAAAATCTGGTGACCAAAATTTTAAGTTATTGTTCTTTATAGGGCAGATGTAATGCTATATCTCATGAAATTGGATGTCAAAAAACAAATCATAAAATCTAACAAATCATCTAATTTTTTGGTTAAAAAAAATTGTATATTGACAAAATAGAATCATGAAATTGAATGACTCTTGTTCACCCATGAATGTAAAAATGGCCATCTTTAGCTTCTCCTAACTTCTCATATTTATAGCATGCTGTACTTGATTAACAACAAGTAATATTGTGAAATGGAAACCTATATTACAGTCCTTTTCAGCATCCTTTATTTACTAATAGAGAAAAACATATAACAAATGAACCAAAGCCAGAATAAATAAAGACAATGAAAAATAGAAAAATGCTTCAGTTAACCACAAATTGCCATAGAAAAGCAGATAAAGATTTTGACTTCTGAAGACTTATAATTGTAGCAGCTACTGGGCTTAGACGGTGAATAGTCAAATGTTGAAGCAGAAGATAGTGATGCTTGTAGCTTTATGCAAAATGGGAGTGGCAAATAGGGATTAAGGTCGGAATTCTAGCCGGGATGCCAACACTTGCAGCTTGCAGCTTTAAGTTTTAGGCTCTATTTGGGAGATTAATTGGAGAAGAGGCCAATGGTGCCGGCAAGGTCAGAATTCAAAGGGAATGAAGAGAAATTGATGCTACCAGAGAAGTCCTCAGGAGCATGGTATCATTTTTACTTTAGAGAACTGGCTAATTTGAAGGAGCAAGAACTTGGCTTGGACTACCGGCAACAATGGAGTGTGAAATGGGAGCTGACTACGGTGGGCAATGGAGTGTGAAATGAGAGTGAATTGCAAAATTGGGAAGATGATTTTTGCCTAAGTTTGGAATGGGCAAGACAGATTCTTGCAAAGAATATCAAAATGACGCCGTTTTAGTCTATTTTGTACTAAAATGACATCATTTGGTTTAGTCGAAACGACATCGTTTTAGTTTATTCCGTGGCAAATCCGTGGCAATTTGCTTGCCACGGAATAATTGAGTAATTTATTGTTCCATGGCACATCCGTGGCAATCTGCCATGGAATTGCCACGAAAATGGTGGTAATTTTGTGATTCCGCGGCAAATCCATGGCAGATTGCCATGGATTTGCCACGGAACACACAACAAAAATTTAATATTTTTTTTTATCACTACTTTGCATAACATAATTTTCTAGATACTATCAATGATAATATAGTTCTTCAGAACAATTTTCAATGGCTTTTGTAGTTGAAATTAAAAAAACAAATTATATACATTTCTTTAAATTTTTTTTAATTTAATAGAAATTTATATTTCGATACTAAAAAATAATACATCTTCTTGATATATTACATTTCAAGATTAAATGCATTAGAAAATAAACAAATCAAGAAACTTACAAAACACTTCGTCGTTGCTATTTAAGAGTTATGGAACAAAAATTATTACAAATCACGATTAATTAATTAGAGCAATGTAAAAAAAAAAAAGGCAAAATGTCCGTGGCAAATTGCCAAGGATTTGCCACGGAATTAGTGGTAATTTTGTGATTCCATGGCAAATCTGTGGCAGATTGCCACGGATTTTCCACGGAACACAAAAAAAATATATATATTAACCCTTTTTTTTATCAGTACTTTACGTAACATACTTTTCTAGAAACTCTCAATGATAATATAGTTCTTCACAATCATTTTCAATGACTTTTATAGTAAAAAAAAAATTTATATCGTTTATTTGAAAATTTTTAATTTGATACAAATATATATTTCGATACTAAAAAATAATACATTTTAATTTAAATCTATATCAAGAATGAACGTATTAAAAAATAAATAAATTAAGATACTTACAAAACATTTTTGTCGTTGTTAATTAAAAGGTATGGAACAAAAATTATTAAAAACCAATATAATTAATAAATTAGAACAAAAAAAGAGAAAAAATTCTGTGGCAAATCCCTACCATTCTGCCATGGAATTGCCACGGAATAACTGGTAATTTTGTGATTCCGTGGCGAATCCCTGGCAATTTGCCACGGATTTACCATAGAACACATAACAAAAATTTAACCTTTTTTTTTTATCACTGCTTTGCGTAACATACTTTTCTAAATATTCTCAATGATAATATAGTTTCTCACAACAATTTTCAATGGATTTTTTAGTAAAAAAAAAATTATATCAGTTAACAAAATTTTTTTTATTTTAATGCAAACATATATTTCGATACCAAAAATAATACATCTTAATTTCAATTTAATTTTAAGAATGAAAGCATTAGACAATAAATAAATTAAGATACTTACAAAATATTACTTTGTTGTGATTTAAAAGGTATGGAACAAAAATTATTACAAACCAATATAATTAATAAATTAGAAAAAAAAAGAAAAAAATTACGTGGCAAATCTATGGCACTCTACCACGGAATTGCCATGGAATATTTGGTCATTTTGTGATTCCGTGGCAAATCCGTGGCAGATTACCATGAATTTGCCACAAAACACATAAAAAAAATTTAACCGCTTTTTTTTCATCATTACTTTGCGTAAAATACTTTTCTAGATACACTCAATGATAATATAGTTCTTCACAACAATTTTTAATAACTTTTATAGTCGAAAATTTTTTTTTTTATTGTTTGTTAAAATTTTTTTAATTTAATACAAACATACATTTCGATGCTCAAAAGGAATACATCTTATTTTCAATTCTATTTCAAGAACGACCACATTAGAAAAAGAAACAAATCAAGATACTTATATTTTAAAGGTATGGAACAAGAATTATTACAAACCAATATAATTAATAAATTAAAAAAAAGAAAAAACTTCCATGGCAATCTGCCACAGAATTGCCACGGAATAAGTGGTCATTTTTTGATTCCGTGGCAAAGCGGTGGCAGATTGCCACAGATTTGCCACGGAACACAAAAAAAATTTAAGCCTTTCTTTTTTATCATTGCTTTGCGTAACATACTTTTCTAGATACTCTCAATGATAATATGGTTCTTCACAATAATTTTTAATGGCTTTTAAAGTCGAAATAAAAAAATATCATTTATTTAAAATTTTTAATTTAATATAAACATATATTTCGATATTAAAAAATAATACATCTTATTTTCAATTCATTTCAAGAATGAACGCATTAGAAAATAAATAAATCAAAATACTTACAAAACATTTTGTCATTATTATTTAAAAGGTATGGATAAAAAATTATTACAAACCAATATCATTAATAAATTAGAACAAAAAAAAGGAAAAAATTCCGTGGCAAATCTATGGCAATCTGCCACGGAATAAGTGATAATTTTTTGATTGTGGCAAATCCGTAGCTAAAGTTTGGTATACAATTCAACGGCAAATTGGCTAATATTTGGCATAATTTTTTGGCATCTTTTTTTGCTACCGATTTGTGAGGGAATATTTTTTGGTGGCTACTTGCTACTATTTTCGTGGCAAATCCATGGCATATGGTCTTTTTGAAGGCATGGAAAGTGAGAAAACACAGGGCACGCAACGGAAGCGAACATAAAAAAAAGCTGGAAAAACTAGAACAGGGATTCCAGGGCAGGGCCGGCACCGGCTTCGGCAACCCTAGCTAATGCCGGTTGCGTCCTGTCCCAGTCCCGAGATTTTAAAAATTTTACCTCTCCTTCTGGTTCTCAAAGGTAGCTGGACAGGAACGTGCACAACTGGGGTAGGTGTGCTGGTAGAAGCCTCTGGTACGATTCCTACAAGCCTCCTACTCTGCCTGTGCATGTATGTGAACACCGAACTCTCGGTCTTCCAGTGTATGGCCTGCCTAACTACCGTTTGGTGAACAACTAACAGGCTAGGGAATTTTTCTGGAGAGAGAGACGCCTGGCCTTTCACAGAGAAGAAGCCGTCTCTTAGAGTGTGTGTTCTGTAGCAACGACATTATTTTCAATCCTCCTGTTTAACCTAAATAAAACCCAAGGTTAAACTGAATTGGGCCATTGGACTCTTAGTTTAACCTTTTGGGCTTAATTAGTTATTCTAATTAGAACCAACATAATGGCCCAATTAATAATTAATTTTCCAGCTCAAATAAACTAGTCTAATTAATAAGCCTATATTAGTTTAGTCCCAAGTTAATCTTTAACTATTCAAACTGGACCAAAGCCCTGAATAATTAATTAGCCCACTAAATTAATTTAATTAATCTCTCTCTCTCAATGGACCGTTATGTTATTCTAGCCCAATAATTAAATCAAGCTACTTAAATAAAATAAATTCCACTTAATTTAAGATCAATTCCTTAGCCCGTATTTAATTAGGACTCACAGCCTATATTGGGGACCAAAAGATACACCGCCTTGCTACTAAAATGACCAAAATACCCTTGCCATATAAATAGCTGTATTTTGCATTTTAAATATTTTCTGATATCACCATAAAGAAATATTGACCCCAAAGACAGTACTGCGTTAGCAAAGTCTCCGACCTACAGGTGTAATGACTAAAATACCCCTATATGTATCATCGTATATTCAGGGAGGAAGAAGTGTACTAACATATCTCTAAACGACATCTACCATCCTTAGACCTCTAGTCCAATGATCCACGACTTCCTAAATTGTTTCCGCTTTCCAAGAGTGCTACCCTAAAGCAAACATCCAAGTCATGTTTCCCAGGGCCTTGGATATTTAGATCATTCAAATAACCACAAGGGGCGATATACTATAGAAACTATCTTGTACAAGTCAGCCTTAACTAACTAGTCACACATATCCAACATGCATGTATATTAGCCCTACGATAGAACCTCAACTATGTCATATCAAAGTATATGCTTCCAGCTTCGTTAGACCACCAACTCATACTCAAGTCGTAGAATACTAGTCCACGCTGTAACTGTAGTAGTCTAGGTTTCTACCTATATAGTACTTTTAGAAACCACTACTATAGGTCATGTTTTACATATTCGAAATACACTTATGTCATAAAGTGAGTGGACTAGTAACGGCTAAAGGTAAGCCATTTCCCATTTAGAATTCACAACATAATAACCTAGACATGATGAGATTCCTATTCTCATAAATCGGTTAAGAACAAAAGTTTATGTGTCAAGTAACTCGTGATCGATACCTCACTGTGAAAGACCTCCATTCACATGGACCACGTACCTAAACATAATGGATCTTTCCCAGACGTAATTGTGCACAAATAAAATTGTAAATTCACAAACAATTTCAAAAAATAAATTCTTTTATTAAAACATTCGATTTTTTACATCAGAAACTTAGTCTAAGGGGGCAAACATCCCAACAATCTCCCACTTGCACTCTAAGATTAAGTAAGTTCGTAGGTACCCACCCCTATAGTGTCTAATTCTCTCTTAAAGACTCTCTCATCCAAAGGTTTGATGAATGGATCTACTAGATTGTTCTCAGAGGCAATCTGTTCCTCCACGACTTCCCGTCTCTGGATGAAATCCCTGATTACGTGGTACTTTCTCTCGATATACTTCCCCTTCTTATGGTTCTAAGGTTCTTTGGATTGCGATACTACTCCAGTGTTGTCGCAATACATCACAATCGACCTGTTTATGTGTGGCATGACTCCAAGTTCCGAAAGGAACTTCCAGAGCTAAACTGCTTCCTTGGATGCCTCCGAAGCGGCCACATGCTCAGCTTCTATGGTTGAGTCAGCAATGCAAGATTGCTTGATACTCCTCCTTGAAATAGCTCCCCCAAACAAGGTGAAGATATATATCCACTAGTGGTTTTTCTCTCATTCTTATCCGCCTGAAAGTCTGAGTCTGTGTATCTTGTAGGAACCAAGTCATCGGCCCTGTAAACTAGCATATAATCTCTCGTCACCTTGAGGTACTTGAGTATATGCTTTACAGCTTGCTAATGAACCTCCCCAAGGTTTGACTAACATCTACTAACCAAGCCTACGACAAAGTAGATATCTAGCCTAGTACACAGCATGGTGTACATGAAACTTCCCACAGCCAAAGCGTAGGGAATCCTACTCATTCTGTCCTTTTCTTCTTGAGACTTAAGACAATCACTTGAAGAAAGTGACAACCCATGTCTAAAGGAATTAGAGCTCCCTTGCATAAGTCTATGTTGTACCTGGTCAGTATCTTGTCAATGTATGCCGCTTGGGATAATCCTAATATTCTCTGCTTCCTATTTCTAAGAAGTCTAATCCCGAGAATGTAGCTGGCTTCTCCCAAGTACTTCATACTGAATTAACTAGACAGCCAAACCTTTGTAGATGATAATGACCCTACATCATTTCCAACGAGTAGAATGTCATCCACATATAAGACAAGAAAAACCACATTAATACCTTCAAGTTTCCTGTACACGCATGGTTCATCCTCATTTTGAACAAAACCGTAAGACTTTACAGTCTCATCAAAATGAATGTTTCATACTCTCGACACCTGCATAAGTCTATAAATGGACTTCTTAAGCTTGCAAACTATATGCTCTTGGCCTTTAGCAAAAAAGCCTTCTGGTTGGGACATATAGATTTTTTCACTAAGATGGCCATTTAAAAATGCCGTCTTGACATCCATTTGCCATATCTCATAGTCATAATGACGTGTGATGGCAAGGAGGATACGGATGGACTTAAGCATGGCTACTGGGGAAAACATTTCCTCATAGTCGATTCCCTCTTTCTGAGTATACCCTTTCACCACAAGCCTATCTTTAAAGGTTTTCACCTTTCCATCTACTCCCCTCTTTCTGTTGTATACCAATTTACACCCTATGGGTTTTATCCCTTCAGGTGAAGCTACAGGATCCCAATCCAAATTGAGATACATAGACTCAATCTCGGCTTTCATTGCTTTATGCCACAGATTTGCATCGGCATCAGCAATAGCCTCCTCGTATCTAGTGGGGTCTTGTTCCTGATGGTCGGAGACCAGTACAAAAGCTTCTCCACTCCACCTTTTTGGAACCCTAGACACTCTCCCACTATGGCGAGGCTCCGTATGTACAGGCATTTGAGGCTATCCCTCATCTTGTTCCACAATCAAGTCAGAAAAAGTGGCTTCCCATCCCACTATGACGAGGCTCCTAGTTGAACCTTTCATGGAAGTACTTTGATTATCCTCTAAGTATTTAGTATTGGTACTAACCAGTACCTTCTACTTCTTAGGATGATAAAAATAACCACCATTTGTTTCTTTTGGATACCCTACAAAATAGCATAATTCTGATCTTAGTTCCAACTTGTCTCCCTTAACCAGTACATAAGTTGGACAACCCCATATCCTGAAATGATTTAGACTTGGCTTACGCCCAGTCTACATCTCATAGGGAGTCCTAGGTACTGACTTGGAAAGCACCAAATTCAGAATATATGCTGCTGTTTCCATGACATATCTCTAAAAAGACACTGGAAGAGTAGCATGAGATTTTATGCTTTGGACCATTTCCATCAATGTCCTGCTCCTTCTCTCAGCCACTCCATTCAATTGGGGTGTCCCCAGCGCAGAGAGCTAGGATACTATCTTATGATGTACTATGTAGTCTTTAAATTCACCAAGGAGGTACTCTCCATCACGATCCGATCATAAGGTCTTGATCAATTTACCTGTCTGATGCTCCACTTCAGCCTTAAACTCTTTGAACTTGTCAAAATAGTCAGACTTGCAGCTCATCAAGTAAACATAACCAAACCTTGTACAATCATCAGTGAAAGTTATGAAGTACTCAAAACCTCCTCTAGCTAGTATAGACAGGGGACCACACACATCAGTGTGAACAAGACTTAATACCTCCTTGGCTATATCTGCCTTAGGGGCAAATGACCTTTTGGTCATCTTTCCCATCAGGCAGGACTCATACTAAGGCCAATTTTCCAATCTCAATGAGCCCAAGGGCCCATCATAGATCAACCTCTAAATCCTGGTTGAGTTGATATGCCCCAACCTTAGATGCCAAAGATAAAAGTCATTGACGTTAGTCTTTCTCTTCATTGTTAAAGGTTCAGATCGAGCCTTATTTAATTAATTGTTAATAGGGTTTAAGAAAAATAGATTCCTATACATATGCCCAGTATATAAAATTTCTCCATCTCTACAGATAGAAATACCAGAATGGAAAGATATAAAATATCCTTGATTTATTAGTTTTGCAGCTGAAATCAAATTCTGTCTAAATCCAGGTACATATAAAATATCTTTCAAAACCACTATTCTATTACAATCAAATACAAGATCCAGCTTTCCCACTGCAAGGGCCCAAACTTGTGCTCAATTTCCCACACATAGTCTATGTTTGCCCTTCTGGAGTCTTCTAATCTTTCTAAACCCCTACAAGGAGTTACAAATGTGATTAGTGGCTCCTGAATCAACAATCCAAGTGGAAGTTGATCCAACCATTGATATAGACTCTAGACGGAAAATATTACCTGTGGGGATTTTCTTAACTCGAAGATCTGGATACTCCTATTTCTAGTGTCCTTTCAGTCCACACTTGAAGCACTTACCTTTGGGTTTATCTTTGGGCTAGGTCTTAGGCTGGACCGTTGCGTTCCCCTTCTTCTTCTTAAACTTTTTGGGCTTGAGCCCAGTTCTAGAAGATGAAGCCTTAGCAATCATAGCCTTAGATTATGGCTAATGACCTTCTCCGCCATCTGGAGCTCCTTCATCAACTCAGTCAAACCCATGTTCAACTTGTTCATATTATAGTTCAATTTGAACTGAGTAAAGGAACCTGGTAGAGATTCGAGAACCATGTCTACTTGGCTCTAGGGGTCAATGACAGCCTCTAAGATTTTTGCCTCCTCAAAAGCAGCAATCATCTTGAGCATATGCTCTCTGACTAATACTCCCTCAGCCATCTTAGTGTTAATGATGGTTCGAAGAGCCTCCTACCTTGCGGGCAAGCTCTTATCCGCGAACATCATGGCTATTGATTAGGTTATGTCATACGCAGTGGTCATATGCTCATGTTTGGATTGAAATACATTAGACATGAAGGCCAACATGTAACAATGAGCTATCTCATCATCCTTCTTCCATGCCTTCTCAGCCTCATACTTCTCGGCAGTGGAACCCTTCCCGATAACAAAGAAAGTTTCGTAAAGGACATACTTATACTCTTCCGCTATGAGTATTATGTCCAGGTTCCTTTTCTAGTCCACATAGTTTGGTCCTATTAGCTTATTCTCTCAAAGAATATTGGCCAATCGACTAAAAGAACCTCCTACCATTTCTGAAAAATCGAAAAATAAAAGAAAAAAGATTCAATTTGTGAAAACAAAACAAATATGTGCACTTTATCCTTATTATCAAAACTGATAATAATCAATTTGACTCTTAGGAAAACTAACATAGCTTTTTGAAAAGATTAACAGTTTCCTAAGCTAAGTGTGTTAACAACCACAAATTAATTTCCCTTCTAAGTAATGATCTAGAAGATAACTCCATCGAGGGGATGGCCATTTCCTCTCATTTGCTATGGACATACCTTGCACTATGACCTCCAACGAGGGGCTGGCCGATCATAGTACATGCCCCGGGTTATTAATTACATCTCTCCATTAGATCTATATTCTTATGATATCCCCATCATATACGGGTTCACTCTCAGGGTGACGCGAGGGGACCCATGATCTCTAATGAGGATCGTGATGGAAGTCATGGGGCCGTTGGAACCCTTCTCCCACTTAGTCTTTTAAATCAAGGGTTTTTTGAAAATTATCCTTTTGAAAATTTTCATTAAGTTTTTCCTTAACTCAAAAATAAAATGTCTAAATCCATAAAAATCTCTATGTCAAGGCTTATATCCTTTGAGAGTTTTTCCCATGGACTAATTTTATTTAAGTTAAAAATTTAATTATTTCAAAAATTTCTAATTAAAACTTTCTAGAGACTTTGGTCTCAATTTTATTTGACGAAACAAATTTTCTTGTGCCAAACTAAAACAAAATGGCTTTCTATTTTAACCTTACAAAAATATCTAAATCTAATATATTTTCTATGTTAATGATTAAATCCTTTCAGAAAATATCTAAGGATTAATTTTTGTTCAAGCTAAAATAACCATTTAATTTGTAGAAAAATATTTTCCTTGTCAAAAACATTCCCAAAGACTTTGGTCTTTGAGAAAACGTGCACATAGATACCAAAAATAAATAGCATGCTAGAAAACAGCAGATGTTTTCATGCTCTTCTATTTTTAAACCTAAGTGCCCAGATAATAAAATTAAACTAATTAATTAATTAATTAATTAATAGTCTTGTTTAATCCTAAAATCCCTTATTAATATTTTTCATGCAAAAATATTCCTTGAATATTAACTATTCCAAAATATTAACTTTGCCTGGTATGGACCCCAAAACCAAAAGAAATTGCAAGAAAAATAACAAGGAAAAATTAAGAAAAAAAAATTCCTAGGTCCATTGCAACCACCGCACTGGATCAGCCACACGGTCCACTGCACCCGCCGCACAAAATCAGGACCCATGAGAAAACAGTGCGGACCGGCCTTCTAGACCCTAGCCGGCGCTAGTTTGGCTCTATTCGCCTCTTCCTGCAATTTTTTTTCTGCGAATTTCCTCTATTTTTCCACACAGTTTCTGGTGCCATTGGCTCTTCGATTTCAATCTTAATGCAATGAAATCAACCAAAACTAACAACCGCCTATACCCATAAACATTGGGCTTACATGATTTACTACGAAAAATAGTAAATTACAGATTCCTATACCTCCACCCGCGAGGTTTAACAGAGAATCTATGCATACCATAAATAGCGAAAGATCACAATTTTAATCACACATATGTGTCGGGTTTTATTCATCTAGATGCTGTTGGGGATATGCCCTAGAGTCAATTTGTACTTATACAATTGTCATTATGTTTTATATAATAATATGAGGCTTTCCTTTCCATGAATAGTGAGTTTTGTTTTGTTGGTCATCAAGTACGTGACTTGATAGTAAAACCCTACAATGAATACAATGACTATTCTAAAGCTGTCCCTGATCGATTATTATTATTGGAATAATAATAAATTAAGATTAGTATGTTTGTGACTTGATGGCTATGTTTTACTGGCCATGGATATTTGTGATATCGAGTCAAGACATAAATAAATGTTAGAGAACATTGTATAGGACATGACCCACTGTGAGAGTACTTCATGGAATATGTCATAAGTACTTTCTAGCCATAATAATATTGAAAGTCCTTCGACCTAAATTCATCATAGTGTCTTACTTGATAAATTCTATATTTTGACATTGTCTAAAGTTGTCTTTAACCAGATAATAAATTAGACTACTGTTGGATATAAAATAAATCAAGGAGAGGAATATGATTGATTGTGAAAGAATTTGTCCCTCTCAATTATGGGAGAGATATCCATGGGCCCCTTGATAAGTTAGACTGTTAAAAAAATGCATGGCCGTGCTCAAATATATCAATCTAAGATATTGATATCATTTGTTTGAACAGTCTACTATGAAATCAAGAAATAATTGATTAAGCTTAATAAGGATGACATGCTCCGTGCCTTATGCTTAATATGGATATCATGTGACAAATGGACTAAATATAAAATTATGGTTTGGTTCAAAGAGATCACCGATCTTCATTTAACCTGGATAGTTATAATGTTTTGCTAGAAACCGCTTATAACTTGTGGGCCATTTAAATACGATTTAGGCATCGCCGCCAGTGTTAAATGAACCTATAGGGTCACACAATAAGCGAACTTGTTAGGTTATTTTTCCGGTGACTAGAGTTCGATGAATCTGGATGATATCCAGATTATAAGAATCTGACTCGGTAAAATAATTAGTTAAATTACCGAGATAATGGCAGAATCTTATCATATCAGTTTTAATTTAATTTGAATTTAAATTAGAATATGATAAGATATGATTAGGGTTGGACTCTAAGAGGTTCGAGGGTTTTTTAAGAAAACCCTAGCCGTCTTTCGATAGTCCAATTTTTCGGTTGAGAACATTCGTGCCATTCTCTACCAGAGAAAAAAAACCTCTCAAACCCTAGGCGCTAGCACTCCCCGGGTATCGAGTGAGTTCGCGGTGTGTATTCGTAGAGGACGTTCGCATACTGCAGCGTCTGGTGATTGTTCGGGTCGAACGTACAACAGCGCAACCAGAATCGAAGGATGTCGATTACAGCAACCAGAGGTAACTCTTAAAGCTTAGATCTTCTTAATCGTTTACTTGGGTCCTCGGGAGGGATTCGTAGATGTTTTCCGCGTTTAGGAGTCCACGAATCCCAACAGATGCATGCTCCCTATATTTTCACAAAACCTTCATGGCTCTAATACCAATTGAAGGCATGGAAAGTGTGAACACACAGGGCACGCAGCGGAAGCGAAGATAAAAAAAAATTCGAAAAACAATAACAGAGATTCCAGGGCAGGGCCGGCGTCGGCTCCAGCAGCCCTAGCCGGCACTGGTTGTGCCCTGACCCAATCTCGAGGTTTTAAAAATTTAACCTCTTATTTTGGTTCTCAAAGGTGGCTAGACCGGAATGTGCTCAACCGGGGTAGGTGTGTTAGTAGAAGCCTCTGGTGCGATTCCTGTAAGCCTTCTACTCCGCCTTTGCATGTATGTGAACGCCGAACTGTCGGTCTTCCAGTATATGGCCTGCCTAACTACCGTTTGGTGAACAACTAATAGGCTAGGGAATTTTTCTAGAGAGAGAGACGCCTGGCCCTTCACAGAGAAGAAGCCGTCTCTTAGAGTGTGTGTTCTGTAGCAATGATGTTATTTCCAATCCTCCTATTTAACCTAAATAAAACCTAAGGTTAAACTGGATTGGGCCATTGGACTCTTAGTTTAACCTATTGGGCTTAATTAGTTATTCTAATTAGAACCAACATAATGGCCCAATTAATAATTAATTTTCCAACCCAAATAAACTAGTCTAATTAATAAGCCTATATTAGTTTATTCCCAAGTTAATCTTTAACTATTCAAACTGGGCCAAAGCCTTGAATAATTAATTAACCTACTAAACTAATTTAATTAATTCTCTCTCCATGGGCCTTTATGTTATTCTAGCCCAATAATTAAATCAGGATACTTAAATAAAATAAATTCCACTTAATTTAAAATCAATTCCTTAGCCCATATTTAATTAGGACTCACAGTCTATAATGGGGACCAAAAGACACACCGCCTTGCTACTAAAATGACCAAAATACCCTTGCCATATGAATAGCTGTATTTTGCATTTTAAATATTTTCTAATATCACCATAAGGAAATAATGACCCCAATGATAGTACTGCGTTAGCAAAGTATCCGACCTGTAGGTGTAATGACTAAAATACCCCTATATGTATCGTCGTATATTCAGAGAGGAGGAAGTGTACTAACACATCTCTAAATGACATCTACCATCCTTAGGACTCTAGTCCAATGATCTACGACTTCCTAAATTGTTTCCGCTTTCCAAGAGAGCTACCCTAAAGCAAACATCCAAGTCATGTTTCCCAGGGCTTTGGATATTTAGATCATTCAAACAACCACAAGGGGCGATATAGTATAGAAACTATCTTGTACAAGTCAGCCTTAACTAACTAGTCACACATATCCAACATGCATGTATATTGGACCTACGATAGAACCTCAACTATATCATATCAAAGTATATGCTTCCATCTTCGTCAGACCACCAACTCATACTCAAGTCGTAGAATACTAGTCCACGCTGTAGCGGTAGTAGTCTAGGTTTCTACCTATATAGTACTTTTAGAAACCACTACTATAGGTCATGTTCTACGTATTCGAAATACGCTTATGTCATGAAGTGAGTGGACTATTCACTGGCTAAAGGTAAGTCGTTCCCTATTTAGAATTCACAACATAATAACCTAGATATGACGAGATTCTCATTCTCATCAATCGGTTAAGAACAAAAGTTTATGTGTTAAGTAACCCGTAATCCATACCTTACTATGAAAAAACTCCATTCACATGGACCACATACCTAAACATAATGGGTCTTTTCCCAACATAATTGTGCACAAATAAAATTGTAATTTCACAAATAATTTCTGAAAATAAATTCTTTTATTAAAACATTCGATTTTTTACATCAGAAACCTAGTCTAAGAGAGCATACATCCCAACACTTTTTTCCTTTGCAAGTTGCTTGGATTTTACTTTTCCATGGCAAATTCCATCGCTGATTGCCACAAAAAAATTTTTGTGGCAAAAATCCGTGGCAGATTCATAGTTTTCTTGTAGTGCAAGTGGATATAGTTCTTGAATCTCTACCTGGCTCTTTCACTCAATTTAAGTTGAATTACAACATGAATAAGTTAAATATGGGTTTAACTGAGTTGATGAAGGAGCTCCAGGTGGTGAAGAAGGTTATGATGCCACAGTCAATGGCTATGGTAGCTAAAGCTTTTTCTTTAAGAACTGGGCCTAAGCCCAAAAGGCTTAAGAAGAAGAAAGGAAATGAAACAACCCGGCCTAAGCCCCAGCCCAAAGACAAACCCAAGGGCAAGTACTTCAAGTGTGGGGAATAAGGGACACTGAAAAAATAAGTGTCTGGATCTTTAGGCCAGGAAAAATCACATAGGTATTGTTTACTATCTAGAGTCTATATCAATAGTTAGATCAACCTCCGCTTGGATTACTGATTCTAGAGCCGCTAATTATATCAGTAACTCCTTGCAGGGGTTTAGGTAGATAAAAAGACTCTAGAGGGAGAAAATTAACTACGCGTAGGAAATGGAGCATAAGTATGGGCCCAGGCAATAGGAGAGCTAGAATTAGATTTGATTGTAATAGAGTAATTATTTTAAAGGATATTTTACATGTACTAGGCTTTAGACAAAATTTGATTTCGGTTGCAAAAATAATAAATCATGGCTACTCTATTTCTTTTCATTCTGGTATTACTATTAGTAGAAATGGAGAAGCTTTATGTACTAGGCACATGTACGGAAATTTGTTCTTCATAAAAAATATAAATAATTAAATAAATAAGGCTGAAAGTGAATCTTTAAGTAAAAATAGAAAGACCAATATCAATGACTCTTATCTATGGCATCTATGGTTGGGTCCCATCAACTCAACCAAGATTCAAAGGTTAATTCATGATGGGCCTTTGGGCTCACTAAGATTGGAAAGTTGGCCTTAGTGTGAATCTTGCCTAATGGGAATGATGACCAAAAGGTCTTTTACCCAAAAGGAGATATTAAGCCTTGTCACACTAATGTGTGTGGTCCTTTGTCTACAACAGCAAGACGAGGGTTAAGTACTCCATCACTTTCATGGAGGATTGTCAAGGTATGGTTACATTTATCTGATGAAGAGCAAGTCTGACTTTTTTGACAAGTTCAAAGAGTTTAAGGATGAAATGAAGCGTCAAATAGATAAATTATTCAAAACCTTACGATCAAATCATGGTAGAGAGTACCTCTTTAGTGAATGTAAGGATTACATGGTATATCATGGAATAGTATCCTAGCTCTCTGCGCCAGGAACTGCCCAACAGAAAGAAGTAGTAGAGAGAAGGAACAAGACATTGATAGAAATTGTCCAGAGCATGATGTCTCATGCTACTCTTCTAGTTTCTTTTTGGGGATGTGCCCTAGAAACAACGACATATATTCTGAACTAGGTGCCTTTCAAGTCAGTACTTAAAATGCCCTATGAGATATGGACTGGGCATAAGCCAAGTCTGAATCATCTCAAGATATGGGGCTGTACAATTTATATACTAATCAAGGGAGATAAGCTAGAACCAAAATTGGAATTATGCTACTTTATTGGGTATCCAAAAGGAACTAAAAGTGGTTATTTTTATTATCCCAATAAGCAGAAAGTACTTATAAGTGCTAACGCTAGGTACTTAAAGACGATCAAAGTACATCCATGAAAGGTTTAACTAGGTTGGAACTCGAGGAGAAATTATCTTATGATTTAACTTCTTCTGACCTAATTATTGAACAAGAAGAGGATAGCCTCATAAACATGTACAAAAGGAGCTTCGTTGTAATGAGAGGGAATCTAGGGTTTTAGAAAGGTAGACTAGAGAGGTTATTGACCTAGCCTCTTACTATCAAGAATAGGATCCCACTAGATATGAGAAGGCTATTTATTACTAATGCTTATGCAGACCTATAACATAAAGCAATGAAAACCGAGATTGAATCTATATACTTCAACTAGGTTTAGGATCTTGTAGCTTCACGTAAAGAGATAAAACCCATTGGGTGTAAGTTGGTATACAAGAAGAAGTGTAGATAGGAAGGTGGAAACCTTCAAAGTTAGGCTTGTAGAGAAAGGGTATACTCAGAAAAAAGGAACTGATTATGAGGAAACCTTTTTTTTTTTTTTGTAGTCATGCTTAAGTCTATCCATACCATCCTTGCCATTGCATGTTACTATGACTACGAGATATGACAAATGGATGTCAAGAGAGCCTTTTTTTAACGGCTATCTTAGCGAAGACATCTACATATCCCAACCGGATGGCTTTATTGCTTAGGGCTTAGAACATATGATTTGTAAGATTAAAATGTCTATTTATGCACTTAAGCAAGCATTAAGAGCATGGAACATTTGTTTTGATGAAATTGTAAAGTCTTACGGTTTCACTCAAAATAAGGATGAACCATGTGTGTACAGGAAACTTGAAGGCATTAATGTGGTTTTCTTATACTATATATGGATGACATTCTACTCATTGGGAATGATGTAGTGACATTGTTATCTACTAAGGTTTGGCTATCAAGTTAATTCAGTATGAAAGACTTAGGAGACTCCTGCTAAATTCTCGGCATTAAGCTTCTTAGAAATAGGAAGCAAAGAATGTTAGGTTTATCACAAGCTTCATACATTGACAAGATGTTGATCAAGTTCAGTACAAACTCATACAAGGGAGCACTAATCCCTTGTTTGTCTCTTTCTTCAAAAAACGGTTCTAAGTCTCAAAATGAAAAAGGTAGGATGAGTAGGATTTCCTACATTTTGGTTGTGGAAAGTCTCATATACGCCATACTGTGTGTTAAGCCAGATATCTGCTTTATTTTCAGCTAAGTCAGTAGATATTAGTCAAACCCTAGGGAGGTTCATTGGTAAGCTATAAAGTATATTTTTAAGTACCTTAAGGGAACGAGATATTATAAGCTACTTTATAGGACTGATGACTTGGTTCCTACAGGATATACATACTTAGACTTCCAGACGGATAAGGATGAGAAAAAATCCACTAGTAGATATGTCTTCACTTTGTCTGGAGGAGCTATTTCATGGAGGAGTATCAAGCAATCTTGCATAGCTGATCAACCATGGCAGCTTCAAAGGCATCCAAGAAAGCAGTCTACCTTCGAAAACTCCTCACAGAACTTAGAGTTGTACCATAAATGGATAAGCTGATAGCGTTGTATTATGAAAACATAGGTGCAGTCTAACAATCCAAAGAACCCAAGAACCACAGGAAGGAAAAGCATAGAAAGAGGAAGTACCACCTGATCCATGAATTTATTCAGAGATAGGAAGTCATAGAGGAACAGATTACTTCAGAGAACAATCGAGCTGATCTGTTCACTATGCCTTTGACTGAGAGAGTCTTCAAAAGACACTTAGACACCATAAGGGTGGGCACCTATGGACTTATATAGTCTTATAGTTCAAGAGGGAGATTGTTGGATTGTAAGCCCATTAAGACTATATTTCTGATGTAATTTTGATTAAATTAATGAAAGTTTTATTCTCATTAATTGTTTTTGTTTTTACATTTTATTTTGTGTACGATTTTGCTAGAAAAAACTCATTGTGTTTAAATAAGTGATTTATGTGAATAGAGGCCTTTCACAGTAAGGTATGAATCATGGAGTTACTTAATAGTTGAACTGTTATTCTTAACCAGATTATGAGAATAGGAATCTTATTATGGTAAGGTTATTACGTTATAAATTTCAAATGTAAAATTGCTTACTTTTTGCCAGTAAGTAGTCCTCTCATTTCATAACGTAAGTGTATTTTGAATACGTAAAATTGGACCTATAGTAGTGGTTTCTAAAGATACTATATGATAAAAATCTAGACAACTATTGCTACAAAGTAGACTTATAGCCTACGGCTTGAGTATGGGTTGATGGTCTGGTGAAGCTGGAAGTGTATACTTTGATATGCTATAGTTGAGATACTATCGTAGGACCAATATACATGTATGTTAGGTATATGTGACTAGTTAGTTAAGACAGACTTGTACAAGATAGCTTCTATGCTATATTGCCTCCTATGACTGTTCGAATAATCTAAATATCCATGGCTTGGGGAACATGACTTCCATGTTTGCTTTAGCGTAGTTTGCTTGGAAAGCGAAAATATTCCAGGAAGTCGTGGATTATTGGACTGGAGATCTAAGGATGGAAGATATCATTTAGAGAGGTGTTAGTACACTCTTCCTCTCCTTAGGCTTCTATCATTATGACTATGTGATATGACAAATGGATATCAAGACGACATTTCTAAATAGCCATCTTAGTGAAAACATCTATATGTCCCAACCAAAAGTTTTTATTGTTGAAGGCTAGGACCATATGGTTTGTAAGCTTAAGAAATCCATTTATGGACTTAAGCAGGCATCCAAAGTATGGAACATTCATTTCGATAAAACTGTAAAATCTTATAGTTTCATTCAAAATGAGAATGAACCATGTGCGTATAGGAAACTGGAAGGCATAAATATAGTTTTTCTTGTACTATATGTGGATGATATTCTACTCGTTGAGAATGATATAGGGACACTGTTATCTACTAAGGTTTGGCTATCTAGTCAATTTAGTATGAAGGACTTGGGAGAAGCAAATCACATTCTCGGGATTAAGCTTCTTAGAAATAGGAAGTAGAAAATGTTAAGGTTATCCCAAGCTATTTTCATTGACAAGATACTAGCTAAGTTCAGCATGAACTTATGCAAGGGAGCGTTGATCCCTTGCCAACATTGGTTATTTTTTTCTTCAAATGACTGCCCAATGTCACAAAAAGAAAAAGATAGAATGAGTAGGATTCCATATGCTTCAGCTGTGGAAAATCTCATGTACGCCATGCTGTGTACTAGGCCAGATATAAGCTTTGTCGTAGGCATAGTTAGCATATATCAATCAAACTCGGGGAATGTTCATTAGTAAGTTATAAAGCATATTCTCAAGTACCTTAAAGGTATGAGAGATTATGTACTGGTTTACAGGGCTGGTGACTTGGTTCCTAGAGGATACACAGACTCAGACTTCTAGGATGGATGGGGATGAGAAAAAATCCACTAGTAAATATGTCTTCACCTTGTCTGGAGGAGCCATTTTATAGAGGAGTATCAAACAATCTTGTATTGCTGACTCAGCCATGGAAGCTAAGTATGTGGCAACTTCAGAGGCATCTAAGGAAGCAGTCTGGCTCCAGAAGTTCCTTTTAGAACTTAGAGTCATGCCATAGATGGATAGGCTGGTTGTGACGTATTGTGACAACATTGGCACGGTCTCACAATCCAAAAAACCCATTAACCACAAAAAAGGGAAGCACATTGAGAGGAAGTACCACTTGATCCGAGATTTTTTCTAGAGATAGGAAGTCATGGTGGAACAAATTGCCTCTGGAGAATAATTTAGCAAATCCCTTCACCATGCCTTTGGCTGAGAGGGTTTTTAGAAGACACTTAGATGCCATAGGTGTGGGAACCTATGGACTCACTTAGTCTTACACTACAAGTGGGAGATTGTTAGGATGTATTCCCTCTAAGGCTAAGTTTTTTACGTAATTTTAACTTCTATTAATAAAAGTATTATTCTAAGAAATTATTATTGAATTCTCCTTTACTTTTGTGCATAATTTTCTTTAGAAAAAACACATTGTGTGTAAGTAAATAGTTCATGTGATTGGAGGTCTTTCATAGTAAGGTATGGACCATGGGTTACTTAACACATAAACTATTGTTCTTAACTGAATGATGAGAATAAAAATCTCATCATGGTAAGGTTATTATGTTATAAATTCTTAATAGGAAATGACTTACCTTTCGTCGATAAGAAGTCTTCTCATTTCATAACATAAGCGTATTTTGAACACGTAGAACTGGACCTGTAGTAGTGGTTTCTAAAAGTACTCTGTGGTAGGAACCTAGATACTACCTCTATAATATAGACTTATACTCTACAGCATGAGTTGGTAGTCTGATGAAGCTAGAAGTGTGTGCTTTGATGTACTATAGTTGAGGCACTATTGTAGGACCAATATACTTAGATGTTAAGTATACGTAACTAGTTAGTTAAGACAGACTTGTACAAGATAACTTCTATACTATATCGCCTCTTGTGGTTGTTCGAATAATCTAATTATTTAGGGCCCTAGGGAACATGACTTGGATATTTGCTTTAGGATAGCTCCCATGGAAAGTGAAAATATTCCAAGAAGTCGTGAATCATTATACTAGAAGTCTATGGATGGTAGATGTCTTTTAGAGAGGTGTTAGTACACTCTTTCCTCTCTAAAAGCACGACGATGTGTAGAGGGGTATCTTAGTTATTTTACATATAGGTCGGAGACATAGCTAATGTAGCTTTGTCCTTGGGGTCAATATTTCTTTATAGTGATATTAAGAGATATTTAAAATGTAAAATATAACTATTTATATAGCAGGGATATTTTGGTCATTTTACTAGCCAAGGAGATGTGTCTTTTTGGTCATTAGAATAACCCGTAAGTCCTAATTAATTTTGGGTCGAGGAAATAGTCTTAGTTAAAAATGATTTTATTTTATTCAAGAAATATAATTTATTATTGGACTAGAATAAAATAATAGAATGAGAGAAATTAAATTAAATTTATTACCTAGTTTAATTGGTTAATTAATTATTCACGGTCTAAGCCCAGATTGAATAATTAGAAAATTAACCTAGGCCTAAACTAGATAAAAAGGCTTAAATAATTATTTTAGTTTATTTAGGCTAATTAATTATTTATTGGGTTCCTCTAATTGACCCCAAAATGAAATAATTAATGTTTATTATTTTGGGCTCGTTGGGTCCGATAGGGGCTAAATTTGTCATAATTTTTCTAGTTATTTGAGGTTCATTTGTAATACATTTTGTTCAATAACTAGTCATATTCCTTCATATTTGAGATTTTACCATTGGAAATGTATTTTGTTCTTTATTCCAGATTTTTAGGGTAAAACGAAATAAAATTGTCGCAAAACAGAGGAGAGGAGGCACCAGCTAGGATCCTAGAACCGGCGCTGGCCATGCACTGTTGAAACGAGTTTTGAAACGACTGAAAAATTGTTGAATCAGAGCAGAACAAAACTAAGTTAGCGTCGGCTGCATTCTGGAACACATTGTGGAAAATTCGAAGAAAAATCGGCGAACTAGTAGAGGAACAGAACACAACCGGTGCCGGCTCCAAGAGCCAAGGCAGCGCTAGCTGTGCCTTGAAGGTAAGACGGTACTGTAATTTTTCTATGCGGTTTTTGGTAATCTAAGGAGTTTTAATATCTTTCAACCTCTACTCAGCTAAGAACTTTGTACCTATGAGTTTAAGTACTTCCGAAGCCTATAAATAGGTGAAAAACATAAGAAAAAATGGGAGAATTCATTGATTATCATAGAAAATTATTGAATGAAAGGAGGAATTCTTCAAGTTCAAGGAGGGTTGTACAAGAAGGTCTTCAAAGGAAGAAGAATGAGGCTTGTCTATGAGTGCATTCTTTTACTTTGTTTTCTTTTTCTTGAACAATGATATGTTAATTATTTTATTGTAATATGATATTATTTTAGATGTTCATGATATTTAGAAGTATTTGATCTTTTGATTAATTGATTATTCTTGTTGGTATTTAATTACTTGGGCTAATTACGAGATTGGTTGATTGTTACTTTCTATTGACTTCCTTGAAAAAGGGGTTGGTGGTAGTTCAATTGATTGGTTTCATATTTGTTGTCTCTTAACTTGCTTGAAAAAAGGGGTTAATTGCTACGAACTGGTAATTAAAGATTAATTGATATCTGGCAGAATATGGATTCATTAGTTAGTTTCATGTTTTATGTTTGCCAGAATATGGAAATTTAATCAAGGATGGTGTTCGATGCATCTTTTAGGTAAGATTGGTTGAGACAGAATATGTGATATTAAGTTACCTAGTAGATAGGAATTCATGGATTGAAAAAGAAGTGAGTCTATCTTAATCCTTCATGATGCCAAGAGAATAATTAGTTATGATAATGGTCGAGTTCTTTAAGGTCATATTTGTCTAAACAATGGTTCGAGTTACATAAATCTACATCCTTGACATGTATATATTTTGATTTTACTTTTCCTTTTTACTTGTTTTTCACTTTATCGAATTGGTTAAATAATAAAAGAAAGGAAATTAACGTCTACTTGTTCCTGGAGGATCGACACTCGTTTGAACGCTATACTCGGTTAATGATGAGTACGCTTGCTCATATGTGTGATTTGGGTTGAACGTTTTAATTTAAACTTGATTGGGAATGTGCTTAGTTTTTGTATAATTTTTATACCCAAGTTCAAACACATCAAGTTTTTGGCACCGTTGCTAGGGAACAATAGCATGAAAGTTTAGATTTTGTTGATTTAACCACGTAAATATGTAGATATGTAAGATTTGTATAAATTGTTTTTTCCGCAAAAAGGTTCTATCTTTTGTATTTCATGTACTCTTGTATACCCTTGTAACCTAACCTAACCTACTAACTTTGACTATGTTCTTTTTACTAACTTTGTAACCTCGTAGTTTTGTTTTTAATCATTAATTATGTATCTAACTTGCTTCTTGTTTTCTTAGGTGTTACCCTTGGTACATGACCCAAAAACCCAAAGGTGAGATAGTCGATTTTGACCCTGAAATCAAGAGGACGTTATCAAAAATTCGCCAAACAAATCAAAGGAACCTGATTGTCAAGATGGATGGTGCTCAACAGAACAATGCTAGGAATAACAGGAGGGTTATGGATGACTTTGTGAAACTCGCAATCTCGGGCACAGGCTTGAGTACCACTAGACCTAGGATAGATGCAAATAATTTTGAAATAAAGCCTAACATTATCCAAATAGTGCAGAATATGGTTCGATTTGACGGGCTACTTGAAAAGGATCCCAATGCTCACTTAGCTAGTTTTCTTGAGATTTGTGATACTTTCAAGATGAATGGTGTTTCTGAAGATGTCATTAAGGTAAGACTTTTTTCTTTTTCCTTGAGAGATAGAGCCAAATCTTGGTTGAAGTCTTTACCTACAGGTTCCATCACAACTTGGAATGCCCTAGCTAAAAAATTTTTGTCTAAATATTTTCCCTCAGCTATGACAGCCAAACATAGGAATGAAATCTTCTTCTTCCAACAATTAGATTCTAAGTCCTTATATGAAAGTTGAGAGAGATTTAAGGAGATGTTAAGAAAATGCCCATACCATGGATTTGAGCTGGGAATGCAAATGATTATCTTCTTAAATGGCCTCACTTTCGCAACACGGCAAGTGGTGGACTATTTTGCATGGGGTTCCATCAATCATAAGACCCCGGAACAAGTATTTGAGCTTATTAAAAATTTAGCTTCTAATAACTATTCTTGGGAAAGTGCAAGATCAAAAGCTCGTGTGCAAGGAGTACACAAAGTGGATGTTGTGGCAACATTAGAGGTTAAGGTGGACGCCTTAACTCAAAAGATGGAACAGATAGTGATGCCTCAAGGCCAAGTTTTAAATGTTAATTGTGATTTTTGTGGAGAAGGACACCCCAATCATGAATGTCAAAATATGGGGTCACTCCAAGAAACGTCGAAACAAGCGGCCTTTGCAGGTAATGTCCGGTCAGGTAACAATCCTTATAGCTCTACCTATAATCCTAGTTGGCAAAATCACCCTAATTTCTTATTGAGCAATGGGAAACAACCTAGGCAGGGTTCTTTTAATTTTGGCAGAAATCAAAGGAACCAAAACCCCATGACCAACACTACAGCACCTCCAAAACCACCATTGGAATAGTTGATTGGCCAATTGGTAAGTACCATGGAAACTAAGTTTCAAGGAGTCGATGCAACGACAATGAACTTAGAGGCTTACATGCGCAATTTAGAGAACCAAATTGGTCGACTAGCCAAACTCTTAGGAGATCGTCAAGCGGGGACATTACCAGGGAATATTGAGGAAAATCCATTGGATCACAGCCATGGGAAACATTGAAGCAGTCTTAATTTTCTTTAGTTTCAGTTTTTGTGATTGAGACAATTTTTTATTTTTTGTTATTTTGATTAATTAATTAGAGTGCATTATTCAGCATTATTGTATATTTCACATTTTTTAATTTATATAAAAAAAAAGAGAACCGGACAGAACCGAGCTGACACCGGCTCTAAGAGCTCGGACTGGCGCCAGTTCCTGTTGGGTGGAGCATAATTTAAGGGCCATTTTGGCCACTTTTCATTCAAAATCTCCATTTTCCTTCTCAAAATCTCTCAAGCCTGTACCGGCTTCACATCCCTCACTTCCCAAAAAATTGATTTTGCAACTCCTAAACACTTCTATAACGTCTATTGACCTCTCTTTTGATGATCTTACGGATCAAAACTCTCAAAATCTTCGATTTTTCATAACACCATCATATTCAATCCACAAGTAAGGAGCCTAGATTTCTACAAAAAGCTTGCATCTTTGGTTTGCCCATGCATACAAGAGCATAAAAGTATGATTTTTATTTCATTCATGTGGTTAAAATGATGGAGATGATTTTTTCTAATTTTAGGGACACTTTTGGCTAAAATTTGGGATTATGTATGCTATGATTGAATTGTACATTACTCCTTGAGCTTCATGAGTTGGACTAGATTAGGAGTAAATGGTTCTGTGATACTTAACTCATGTACATCATCATTTAAGACTTCATGCATATAGCTATGGCTAGAATTATGGCTATTTGTGATACTTAAATTAATGGGACGTGCATTATTGTTCACGTGATACCATGATACTGCCTTCATTCACATGATCATGTTTACTAGCATGCTTTGCGGATATCAACACAGTTATGCTTTACAGTGAACTTTATATGTATTATGCAGGTTGTGTTGTATTAATTAAAGGTGATTGATTGAATTAGGTTTTGTGGATTGAAGAAGTTTGGGTTTTATGGATTGTGAGATTGGTTGAGGGTTGTGTGAGATTTGAGAAATATCTGTGTAGGGGTAGCAATCCTATTCTCAGTCTTTGAGCTTACTTGTTCTCTCTTCCTATTCCCCTATTCCTTACTTGATATCAATCTTCTAAAATGGCGAGAACTTCCTCTTCCTCAGCCCCTTCATCTGTTGATCCCTTGTCCCTAAGACCTACTGAGTTTATAGATGCATCTTGTGAGGAATGGTACAGTAAGAAAGCCTCTAATAAGATTACTGTCTAGCATACTTTCTCACCCACCTTAGACCGTGCACTGAAATTAGGAATGATATTTAGACGGCTAGGATGGGGGTCGATAGTACAATTGAAATGAAAGTATTGTCTCGTGCTTATTAAGGAATTCTATGCTAATATGACGGATAAGGGCAATAAACATCTTCCCTATATAGAAACAAAAGTGAAAGGAGTTCTTATCGTCATCACTCAAAACCAATTAGCTAACCTTCTCCAGGTTTTTTACGATGATACTTGGCAAAGGATTGATGTGAATAATCAAAAGATTCTTTCTGACCCGAATTGGGATGTTAGAGGGACTAGAGCTACCCTAGGCTTACATAAGCATAATGCCTTCCGAGCTAATAACTTCTATTCCAACAATGATTTGGCAGCCAACTTTCAAGCTCTAGTCTACATGTTTGGGTTCAATGTTGTACCCCGTGCTAGTGGTTTCAATGAGATTAGATTGATTGACACTTATATTTTGCATCGGATGATGAACACATTACCTATCCCTCTTGCCCCTTGATCATCCAATCTATTAGGGAGGTTATTCATCACCGGCTCTCCACAGCAGCCTTTGTTTTTCCCTTAGTTATAATGAAAATTATAAAAGACTTTAGAGTGAGTCTTGAGGAGGAACTCATTGAGGCTACCACTAAGCATGATATAGCCACTGAGCAAACTCTTATGAGTTGCGGGTATAAATACAACTAAGAGTTAAAAAAGTGGCTTGTAACACCCTACTACCTAAGCCCAACAGGGTCGGGGATGTCGCCCGTCCAAAGGACAATGAGTCTTTATAACTAAGTCACACAAACAAAAATAAAACAATACTTTAAAATTTAAACTTATTACAATCCAAAAATTCAAAAGAAATCCAAAATAAAAATTTTTCACTCTCAACTCCTAAAGCATTACATAAAATAGATAACAGAATATCTTCCACGCAGGTAACAACTGGCTACTCATCCCCACAGTAGGATCAACCTGAAATCATGGTAAAAAGGGTGATGAGATAAAAATCTCAGAAAGTCTGTGTGTGCTTTGAGTGTCCAATGAAAACAATTCATGAATGCAAATTGTAAGAATTTCATAAGAAAAATACTGGCAAGCAATAAACAATATTCAAAATCAAGAGTGGCGTTTTGGCTTTTCCAACCATACATGTACAATAAAATCAACCACTCAAAAGGGTAATCATGGGTGACCACACGTTGGGCCCCATAACTAAACAACAGTCAGAATGCCACACTTTGTGCAAACTGACAAAAGGTAGGTGATCGGCCTATCGGGTAAGATACTCCTCGTTCTCTACACCCAAACAAAATCGGTTGTCCACTCCAGCAACACACAGTCCACATGAATGAAACCCGCTAGCTCGAACCGACATGACTAAGTAGTACTAACGTTTCTCTAAGTTGAGTTCATCTTCTGGAGGTGGCATCCTGCCAGAAGACTCACTCTTGCTCTTCAAAACTAGTACTACTAACCTACCCTTATTGAGTACTTAAAGTAGTGCATCCTACTTGGGATAAAACTAATAAAACATAGCTTTACTTGAAAATGGCAATTAAGGGTTTCCAAAGTCTTTATCAAAAATTAGTTTTAGAAATAGTTTGGTGTTTGAGTAAAACTGTTTGTTGATTTTCAAATAATTGGTGTGATTGAAACAAGAAAGGAAACTGTCCTTAATTGCTTTTGCCAAATCAGTGCTCACAAGCTTCGTTTTTAGCTTGCTATAGTAACATTTTACAACAAACAAGTTTTATGTAGGAGCTTACTTGATCCTTTGCTCGAGATAGAATAAAGATCTCCAAAAGCTTACCAAACCCCGCTTGGGGTAAATATAAACCATAATTAAACTCAAGCCAAACTTTACTTTCATAAATAATCCTAGCTCAACTTACTGCAATCATGTCCCTAGTGTCCAAGCTTTAATGCTAGATAATAATTAAAAGGTTTATAAAATAAATCTAGCTTGATATTAAAATAACTAGGGTTTGTGAATTAGATACTAATAAGTTGAATGTTTAAATCTTGCTATAAATAAATTAGGGTTTATTTGATGAAGGGTCCTAGAACCTAGATGGAATTATTTAAAGTAATAATCTATTAATAATTAATTGTTAGAAAATAACTGCTAACTAAAATTAGTTATAAGTAAATTTTAATAGGTTTTGATTAAAAGATAATAAAAAAAATTTAATAGTATTTATGAATATAGGACTTACAAAATTAATATTTTACCTATTATAATTATTTATATAAAATGCTTTATTTGATATTATTATTTTATATAACATCTATATATTTTATTTCTTTAATAAAAGCTATCATTTATTTGACTAAAATATCATTATTTTATACAAGAGTCTAAATCCACATTTTCCTAGGGTTTTCGAAATCACTAGAATAAATTATAGTATTAATCATTTTATTGATGAAATAAAATTAGCTAAGGCACAATAAGGTCATGATCATAATTCCTATTGCTAACCAGAATCATGAACATACACTCTACACCAATCAACAAAACATCCAAATCATGAATAAAAACATAGATCCAAATCTACCAACACATGATCTAAACTCCACTAACATAATCATAATCATGGCCTTAACAAGAATACATGAACATGAAACCCTATTCACCAAATGTGACATATTCTCTAACATGCTTGATCATTCATACTACTCACGACATGAAAACATGCAACAAACCCTAAAAATGCCATATATTCAACAAATCATCTCATGCATTAATCCCATCTCCATCATACAAATATATTCATTCTCATGCTTCAATCCCAACTCTATCACAAAACACGTGATCAATCTCCAAATATATCCCATCCTCATCCAACTACATCCAAGAGACATGAATCTAGGATTAAAGAGAAGATGGAAGAAGCTTACTTGAATGATGACTATCTTGAAGTCGTTTCAAGAGAATCCTCTCTCTAGAAATGCTTGATCCATCCAAGAAGAAGAAGAAAAATGGCCATGGAGGAAGTAACCATTCGGCCGAGAGAGAGAGAGAGAAAGAGAGTTCATTAGTATATACTCATCAAGGTCGAAGATGGAAGAAGATGGAGATGATTGTTCATGCTTACCTTGAAGGTGTTCTTTAGCCTTCAAGAAAATTCTGGTTTTTGATCCAAAAGTGAGACTTTGATTTCAGTGTTTGATGTTAAAAATTGTAGGAATGGATTCACGAGAATGAGTAGGTATAATCTGAATTTTTTGGAGAAGATTGAAGTAGTTTTGAATAGGCTTAGGCATGAGAATGGTAGTAGGTGTTCTTAGTATTCTTGGAGGTTTGGAGGGAATAGAGAGAATAAAAAGAGAGCTGGCCGAAATTCTATTGGAAAGAGTGGCTAATTGGTTTGGGGAGGGGGGTTTTGGTAATTGGATTTTTAGATTTGAGAGCAAAAGCAAAGCAGGATGTTTGAAATTCAAAAGGAATATTTTAGGGAATCAATTTTGGAAACAAATATGGTAAGAAGATATTGGTTGATGGAGAGCTTTTGGAAGCTTCAATGGCCGACTAAATTGCTGAAATTTCTGCTGAGATGAATGCTATTTGAATTAGCTAAAGGGTGGTCGAAATATGGTTTGCAATGGTGAAGGAATTTTCTGGTTGTTTGAGGGGTAATCTATGGTAGTTTGCTAAATATTTTGCTAGAATTTTGGACTTCAATTAATGGATTGATTGGAATGATTGATGGATAGATTTTAGGAGCAGCCATGGAGCTCTTTTTCGTGCAGAACACTGGAGAAGATGATGAAGCTTAGTTCATGGCTGTTCATGGTGAGTTTGTATAGAAAAATAGAGAAAGTTTCAGACAAGGGTGAAGAAGGAACAAAGCTGGAAATTCTGATTAGCTTTTCGCAAGCTTGCTGGAAATTTCTGGGTAGATTGTTCTGCCATGGTTCATCCGATTTATGGTAGGTTTGAAGGGATATTGGGAGGTTTTCTAAGGCTGGTTTCCAACCTTCTTTACGGAGGAAGGATAAGGTTGAATTGCTGGTTGAAAAGCTAGAAGAAACAGCTTGGTTTTAGGCTCACCAAGCTAAGAAACTCTCCTGGAAATTTTTCTGGTTTGCACAGCTTTTGTGTAGCTCAGTTTTGGCTGGAATTTTTAGTCCTCAAGCTAAGTGAAATGGTCATTTTTCTGGCAGCATTTGAGAGGGAAAGATGGCTAAAAATTTCGACAATTGGACTGATCAAGAAGCTGGAAAAATTTCCAGTTTACTACATGAAGAAGATGAACACACATAGGTTGGAGTTTGAAGGTTCAACCATGGAGATTAATTCTCTTGAGAACCTTCCACAACTCCTCCCCATTTTCGGTCAAGAAGATACCACACATAGACATTTTCGAAACCTCAATATCACAGAACTGATAGGGGCTAATTTGGTTACATTTTACGTAGTTATTTGAGGCTCTTTTGTAATACATTTTGTGCAATAACTGGTCATTTCTTTCATATTTGAGATTTTACCATTGAAAAGGTATTTTTGTCATTATTTCAAGTTTTTGGATAAAACAAAGCAAAACCATCGTGAAACAGAGCAGAGGCGGCGCTGGTTGGAAGCCTGGAACCGGCACCGGCAGTACACTAGATGCAGAAACTTCAAAGTGATGGAAAAATTGCAGAAGCAGAGTAGAACAGAGCCTAATCGGCGCCGGCTGTAAGGTTGGAGGTGGCGCCGGCTGCAGTCTGGAACGTATATGCAAAATTCAGAGAAAAATCGGCAAACGAGTAGAGCAACAGAACATAATCGACACCGGCTGTAAGGCTGGAGGCCGCGCCGGCTGTGGTCTGTTCCTGAGGCGGTGCTACGATCTTTTGACACGTTTTTGAAAATCTGGGGAGTTTTAGCATCTTCCAACTTCTACTCGGCCAAGAACTTTGTACCTACGAGTTTAGGCACTTCTTAAGCCTATAAATAGATGAAAAACACAAGGAAAAAGGGGAGAATTCATTGACATCATAGAAAATCACTCAATCTAAGGGGGAATTCTTCAAGTTCAAGGAGGGTTGTACGAGAAGGTTTTCAAAGGAAGAAAAAGGAGGCTTGTCTATGAGTTCTTTCTTTTACTTTGTTTTCTTTTTCTTGACAATAATGTTTTAATTGTTCTATTGTAATTTGACATTGTTTTAGATAATCATGATTCTTAGAGTTATTTGATCTTTTGATTAATTGACTATTCTTCTTGGTATTAAATTACTTGGGCATATTCTGAGATTAGTTGGTTGTTTCTATTGTTAACTTGCTAGACCAAATAGGTTGATGATGGTTGCAATTGATTAATTTTCTCGCATTCATTGGTTGTTAACTTGCTAGACCAAAGAGGTTAATTGCTGAGGATTGAGTAATTAAAGGTTAATTGATGTTTGCCAGACCAAGGATTCATTGATTAATTTCACATTTTAAATTTGCCAGACCACAAAAATTTAATTAAGGATTGTATTTAATACATCTTTTGGATGAATTAGTTGAGATAGACCATGCGATGCTAATTTATCTAGAAGGTAGTAATTAGTTGAGACAGAACAAGTGATGCTAATTTACCTTAATCCTTCATGGTGCAGAGAGAATGATTGATTATGATAATGGTTATGTTCTTGAAAATCTTGGTTGTCTAATCAATGGTTTGAGTTGCATACTTCTCCATCCTTGACGTGTACATATTTTTATTTTATTTTCTTTTTAGTTTTCCTTTTTATTTGATTTTCACTTTGTTGAGTCAGTTAAACAATGAAAGAGGAGTAATTAATGTTTACTTGTTCCTTGAGGATCGACACTCGTTTGAACCCTATGCTTAGTAATGATGAATACGCTTACTCATATATGTGATTTGGGTCCAACGTTTTAATTTAAAATTGATTGGGAATGTGCTTAATTTTTGTATGATTTTTATGCCCAAATCTAAACGCATCAAGTTGGCGCCGTTGCGGGGGATAGCATGAAGGCCTGGACATTGTTGATTTAACCATGTAAATATATAAATAAGTAAATATGTAAATATGTGTATACGTTCCTTGTATTTAGAAGTGCCTTTGTTGTTGTTTGTATAATTGTATTGTAATTTCGCTATATGTTGTAAATATATAAATAGGTATATACTTGTTCATAATCACTAACTTGTCTTTGTATGTTTATATATATTGTATATTTAGTTATTTAATTTTACTAACTTTTTCTTCTTTTAATTTTGTTTTAAATATGAATTTTGGTTATCTAACTTTCTTCTTATCTTTTATATGTGTAGACTGTGGAAAACAGTGAGTCATTTTTGCTGTTTGAAATAATTTTTATTTTTGTCGTTTTGTTTTGTTCTTTTTATCGTGTCTTCATGAATTAAATTGCATGATTCATCAGTACTGCATGTTGCATTAAAAAAAAAAAAGCATTAGTGTATTGATTAGCAAAATTACAAGCTCATATTGATGTTTTTAGTGAGACGTCATTAGAAGCATTAGTGAATTCTTTTGTTGCCAATATAAATTCATCTATTCAGTGTCATGAAGAAGCTTCCCAACAATTGTGCAATCAAAGGAAACACTTAGTTAAGGTTGTTGAGGAGAATCATAAGTTCATGCTGGCCATTCACTCGAACAAGAGAATCTCCCACGAGAGGAGAGATCCTATGAGGGACAACTGTCCAATGTGGGAAGGGGGGTATTCAATTCTTCTCTATGTGCTAATAATCCAAATCTCTCTTTATCACATGATTTCTTAGGTTCCTCTCTTTTCTTGGAGAATATGGGTCCAAATAATGAGGTGTTGACTTTAGCATACTTCAAGGAGTTGGATCTTTCTACACTATATCGTAAGAAGTCCTTGAAGGATGGTGGAAATTTCTACCATTCACCCCATTCAACGGGAGGTAACTTAGTTTTTGTAGATGTGTTGAAAAGTAAGGATTTCTTGATCCCATCCCTAAGAACTCAATTGCTAAGTTTTAAGGGGAATTTTAATTGTAAAAATTCTTCTGAAGGGTTAATCGGTAATTTCAAAGTTGATACATCCGTTAGATACTATGTGCACTTATATGTTGGAAAAGATATTTAGGTGTCTAAAGGAATGTTAGAAAATGAGGTTTATATGTTTTTCTAAGATAAATCGTTTTCATGAACCTTTCATTTTTCAAAATCCTCCATTCTTCATTCTACATTCGTTATGCCTATCTTCTATTTTGAACTTAATTTCTTTTCAAAAGGTTTGATGAGGAAGCATGATGGGTGTAGAGCATTTTTGTTTTATTTTTATTATTTTAGTCTTTTTATTTAGTTTTTTTTCTTTTATTTAGGTATTTTTTATTTTATTATTATTTTTCTTGCGCTTTTATTTGTGTTTTGTTTTATAGGCATAAAGTCCTCTTGGACAAGCCATTCTCTTTACCTCAAGCTTGGCCATCTATTGGAGCATTATTGTACTTGGGAAGTATTACTTAAACTTTCTACCCCTTTATTATTTTGGTCCCTTTGGAGATGCTTTCTGGTGTTTATCTTTTGCCAAGGAGGACATTGTCCAATTTAAGTGTGGGGGAGTGGTTTGGTGATATACTTTGTCTAAGTATTTATCAATTATCTTGGTGTTTTCTTAGTGGTGAGCTACTTTAGAAAAATTTGGTTTAAAAGTTCTGAAAATTTAAAGATTTAGAAGAGTGAAACTTTTGGAGCTAATTTGGATGGAAGTTTATTTTTCTTATCTCTTCTCCTTTATATTTTTGGTCCTATGGTATTGTTTGTTTTAGTTATATTTATTTGGCCATTGAGGACAATATCCAGTTTAAGTGTGGGGGAGTGGTTTGATTGACAAGTCTTTTACATACTCTTTAGCTTTCTTGGAAGTAGCTTTCTTGGGAACAAAATTTTCTAAGAAATTTTCTAATTTTCTGGAGATTTTAAGCCGTATTTTTAGTGCATGTCTTTATGATGAAATATAGAGCATATGTTCTAGATCATTTATAGCTTATGCATGACTTTTTGCAGTCACTTGGACAAAGTAGTTCTTGATCAAATGCTTTGCTTTATTCTTAAACCTGTTTTTTTTTCTCTAAAATGCGTGGAGCATTCTAGAACTTACTTGAATACCTCTCGAGGCGAAATAAGAAAGACATTCATCATTTAACTTAGGAATGACGGTAATAAGCCTTCTTTGGATAGTTTGAGCTTTTCAAGCCTACCGAGTGCTATATTATCCCTAGTGCCTATTTTGAGCTTAAATTGGTAATTTCTTTCTTTACAACCCGTCACGATATTTTGTCCATTACTTGTGCTGAGAGTTTGTATAATTTCCAAATCTTTATGCTCTTCAAGGATGAAAGTGTATGTATTTTGAGAACAATGTAGGGAGAGAGATCATGACTTGTTACTTGCAGTCATGGATTAATTACAATTGGAGCTGGGAAAAGAAAGGAAGTGGAATGAAAGGAAGAAGTTGAAAGATTGAAAAAGAAAAGAATGCGAGCTGAAAAAAGATGAGAAAGAAGAAAAGAAACAAGTGAAGAGAGAAAACAACAAGCTGCTAGAAAGGAAAGTAAATGAAAAAGAAAAGAACAGCAGCAGAAAAAGGAAAAAGAGGAGTAAAAGAAGAAAGAATTGAAAGAGAATTGAAGACAAAAAGAGAAAAAAAATCACAAAGGGGATGGTGAGTGAACTGTAAAAGTAAGTTCATATAAGATACTTGCTACAATTGCTGGAAAATTGATTGATCTTGTGAGGAAAAGAATTGATTATAAGAAGAGGTGAAAGAGAAAAAAAAAGAAAAAAAATGCAGGATTTGCTTGAAATGCGTAAGGGTTGTTATATAAGGTTATGGTTTGATTGGTTCTTGGAATAAGAGAGCAAGAAGTGTTGGGAATTATAGGTTTATTTTGGTTACCCTTTTGTTGCTTACTCTCAGTTTTTCTTTGACTTTTGATGTTCCTATATCATTCTTTTGCTAAGCCGCATTACAAACCTCTAGCCTTACATTACAAGCTTAAAAGTCCTACTTGATCTAAGTAGAATCATGATATGTCTCGGATTTGTGGAGAGAGTGTATGAAAAGTAAGCATATGGAATGTATATTCTTTTTGAACTAACTTCTTTCTAGTAGTTTGAGAATATTGTGATGGTTCTACTAAGTCATTTATCACTACACAAGTCTTGCATTGGCTGTGAAAGATTTAGTATCATATGTTTTATGTTCATAAGTAAAGAAAGCATTGAAGATATGTTTTGGGAATTGATTGAGTGATGTGAGTAAAACCTGTTGGGGATATGCCCTAGAGTCAATTTGTACTTATACTATTGTCGTTATGTTTTATATAATAATATGAGTCTTTCCTTTCCACGAATAGTGCGTTTTGTTTTATGGTCATCAAGTACGTGACTTGATAGTAAAACTTAACAATGAATACAATGACTATTCTAAATCTGTCCATGATCGTTTATTATTATTGGAACAACAATAAATTAAGATTATTATGTTTGTAACTGGATGGCTATGTTTTACTGGTCATGGATATTTGTGATATCAAGTCAAAAAATAAATAAATGTTAGAGAACATTATATTGGATATGACCCACTGTGAGAGTACTTCATGGAACATGTCATAAGTACTTTCTAGCCATAATGATATTAAAAGTCCTTTGACCTAAATTCATCATAGTTTCCTACTTGATAAATTCTATATTTTGACATTGTCTAATGTTGTCTTTAATTAGATAATAAATTAGACTACTGTTGGATATAGAATAAATCGAGGAGAGGAATATAATTGATTGTGAAGGAATTTGTCCCTTTCAATTATGGGAGAGATATCCATAGGCCCCTTGATAAGTTAGACTGTAAACATGCATGGCCGTGCTCAAATATATCAATCTAAGATATTGATATCATTTGTTTGAACAGTCTACTATGGAATCAAGAAATAATTGATTGAGCTTAATAAGGACGACATGCTCCGTGCCTTATGCTTAATCTGGATATCATGTGACAAAAGGACTAAATATAAAATTATGGTTTGGTTCAAAGAAATCACCGATCTTTATTTAACCTGGATAGTTATAATGTTTTGCTAGAAATCGCTTATAACTTATGGGCCATTTTAAATATGATTTGGGCACACTGCCAGTGTTAAATGAACCTATAGGGTCACACAATAAGCGAACTTATTAGGTTATTTTCTGGTAACCGGATTCGATGAATCTGGAAACATGTCTAAGTTAATTGAACTTAGAAAATCTACTAGATACAATAAATCTAGAAATATGTCCACATTCGATGTATCTGAATGATGTACAGATTATAAGAATCTGACTCGGTAAATTAATTAGTTAAATTACCGAGATAATGGAAGAATCTTATCGTATTAGTTTTAATTTAATTTGAATTTAAATTAAAATACGATAAGATATTATTAGGGTTGAACTCTAAGAGGTTCGATGTGGGTTTTTAAGAAAAACCCTAGCCGTCTTCTTGGGGGTGCCAATTCTGTTGTAAAATTTATGCCTTCATCCACCAGAAAAATAAGCCTCTCAAAAACCCTAGGCACTATTACTCCCCGGGTGACGAGTGAGTTCGCAATGTGTATCCGAGAGAGGACGTTCGCACAATTGAAGCGTCTGGTGATCGTTCAGGTTGCACGCACAGCAGCACAATCGGAACTGAAGGATATCGATTACACATAACATAGGTAAATCTGCAAACCTACGATCTTCTTAATCGTTTACTTGGATCCTCGGAAGGGATTCGTGGATGTTTTCCGTGTTTAGGAGTCCACGAATTCTAACAAAACCTTGTGTTTTTTCTAATTGTTATTGATGCTTTGCTTGAGGACAAGCAAAGAGTTAAGTGTGGGGGAATATGATAGAGGCTAATTTGGTTATATTTTGCGTAGTTATTTGAGACTCTTTTGTAATACATTTTGTGCAATAACTAGTCATATTCTTTCATATTTGAGATTTTACCCTTGGAAAGATATTTTGGTCATTATTTTAGGTTTTTGGTAAAAACGAAGCAAAACCGTCGCGAAACAGAGCAGAGGCAGCGCCGGCGGAAGCTTGGAACCGATGCCGGCTGTACACTAGATGCACGAACTTCAAAGCAATGGAAAAATTGGAGAAGCAGAGTAGAACAGAGCCTAATCGGTGCTCGCTGTAAGGCTGGAGGCGGCGCCAGCTATGGTCTGTTCCTGAGGCGGTGCTGTGATCTTTTGACGCGTTTTTGGAAATCTGGGGAGTTTTAGCATCTTCCAACTTCTACTCGGCCAAGAACTTTCTACCTACGAGTTTAGGCACTTCTTAAGCCTATAAATAAATGAAAAACACAAGGAAAAAGGGGAGAATTAATTGATCATAATAGAAAATCAGTCAATCTAAGAAGGAATTCTTCAAGTTCAAGGAGGGTTGTACAAGAAGGTTTTCAAAGGAAGAAGAATGAGGCTTGTCTATGAGTTCTTTCTTTTACTTTGTTTTCTTTTTCTTGACAATGACGTTTTAATTGTTCGATTGTAATTTAACATTGTTTTAGATAATCATGATTCTTGGAGTTATTTGATCTTTTGATTAATTGACTGTTCTTCTTGGTATTTAATTACTTGGGCATATTCTGAGATTAGTTGGTTGTTTCTATTGTTAACTTGCTAGACCAAAGAGGTTGATGATTGTTGCAATTGATTAATTTTCGCATTCATTGGTTGTTAACTTGCTAGACCAAAGAGGTTAATTGCTGAGGATTGAGTAATTAAAGGTTAATTGATATTTGCCAGACCAAGGATTCATTGATTAATTTCACGTTTTAAATTTGCCAGACCACGGAAATTTAATTAAGGATTGTGTTTAATGCATCTTTTGGATGAATTAGTTGAGACAGACCAAGTGATGCTAATTTATCTAGAAGGTAGTAATTAGTTGAGACACACCAAGTGATGCTAATTTACCTTAATCCTTTATGGTGCCAAGAGAATGATTGATTATGATAATGGTTATGTTCTTGAAAATCTTGGTTGTCTAATCAATGGTTTGAGTTGCATACTTCTCCATCCTTGACGTGTACATATTTTTATTTTATTTTATTTTATTTTTATTTTTCCTTTTTTTTTTTAATTTTCACTTTGCTGAGTTGGTTAAACAATGAAAGATGGGTAATTAATGTTTACTTGTTCCTTGAGGATCGACACTCGTTTGAACCCTATGCTCAGTAATGATGAGTACGCTTACTCATATGTGTGATTTGGGTCCAACGTTTTAATTTAAACTTGATTGGGAATGTGCTTAGTTTTTGTATGATTTTTATGCCCAAATCTAAACACATCAAGAACATTACTGGAATTTTCTGGAAACAAAGTTGGCTTAGAAAAATTGAACAACCTAATGGATTAAGAAGTAAGGAAAGCTAGATATCATGAAGGGTATGAATCCCTTAGAAATTTTTGTAGGGCACAAGAGTAGGATTAGGAAATTCCTATCATGTATCCCTTAGGACAACACTCCTACTCTTCCCTAAGACACGCAAGGGCCGAAAGATAGCCTTCCTAAACAAAAATAAAATTTAATTATGCTAAAACTCCAATGATGGAATTTGAACTCAAGACCTTAACGGTTTATTCCAAAACTCTAACCACTAAACCACAATAACTCTTGTTCTTATTTTCTCTCCCAAATATTTTTCCTGTTTAATCCTCAAGCTATCTCCCTATTTCCTCTTAAAGCAACATTACCATTTTGCCCTTCTTACTCAATAAGCACATTTAAGCCATCTAGACTTCAAATCACATATCCAAAGCACAAAAAATCATATAAAAATATATTTATGCATTCAAATATATATATATATATATATATATATATATAACATGCATCCCAACCCCTTACTCTAAGGTTGGTTTTAGCTAGGGTTTCACATAGCTAACTCTCTTCAAGGTCAGACATCCCGAGCAGGTAAGGCCACCTAAAATAGAGAAAGAGCACCCACCACCACCAGCATGTGCACAGGCTAGCAGTTCTTAGTCCCATTCCCGGACTGACTTTGAGGCAACCGTGCTGGGGCAACTCGATCAGCAAATGGCAGTACTCCTATTCTTGCAAGGTACTATGGAGGACAAGGCAAGACGGCAAGCTACTATGGAGCAGCAGTTAGCTAAGTTGAAGCAGCATTCTTCTGGGCCACATGGTGGTGCGGGTACCTCTGCACCAGTTGAGGATGATGAGGATGATGAGGAGGAGGAGGAGGACTGATGATTTTTCTCGAGCACTCTTATTTGTCCTTTCTCTTTTATTATTTTCTTTAGTTAGTTTTTGTTTTTATTTTCTTCTTCGTGTACTTTTTCTTTCTTTTGTTTTTGATTTATTTTCTTTTCTAGTTTTTATGCTTTGGTATTTTTCTTTTGTATTTTTATTTTTAGGTACATTGCACTACCTCATTCTTCAAAGCATTCAGATCTTGTATGACACAATGCTAAATGAATGGATGTTTGTTTCTCTTATCTCTTCTCCTTTATATTTTTTGTCACATGGTATTGTTGTTATTGTTATATTTATTTGGCCATTGAGGACAATGTCCAGTTTAAGTGTGGGGGAGTGAGTTGATTAACAAGTCTTCTATACATATACTTTAACCTTCTTGGGAGCAAATTTTTGAAATTTTTGTGCAAAATTTTTCAAATTTTTATGATTTTTTGGAGATTTCAAGCTATATTTTTAATGCACGTCTTTATGATAGAGTATAGAGCATATGTTCTAGATCATTTATGGCTTATGCATGACTTTTTGCATGCACTTGGACGAAGTAGTTCTTGATCGAATGCTTTGCATTATTCTTAAACCTTGTTTCTCTACTAAAATTCATAGAGCATTCTAGAATTTACTTGAATACCTCTCGAGACAAAATAAGAAAGACAACCATGATTTAACTTATAAGAAAGACAATCATGATTTAACTTAGAGATGATGGTAATAGGCCTTCTTTGGATAGTTTGAGCTTTTCAAGCCTACCTATTTTCATATTATCCCTAGTGCCTATTTTGAGCCAAAATTGTTTATTTCTTTCATTAAAACCCATCACAATATTTTGTCCATTGCTTGGTGTTGAGAGTTTAAATAATTTTCCAAATCTTTATGCTCTTGATGGATGAAAGTATATGTATGAGAATGTTAAGAAAGAATGTTGGGATAAAGATCATGACTTGTTACTTTCAGTCATGGATCAATAATAAGTTGAGCTGAAAAGAAAAAGAAAGAGAAGAAAGAGAAAAGAGAGAGTGAAAACAAGAAAAGAACAGAAGAGTAGAAGTAAGTGAGTAAAGAAAGCAAAAAGCTACTAGAAAGAATGAAAGAAAAGAAGTGAAAAAAAAAAAAAAACAACAACAACAGCAGCAGCAGCGAAAGAAAAGATCACAAAAGGAATGGTGATTGAGCTAAAAAAAAAAAGTTAAAGTTCATATAAAGTATTTGACACCATTGCTTGGAAATTTGAGTGATCATGTGAAAGAAATAGAAAAGAGTTGATGAAAAGAATAGTTGAAAAAAGAAAAAATGCAGGATTTGCTTGAGTGGATTTGGATTTGCTGAATAAGGTTATGGTTTGATTGATTTTTGGAATAGGAGAGCAAGAAGAGTTGGAAAATATTGATTCATTTTGTTTATCCTTTTTTTTGCTAACTCTCAGTTTCTTTGATTTTTTATTCTCCTATATCCTTTGTTTGATAAGCTACATTACAAGCCTTTAGCCTTACATTACAAGCTTAGAAGCCCTACTTGATCTAAGTAGAATCGTGAGATATCTCGGATTAGTGGAGAGAGTGTATGAAAAGTAAGCATATGGAATGCATATTCTTATTGAACTAAATTCTTTCCAATGGATTGAGAATAGTGTGAAGTATTGTGATGGTTCTGTTTAGTCATTTATCACTAACACAAGTCTTTTATTGGTTATGAAAGATGTAGTAGTCATGTGTTTTATATTCTTAAATGAAGAAAGCCTTGAAGATATGGTTTTGAAACTAATTGAGTGATTGATTAAATCTTGTGTTTTCCTACTTGTTCTTAATACTTTGCAAAGAGCTAAGTGTTGGAGAATATGATAGCGGCTAAATTAGTCATATTTTTCCTAGTTATTTGAGGTTCATTTGTAATACATTTTGTTCAATAACTAGTCATATTCATTCATATTTGAGATTTTACCCTTGGAAAGATATTTTATTCTTTATTCCACATTTTTAGGGTAAAATGAAATAAAAACGTAGCAAAACAGAGGAGAGGCTGCGCCGACTAGGACACTAGAACCGGCGCTGGACATGCACTGTTGAAACGAACTTTGAAGCGACGAAAAAATTGTTGAATCAAAGCAGAATAGAACCAAGGTGGCGCCGGCTGTGAAGCTGGAACCGGCGCCGGCTACATTCTGGAACACATTGTGGAAAATTCGAAGCAAAATCGACGAACGAGTGGAGGAACAGAACACAACCGGCGCCGGCTCCAAGAGCTAAGGCTACGCCGGCTTTGTCCTGAAGCTAAGGCGATGCTGTGATTTTTCTACGCAATTTTTGGTAATCTAAGGAGTTTTAGTATCTTCCAACTTCTACTCGGCCAAGAACTTTGTACCTATGAGTTTAATCTCTTTCTAAGCCTATGAATAGGTGAAAAACACAAGGGAAAAAGGGAGAATTCATCGATTATAAAGAAAATTACTCAATCAAATGAGGAATTCTTCAAGTTCAAGGAGGGTTGTACAAGAAGGTCTTCAAACAAAAAAGAAGGAGGCTTATCTATAAGTGCTTTCTTTTACTTTGTTTTCTTTTTCTTGAACAATGATATGTTAATTGTGTTATTGTAATTTGACATTGTTTTAGATATTCATGATATTTAGAGGTATTTGATATTTTCATTAATTGATTGTTCTTTTTAGTATTTAATTACTTGGGCTGATTACGAGATTGGTTGATTGTTACTTTCTATTGACTTGATTGAAAAAGGGGTTGGTGGTAGTTCAATTGATTGGTTTCATATTTGTTGTCTCTTAACTTGCTTGAAAAATGGGTTAATTGCTACGAACTGGTAATTAAAGGTTAATTGATGTCTGACAGAATATGGACTCATTGGTTAGTTTCATGTTTTAAGTTTGCCAGAATATGGAAATTTAATCAAGGATGGTGTTCGATGCATCTTTTGGGTAAGATTGGTTGAGACAGAATATGTGATACTAAGTTACCTAGTAGATAGGGATTCATGGTTTGAAAAAGAAGTGAGTCTATCTTAATCCTTTATAATACCAAGGGAATAATTAGTTATGATAATGGTTGAGTTCTTTAAGGTCATGTTTGTCTAAACAATGGTTCGAGTTACATAAATCTACATCCTTGACATGTATGTATTTTGATTTTGCTTTTCCTTTTTACTTATTTTTCACTTTATCAAGTCGGTTAAACAATGAAAGAGAGGTAATTAATGTCTACTTGTTCCTGGAGGATCGACACTCGTTTGAACCTTTTGCTCGGTTAATGATGAGTACGCTTGCTCATATGTGTGAATTGGGTTAAACTTTTTAATTTAAACTTGATTGAGAATGTGCTTAGTTTTTTTTATGATTTTTATACCCAAGTTCGAAACTTCAGGTCCAATTAAAATAATTAAAATAATTAATGGGCTAATAGCCTAGACCAAATGGCTTTTTTTAATTCACGGAACAGAAGAGTTTAGGCTAGACCAAATCTCTTATGTTGATAACTTCCGTATATTTTGAAATATCAAAATCCCAGTATTGTGGTGATCAAGTGTGAGTCTTATGTTTTGTGTTCACAGGGAATACATACAAAAAAAAACCAGAGGTGTTTTCTTCTTCTATCTCTCATTCTTCCTTTCCATAATCTTCTTGAGACTAGTTTTTCCTCGCCTATTTGCTTCACTAGCAAGAGACTAGGCTGTGGAATATTCTGAGAAGCAAATGCTTTGGCATTCATGCTAATGAGGCAAAGCAGGCAGATCGTAGGTTTTCAATCGGAGGCATCAACAAGTGAAGTAGCTACCCTTGTGGTTCAATTAATTTCTTCACAACCAACCAAATCAAAATCACACAAAGGTATATTTTTCTTTTCCTCCGCTACCTTATGTACGGTGTTTTAGTTTCTGCGTGCATGGTTTTTCTTATTTTTCAAGCTTTAGGCCTAAACTAGGTAAAATGCTAGAAAATAATCTTGGTCTATTTGTGTTTGTTGATTATTTATTAGACTGTATTATTAGTCGGGAAAATGAATAAATAATTAATATTTATTATTTATGGGCTTGTTGAGTCCAAGAATAAATAATTATATCTGGCCCAATAGCTTAGACTAAGTTTCTTTTCATAGAATAGAAGGGTTTAAGTTATTTAACTCTAGCTAAACATCTTATGTGAAAAGATAATCTTAATAACATTCGGATTTGAAAAAAAGAGTAATCCCCTGTAGTTTGTTATCATTGATAACTCTTCCAATGGAAAAAAGTGCCAGACCTTTTTTTTTCCACTCTCGCTTGGCCTCTTTCATTTTTCTCTCTATGTGAAGTTTCTATTTAATCCAGAAAATAGAAGTAGAATAGTGAGACTCTTTTTCTCTTTTTGATATTGCTAACCTTAATAGCAGTGGGTCAAGAAAAAGAAACCGATTCCTCACCTTGATAGCTTTTACTAGTAGTATTTAGTCTTGGAATATTCTTAGTGTTGAGAGTTTTGGTGTTCATGCAAACTGGAAGGAGCAGGAGACTAGTGGGGTTGTCACTGGGGATTACTTCACAGACTCTTACTGTAACACCCCACTACGTACATACCCCAAAAAGGGCGGGGATGTCACCCCATCCTTAGAACAAGGGGTCTTTATAACCAGGTAATAAAAAGATAGAAGAAATAATCTAAACTTAAAACTTATTACAACCCAAAACAGTACTTGCACAAGTCTCAAAACAATTAAATAATAACTAAAATCTCTCAAAAAACAAACACAATCAAATGAATCTTCAAAACCTAAGGTAACACAAAGCAAATCAACCTTTAAAGTAGGATCGACCTGAAAACATTACAGAAAAGGGTGATGAAAAATATTTCCTAGTAAGTCCTTGTATCCTCATGGTAATTTAAGTAAACCTTTCATGTATGCAAATATTAAACAAGTCACAATGAAAAGTCTGCAAGCCCCAAAATTCATCTTTAAACATTGAGTAGTATTCTATCAGCATTTGTAAAATAAAAATGTACAACTTGTAAAGAAATAAACCACTCAAATATAGTTAACTATAAAACCATACATAATAGTCATGGCCATGAAACACTGTATCATGACCGTGTATTGTGAAACCCTACATCACAATACAAGTGGGTGATCGGCCCACTAGGTGAGATACTCCTCTATCTCTACACCCTGACTTACCAGTTGTCCATTCCAAAAAAGAGTATATCCCTCAATGGAGGTCTCCACCAAAAGACTTACCCTAGCCTTATAAGGTTAGCTCTAACCATAAGTACTCAATGTTATATTTGTCCTACTTGGGAGAAATTTAACAAAATGTGTTACTTGAAAATTGCAATTACGGTTCCAAATAGTCTAAGATTAAAATTTGGTTTAAGAAAAATTTAACATTTTGTTTAGAAAAATGTTTGTTTGCTCAAAACCATTTTATGTTAATAGAAGGCGAAAATATATCCATAATTGCAATGCAAAGAGTAACTTTACAATAATGCAGGGTTATAAGATATGTTAAAAGAGAAAATAGGTTGGACTTTACTGCATTTGAATGTCTTAGAGTGGTTTGGGGTGATTAGAAGTGGCTAAAGGGTTGAAGAAAAGTAGTGTATGTTCTTGGTGTTCTTGACGGAATAAGAGAGAAAATTGAAAGAATGTGACAATGTGTTCTTGGTTTGAGGGTGGCCAAATGGCCTAACTTGGGGATGATGATTCGGTTTTGCTAGGGAGAGAGAGATTCTAGGAACTTAGTCAAGTTTTGAATTTGAAAAATGGTTGAGTAATTGGTGGAGGTTTTTGAGATAGAAGATTACTAATGGTGTTTTATCCTTGAAGTTTTCTAGTTCTTCAATGGAAGCTCACTTGGTTTGCCTATGTTATAGAAGAAAATGGAGAATTCTCTAGCCTTTAGAGCAGGCCAAAATTCTTAATGCAAGTGTGCAAAAATTTTGGTTTATTTGATAGAGTTGGTTACATGATTGGTGAGTGATTGATGGAGCAATGCAAGGAATTTGATTTTCAAACTCAAAATGTTTTGAAAAGAGTGAAGTTAGGAGAGGTGTGAAGTGCTTTAATGAAGTTTTGGTGGCTATGGTTGGTGAAGGCAGAAAAGATGTTCAGTTGTGGTTCTTAGCGTGGTAAAAAATGAGAGTGAAGTAAAGAGGAAAAACTGATTTTCATTTGTTTAGCATGGCTGGTAAAAATCTGGTAATTTAGCTAGAAGAAATGATAAAATGTTGGAAAGTTGTTAGCAAAAATTCGAAGTATTTTGAATAGATTCTATAGCTTCAAAGTAGGAGTATTTCAAGGTCCTAATGGTGATTTTCAAGCCATCTTCTTGTTGAAGAAGAGGAACCATTGAAGAACCAGTCCATGGTGTTGAGTGCTCAAGAATTTCTTAGCTAAATGACTTCCTTGTTTCCTTGAAATTTTTTGGTTTTGAAAGAGCTAAGGGTGTTTTGAAATTCACCAAGAATTCCTGCTTTTGCTCCCAACAATGATTGCTTATTTTGCAAAGGAAGAAATGGTACTAAAGCTCCAAAGTTTCGAAAATTTAGCTAGGGAGATGAACCACAATATTTTTCAGCTTTTCACCATAACAGGAATTACAAAAAATGAAGTTTTTTAGGAGAGTAGTTTGGTGATTTAATCTTGGAAGATAAAACATTCTTTTTAGCTCTCCTATGTTTCGGCCAAGAGGTTTCCAAAAGCTGGAATTTTATTTGAATTCCAAGGCCATAATAATTTAGAACATTTTATGAAAAGAATTCATGAAATAAATTTTTTTTCAAATTTAAATATATTAAGATAAGGATTGCTAAAATAATGGAGGATAAAACTCCTCTAGATTTTCTTTAGGATAAGATCGCATAGTTAAAAAATTACCAATCTATCTTCTTAAGTCAACATTCCTAGATTCATGGAATGCAAGAAATAAAATTCAAATAGTAGTTAGGATAACTAAAAATAATACTTAGTTGATGGTATTTGAACTCAAGACTTTAGGAATTAGCTACAAAGCTCTGACCACTTAACCACATTAAATCTTATTTTTATTTTTCCAACTTAATTCTCTTCTCTTCTAAATCCTAAGCTTCTCTTTCTCTCATCTCTAAGCATAATTCCCTAATTGCCCCCAATACTCATCAAACATAAATAAATCATATAGTCCACATATAATAATTCTAAAACACAAAAAATCTTCCAGAAAATATTTTGTTATGTAATATATCATGAAATGTAACCTATCCCTCTAATTTTAGAGTAGGTTTAAGTGGGGTTTTACATCCTCCCCTCCTTAGAAGAATTTTGTCCCGAAATTCAGCTCGTACCTTTACATCAAGTCGGGATATTTCCACTTCATCCATTCCTCCACTTCTCACATGACATCTTGTGCACCGACGTGCTGAACTTCAAATTAGAACCCATAGATTCTTGGAACTTTGCCTAAAATTGTGATGTAGACCTCGAGTATCGGTTAGAAATGATACTTAAGGGTACTGCATGCAACCTTACTATTTCCCATAAATATGTCCAAGCTAACTGTTCCATAAAGTCCCTTAGACTTATAGGGATAAATTGCGCTATCTTTGTCAATTGATTAGCCACTATCCAAATGTCATCCTTTTGTGTCTTTCATATAAGCAAGCCGGTGACAAAGTCCATTGTTACCTTCTCCTATTTCCATTTTAGTATTGGTAATGGTTGCAATAATCTAGTTGACTTCTTGTGTATCGTGATGCTCCCATAACACCTTCACCTTTCTGAAGAGTCTTGATGCTTCGATTTAGAATCTTAACCGGTTTCTCCATGTAACTTAAATCTGGTTGCAATAGTAAAGGCTCATCGTTAAAACATGTTCCGGATCAGGATCATACATCTTCAGCTGAGATATATGAAACATGTCTTGTAATCTCATCAAAATGTTTGGTAAGTCCAATCTATAGGTGACAGTTCCAACATTCTCCTCCTATCATTCGCATACCTCTTCTACCTACTCTAGGTTAATTTCAATCTGTTTCTTGTTACTTTTATCTTGTTTGTCATTTCTTGAACAAAAGCTTAACCAGCTTTGATAATTTTCCTATCTTTTATTCATCCCTACTATAATGGTACGTGACATATCTGGCTTTGCAATGCTTCGTATATGGCCAAACTAATAGAAGATTGGTAATTGTTATTGTAGGCCTACTTGCATATGGCATGGATTCAGTCCATTTATCAACAAAGTCCAGTTTACATGCCTTTAACATGTCCTTCAATAATGGAATAAGTCTCTCCGAATGGCCATCAATTCTGAGGATATGCTGTAGTACAGAACTTTTAAGTTGATCCTATTATCTTTTGGAACTTAGTCTAAAATCTTGTAGTGAACCAACGATCCTGGTTGGATATAATACTTGATGACATCCCATGCTGCCTCTATCTTGGCTAGGTCTACCTTAAAACCATCCCTGATTACCTCTCATTCTAGAAATAGAGCTATGCTCAACTAAACTTTCACTTACTAAACTTAACCGAAATTTATGCTACCTTCACTTTCTAACACCAATTTCAATTGTTCCATGTCCTTCATGGTATTCAAAATACATCAGGTATTATATAAAAAGTCACCATAAAATTATCAAAGTAGGATTGAAATCCTATGCATCTACTCCGTAAACATTAGACCCATTGTTAATCTGTATAACATCACCACCCATCCTTAGTACCTATCCCTAATATTAGTCGCAATCTCAAGTATATCCCCTTATCAAACTCACACTTAATGACATCCCTATATCAAGTCTAATTTAGGAGTAACCATAAATATTTTTGATGACCAAACTATTCAATATTCTCTTGTTTATACATAGCTTAAAAATTCCATCCTTTTCTTATACCATTACTATTGGGTCCCATAGGCTACAACATCAGGCTAGATATCCTTAGTATTCCTTCAACAATAGTTTATGATCCTTCATTCCTCGTATTATGCACCACACTTTCTTCACCTTACTTTTTCCAAAATTTAATCATACCCATCTAATTCACAAAAAATGCATTATTCTATCTCTATAACCAACTTAACTCCCTGCTTCAACAATCATTCTATATTTAATATGCTACTATAATCCTCAAAAGAAAAACGAGTCAGATTCTCGATAAATTTTACTTCTCCAGCCAAAATTTCATCTCTCAGATCCAACCTATAGATCCTTACTTCCTTGCATGATGAAGGATGCTTAACTAATTAATAAAAAAAATCCATAACTATTCAGAGTTGATGGATTCGATTCTTATGGTGTAGCTTATCACTACCAAGTGAATAGTGCACTATAATATATATATAGGCTATGCAGAACAAAGATCAAAGAGCATATTCTTTCAAGAGAAATAAAGAATTAACCTAGTACTATGGCTGAATTCGATCTCACGACCTCTCTGCTCAACCACCTTGGTAATCACTTATGGCTTTAAATTATTTCCTCCAATAACTACATTTTCTCAGCTGGCTGAATTCGTGGTGGGTGTTAGGATTGTTCCCCAAAAGCAATTATTTATACAATATATTTTTCACATTAAATCAACAAAAAGCATTCTTATCACGCAGTTTCTGTATTTCATATGTTTATGTATATAAAACTATTAGATAAAGCCTCAAGTACAACACTGTGTTAAGAAAATCAAAAAAGAGATCGTGATATAAGGTTCTTACTACATTGGAATGTGTTTGTTCTTAAATTATCCCTACTTATAGTATTAATGAGATGGGACATCATTAATACGTTAAGATTAACACGTGTTCCTAATTTGATTAAGAAGTGGTACTCACATCCATGAGTATTGTAATACTCAAAGTTAACACATGGATGCTTGTTACTTGAACAAGTATATTAGATGACCTAACTATAAGATAATTACACGAAAAACTATTTAGTGCTGGTGATATAATCTCATTATAGCAAATGTGCAAGTATCCTTAGACTTAAGAACTCTAAGGTATTTTGTTTGCTATGCGTTGTACTTTGATTCCAATTTCTGGAGTCCTTACAAGACTGCCTATGCGATGAGCATTAGGTATAATGTGAAGTAAATAAACGTAGTTAAAAGGGTCAATAAAGGATTTAGCACTCCTAATAGTAGGAGCAAATATCTCAAGGCTACTTGTAGGAATCATTACTCAAGAAATCCTTGGCCAATGCGACTTTGTGTTGGAAATACTTCCAATTGATACAGATGATAAGTAATGGATTCCAGGAACAAGTACTAAAATATTCAGGTTAGAATTAATTAATATTTTGGAGCGAGTTAGCACTAATTCTATACTCTAAAATGAATGAGATATTGTATGGGGAAAGGAGTTTTGCACTACCGTTTTGCTATTGAAAGATTCATGTCAAGCCACTTGACTTTTTGGATTTTTGGGTGATTACGATGTCTTGCTAGATATTGCTCATGATCTGCTGAATATAAATTTATTAATTAGATATTTAATAAATTTAATCGTAATTAGAATTAATAAATTAACTCTAATTATAAATGGATTATTAATTCTATTATGATAGAATTAATTTATATTAGCTACCAATTGACTAGAAAGATGTAATGGGTCACACATAATAAAGAAAAAAGTACTCGATATGCTATTAGATAACATTACGAGGTTAGTTGTGAAAAAAAAGACGTTGTAGTGGTTGAATTGTAATTAATTTTAATTCATGGGCCATATTGTAATTAGAAGAATTCCAATTCTAATTACAACATACAGGATTCCAATTCTTGTAGGATTTGGTTTCCTATTCACAATCCTGCGTACGTTTTGATGAAAAATTGTGGAAACCCGAAAATTGAAACGGAAAATTAGTTTTCTTTTGTTCTTCTTCTTTTACCCAACCCAAGCTCCTTCTTGAATTTTGCTAGCACAAAATTTAATTGTTCTTGAGTGCTCCTTGTGTGGATCAATATTCCAGAAATTCTTATCCTTGGAATTTTGTGGCTCGATTGGATCTTCTTTTCATGGCGATTCACGCGGAAGAAAAAATTTAAAAGCTGCGTTTTTTAGATAATTAATTTTTCTTCCCTTCTTTTGAACCGTTTAATTACATACAAGTGATCCTTTTCAGGGATTTCTTTTTATTTTTCACTGCATGTAAACTAGTTTGCATGATCAAAATCCAACAACTATATCAGAGTCATCTCGTATGTGTTTTTTAGATTTTTTTTATTCTTTTGAAACTGTTACAAAATAAATTTGACATTATTAAACTGTTTCATAAATATTTTAAAATTTGAAAAAGTTTCAAAATTACATTCAGGTCCATGAAAATTGTTTCATGTAATTTTTTTTTTTGGAAAATTTTTATTTTAGTGGGTTATATATATATACATGCGCGCGACACACATATTAATTACTGAAATTGGTTTCAGTTCAGTAAATTATAGAAATTATTTTTTTAAATCCACGAAATTTGTTTCTATACGGAAGTTTGAAGGAAAAAGAAATTGTAGATTTGTGTTCCTTAAATTTGTTAAGGAATATGAATAATAGAAATTGTTTCCTTTTAATTCACAGAAATTGTTTCTGCTAAAAGGAAAAAAAAAAATTGAAGCTTTGTTTTCTTAAATTCGTTAAGGAAATTGAAGCCAAAAAGGAAACAACCTCAAGAAAATTTTGAAAGAGAAAAAATTTCGGATGTTTATTCTGCTGAAACCATTTTAGCTGAAAAAGAGGGGGGAAAAAACACATTGCAATTGTTTCCAAATTGGAAATAGTTTCCAATTGGTGAACGTAATTGAAAAAGTGGGGGATGGCATTATGAAATTCTCCAATTGCAATTAGAGAATTTCTTTGCAAATAGGAAATTGCTTCCTAAAGCATAGCCACGAGAGGATGAGGTGCATCCTCTCAAGGCTTGTGCCTATTATTTTTTTAAAAAAATTAAAAAAAAAAATATGTGAGTGCACAGGTGGTTGGAAATTGTTTCCATTCAAGGAATCAATACATATATATTTTTTTTCCTTTTTAGTTTCAATCCTCACGTTTAGACTACCGGTTTTACTAGTGTTTCTTCAAGGACCTAGTGAAATATTTTTATTCCAATAGGACCCCAAGATTTTTCCCAAAATTTGATTTTGGGATTAGATAATTAAATTTCTAAAATAATGATTTTAGAATTTAATATTTTATGTATATTTATTTTTACTTAATATGTTTTAAGCATTATATTAGTATGTTGGCTTGGTTATGAACTTAGACCAAATTAATTTTGATTAATTTAAATTGTGTCATGTATTTTATCGTTTTGTTTTGAATAAATAAGGCATGTGTGTCCTGCCTTTCCCTGTAATTTTCTTGTAATATCTCTTCTCATCTAATTCTCCTCAAATGTAACTCAAGATTTTTTCATTAGAAAGTTATGTAATTATATTACACAGGTTAAATAAGATTAGAAATTATTTTACGAATTTATGAAGATGGTGACCAAGGCGAAGCAAGAAGATGGTAAGACTTTCTTCTCAAAAGATGCATGAACACATAGATTTTGACCAAAATTAATTTCCTTCTTGGCTAAAAAAAAAAAAAAATCTAGAAAAGTCCATAACCAGGCCATATAATTGAGTCTATTACAATTATGTCAAAATGTTGATATTTTGCATACCATACGTTAAGACTATTAATTAAATAATTAAAATCCCTCAAACAATATTAAATTTAAAGCCTTCTATTAATATAGCAAGAACGAGAGTTCTTTTTCGATATTAGGTTGTTAGGCATACCCAAGCTTACTCGACATTGAGCATGTTCAAGCTATGGAATATGATTCCTGATTAATGGGTTGGATTTAACTAATATCTTTATCCCCTACCTATTGGATTATATGCCCTCTTAGACTAGGTTTCTGATGTAAAATCTAATTATTTAATAAAAGAATTTATTTTCAGAAATTGTTTGTGAATTTACTTTTTGTTTGTGCACGATTATCGTTTGGAACAGACCCATTGTGTTTAAATAAGTGATCCAGGTGAATGGTGGTCTTTCACAGTAAGGTATGGATCACAGGTTATTTAACACATAAACATTTGTTCTTAACCTATTGATTAGACAGGGAACTTCATCATGTTTAGGTTATTATGTTATGAATTCTAAATGGGGAATGGCTTACCTTTAGCCAGTGGGTAGTCCACTCACTTCATGACATAAGCGTATTTCGAATACGTAGAATAGGACCTGTAGTAGTGGTTTCTCAAAGTACTATATGGTAGAAACCTAGACTACTACCGCTACAGCGTGGACTAGTACTCTACGACTTGAGTATGAGTTGGTGGTCTAGCGAAGCTGGAAGCATATACTTTGATTTGCTGTAGTTGAGGTTCTATCATAGGGCCAATATACTTGCATGTTGGGTATGTGTGACTAGTTAGTTAAGACAGACTTATACAAGATAGTTTCTGCACTATATCGCCCCTTGTGGTTGTCCGAATGGTCTAAATTATCCAGGGCCCTGGGAAACATGACTTGGATGTTTGCTTTAGGGTAGCTCCCTTGGAAAGCGGAAACACTCCAGGAAGTCGTGGATCATTGGACTAGAAGCTTAAGGATGGTAGATGTCATTTAGAGGGGTGTTAGTACACTTCTTCCTCTCTAAATGTGCGGCGATGTGTAGAGGGGTATTTTAGTCATTTCACCTGTAGGTCGGAGACTTTGCGAATGCAGCATTTTCCTTGGGGTCAATGTTTCCTTATGGTGATATTAGGAAATATTTAAAATACAAAATACAACTATTTATATAGCAGGGGTATTTTGGTCATTTTAGCAGCCAATGCGACGTGTCTTTTTGGTCCTCGGGATAGCCCGTAAGTCCTAACTATTTTTGGGATGAGGAATTGGTCTCAGTTGAAGAGGATTTTATTTTATTTTGTTTTATTTTATTTTATTCAGGAAGTCTAATTTATTATTGGACTGGAATAAAATAAATAAATAAATAAATAAATAAAATAGGAGTTGAGAGAAATTAATTATCTAGTTTATTTGGTTAATTAATTATTCAGGGCCTAGGTCCAGTATGAATAATTAAGAAATTAACCTGGGCTTAAACTAGGGGAAATAATTAATGTTTAATTATTTATTGGGTTATTTATGTAGGCCCAAGAAATAAATAATTAAAGATTAATTATTATGGTTCATTTGGGCTCATTAATTATTTATTGGGTTACTTATGTAAGCCCAGAAAATAAATAATTAATATTTATTATTTTGGGCTTTTTGGGTCCAAGAAAAATAATAAATATTTATCTGGTCCAATAGCTTGGACCTTAGGGTTTTTTCTAGATACGGTTAAGAGGAGTTTAAGGTTAGGCCAAACTGTTTCTCAGGATAACATCCGGATATTTTGAAATCCCGGGGATATGTTTATCAGAGATTGAGAGACCTAATTTTGGCAAAATATAAACAACTCTTTGAAAAGAAAAAAAAAACCCTAATTATTTTCCTTCCCAAGCGAAGACTCACGTGAGTCTCTCTCTCTCTCTCTCACAAAAGCTCTCTCCTTCTTCTTATTTTTCCCTTGTTCTTTGCTAACCAATAGCGAACGAACCAAGGAGAATTGAGACCCTTCCTCTTCACCATAGTGTTCACCGACTAGAGGGTAGGCTGAGGAATATCCCGAGAGCTGGAGAGCTAAGCGTTAATGCAAACAAGACGCAGTCGAAGGCTAGCGGGTGTTCAACCGGAAGCTCCTTCAACTGTGCAAAGCGAGGCGATTCCAGTCGTTCAATCCGCTCTTACTCAACCTAGAAGGGTTAAGGAGCGCAAATGTATGATCTTCACTCTTCCGCATGGCCTTTATGGCTCGTGTATATTTTTTTTTTTTTTTGTCTCTGTTTTTATCCGTCCATGGCTCCCTGTTCTGCGTTTTGCCATCACTACCAAAGCATAAAGAATATTAGAGGCTAAGTTAGGGTAGCACAAAATACTTTAAGATTAAAAGATGTTAATCACCTAACGATCCGGTAGTTATATTTGATGTAATTGGTATCAGATGCCTACCATTGAACTTAAGAATGGTTTGTTGGGCATACCCAAGGTCATTTTTAAAGAATTTGGATTCCGATCCACTGGGAAAGCTTCCAACGGGCTTTTCCAAGTTAATAGTAGGGACTATTGATTTGAAAAAAATAGTGGGCTAAATACACGTTTAATTAAAGACCGAATTAAATGCATTCCATGTGCATATACATAGTTTAATATCTCCTATCTTTCATCTAAGTGATTTGCATCATAACAACAAATTTGAACTTACGTAGTATTTTGGAAACAAACAAGCTCACTGAATCAAACTTCTTGGACTGGTATAGAAATTTGAGAATCGTTCTCAAATCGGAAAGGTTGCTCTGTGTGTTAAATGCTCCAATTCCACCACCACCCACTGGATGATGCTCTCACTGAAGAGTATAAATTCCATAAGAAGCATAAAGTGGACAGTGACATAACATCTTGTATTATGTTGGCTCCAATGACCACTGAGCTTCAAAAATACCAGTAGCATATAGATGCGTATACTATTCTCTTCCATCTAAGAGAGCTTTTGATAAACAAGCAAGGATGGAGAGATATGAGATCTCTAAATAATTATTCCGTTCTAAGATGCTAGAAGGCCCTTCAGTAGCCACTCATGGACTTAAGATGATAGTGTTAGTTGAGAAGCTTGGATCACTTGGGTTCATTATGGATCACGAATTAAGTATAGACTTAATTCTTCAATCTTTGCCAGCTAGTTTTTCATACAGCAAATGGAGCAAAGGTTACTGCACTTGCAGTAGGGACTTATCATCTACACTTGCCATTTGGATTAATTCTAGAATTATAAAACTATTATTATGTACCAGTTTTGCTTAAAAACACTATCTCAATTGCTTGTTTAGATTTGATCGGATTTCATTTAAATTTTAAGAATAAAAGCTATTCTTTTTCATTAAATGATATCTATTATGGTACCGTAACTTTGATAAATGGTTTATATGTTCTAGAAATGGAAAATCAAGTTCTTAATATAAATAATAAAAGGACAAGAAAAGATAACACAAACCTATCTTATTTATGACATTGTTGTTTAGGCTATGTAAATGAGAATCGAATTTCTAAGTTACATAAGTGTGGTAACTTAGGCTTATTTGATTTTGAATCATATGAGACTTGTGAATCTTTCTTACTAGGAAAAGGAAAATTGACTAAAACCTCTTTTTCCAAGAAGGGGGAAAGGGCTAAACAATTATTGGAACTAACACATACAGATGTATGTAGACCAATGACAATGCAAGTAAGAGAGGGTTATCAATATTTTATTACCTTCATCCATGATTATTCTGGATTTGGTTATTTGTATTTAATGAAGTACAAATCTGAAGTCTTTGACAAGTTCAAAGAATTTAGAAATGGAGTAGAGAAACAACTTAGCAAGAGTATTAAAACTCTAAGCTAAGAGTTTCTAAGTTATTTTAGAGATAATGAGATATTATCTCAATGGACTCCACCATATACACCTTAGCATAATGGTGTATTTGAGAGAAGGAATCGAACTCTGTTAGATATGGTTTGTTCCATGATAACTTTTACTGATCTACTAAAATCATTTTGGGGATATGCATTGGAAACTGTTGTTTATATTTTAAATAGAATTCTATCAAAAATAGTTAACACTACCCCATTTGAGTTATTTTATGGTAAAAGACCAAAGCTAACTCCCATGAGAATTTGGGGATGTTCTGCTTATCTAAAGAGGACAAAGTCAGATAAATTAGAGAATAAGTCTAACAAGTGTTTGTTGGATATCCAAAAGAATCTCACAGATATTATTTCTATCTCCCTATTAAAAATAAAGTATTTGTTTCAAGGTATGCTTTTTTCCTAGAGAAGGAATTCGTGCTTAAGGGAGATAAAATTGAACTTAGTAAAGTTTAAGAAGCACAAGCAAATAATCAACCATTTGATCCCAAATCTATTGATGAAATAAATAAACCATCTAATATACAAGAACCTCATAGGTCAAGTAGGATACATATGGCACCTGAGAGATATGGATTTCTCATCACTGATCGCAATGATGTATTGCTCATAGAAGAAGATGAGCCTACCACTTACAAAAAAGTTTTGAATGGTTTAGAATCCAAAAAATGGTTTAAAGCCACGATGTCAAAAATGGATTCTATGTATGATAATCAAGTTTAGACTTTGGTTGATCTACTTGAAGGGATAAAACCCATAGGGTCCAAATGGGTTTTCAAGAATAAAACCAACATGGATGGTAAAATGATTACCTATAAAGCGTGATTGGTTGCAAAAGGTTACTATCAGAAACAAAGTATTGACTATGACGAAACTTTTTCACTAGTAACAATACTGAAATCCATTAGAATACTCGTAACACTTGCCACTCATTATGATTATGAGATTTGACAAATGGATGTGAAAACTGCTTTCCTTAATGAAAATCTGACTATGGAAGTGTACATGATATAATCTGAGGCTTTCATATCCAAGGATCACATTAAAGTATGCAAGCTGCAAAGGTCCATTTATGGACTAAAGAAAGCTTCTAGGAGTTGGAACATCCGTTTTGATGAAACAATTAAAGAATTTAGTTTCAAACAAAACAAGGATCAACCTTGTGTATACAAGAAGGTTATTAGAAGTGCAATTGTTTTCCTATTACTATATGTAGATGGCATATTGCTAATAGAAAATGATATCTCTATTTTGCAATCAGTTAAGATTTGGTAATCCAAGAAGTTCTCCATGAAAGACCTTGGAGATGCAACTTATATTCTGGGAATAAAAATCTATAGAGATAGATCAAAAAGGTTGCTTGGTTTTTCACAGACTACATACATAGACAAAGTGCTAAAGAGGTTTAGTATAGATCAATCTAAGAAGGGATTTTTACCTATGACCTATAGGGTAAGCCTTTCAAAATCTATGTGTCCTAAGACATAAGATGAAAGTGATCACATAAATAAGATAACATATGCTTTGACAATTGCTTCTATCATGTATATTGGGATATGTACTGGCTCGATATATCTTGTGCTTTTAATTTAACGAGAAGATACCAATTAGACCCTCGAGAATGTCATTGGGTGGCTATCAATAAGTACTTAAGAAGAACTACGGATGTATTATTGGTATATGGAGATGGTGACTTGCAAGTTAGAAGGTATACTAATGCTAGTTTCTAATCTGATAAGGATGATTACAAATCTCAATCAAGATACATGTTCATTTTTGTAGGTGGGGCAGTTAGTTAGAAAAGTTCTAAATAAGATACAACTACCGACTCAACCACTGATGCTGAGTACATAGAAGCTTCTGAAGTAGCTAAGGAGGCAGTCTTGATCAAGAAGTTCATTACAGAACTAGGTGTGGTACCTAGCATTGTTGATCTAATGCTCTTGTATTGTGATAACAATGGAGCCGTTGCACAAGTAAAATAACCATGATCTCATCAGCGATCTAACCATGTACTTAGGCACTATCACTTGATTAGAGAAATCATTGATAGAAAAAATATAAAGACAGTGAGAGTTCTCGCTCATCAGAACATAGTTGATCCACTTACAAAGGTATTATCCTAAAAGAAACATAATGGTCATGTTTGTTAATTTGGTATTAGATACATGAATGTTTGGGTCTAGTGCAAGTGGGAAATTGTTAGGACTGTGCCCTAGAAGCAATTATTTATACAATGTATTTTGTGCATTAAATCAATAAAAGGCATTCTTTATTTTTCAGTTTCTTTATTTCATATGTTTATGTATATAAAACTATTACATAAAGTCTCAAGTACAATACTGTGTTAAGGAAATCATGATAGAGATCGTGATGTGAGGTTCCTACTACATCAAAATGTGTTTGTTCTTAAATTATCACTAGTCATAGTATAAATGAGATAGAACACCATTAACATGTTAAGATTAGCACGTGTTATACTTTTTTATTTGATTAAGTGGTGGTTCTCACATCCGTAAGTGTTTTGATATTCAAAGTTAATATGTGGATGTTTGTTACTAGAATAAGTATATTGGATTACCTAACTATGAGATAATTATATGGATAACTATTTAATGCTAGAGATAGAATCTCATTATAGCAAATTTGCAAGTATCCTTAGACTTGAGAACTCAAAGGTACTTTGTTTGCTAACCATTTTTGTAACACCCCCATTACCTAGGCCTAACAGGGCCGAGGATGTTGCCCCGTCCAAAGGACAATGAGTCTTTATAACTAGGACCAACAAACAAAAATAAAACAATACTATAAAATTAAAACTTATTACAATCCAAAAAGTCAAGACAAATCCATAAATACATTGAACACTCTCGTCTCTCAAAGCAATGCATAAAGAAAATAACACAAGGTCTTCAAAGCAAGCACAAACTATCTACTCATCTCCACAGCAGGACTGACCTGAAAACATGGCAAAAGGGTGATGAGATAAAAATCTCAGTAATTCCGTGCATGCCTTGAGTGTCCAGTGAAAACAGTTCATGAATGCAAAGTGTAAGAACTTCACAAGAAAAATACTAGCAAGCAATAAACAATTATTAAAATCAAGAATGGCGTTTTGGCTTTTCCAACCATACATGTACAACAAAATCAACCACTCAAAAGGGCGGCCATGGGTTACCACACGTTGGGCCCCATAACCATACAACGGTCAGAATGACACACTTTGTGCAGACTGACAAAAAGGAAGGTGATCGGCCTACCGGGTAAGATACTCCTGCTTTTCTGCACCTAAAAAAAACCGGTTGTCCATTTCGGCAACACACAGTCCACATGACTGAAACTTGCTAGCTCGGACTGGCATGACTAAGTAGTACTGACGTTTCTCTAAGTTGAGTTCATTTTCTGGAGGTGGCCTCCTGCCAGAAGACTCATTCTTGTTCTTCAAAACTAGTACTACTAGCCTACCCTTATTAAGTACTCAACGTAGTTTATCCCACTTGGAAGAAAATTGATAAAATATAGCTTTACTTGAAAATGGCAATAAAGGGTTTCCAAAGTCCTTGTTAAAATTAATTTTAGAAACAGTTTAGTGATTAAATAAAACTGCTTGTTGTTTTTCAAATAATTGGTTTGACTAAAACAAGAAAGGAAATAGTCCCTAATTGCCTTTACCAAATCAGTGTTCACAAACTTCGTGTTTAGCTTGCCATAATAACTTTTTACAAAAATCTCCTGATCCTTTGCTCGAGATAAATTAAAAATCTCCAAAAACTGACCTAACCCTGCCTAGGGTAAACATAAATCATAATTCAACTCAAGCCAAAATTTGCTTTCATAAATAATCCTAACTCCTCTTACTACAATCATGACCCTAGTATTCCAAACTTTAAGGCTAGATAATCAAAAAGGATTTTATAAAATAAATCTAGCTTGATAATAAAATAACTAGGGTTTGTAAAATAGTTACTAATAAGTTGTAGCTATAAATCTTGTTATAAATAAATTAGGGTTTATATGATGAAGGGTCCTAGGTCCTACACGATATTATTTAAAATAATGATTTATAATAACTAATGGTTAGAAAATAATTGGTAAACAAAATTAATAATAAGTAAATTTTAATATTTTTTTATTTAAAGATAATAAATAAATTTTATTAGTATTTATGAATATATGACTTACAAGATTAATATTTTACCAATCATGATTATTTATATAAAAGGCTTTATTTGATATTATTATTACATATAATATTTATATATTTTATTTCTCTAATAAAAGCTATCATATATTTGACTAAAATATCATTATTTTATATAGTAGTCCAAATCCACATTTTCCTAGGGTTTTTGAAATCATTAGAAGAAATTGTAGTATTAATCATTTTATTAATGAAATAAAATTGGCTAACTTAATTAGCTTAGGAACAACAAGGTCATGATCATAATTCCTATTGCTAACCATAATCATGAACATACACTCTGTTAGTGTTGTGCCCTAGAGGCAATCACTTGTACCATGTATATTGCATATTAAATTAATAAGAGGCATTCTTTATCTTTCAGTTTGATTTTTATATCTAAATATGTGTACAAACCGTTAGATAAAGTCCCTAGTACAACACAGTGTTAAGGAAATCATGATAGAGATCATGGTGTGAGATTCCCACTACACTATGCAGTGTTTGTATTTAAATAATCCCCAGTCATAGTATTAATAAGATGGGACATTATTAATACGCCAAGACTGGCACATGTTATATCTCTTGATTGGATCAAGCGGTAGTTCTCATATCCGTGGGTATTGGGATACTCAGGATTAACGTGTGGATGCTTGTTTTGAAACAAGTTCATTGGATGACCTAGCTACGAGATAATCACTTGAATAACTATTTAGAGCCAGTGATAGAATCTCATTATAGCAAGTGTGCAAGTATCCTTAGACTTGAGATCTCCAAGGTACTTTGTTTATCGAGCGTTGTACTTTGATTCTAATCTTTGGAGTCTTATCTAGGACCGCCTATGGGATGGATATTGGGTACAACGTAAAGTAAATGAAAGTAGTTGAGAGGGTCAATAAAGGATTCACCACTCCTAATAGTAGGAGAGTATATCTCAAGGCCACTTGTAGAAATCATTACTCATAAAGTCCTTGGCCAAGGCGACTATGTGATGGAAATGGTTCCAAGTGATACACATATTGAGTAATGGATTTCTTGAACAAGTACTAAAATATTCGGGCTAGAATTAATAATATTCTGGAGGGAGTTGGGACTAATTCCATGCTCTAGACCGAATGAGATATTGTATGTTGAAAGGAGTTTATTGCACTGATAATTTGCTATTGAAAGGTTCATGTCAAGCCACTTGACTTTTTGAACTTTTGGGTGGTTAAGAGTCATTGCTAGATATCGCTCTTGATATACTAAATATGAATTTATTAATTAGAGAATTAATAAATTTAATCATTTATTTCATTAAGGATTATTAATTCTAATATTGTTAGAATTAATTCATATTATGCTACCAATAAGACCAGGAAACCTAATGGGTCACACACAATAAAGGTTTGAATGCTCAAATATATTATTTGATAATATTGTGGGGTTAATTAAGAGAATGGAATATATTTATAGGTGAATTATAAGTTTGTTATAATTCATTGGACCTAATTGTAATTAATTAAACTTCAAGGACCAATTTGTTGACAATTGGACGTTGAAGGACTAAGTTACAATTTATGGTAATTATAAATCTATAAATATAAGAAAACGGTTTCCTTAGGGTGAGAGACAGACTATTCACGCAATAACAAAGAAACCGTTTCTCTGCCTCTCTCTTGATCAAACCCTAGCCGTCTCTCTTCTTGATCAAAACCCTAGCCTCCCGAATTCTACTAGCATAGAATTGTGAGATAGTGAGCATTCAACCTTGTGTGGATTATCATTAGAGGGAGTTCATTATTGGACTTCAGTTGAGCTACAGTGAACGGTTTTGGATAATCTGGATCGCGCCTGCGTTCTTGTTTCTGAAATTTTTTGAATTCCGGCTTCACGAGGTAATAAACTCAATCTTCTCCATTTTCCCGTTTCTATTGCAAACCCGTGATCCATGGCTTGGATTTCTTGTTGTTTTCCGCTGCGCTTAATCTGATTATGCATGATAGAAATCCTACACACTCTACACCAATCAACAAAACATCCAAATCAAGAATAAAAGCATAGATCCAAATCTACCAACACATGATCCCAACCCCACTAAGCATAATCATGTTCATGGCCTCAACAAGAATACAAGAACATAAAACCCTATTCACCGAAGGTGACATAATCTCTAACATGCTTAATCATTCATAGTACTCACAACATGAAGGCATGCAACAAACCTTAAATCATCATAAAATTCAACCAAGACCAATCATCCTCATGCATCAATCCCAACTCCATCATATGAACATATTCATTCTCATGCTTCAATCACAACTCCATCAATAAACACATACTCAATCTCCAAATATATTCCATCCTTATCCAACTACATCCAAGACATATGAATCTCGAATTTAAAGAGAAGATTGAAGAGACTTACTTGAATGATGACTATCTTGAAGAAGTTTTAAAAGAATCCCCACGCTTGGAAAGCTTGATCCATCCAAGGAGAAAGAAGAAAAATGGCCGTAGTTGGAGTAACCATTCGGCCGAGAGAGAGAGAGAGAGAGAGAGAGAGAGAGAGAGAGAGAGAGAGAGAGATTATTAGTATATTTCATTAATGGTTGAAGAGGAAGGAAGTTGAACATAATCGTTCATGCTTACCTTAAGAGTATTCTTGCCCCTTCAATGAAAATTCTAGTTTTTTATCCAAAAGTAAAATCTTGATTTCAGCGTTTGATGTTATAATTTGCAGAAATGGATTCAAGAGGATGAGTAGGTGTGATCTAGAGTTTTTGGAGAAGATTGAAGACGTTTTGAGCAGACTTATGCATGCAGAAGTGTGGTGTGTGGTCCTGGTGTTCTTGGTGTTGTTGGAGATTTGAAAAGAATTGAGAGAATGGATGAAGGCTGGCCAAAATTTTGCTTGGAAAGAGTGGCCAAATGGGTTGGAGAATTCTGGTGATTGAATTCTCAGATTTGGGAGAAAAGGAAATCTGGTTGTTTGAAATTCAAAGTGGAGTAATTTAGGGAGTGAATTAGGGAGCAAATATGGTAGGAATGTCTCGGTTGGTGAAGGTCTTTGGGGAGCTTCAATGGCCGATTGTTTGGTTGGTATTTTGCTGAGATGAATGATGCTTGCAAAAGCTATAGAGTGGATGAATGATGGGGTGCAATGGTGAAGGAATTTTCTGGATAGTTGAGGCTTAATCCATGGAAGTTTGCTGGAATAATTTGCTGGAATTTTGGACTCCAATCGATAGCTTGATTGTAGTGATTGATGGATGGATTTTTGGAACAGCTATGGAGCATCATTCGAGCAGGCCAATGGAGAAGATGATGAAGCTCAGTTTATGACTGACTAAGGTTGGTTTTACAGAGAAAATGGAGTAAGTTTCGGACAAGGGTGAAGAAGAAACAAAGCTGGAATTTCTGGTTAGTTTTTTGCATGGCTTGCCGGAATTTCTATTCAGATTTTTTTGCAATGCTTCAGTCAACTTGCAGAAGGTTTGAAGGGGTATTGGAGGGTCCTTTAAGGCTAGTTTCCAGCCTTCTTTACGGAGGAAATACAGGGTTGAATTGCTGGTTGGAAAGGTGGAAGAACAACTTTGTGTTTCGGACTGCTATGCTGCGAAAACTATCCAGAAATTTTTCTGGTTTGCACAGCTTTTGTGCATTCCGGTTTTGGCTGAAGTTTTCAATCTTCGAGCTGAGTGAATTGGCTATTGTTCTTGTGGTATTTGAGAGGGAAAGATGGTTGAAGATTTTGACAATTGAACTGATCAAGAAGCTGGAAAAATTCCCAGCTTACTACATGAAGAAGATGAACACACGTAGGTTGGAGTTTGAAGGTTCAACCATGGAGTTTAATTTCCTTAGGAACCTTCTATAACTCTTCCCCATTTTCGGCCAATATGCTACCCTCCCATTGGTAATTTCGGAACTCCAAGATCCAGGAAGCTTGCTGGAATTATCTGGAAATAAAATGGCTTGAATAAATTGAGCAACTTAATTGGTCAAGAATTAAGGCAAGTTAGAGAACAAAAAGGGTATGAATCCCTTAGGGATTTTTGTAGGGCACAAGAGTGGAATTATGACATTCCTTTCATGTCTCCCCTAGGACAACATCCTTACTCCTCCCTAAGGCATGTAAGGCCGAAAATAACCTACCTATCAAAAATAAAATTTAATCATGCTAAAACTTAAATGATGGAATTTGAACTCAAGACCTCAAGGATTTATTCCAAAGCTCTAATCACTAAATTACAACAACTCTTGTTCTTATTTTCGCTCCCAAATATTTTTCCTATTTAACCCTCAAGCTATCTCCCTATTTCCTCCTCAAGTAAAATTACCATTTTGCCCTTCCTACTCAATAAGCACAATTAAGCCTTCTAGTCTACAAATCACAAATACAAAGCATATAAAATCATACAAAAATATATTTATGCATGGAAGAAAATATGATATGCATCCCGACCCCCTTACTCTAGGGTTGGTTTTAATTAGGGTTTCACATCCTCCGCTCCTTAGGAGAATTTCGTCCCGAAATTCAGGCATACCTCTAACTCAGATCGGGATACTCCTGCTTTACCCAGTCTTCTGATTCCCATGTGGCATCTCGCGTGCCATGATGCTCCCACTGAACTTTTACCATCGATATCTGCTTATTCCAAAGATTCTTAATACTGCGGTCTAATATTCGCATGGATTTCTCCACATAGCTCAGATCGGGTTACAATACAAATGGCTCATTATTTAAAACATGTATGGGATCGGCATTGTACTTCTTTAGCTGTGACACATGAAACACGTCATGAATTCTCGTAAATCTATCTGGCAAGTCTAATCAATATGCTACCGGTCCAATCCTTTCCTTTATCATGAATGGTCTCAAATGCCTCGGATTCAGCTTCCCACCATTCGGATGCTTCGAGATTCCTATATTCGGCATCAATCTCAGAAATACATTATCTCCTACTTGAAACTCCAACTCTCTCCGCCTATTGTCTGCATAGCTCTTTTATCGGCTCTGAGCTACCTTCAACCTTTTCCTGATTAACTTAACTTTGTCCAACATTTCCTGAACACAGACTTCTCCGGTTTTGCTTATGTGACCATCTTCTAACCAACTCCAGTATAACGGTACCTGTCATTTGCGTCCATACAATGCCTCATACGGAGCCATTCCAATTGAAGCCTGATAACTGTTATTATAGGATAACTCCATATACAGCACACATTCAATCCACTTATCTCCAAAATCCATAACAGAGGCTTTCTGCATATCCTCTAATATCTGTATAACCCTTTCTAACTGCCCATCAGTCTGCGGATGCGCCGTCGTACTGAACCTCAGACTCGACCCCATTGCTTCTTGAAACTTGTCCTAAAAATGAGACGTAAACCTCAGGTCTCGATCAGATACAATACTTGATGGCACTCCATGGAGACGGACTATTTCGCGCACATAGGTCTGAGCCAACTTCTCCATGGAATCTCTTACATTCACTGGTATAAAATGTGCCGATTTGGTCAGTCGATCCACTACCACCCATATGGCATCCCTCTGGGTCTTTGACATAGGAAGTCCGGTAACAAAATCCATGGTCACTTCCTCTCACTTCCATTCAAGTACTGGCAATGGTTGTTACAATCCTACTGACTCCTTATGCTCCGCTTTGACCTTCTGACAGGTAAGACATGTCGAGACATATCTAACCACATCCCGCTTCATTCCGAGCCACCAATAGGCCTTTTTCAAATCTTGGTCCATTTTGACTTCCCCGGGATGAATGGCGTACTTGCTCTTATGCACTTCTCCCAATATCTTGTCCTTCAATTGGTGCTCTCCGGGCACACACAACCGATCCCTGAAATATAAAACTCCTGCCTTGTTTTGTCGGAATCCACTACTTGGCTATTTAATCTCCTTGTCCTTGAAAAGCTAAAATTCTGCGCTACTTTGCTCCTGTCTTAGATCTAGTGTCAACTTCAGGTTGCTAACAACAATCCTCTTCTCTTGCACTTCCACTTTTCTGTCCAACACATCCTGAACTACTTGAATCTCTTGCACTCTTAAGCTAGCTATACTAACTTTTCTACTCAGGGCATCAACAACAACGTTGGCCTTCCCGAGTGATAGTTGATTGGACAACGGTACTCTTCTAAAAATTCCATCCACCTTCGCTGTCTCAAATTCAAATCCTTCTGGGTGAAGATGTACTTCAGGCTATTGTGGTCAGTGAACACTTCATATTCCGCCCCGTACAGATAGTGTCGTCATTTCTTGAGAGCGAATACAATGGCTGCCAATTCTAGATCATGCGTAGGGTAGTTGACTTCATGAGGCCTCAACTTCTGGGAAGCATAAGCGATCACTTTCCAATGTTGCATCAAAACTGCTCCCAATCCTTCCTTCGAAGCATCGGTATACAGAGCATAAGGCATATCTCCCTCTGGCAGACTCAACACAGGTGCTATCATCAATCTTCACTTCAGCTCTTGGAAACTCTTATCACATTTTTCACTCCAAACGAATGGAACATCTTTTCTTAGCAGTCAGGTCATAGGTAATACGATCATTGAAAATCCTTTGATGAACCACCTATAGTAACCAGCCAATCCCAAAAAGCTTCAAATCTCGATGATGTTCTCCGGTTACTTCCAGTCTGACACTGCTTCAACCTTTGCTGGGTCTACCTTAATTCCCTCCTTGGTCACCACATGGCTAAGAAATGCTACACTATCCAGCCAGAATTCACACTTGCTAAACTTGGTGAAAAGCTTGTGCTCCCGTAGCTTTTCCAATACGAGCTTCAGATGTTCTGCATGCTCTTCCGGGCTCTTAGAATAAATTAGAATGTCATCAATAAAGACCACCACGAACTTGTCCAAATAGGCCTGGAACACTCGATGCATCAAATCCATGAATACTGCAGGAGCATTGGTCACACCAAATGGCATTACCACGAACTCATAATGTCCATATCTAGTGTTGAAGGCCGTCTTGGGGATATCATCCTCTTTTATCCGCACTTGATAGTACCCTTGCCTCAGGTCTAATTTGGAGTAGCAACTAGGTCCTTGTAACTGGTCGAACAACTCATCAATCAGCGGTAAGGGATACTTGTTCTTGATCGTCAGATTGTTCAAGCCCTGATAATCGATACACAGTCTCAGAGTCCCGTCCTTCTTCTTCACAAACAGTACGGGTGCTCTCTAGGGCGACATGCTAGGTCTGATGTAGGCTTGCTTCACTAACTCTTCTAACTACTCCTTCAGCTCTTTCAACTCTACCGGTGCCATCCGATACGGGGTTCGAGATACTGGTTCTGCTCCCGAAACTAGGTCATTGGTGAATTCAACTTCTTGGCTGGGAGGTAGAGAGGTAAGTTCCACTGGGAACATATCAAGAAAGTCCTTCACTACTTCGGTGTCCTCCAGAATGCACTGGTCCTTTAACTTGTTTATCACATAAGCTAGGTACCCTTGACATCCTTGCATCAACAATTTCTGGGCCTTAGCCCCCGTTATCAAATACTTCAATTCTTTCACTCTCTTACCATCGAATTCCAACACATCACAACCTGGTCTAATAAACTGGACTGTTTTATTCTTATAGTCTACCCTAGCCCCATGCTTCGCTAGCCAATCCATTCCCAATATCAAATCATAATCCTCAATATCCAACACTATCGAATCTCCCTCCAAGCTTTCTCTCCCCACATCAATTTTATAATTTTGCACATACCGATCTATTGGCACCATCTTCCCCAAATGTGTACTTACCAATAAGGTAAAAGGTAGCTCCACTCCATCCCAACTCAAATGACATACACAAATCTTGTTTAAATAGGAATGAGTAGAGCCAGGATCTATCAATGCATTAACTGAACGTCCTTGAATAGTAAACGTACCTTTCACTACTGTTGCATCGATTCCAACCTCCTCTCTGTTGAGAGCGAATACCTTGGCCTTCACTAGAGGCTTCGGTGCTCCACTCCCAGATGCTCCCATGGCATTGGCTCTATTAGGTCCCGAATTTTAAGCCGGATTTCCTTGCCTGACTTGGTGCTGTTTAGGGCAGGCGTTCCGCAGATGGCTCGGGTCGCCGCAGTGATAACATTTCTGTTCACCTCCTTTGGACCAATAGTCCTTCTCTGTGTGGCCTCTTTTCCCATACTATCGGCATAACGAAAGGTTCTGAGCAAGACCAACTGGTGCTGTCCGGGCTTGCTTCTCCCTGTTCTGCCACTGCTGGTTGGCGGGGCGCTTGTTGGATTGCTGTCCCTGGAAGTGACCCTAAGGTGGCCTTGGTGGCTGGAAGGGTCTCGATGCCATCCTGCTGCAGTCCTCATTTTCTGTTCTAGTAGTGGCATCTACGGCCCCCGAATAGATCGTTAGTGGAGAAGGTGCCAACGCCCTCCTCAATTCCTACCTCAATCCCTTGACAAATTGCCTCGTCCTATTCTACTCAGTGTCCACTAGCCTCTTGCATTACTTCGATAGCTGAGTGAACGTGCTGCGTATGGGCCACTGTCATGCCTCCTTTCTTTATGTTTTGGAACTCGTCCTCCCGCTTTTCCATTATCCACTGAGGGATATACTTAGTTCTGAATGCTTGAACAAAATTGGACCATGTCTATTCCTGATCAACCATCTCCCAGTCGTCTTGAACCCGCTGCCACCATACCTGAGCTGGGCCCCTCAAATGGAATGCAGCAAACTTAACCATTCGCTCCTCAATATACTGGAACGTAGCAAATACGTCTTCCATCTGCTCGATCCATTGCTCAGCTTTTTGATCTTGCTCAGCTTCGCCCAAGAAGACGGGCGGCTGAAACTTCAAAAATCGCTCCAATGCCTCATCTTCTCCTTTGCAGTTCCTCCACTCAGTCAGGGTCTGCAGAATCTCTGCCATCTTACTGAATGCTTGCCTCATCATCACATCAACCGGTGCTTCAGACCCCATCCCCATATCTGGTTCACTCTCATTACCCCGGTTGGGTGATTGCATTTGGGTTGTCTCAATTTTCGGTGCCACATGATTTACTTTCGGAGTCCTTCTGCTTGACGAAGCTACACGGTGCTTGGGTGCCATTCTAAACCATACCCAAATGATAAGTTTGTGCATTCAATGATTAAATCATTTTAGTTGGGCATGCATTCACAGTCAGTTATAAGTAAAAGGAAATTAGATGCAAGTTTTTGTCTAAAGAATTGCCCATAAATTTTCTCTCAAATCTTAGAGTATTCAGGTATTCTTATTTGCATAATTTTAATTTAAATAGAAAATAGAAATAAAATTCCTTAATATAGAAGTGTACGAAAAATAATAAATAAACATCCTAGTCGTAATAACTCTCAGCCCTCTAGTCCTCATCAGAATCTTCAGGGTCAGCCTTATACAACCATCCCCCAGAGTTCTTAGAGAAATCTATCCCAGTCCCATTTGCAAACCCTTCCATTAGCTCTTTCCCTAGTCGCCTAGAACTCTCCCCAGTCTCAACCTGGTTGGGTGGACGAAAGAAAGAAGGCCTACGTGGAGATTCATAATCTATCTCCCCTGGGTCATCACTATTTGCTGATAAATCAACTATGGGGCTTGGAGAATGGGGAACATACTCCACATCTATCTCCTCATCTTTACTATCAGAACTTAATTCTATCACAGGTATTGGGAGTGGCTCATTGATCGGAACCTCATCATCACTGGTATCTTCCAAAAGAACAACTGGCTGAGAAGCTAGCTGAGGTAATGGAAGGCCTTCTGGGTAAATGGGGATTAGAGGATGCCACTTCTGCCCCTTCCTCACGGTTCTAAGCATTCTAACCATCCTACAGCATAAATAAGACAGGTTAAATAAAGATTTGAACTTAAATAAACAGAACATATACTATTAACATTTGCCTAAACCTAGGCTCTGATACTACTTGTAACACCCCCAATACCTAGGCCCAACAGGGCCGGGGATGTCGCTCCGTCCAAAGGATAAGGGGTCTTTATAACTAGGTCATAGAAACAAAAATAAAAAAATGCTATAAAATTAAAATTTATTACAATCCAAAAAGTCAAGACAAATCCATAAATACATTGAACACACCCGCCTCTTAAAACAATACATAAAGAAAATAATACAAGGCCTTCAAAGCAAGCACAAACTATGTACTCATCTCCACAGTAGGACCGACCTGAAAACATGGCAAAAGGGTGATGAGATAAAAATCTCAGTAATTCCGTGACTGCCTTGAGTGTCCAGTGAAAACAGTTCATGAAAGCAAAGTGTAAGAACTTCACAAGAAAAATACTAGCAAGCAATAAACAATGTTTAAAATTAAGAGTGGCGTTTTGGCTTTTCTAACCGTACATGTACAATAAAATCAACCACTCAAAAAGGGCGGCCATGGGTTACCACACATTGGGCCCCATAACCATACAACGGTCAAAATGCCACACTTTGTGTAGACTGACAAAAAGGCAGGTGATCGGCCTACCGAGTAAGATACTCCTCCTACTCTACGCCCAAACAAAATCGGTTGTCCACTCTGGCAATACACAGTCCACATGACTGAAACTTGCTAGCTCGGACCGGCATGACTAAGTAGTACTAACCTTTCTCTAAGATGAGTTCATCTTCTGGAGATAGCCTCCTGCCAGAAGACTCACACTCACTCTTCAAAACTAGAACTACTAACCTACCCTTATTGAGTACTCAACGCAATTTATCCCACTTGGGAGAAAACTGATAAAACATAGCTTTACTTGAAAATGGCAATCAAGGGTTTCCAAAGTCTTTGTCAAAATTAATTTTAGAAATAGTTTAGTGAGTGAATAAAACCGCTTGTTGTTTTCCAAATAATTAGTGTGACTGAAACAAGAAAGGAAGTAGTCCCTAATTGCCTTTACCAAATCAGTGTTCACAAACTTCGTGTTTAGCTTGTCATAATAACTTTTTACAACAATAAGTTTTATGCAGGAACTTACCTGATCCTTTACTCGAGATAAATCAAAGGTCTCCAAAAGCTGACCTAATCCCGCCTGGGGTAAACAAAAGCCATAATTAAACTCAAGCCAAAATTTGCTTCCATAAATAATCCTAACTCCTCTTACTACAATCATGACCCTAGTATTCCAAACTTTAAGGCTAGATAATCAAAAAGGATTTTATAAAATAAATCTAGCTTGATAATAAAATAACTAGGGTTTGTGAAATAGTTACTAATAAGTTGTAGCTATAAATCTTGTTATAAATAAATTAGGGTTTATATGATGAAGGGTCCTAGGTCCTAGATGATATTATTTAAAATAATGATTTATAATAACTAATGGTTAGAAAATAATTGGTAAACAAAATTAATAATAAGTAAATTTTAATATGTTTTGATTAAAAGATAATAAATAAATTTTATTAGTATTTATGAATATATGACTTACAAGATTAATATTTTACCAATCATGATTATTTATATAAAAGGCTTTATTTGATATTATTATTACATATAATATTTATATATTTTATTTCTTTAATAAAAGCTATCATTTATTTGACTAAAATATCATTATTTTATATAGTAGTCCAAATCCACATTTTCCTAGGGTTTTTGAAATCATTAGAAGAAATTGTAGTATTAATCATTTTATTGATGAAATAAAATTGGCTAACTTAATTAGCTTAGGAACAACAAGGTCATGATCATAATTCCTATTGCTAATAATAATCATGAACATACACTCTACACCAATCAACAAAACATCCAAATCAAGAATAAAAGCATAGATCCAAATCTACCAACACATGATCCCAACCCCACTAAGCATAATCATGTTCATGGACTCAACAAGAATACAAGAACATAAAACCCTATTCACCAAAGGTGACATAATCTCTAACATGCTTAATCATTCATAGTACTCAGGACATGAAGGCATGAAAAAAAACCCTAAATCATCATAAAATTCAACCAAGACCAATCATCCTCATGCATCAATCCCAACTCCATCATATAAACACATTCATTCCTATGCTTCAGTCCCAACTCCATCATATAAACACATACTCAATCTCCAAATATATTCCATCCTCATCCAACTACATCCAAGAGACATGAATATCGAATTTAAAGAGAAGATTGAAGAGACTTACTTGAATGATGACAACCATGAAGAAGTTTCAAAAGAATCCACATGCTTGAAAAGCTTGATCCGTCCAAGGAGAAAGAAGAAAAATGGCCATGGTTGGAGTAACCATTCGGCCGAGAGAGAGAGAGAGAGAGAGAGAGAGAGAGAAAGATTATTAGTATATTTCATTAATGGTTGAAGAGGAAGGATGTTGAACATAATCGTTCATGCTTACCTTAAGAGTGTTCTTGACCCTTCAATGAAAATTCTAGTTTTTGATCCAAAAGTAAAATCTTGATTTCAGTGTTTGATGTTATAATTTGCAGAAATGGATTAAGGAGGATGAGTAGGTGTGATCTAGAGTTTTTGGAGAAGATTGAAGAGGTTTTGAGCGGACTTATGCATGGAGAAGTGTGGTGTGTGTTCCTGGTGTTCTTGGTGTTGTTGGAGATTTGGAGAGAATTGAGAGAATGGATGAACGCTGACCGAAATTTTGCTTGGAAAGAGTGGCCAAATGGGTTGGAGAATTCTAGTGATTGAATTCTCAAATTTGGGAGAAAAGAAAAGCTGGTTGTTTGAAATTCAAAGTGGAGTAATTTTGGGAGTGAATTAGAGAGCAAATATGGTAGGAATGACTCGGTTGGTGAAGGTCTTTGGGGAGCTTCAATGGCCGACTGTTTGGCTGGGATTTTACTGAGATGAATGATGCTTGCAAGAGCTATAGAGTGGCCGAATGACGGGGTGCAATGGTGAAGGAATTTTCTGGATAGTTGAGGCTTAATCCATGGAAGTTTGCTGGAATTTTGGACTCCAATTGATGGCTTGATTGTAGTGATTGATGGAGGGATTTTAGAAGCAGCCATGGAGCTTCATTCGAGCAGATCAATGGAGAAGATGATGAAGCTCAGTTCATGGCTGACTAAGGTTGGTTTTATAGAGAAAATGGAGTAAGTTTTGGACAAGGGTGAAGAAGAAACAAAGCTAGAATTTCTGGTTGGTTTTTCGCATGGCTTGCTGGAATTTTTGTGCCGACTTTTCTGCAATTCTTCAGCCAACTTATAGAAGGTTTGAAGGGGAGTTGGAGGGTCCTTTAAGGCTAGTTTCCAGCCTTCTTTATGGAGGAAAGACAGGGTTGAATTGCTAGTTGGAAAGGTGGAAGAACAGCTTGGTGTTTCGGACTGCTATGCTGTGAAAACTGTTCAGGAATTTTTCTGGTTTGCACAGCTTTTGTGCAGTCCAGTTTTAGCTGATGTTTTCATTCTTCGAGCTGAGTGAATTGGCTATTGTTCTGGCAGTATTTGAGAGGGAAATATGGCTGAAGATTTTGACAATTGAACTCATCAAGAACTTGGAAAAATTTCCAGCTTACTATATGAAGAAGATGAACACACTAGGTTGGAGTTTGAAGGTTCAACCATGGAGTTTAATTTCCTTAGGAACCTTCTATAACTCTTCCCCATTTTCAGCCAATCTGCTACCCTCCCATTGGTAATTTCAGAACTCCAAGATCAAGGAAGCTTGCTGGAATTATCTGGAAATAAAATGGCTTGAATAAATTGAGCAACTTAATTGGTCAAGAATTAAGGTAAATTAGAGAACAAAAAGTGTATGAATCCCTTTGGGGTTTTTGTAGGGCATAAGAGTGGAATTAGGAAATTCCTTTCATGTCTCCCCTAGGACAACATCCTTTCTCCTCCCTAAGGCATGTAAGGCCGAAAATAATCTAGCTATCAAAAATAAAATTTAATCATGCTAAAACTTAAATGATAGAATTTGAACTCAAGACCTCAAGGATTTATTCCAAAGCTCTAACCACTAAATTACAACAACTCTTGTTTTTTTTTTTTCTCTCCCAAATATTTTTCCTATTTAACCCTCAAGCTATCTCCCTATTTCCTCCTCAAGCAAAATTACCATTTTTCCCTACCTACTCAATAAGCGCAATTAAGTCTTCTAGTCTACAAATCACAAATCCAAAGCACATAAAATCACACAAAAATATAGTTATGCATGCAAGAAAATATGATATGCAACCCGACCCCCTTACCCTAGGGTTGGTTTTAGTTGGGGTTTCACAGTTTTACTTTCATTCTAATCTCTGGAGTCCTTACAAGACCGCCTATGGGATAGACATTGGGTACAACTTGAAGTAAATGAAAGTAGTAGAGAGGGTGTTAATAAAGGATTCACCACTCCTAATAGTAAGAGCGAATATCTCAAGGCCATTTGTAGGAAGCATTACTCAAGAAGTCTTTGACCAGGGCCACTATGTTTTGAAAATAATTCCAATTAATACACATGATGAGTAATGGATTCCAGGAACAAGTACTAAAATATTCAGGCTAGAATTAATTAATATTCTGGAGGGAGTTGTCACTAATTCCATACTCTAAACCGATTGAAATATTTATATGGTGAAAGGAGTTTATTACACTGACGTTATTGAAAGGTTTTTGTCAAGCCACTTGACTTTCTAGACTTTTGGGTGGTCATGATGTGTTGCTAAATACCGCTCTTGATCTGCTGAATATAGATTTTTAAATTAGATAATTAATAAATATAATCCTAATTAGAATTAATAAATCAATTCTAATTATAAATGGATTATTAATTCTGTTATGTTACAATTAATTCATATTAGCTACCAATTGACAAGCAAAACCTAATGGGTCACAGACAATAAATGATAAAGTACTCGAGATGTTATTGGATAACATTACGGGGTTAGTTATGAAAAGAAGAAGTTGTAGTGGTCGAATTTTAATTAATTATAATTCATGGGCCATGTTGTAATTATAAGAATTTCAATTCTAATTACAACATACAGGATTTGGTTTCCCATTCACAAGCATATATGTTGATATATATGCTGCGTACATGTGGATGAAAAATCATGTAAAATTGAAAATGGAAAAGGAAAAATAGTTTTCGAATTAGAAGAATTCCAATTCTAATGGGTTTTCTTCTTCTTTTAAGCAACCTAAGCTCCTTTTCGAATTTTGCTAGCACAAAAGTCTACTATTCTTGAGTGCTCCTTGTGTGGATTAATATTATAGAGAAAGTTTTGTCCATGGAATTTCTTGGCTCGATTGGATTGGCTTTTGAAGGGGATCTGTACAGAAGAAAATTTTAAAAAACTACATTTTTTTAGGTAATTAATTTTTCTTCCATTCTCTTGAACCATTTAATTACATACGAGTGATCCTTTACATGGATTTAGTTTTATTTTTTTGCTGCGTGTAAATTAGTTTACATGATTGAAATCCAACAATAGGGTTTTAATTGGGTCTGTCCTACTGTCACCTTAGTAGATCCCTCGAGTTCTACATCTTGTTCTTCTTTAGGCTCTTCTCCCACATTTGGCTACAAGTGTTCTGCTGGCTCATATTCAGGCATTGAAGATTTTCTATCATGACCAGTTCTGCCTCATACTGTAGTTTTACGTCTAGGTTCCATCTTCAATCATCATTGCCATAATTATAGGTCGACAATTGCATACATATGCATGCAAACATATAGTGCAAAGATAACATATATAACTTTTGCTCACTCATTGAACATATGAGAGTATTTTTTTGAAAGAAGGGAAATATTCAAAAGTGTTATTCTAAATGAATCATCCTTTAATACAAAGAAATTGGATATGACAAACGATATCTCTATAGGAATTAGATACTCATAAGCAAGAAAGTAAATTAGGCCATGAACTCAATAAATAGATTCCCTAATAAATAAATTGCATCACAATTCTACTCAGTCTTCTCGCTGCTCTAGTTGTCACTCGAGTAGTTGGAAATAGATTCTTCGAGCCATCCTTATCTACTTTTTTGGAAGTCTAATCCCAATTCAAACCTAAGTGTTCTACCATCATTTCCACTCTTCCTAGGACTCTCCTCCACCTTCCCTTTTCCCTTGTCTTTCACCCCTAAGACTAACTTCCTAAGTGCTCTCATACCCGGGGTGAGTCTATCCATCTGACTTGGTAATACCCCACCTTTTTATCTTTGACTAGCTACTATTTATAATAGGATAACAATTTGTATCAACAGCCAGAACAAAAGTTGATCGGTGTAATGAGACGAATATTTTAGTATAATAATATTTGGTCGGGACCTGTATGTAATTATCAAATTTGTTCTAATTGTGCTCCTAATCATTGAAATGTTACTATTATTAATAAAATAAGAATTTGAGGGTACACTAAGAAGATAAATTGATCAGTGCAACAAAACTCACGTTTTGGTGTGAATTATGCTAACTGGGTCACTGGGGGCATTTTCATCATTTTGACTGTGCCTGTGACTTTTTACCATAAATTTGATCGAATAGAGAAGGAATTGAAGAATTTAAGAATTACCAATGGATTCAGTAGAATTTTTGGAGTTGAATGGTGAAATAAAATATTTTTTCATTCCAGACTTGATTTTGGTCATTTCTGAAAAAAATTATAAATGCGGATAAAACTTGGACGTGTGGCGCTATGTGATTGGTGGATAGGGACATGTGTCGCATTATAAGAGGTTGTATAAGACTTCATACAAGATAAATCTTATCAAATAATTTTTACAAAATAAATAAACAAAATGGATGGACGAATGAAATTGCAACACGTGGAGAATAGCCCACAATTTGTGACTAAATGGTCACCAATTTGGAATGTGTATGATGGTGAGGAGGCTCTTATAACAGCCAGCATTTCAGCCAGCATTGAAGAAGAAAAAAAACAAGAGAAATCAAGAAAGAAAAGGGTTGAGTAAAATTAAGGAAAAAATTGGAAAAAGAGAGAAAAAGTATTGTTCTTGAAGAGTTGGAGATTCTTGGAGCAAACTCAAGCTAGAACACCACAAACACAGGGTAAAATCCTATGCTTCAAGAATTAAAGTTGTAGACTTCATTATGGTGATCTTTAGTATATCAATTTTAACATGAAAACATGATTTTCATGTCTTCATTTTGGATTAAATCTAGAGTTCATAAACTTTTGTATATGAACTTTATATACGCTTGTATATGTGTCAGCTACCTAAGGGTATTTGAATGAAGTTTTATGTGAGGAAGAACTGAATAATTATGGTGATTTGAAGGCTTATTTTTGGCTGAGAAGGTGATGATTAAAGTAGAGTAAAAATTGAATTTACTTGGTTGGAAAAATGGATCAAACTAGCTTTTCATTAGAAGAGATGAATTTATGTTGAATAAGTATGGCTTTTGTGAGCTACTGGAAATCTGGAAATTCAAAATTAAATATGATTTGAAGGATAATTGAATGAATTAATAATTCTAAGGTGTTAAGGATTAAAGGAGGACAAAGGAAAGCATGATTAGTAAAAGTGAGGTAAAACTACTGGGTCTATTTTTGCCTAGTACTGTACCTCAGGAACCAAAATTCTGGAAATAGGCTTATAAAGAACTAAATTTTTGAGTCTTATGGTCATTTTGGTACATCATAGAGCCAAAAAGAAGTTGTGGATTGAATGTTATGTCCGAAACAAAATCATGTATCAAAGCAGCAAAATTTCAGAATTTTGCTTAGAACATGGACGATGTTAAGGATGATTAACTATGTGAATTTGGATGAAATAAATGGGAAATATGAAGTGAATCTCTTATTTATGAAGGGAGAAAGGATGTGGAAAAATAAAAACGAAAGAAATGAACAAATGATGAAAAAACGACGTGAACAAAAGTTTGACGTTTTCCTTAACTGTCGGCTAACCGTCGACTAAACGTCAGTTGAACATCAGCTACCCATCAGGCACGTCGGCTATTTTTCGGCCTAACACAAATTGACCCAAAAATGATGTGTGGTGTAGGTTTATCAGTAAATGGCCAGCAATTCATTGAAAATGGTAGAAATGGTGATTAAATAGTCGTAAACAGAAAGAGTTGCTTTGGATAGGAGGTGAGTTCCTTTGATTTCTAAAACATTTTGAAAGCTAGTGTGCTTCACTTTTTCATGAAATGCTATGTTTTATACTGTTTTGGAAATCCTTGAATATGTTTAAGGTTTATTTGAGCGAGAATTGTTTTATGCCATTCTAGACTTGAATGAACTTCATAATTAGCTTGGAAACCTTAACGGATGTTTAAAGCATGAATTTGTGAAATACTTGGGATTTCTAGAAAATGGTAATTTTAGAATCGGGTATTCATAAATTGACTAGAATGCCCTTATTGGAACATTTTATGGAAATGTTTTTGGAAATTTCAATTCTAATCCTCTTTTGGGATTTGAATTCTGGATTTCTTGAAATGGGTTCCTTTTGGAATCTGGTATTTGGAAAACGATCCAAATGTCCTTATTGAAAAGATTTATGAAAACCTTAGGAATCGGGTATTTGGCAAATGACCGAAATATTCTTATTGGAATTTTTGTGAATACATTTTAAATCGGGTAAGAGTAAAATGACCCGAATACCCTCAGAAAAGTCTTTTGGATTTGGGTATGGGTAAAATGACCCAAATACCCTTGGAAATGACTTTTGTGATCGAATACGGGGAAAAGACTCGAATACTCTTAGAAACTTGTTTTGATGTGAGAAAAGAAATCTTTATCGTGTTTTGACATGGTTTTGGAAAATGATCTCTTGATCTGAGATTAACTTTGGAAAGTGACATTTTGATAACTAAAATTATTTTATTGGGCTGATGTACCTATGGAATGAATTGATTGGCTCTGCGGAGCCTATGGAAATTATTATTAACTGACTTGCGAGTCATTGGGATCAAATTCTGGAAAATAATATTTTGCCCCAACAATGTTTTTCCTAGTATGGAAAATGGTTTTCTTGATGTGCTCAAGTACGAGCCTTTTTATGGATTTGAAAACACGATGAACAATATGGATCTTGAATTCCTGATTTCTTAAATCTATCAACCCTTTACTCCAAACATGACTAATTTGAACACTTGGCGTAAGCACTAACTTGAATACTTGGCGTATGCACTAACTTGAATACTTGACGTAAGCACGAACTTGAATACTTAGTGTAAGCACTAACTTGAATACTTGGCGTAAGCATTAACTTGAATACTTGGTGTATGCACTAACTTGAATACTTAGCGTAAGCACTAACTTAATTCTTGATAGTACATTACGGTGTACTTACCCTTCGGCAATGCACGGTTGAGTGCTATAGGCAACAGTCTGAGCATAATGATACGTGGCACCAAAGGTAAAGCCTTGCGAGCTTTGCATACAGGCCAACCCTCTATTAGAGGAATGCCTGTGATTTGGAAATTGGGGCAATGATTTGAAATTAAAACACAGTTTTTGAAAAATAACTGAGCTTTGAACAAACTCTTCTTTAAAGAGTTTTGAAATTATTTCCAGTGAACAAACAAAATGCTTTCCCATAAAAGTTTTATGTATTCTATCTCTTTACTAAAGCACTAGCACACACGAGATTCACTGAGTGATTTTCACTCGCACGCGTGTTATCTCTTCTAAAAAATATAGGATTAGAGGTGCAGTGAAATTGCAGTGGACTCCCAGAGGCTCATGCTATATCTTGGACCTATTATACCGGTGAGTGTATGTATCAGAAGCTAAATTCTTGTACTTTTCTATGTTGGACAAAAATTTCCACTACCTTTTGAGTAGAATTTGTTATAAAGACCCATTATCTGAGAAATCAGACGGGGAGACATCCCACAAAGTTATAGCCTACTACATAGAAATATAGGGTGTTACAGTCTAGGTCCTTCATCACCGGACTCCTTAAAGTCAAAGCCAAAAGGGGTAATATCCAACTCTCCTATTAGTGAAGTCCAAGGAGGCATAACTACCTCCTCCTCCTTCTCATTAGACCCTTTCATCCTCCCTTCTACTTCATTATCAGTATCATCCATCTCTTCTCCTCCCTCATCATCAGCATCATTCAGTTCCTTACCTCCCTCACCATCAGCATCACCCATCTCCTCTCCTCCCTCACCACTTAAGTCAAGATTAGGAGCTTCCTCCTCAGCCTCGCTATCTGAGGCTAAATCAACCGCTGATATGGGAAGGTCTACCACCTGCACATCCTCAACACCTCCCTATTGCTTGAGTAAATTTAGTTCAGTAACTTTGACCTCCATCTTCTCGATCTTACCATCATTAGGTATAATTGGTTTGGAAACCTCAATCTCTATCTCACTACCATTACTTTTTAACTCAAACTAATATAACCCAAGTTTGTGTTCCGTGTTAGAGGCAGATAGGCCTACCACAGAAACTGGAATAAGTGATCTACCACACATGAAAGGCCAATGACAGGGTCTAAAATAGTCATATATTTTCGAGCTATTTGATGCCACTTTGTGATACATTTTGTGCAATAACTGGTCATATTCCTTCATATTTGAGATTTTACTTTTGGAAAGGTATTTGTGCAGTATTTCAAATTTTAGGGATAAAATAAGGTAAAATCATCGCTAAACAGACTAAAGGCAACACTGACCAGGACAGGACAAGCGGCGCCGACCACGTGCGGCCAGTACGCACTTTGAGACGATGAAAAAATTGACGAAACAAGAGCTGAACAGAATATAGCCGGAGTTGGTGGGGAACCCAGAGACGGCACTGGCTGTAACCTGGAAAAGCTTGGCATGAAAATCAAGAAAAATCAGTGAATAGATAGAGAGACAAAATGCAACTGGCACCGGCCCTAAAAAGGACAAGCAGCGCCGACTGTGCACTGGTACAAAGGCGGTGCCAACATTTCCGTGCTCGTTCTTGGCAATTTTCAAAGTTTTGGTATTTTCCTACTTCTATTCGGCCAGAAACCCTAGAGGAATGAATTTAGGCACTCATAAAACCTATAAATAGAGGAAAAACACAAGTCAAAGGAATGAATTGAAAGAGCAAAACACAAAATCACTCAAAATCAAGGAGGAATTCATCAAATCAAGGAGGATTGTATAAGAGAGTCTACGAAGGAAGAAGAAGAAGGCTTGTCTATGAGTGCTTTTTTTTAACTTTGTTTTCTTCTGTTGAATAATAATGTATTAATAGTTTTTTTGTAATTTCACATTATTTTCGGTATTCATGATGTTTAGAGTTACTTTGATCTCTTGATTAATTGATTGTTATTCTTGGTATTTAATTACTTATGCTTATTACGAGATTAATTTGTTATTCCTTTCTATTAACTTGCTTGGAAAAGAGGGTGATAGTGGTCTCAATTCATTAATTTCATAGTTGTTGTCTATTAACTTGCTTGGAAAATGGGTTAATTGCTAAGAACTGGGCAATTAAAGGTTAATTGATGTCTACCAGGATTTGGATTCATTGGTTAATTTCATGTTTTAAATTTTCCAGGAAATAGGGATTTAATCAAGGATTCTGTTTAATGCATCTTTTGGGTGAATTAGTTGAGACAGGATATGAATGCTAATTTGTCTAGAATGTAGTGATTTCATGGATTAGAAACGAAGTGAATTTATCTTAATCCTTCATGATGTCGAGAAAATGATTAGTTATGATAATGATTGGGTACTTTAAGGTCGTGTTTGTAAAAATAAAGGTTTAAGTTACATAATTCTCCATCCTTGACATGTATATATTATTTTATTTTATTTTGTTTTCCTTTTTATTCTTTTTCACTTTATTAAGTCGGTTAAACAATGAAAGAAAAGTAATTACTGCATACTTATTCCTTGAGGATCAATACTCATTTTAAACCCTATGCTATGCTTAACGATGAGTACGCTTGCTCATATGTGTAATTTGGGGTTAACGTTTTAATTTAAACTTGATTGGGAATGTACTTATTTTTATATGATTTTTTATACCCAAATTCGTACACATCGAGTTTTTGGTGCCGTTGCCGAGGAACAATATCATGAAAGCTTAGATTTTGTTGATTTTACCATGCAAATATGTAAATATATAAATTTGTACAATTGTTCGTTTTATAAAAAGGTGTTATTTTTATATCTTGTGTATCTTTGTAATCTAATTTACTAACTTTGATTGATGTTTAATTCACTAATTTGTTCTTTAAATTTTTTTTGAATTATGAATTCCATTATCTAACTTTCTTCTTGTCTCTTCTAGGTGTTAGCTTTGGTATACGACCCGATGATCTGAAGGCAATATCATAGATTTTGATCCTGAAAATGAAATGACATTGTCAAAAATCTGTCGGACAGTCAAAAGGAACTTACTCGCAAACATGGACGGTGCTCAAAACAACAATGCTGGAAACAACATGAGGGTTATGGATGACTTTGTGAAGCCTGCAATCTCAGGCACGGGCTCGAGTATCATTAGACCTAGGGTGGATGCGAATAATTTTGAAATAAAACCCAATATCATCTAGATGGTCCAAAATATGGTCCAATTTGATGGGCTACCAGAAAAAGATCCCAATGTCCACCTTACTAGTTTTCTTGAAATTTGTGATACCTTCAAGATGAATGATGTTTCTGAAGATGCCATAAAACTAAGAATTTTTCCTTTTTCTTTGAGAGATAGAGCCAAATCCTAGTTAAAGTCTTTACCCACAGGTTCCATCACTATTTGGAATGCCCTAGTTGAAAATTTTCTTGCCAAATATTTTTCTCCAGCTAGGACATCCAAACTCAGAAACGAAATTTTTGCCTTCTAACAATTAGATTCTGAATCGTTGTATGAAAGTTGGGAGAGGTTCAAAGAGATGTTCAGAAAGTGCCCACACCACGGATTTGAGCTAGGAATGCAGATGCTCGTCTTTCTTAATGGCCTTACGTTTGTAACACGACAAGTGGTGGACTCATCTACAAAGGGTTCCATCAATCGTAAGACCCCGTAACAACTATTCGATCTCATTGAAAATTTGGCTTCTAATAACTATTCTTGGGAAAGTGCAAGGTCTAGAGCTCGTGTGCAAGGAGTGCACAAAGTGGATGCTGTGGAAGCTTTGGAAGCTAAGGTGGAAGCTTTAACTCAAAAGATGGAACAAATGGTGATGCCTCAAGGCCAAGTGCTAAATGTAAGTTGTGATTTCTGTGGAGAATGGCTCCCAAATCATGAGTGCCAAAATATAGGTTCACTCCAAGAAATCACGAAACAAGCAGCCTTTGTAAGTAACGGTCATCCAGGTAACAATCCCTATAGCTCTACTTAGAATCTTAGTTGGAGAAATCACCCTAACTTCTCTTGGAATAATGCAAACCAACCTAGGCAGGGCTCTTTCAACTTTGGGGGAAATCAAAGGAACCAACCTCCTTTGAACAACAATTTAGCACCTTCCAAGCCACCATTAGATGAATTGATTAGCCAATTGGTAAGTACAATAGAGACTAAGTTCCAAGGGGTTGATGCTACAACAAGGAACTTAGAGGCCTCCATGCGCAACTTGGAAAGCTAAATTACTTGCGAATCGTCAAGCAGGGACATTACCAGGGAACACCGAAGATAATCCACGTGAACAAGGCCATGGAAAGTATTGAAGTCTTTCTTGCTTTAAGTTTTTATGAATTGGAACAATTTTTTATTCACTTTTTGCTTATTTTTCTTTTCCAGTTTTTATGCTTTGGTGTGTTTCTTTTATGTATTTTTCTTTCTAGGTACTTCAACAATGCCCCTTTTTGCTGGAATTCAACTATTTTGTTGGTGAATGCACAATGCAATGGAAGTATTTTCTTTCTTCTCTTTTCCCCTTTATTTTTGTTCCTGTGGCAATATTTCCCTACTCTATTTGTTTGACCATTGAAGACAATGTCCAGTTTAAGTATGGGGGAGTGGTTAGAATGGGAATTCTTCTATGTTTTATTCTTCTAAAATTCTTTGAACCTTTTGAGCAAATTTTTCATTTTTTTTTTTTTGATTTTTTGAGCTTTCAAAATGTATTTTTAATTCATGTCTTTGTGCTAGATCTTAGAGCATATGTTCTATATTGTTTGTGGCGTATGCATGACTTTTTGCACGCACTTGGAGTAGTTCTTGATCAAATGCTTTACATTGTTCTTAAACCTGTTTTTCTGCTAAAATTCATTGTGCATTCTAGAACTTACTTGAATACCTCTCGAGGCGAAATAAGAAAGATATTTATTATTTAACTTAGGGATAACGGTAATAGGCCTTCTGTGGATAGTTTGAGCTTTTCAAGCCTACCTATTTTATATTATCCCTAGTGCCTATTTTGAGCCTAAAATGTTAATTTCTTTCTTAAACCCATTATCATACTTTGTCCATTACTTTTTTCTGAGAGTTTGATTTACCTTCCAAATCTTTGATTACTCTTGATGGATAAAAGTACAAGTATAAGAATTATGAGGGAGAATGCTTGTGTAAATGTCATGACTTATTACTTTCAGTCATGCATCATGTGTTGAGTTGGAGTGTGAAAGGAGAAAGGAGGAAGAAAAAGAAAGATTAAGAAAAACAAAAGGCTACTAGAAAATGTTGAAAGAAAAAAACTGAGAAACAAATAAAAGCAGCATTTGAAAAGAAGAGAAAAAGAAAAGAAAAGCTAAAAGAAAAAGAAAAGAAGAGCGCAGGAAGAATGCTAGTTGAGTTGAAATTAGAATTTCTGAAATTTTGATGATCTTGTGCAATATGATTGATGTGGTGAAGAACTATTGATGAAAAGAATGCAAGATTTGCTTGAATCATAATATGATTGCTATACAAGGTTATGGGTTTTTGATTGGTTTTGTAATAGAAGAGCAAGAAAAGTCTGGAATCTATTGGTACATTTTGTTTATCTTTTTCTTACAAACTCTCATCTTCTTTGAGATTTGATTTTCTTATAGCCTTCATCTGACAGCTACATTACAAATCCTTTAGCCTTACATTATAAGCTTAAAAGTCCTACTTGACCTAAGTAGAATCATGATATGTCTCGGATTAGTGGAGAAAGTGTATGAAAATTAAGCTTATGGAATGCATATTTTCTTTGAACTAAATTCTTTCAAATGGTTTGAGAATGATGTTAAGTGTTGGGATGGTTCTACTAGTCATTCTTCACTTACACAAGTATTGCATTTGTTATGAAAAGTATAGTAGCATATGTTTTGTTGTCTTGAATAAATAAAGCATTGGAAATAGTATTTTGAAATTGATTAAGTGATTGTGTGAAAACTTATGTTTTTCTACTTGTCATTAATACTTGACTTGAGGATAAACAAAAAGCTAAGTGTGGGGGAATGTGATAGAAACTAAATTAGTCATATATTTCCTAATTATTTGAGGCCATTTTGTGATACATTTTGTGCAATAATAGGTCATATTCCTTCATATTTGAGATTTTACCCTTGGAAAGGTATTTTTTGCATTATTTCAGATTTAAGGGGTAAATTAAGGCAAAATCGTCGCTAAACAGACTAGAGGCGGCGCCGGCCATGACAGGACAGGCAGCACCGGCCACGTGCTGCTGGTACGCACTTCGAGATGATAAAAAATCGATGAAACAGGAGCTGAATAGAACATAGCTAGAGCCGATTGGGAGCCCAGAGGCGGCGCTGGCTGCAACTTGGAAGAGTTTGGCACGAAAATCAAGAAAAATCAACGAACAGACAGAGAGATAGAATGCAACTGATGTCGTCCCTAGGCAGGACAGGTGGCGCCGATTGTGCATTGGTACAGAGGCGGTGCCTTGATTTTCATGCGCATTTTTGGCAATTTTTAGAGTTTTTGTATTTTCCTACTTCTATTCGGCCAGAAACCCTAGAGGAACGAATTTAGGCACTCCTAAAACCTATAAATAGAGGAAAAACACAAGTTAAAGGAATGAATTGAAGGAGCAAAACATAAAATCATTCAAAATCAAGGAGGAATTCATCAAATCAAGGAGGATTATACAAGAGAGTTTACAAAGGAAGAAGAAGAATGCTTGTCTATGAGTGCTTTCTTTTAACTTTGTTTTCTTTTCTTAAACAATGATGTATTAATTGTTTTATTATAATTTGACATTGTTTTTTGTATTCATGATGTTTAGAGTTACTTTGATCTCTTGATTAATTGATTGTTATTCTTAGTATTTAATTACTTATGCTGATTAGGAGATTAATTTGTTATTTCTTTCCATTAACTTGTTTGGAAAATGGATTGATGGTGGTCTCAATTCATTAATTTCACAGTTGTTGTCTAATAACTTGCTTGGAAAAGGGGTTAATTGCTAAGAACTGGGTAATTAAAGGTTAATTGATGTCTGCAAGGATGTGGATTCATTGGTTAATTTCTATTTTAAATTTGCCAGGATATGGGGATTTAATCAAGGATTCTGTTTAATGCATATTTTGGGTGAATTAGCTGAGACAGGATATGTGATACTAATTTGTGTAGAAGGTGGTGATTTCATGAATTGGAAAAGAAGTGAATCTATCTTAATCCTTCATGATGCCAAGAGAATGATTAGTTATGATAATGATTGGGTACTTTAAGGTCGTGTTTGTAAAAATAATAGTTTGAGTTACATAATTCTCCATCCTTGACATGTATATATTCTTTTATTTTGTTTTGTTTTCCTTTTTATTCTTTTTCACTTTATTAAGTCAGTTAAACAATGAAAGAAAAATGATTACTGTATACTTGTTCCTTGAGGATCGATACTCGTTTTAAACCCTATGCTATACTTAATGAGTATGCTTGTTCATATATGTAATTTGGAGTTAACGTTTTAATTTAAGCTTGATTGTGAATGTGGTTATTTCTATATGATTTTTTATACCCAAATTCGTACATATCAGCCAATCTCGAGTAACGGACTCTTCTAACCATCCTACAAACAGAACACATAGATTAGTACTAGAGGTTATAAAATTTAATGTAATACATCCAAATATTGTCAATAGCGGCCTAAACCTAGGATCTGATACCATTTGTAACACCTCATTACCTACGTACCATAAAAGAGGCGGGGATGTTACCCCGTCCATAGGACAAGGGGTCTTTATAAATAAGTAATAAAAAGATAGAGGAAATAATCTAAGCTTAAAACTTATTACAACCCAAAAAAATACTTGTACAATTCTCAAAATAATTAAACAATAACTAAAATCTCTCAAGAAATAAATACAATCATATAAATCTTCAAAACTTAAGGTAACACAAAGCAATTCAATATTCAAAGTAAGTTCAACTTGAAAACATAATATAAAAAAGTGATGAGAAATATTTCCCAATAAATCATGTGTGTGCTCATGATAATTTAAGTAAACCTTTCATGTATACAAATTTTAAACAAGTCATAATGAAAATTATGCAAGTCCCAAAATTCATCTTTAGATATTGAGTGGTATTCTATCAGTATTTGCAAAATAAAAGTGTACAACTTGTAAAGAAATAAACCACTCAAATAAAATTGACTGTGAAACCCGGCATCATAGTCATGGCCATGAAATCCTGCATCATGACCACATATTGTGAAACTCTGCATCATAATACAAGTGGGTGATCGGCCTACTGGATGAAATACTCCCCATCTCTATACCCTAACTTACTAGTTGTCCATTCTGAAAATGAAAAATAGTCCACACGGACTAAAATTGCTAGCACGGACTGGCCTGACTGACTCACCTTGTCTAAAAAGAGTTTATCCCTCGATAAAGGCCTCCACTAAAAGACTTACCCTACCCTTCCAAGGTTAGCTCTAATTAGCCTACACTTATTCAACATTACATTTGTCCCACCAAGGAGAAATTCAGCAAAGTGAGTTACCTAAAAAATGCAATTATGGTTCTAAATATTCTAAGATTAAAATCTGGTTTAAGAAAAATTTAACATTGGGTTTGGAAAACATTTGTTTGCTCAAAACCATTTTTTTTTAATAGAAGGTGAAAAAAAATCCATAATTGCAACCCAAAGAGTGACTTTACAGTAAACATCACATATGACTTGCAGGAGCACTTTAGTTTAGCAAACAGTTTTATGCAAAGACTTACTTGATCTCTTGATCTTATGGATAAAACAATCTTCCAAGTCTTGTTCAAGATAACCTAGCCCTGTCTGGGGTAAACCAGGGTATATGTCACATAGGTGCACAACTAAACAACAAAAGAGTATAGATACAAATAACTCCCAACTCTAAATATTCAAGTCCATCTGAATAACTCTAACATTAACAACACTCAAATAATAACAACAATGGTTTAGGAATTCCAAAATTAAAAACATTTCTAGAGTTTAATATTATTATTAGTAGAAAAATAACTTGTTATAATGATATCAAAAGTAAGTGACACACATAATAAATAAGTATAACAAAATTAATAATATTATCAAAAACGGTAATGATAATAACAGGAGTAATAATTAATATATTATTAATAGGAGTTTTAATAATTTTATAGATAGTAATAATATATCTAAAAGGGTAACAATAATAATAATAATAATAATAATAATAATAATAATAATAATAATAATAATAATAATAATAATAATAATAACAACAACAACAACAACAACAACAACAACAACAACAACAATAATGTTAATAGTAGTAGTAATAACAAAACGATTATAACAATTTAAGTATCAAAAGCAACAATAATATTACTATTAATAATTAAAAGTAGTAATAATTTCGCTATCAATAAATAAAGTAGTAATCATACAAGTAGAAATAATAATACTATTTAACACAGTAAAAGTAGCATTCATAATAGCAATAATAATATTTGCACACAAATAATAATTATTGATGGTATTGTTAATAATATTAAAGTAATAGCAATAACAACATTAATCTCCAACAGCAACCATATCATCACATGTTTTACTAACATATAGACCCCATTCTCATATCTCATAACAAACATAGCATAATCCCACATTAAAAATCAAGATCCAAATATAATTCATAAAGCAGTCGTAAAGCATGTCTCAACCCTCATATTATAAAATCACACACATCATATAAATAGCATATATCTTCCCCAACACCACTAGATCATCAACTACCACATCAATACTTCTATAGGTCAGCTTCCAATTATACTTGAGTTCGATAGTAAATGAGAGAGTTTAGATCAGAATACTTGTTTGATGATCGATTTAAATTGAAGATGTTGATTTGATAATCAAGGAATCTTGAATGCCTTTGTGAGTCCTTTGAGAGACCAATGGTTGAAGAGATCCATCCATGCCCACCAACAAATTCGGCTAAGAGAGAGAGATCGAGAAAAGAATAATAATAAGAAGAAAAGAAAGTAAGAAAAGAAGAAGTAAGATGATGTTTGTACCTGATTTTACCTTTTAGATTCTTCTTAACTTAGAAAAATGCTTGTTTGATCCGAGTGGAGGAAGGACTTTGGTTGATTTGGTGTTATAAGATATGTTAAAGGAGAAAATAGGTTTCACTCTAGTGCATTTGAAGGTTTTATAGTGGTTTTGGGTGATTAGAAGTGACTAAAGGATTGAAGAAAAGTAGTATGTGTTCTTAGTGTTCTTGAGAGAACAAGAGAGAAAATTAAAAGAATGTGAGAGTGTGTTCTTCGTTTGAGGGTGGCAAATGGCCTAGATTGGGGTGATGATTTGGTTTTGCAAGAGAGAGAGAGATTCTAGGAACTTATTCAAGTTTTGAATTTGAGAAATAGTTGAGGAATTAGTTGAGGTTTTTGAGGTAGAAGATTGCTAATGGTATTTTATCCTTGAAGGTTTCTAACTCTTCAAGGCTCACTTGATTTGCCTATGTTATAGAAGAAAATGGAGAATGCTCTAGCATTTAGAGCTAGCAGAAATTCTTGATGCAAGTGTGCAAAAATTTTGGATTAGTTGACGGAGTTGGTTACTTGATTGGTGAGTGTTTGATAGAGCAATTCAATGAATTTGATTTTCAAACTCAAAATGTTTTGAATGGAGTGAAGTTATGACAGGTTTGGGGTGCTTTAATGAAGGTAGAAAAGATGTTCAAGTTTGGTTCTTAGTGTGGCCGAAAATGAGATTGAAGTAGAGAGGAAAAATTGGTTTTCATTTGTTTAGCAAGGCTGGAAAAATCTGGTAATTTAGCTAGAAGAAATGATAAGATGTTGGAAAGTTGTTAGCAAAAATTCAAAGTATTTTCAACAGATTTTGCTGCTTCAAATTATGAGTATTTCAATGTCCTTTAAGGGTGATTTTCCATCCATCTTCTTGTTGAAGAAAAGGAACCATAGAAGAACCAGCCCATGGTGTTGAATGCTCAAGAATTTCTTAACTAAATGACTTCCTTGCTTGCTGGAAATTTTTTGGCTTTGAAAGAGCTAAAGGTGTTTTGAAATTCAAGAATTCTAGCTTTTACTCCCAATAGTGATTGCTTGTTTTGCAAAGGATGAAATGGTACTAAAGCTCCTAAGTTTCAAAAATTTAGCTAGGGAGATTAACCACAATATTTTTCTAGCATTTCACTGTAACAAGAATAACAAAAAATGAAGTTCTTTAGGAGAGTAGTTTGTTGATTTAATCTTGGAAGATAAAACATTCTTTTTAGCTCTCCTATGTTTCGACCAAGAGGTTTCCAAACGCTGGAATTTTATTTAAATTCCAAGGCCATAATAATTTAGAACACTTTACAAAAAGAATTCTTGTAATAAAATATTTTCAAATTCAAACATGTTAAGACAATGATTACAAAAATAATGGAGAATAAAATTCCCCTAGATTTTCTTTAGGACAAGATCATATGGTTAGAAAATTACTAATGTGTCTTCTCAAGTTAACTTTCCTAGAATCAAGGAATGCAAGAAATAAAATTCAAATAGTAGTTAGGATAATTAAAAATAATACTTAGTTTATGGGATTTGAACTCAAGACTTTAAGAATTAGCCACAAAGCTCTAACCACTTAACCACATTAATTCTTGTTTTTATTTTCCCAACTTAATTCTCTTCCTTTCTAAATCCTAAGCTTTTTCTTCTTGTTGGGAGGTACGCCCTCTTAGACTAGGTTTCTGATGTAAATATCGAATGCTTTAATAAAAGAATTTATTTTCAGAAATTATTTGTAAATTTATATTTTTATTTGTGCACAATTATGTTTGGAAAAGACCCATTGTATTTAAGTAAGTGGTCCATGCGAATGGAGGTCTTTCACAGTAAGGTATGGATCACGGGTTACTTAACACATACACATTCGTTCTTAACTGATTGATGAGAATGAGAATCTCATCATATCTAGGTTATTATGTTGTGAATTCTAAATGGGGTATAGCATACCTTTAGCCAGTGAGTAGTCCACTCACTCCATGACATAAGCGTATTTCGAATACATGGAACAGGACCTGTAGTAGTGGTTTCTTAAAGTACTATATGGTAGGAACCTAGACTACTACCCCTACAGCGTGGACCAGTACTCTACGACTTGAATATGACTTGGTGGTCTGATGAAATTGGAAGCATATACTTTGATATGCTATAGTTGAGGTTCTATCGTAGGGCCAATATACTTGCATGTTGGGTATGTGTGACTAGTTAGTTAAGACAGACTTGTACAAGATAGTTTCTATACTATATCGCCCCTAGTGGTCATCTGAATGATCTAAATATCCAGGGCCCTGAGAAACATGACTTGGATGTTTGTTTTAAGGTAGCTCCCTTGGAAAGAGGAAACAATCCAGGAAATCGTAGATCATTGGACTAGAGGCCTAAGGATGGTAGATGTCATTTAGAGAGGTGTTGATACACTTATTCCTCTCTAAATATACGATGATGTATAGAAGGGTATTTTAGTCATTACACCTGCAGGTAGGAGACTTTGCTAACACGGCATTGTCGTTGGGGTCAATATTTCCTTATGGTGATATTAGGAAATATTTAAAATGCAAAATACAACTATTTATATGGCAAGGGTATTTTGGTCATTTTAGTAGCCAAGGCGGTGTGTCTTTTGGTCCCCAGTATAGACCATGAGTCCTAATTAAATACAAGCTAGGGAATTTATCTTAAATTAAATGGAATTTATTTTATTTAAGTAGCCTATTTAATTATTGGGCTAGAATAAAATAAAGGTCATTGGAGAGAAAGAATTAATTAAATTAGTTTGGTGGGTTAATTAATTATTCTGGGCTTTGGCCCAATTTGAATAATTAAAGATTAACCTGGGACTAAACTAATATAGGCCTGTTAATTGGACTAGTTTATTTGGGCTGAAAAATTAATTATTAATTGGGACATTTATTTAGTTCTAATTAGAATAATTAATTAAGCCCAAAAGGTTAAACTAAGAGTCCAATGGCCCAGTCCAGTTTAACCTAGGGTTTTTATTTAAGTTAAATAGGAGGATTGGATATAACGTTATTTTTTATAGCCTTTTCTCTGAGTGGAAAATTGCCAGATGTCTCTCTCTCTCTCTCTCTCTCTCTCTCTCTCTCCAGGAAAGTTCCCTAGCCTTGTAAGTTGTTCACCAAACGGAATTAGGCAGGCCATATACTAGAAGGCTGAGAGTTTGGCGTTCACCTACATGCAAAGATGGAGTAGGAGACTTACAGGAGTCGCACCAGAGGTTTCCACCAGTACATCTACCCCAGTTGCGCACATTCCGGTCTAGCCAATTCTTAGAATGAGGAAAAGGGGTATTTTTTTAAAATCTTAGAATCCGTGTAGAGCACGACTGGCGCCGGCTAGGGCTGCCGGAGCCAGCACCGGCTCTGTTCGGTTCCCCTATTCTTGAGTTTTTCGAATTTTGTTTTGTTTTCGTTTCCACTGCGCGCCCTGTGTTTTCTGTTTCTATGCCTTCAATTATCAGAGCATGAAGGTTTTGTGAAAATATAGGGAGCATGCATCTAGATGAATAAAACTAGACACATATGTGTGATTAAAATTGTGATCCTTCGCTGTTTATGGTATGGATAGATTCTCTATTAAACCTCACGGGTGGAGGTATTGGAGATGTGTAATTTACTGTTTTTCTTAGGAAATCGTTTAAGCCCAATGTTTAAAGGTATAGGCGATTGTTGGTTTTTGTTGATTTCAATGTATTTGGTTTGAAATCGGAGAGCCATTGATACCAGAAGTTGAGAAGAAAATGGGGGAAATTCACAGAGGAAATTCGCAGGAAAAAAAAACTGCAGGAAGAGCCGTCTAGATTGGAACTGGCGCCGTCTAGAATTCGGTCCGCGCGATGGTTGCTCATGGGTCGTAGTTCTGTACGGCGGGTGTAGTGGACCACCTTGCAATTGTTTTTTTAGTTTTGGAGTCCATACTAAGCGAAGTTAATATTTTGAAATAATTAATATTCAAGGAATATTTTTGCATGAAAAATATTAGTAAGGGATTTTAGAATTAAACAAGACCATTAATTAATTAATTAATGTGTTTAATTGTATTATCTAGGTACTTAGGTTTAAAAAAATAGAACAGCATGAAAACGCCTACTGTTTTCTAGCATGCTATTTTATGTACCTATGTGCATGTTTTCTCAAAGACCAAAGTCTTTGGGAATGTTTTGACAAGGAAACATTTTTCTACAAATTAAATGGTTATTTCAACTTGAACAAAAATTAATCCTTAGATATTTTCTCAAAGGATTTAATCCTTGACATAGAAAATATATTGGATTTAGATATTTTTGTAAGGTTAAAATAGAAAGCCATTTTGTTTTAATTTTGGCATAAGAAAAATTGTTTTGTTAAATAAACATGAGACCAAAGTCTCTAGAAAGTTTTAATTAGAAAATTTTCGAAATCATTAATTTTTTAACTTAAATAAAATTAGTCCATAGGAAAAACTCTCAAAGGATATAAACCTTGACATAGAAATTTTTATGGACTTAGACATTTTATTTTTGAGTAAAGGGAAAACTTGATGGAAATTTTCAAAAGGATATTTTTCAGAAAACCCTTGTTTTAAAAGACTGAGTGGGAGAGGGGTTCCAACAGCCCTACGGCTTCCATCACAATCCTCATTAGAGATCGTGGGTCCCCTCGCATCACCCTGGGAGTGAACCTGTATAGGATGGGGATACCACAAGGATCTAGATCTAATGGAGGGATGTAATTAATAACCGGGGGCACGTACTGTGATTGGCCAGCCCCTCGATGGAGGTCATAGTGCTAGGTATGTCCATAGGAAATGAGAGAAAACGACCATCCCCTTGATGGAGTTATTTTCTAGATCATTACCTAGAAGGGAAATTAATTTGTGGTAGTTAACACACTTAGCTTAGGAAACTGTTAATCTTCCGAAAAAGTTGTGTCAGTTTTCTTAAGAGCCAAATTGATTATTATCAGTTTTGGTAATAAGGATAAAGCGCACATATTTGTTTTGTTTTCACAAACTAAATATTTTTCTTTTATTTTTTTGATTTTTTAGAAATGGTGGGAGGTTCTTTTAGTCTATTGGCCATTATTCTTCGAGAGAATAAGCTAACGGGACCAAACTATGTGGACTGGAAGAGGAACCTAGACATAATACTCACTAGTTGAGGTTTATTATAGGAATTAATATATATATTTATTTATATGATAGATTTGATGGGTGATCAAGATTTTAATCCAAGAGATTAAGTTGGATTTTTCTTATTTTGCTAGGACTCAAGGTAAGTCCTTACATCTATGAAAACCATTTTATGCAACATGAAAGTTTTTACATTTAAATTCATGAAAATGGTTTATATCTTAATTATGAATTATTTTGTACACAAGAAAAATATTTTTACTCAAGAATTGTTTTGTATATAAAATATATTGGAATCTTCTTTAGGTAGGATATCTAAGTCCCCACATTTTATGTTTTCATAAATCAAGGTATACACGTAAGATTTTACAATCATGAAAATTGTTCATGAATCAATTTATATATTTGAATGAAATCATTATTTATTAAATAATTTATTTATGCAAGTTGTTTTTTTTAAATTATATATTATTCTTGTTTGGAAATTATATATTGGAATCGTGTTGATTTATTGTCAAGTAAATAGTGATTTATATGGTTGTGATATAGTTAAGCATGCTTCATTTTTTGTAAAACACCTATACATGATATGTTGAGTATAAAATATTGCATTGATATTATTAAGCATATAGAATTGAAACTTTCATGCGTAAATGAATTGTGAAATACATAGTATGATTTTGAACTATTAGCTTTACGTATTATGAAATCTATTTAGGGTATTTTATGATGTGTATATGAAAATCTTGGAACATATAAACTCTTATGATGTGATTTTAAACCTATGGAGTATATTTATATAAATACATGGGAGAATATTAAGATATTGTAATAAATGTTATGTGTAAGTAATTTTGGGAAATCTTGAAAAACTCTATTCTTTTGAAATGTTGATCCGTACTTAATAATATCCTTGCTTGAGGTCTAACTTAGAGGTGCAACAAGATCCTTGAAGAAGATAAAATGATTTGTCTATAAGCGGTAAAGAATATTTATTCTTGGTTATCATATTGCTCAACCCTTTATAATCTATGCATAATCTCATAGTTCCATCTTTCTTCTTAACAAATAGCACAGGAGCTTCCCATGGCGAAGTACTCGCTCTGATATACCCTTGTCTCAGTAATTCCTCTAGTTGTTCCTTCAACTCCTTCAACTCTATTAGAGCCATCTGTTTGAAGTTGGTTCTGCTCTAGATACTAAATTGATCGTGAACTCTACTTCTCGAGGCGGTGGAAAAGAAGTCTATTTTGATGGGAAAATATCTTAGAATTTCTTCACCACCGCGGTACCCTCCAATGTGCATTGATCCTTCGGCTTATTTATCAGGTAAGCCAAATACCCCTTCTATCCTTTTTTTAACATTTTACGTGCCTTAGCTCTGACTATTAAAATTTTTAGTTCTTTCGATCAGCTCCTTTTTAACTCTAATGCATCTCATCTCGGTCTGACAAATTGCACTACCTCGTTCTAGTAGTCTACTTAAGCACAATGTCTTGATAACTAATCTATTCCCAAAAGTAAGTTATAATCTTCAAAATGCATCACTATAAGATCTATCTTCAATTTTTCTCTTCGTAACTTAATTTCACAATCTCCTATATACTTTCTGGCTCCTAGTGACTTTCTTGGTATGGTACGTAACAAAAGAGTATAGGGTAATTCAGTCCCATCCTAACCCAAATAATATGCACAAGCTTCATTCACATATGAGTGCATGGAACCAAGGTCTATTAAAATATTCATAGCATAGCCATGAACAGTAGGCGTACCTTCCACAACAATTACTTCGGCTCCAACCTCTTCCTGGCTTAATACAAAGACCTTAGCCTTCTTTAGAGGCTTTTGTCTATTTCTTCCTAAAACTTCGGTAATGTTTCCCTTGTGACTCGATAGTTGGGTTAGGGTTCCCTGACTAATCCTTAATGGCTTAGGACAGTTGTTTCTTAAGTAGGTTGTACCTCCACAATTGTAGCATCTTCTTATTAGTCCCGTTGACAAGCAATTCTTTTCCAAATGTCCCTTTTTACTATAGCATCGACAAGTAGGTAGATTCAGGACAATGCTTGTTGGGATAGTTCATGCTTACTTTCTCTTATTCCTCTATTGTTGTCTAATAGGCCGCTTACAAAAAAATTACTTTGGTGGAAACGAGGTCTTTTGAGTCACTCTATTCTTGTCTTCATTCTCAGTCCAAGTTATTGCGTCTAGTATTGTGGTGTAGGTCATTAGTGAGAAAGGTGCTAAGGCTCTTCTCAATTCCTATCTCTGACCCCTCACAAATTAATGGGTCTAGTTCTGCTTAGTATCTACCAACCGTTTGCCATACCTGGAAAGTTTATTGAAGTAAGCTGCATATTAAGCCATTGTTATATTCCCCTACTTCAAACTCTAGAATTCATCCTCCCATTTTTCCACAATCCACTAAGGAATGAATTTAACCTTAAACACTTCTACACACCTGTTCCATGTCTATTCCTTATCTATGTTCTCTTATTCTTTTTGCATCTGCTGCTAACATTTATGTACAGGACCCCTCAGCCTAAAGGCTACAAACTAAACCATTCACCTTTTCGAGTACTATAAAATGGAAAATATATCGTCAATCTATTCCATCCATTACTCAGCCTTTTGATCATGTTCTTCTTTCCCCAAAAAAAAATGGGAGCTAAAATTTCAAGAATCACTCTAATACCTTGCCTTCTACCTGAGGTGTTTTGCTCTCTGACAGAGTATGCAGAATCTTATTATCTTGTTGAAAGCTTGTCCTATTATAACTTATGTGGGTCCCTCAGGTTTAGTCTCTTGTTCTTGCTCATAACCGAGTTCCTCATTTAGGGTAGAGCATTGTGTAGGCTTGTACTCTAGAGTTGTTGACTTAGTTTCGGGCACCCTTTTGCTACAGTGCCATCTTCATATCACAGTCATCAATAAAAATTATGTGTATATGTTGTATCTAATGCTTATGCATTCATGTCATTCAACACAATAATGATATTCTATACAAATAATGTACCATAAAGATTTTTTGATCTATTACTTAATAAATGAGTAGAGAGATCTCTTAAAACAAAATAAATAACAAAGATTAATACTTCATGAATAAAATTAATGTACTTTTACAAAGGAAAAAAAGTGGATATCCAAATGATATTCTTATTTCATAAAATAAAGTCTTTAAAAAATAAAAATTCAAAAAAAATATATTAAAGGTGCTAGAGTTATTGATTCCCTCAAAGAAACCCACTATTGGCTCCTTAAAGTTCTAACATAATATTGTTGTCGCCAATACCTAATCCTCACTAGAGTCTTCGGAGTTGGGCTCATATAGCTTACCCCCGATGTTTCTAATAAGGTTTATATTTCTTAAGAGTCCCTCCGTTCACCTCACCACAAAGAACAATTCCTAGAGTCCTAACCTTTTTCACAGGCCTCTCAGGACTCTTCCAAACCTCCATTTTTCTTTTAGGTGATTCATCTTCTATTTCTCCAAGGTCATCACTATTTGGGGCTACAACTTCTACTTCATCTCCCTATGCAAGACCAGGTCAAGCTCTACTATCTCCACCTCATCATCACTACTCTCAAGTTCAGGAAATTTTTGTTAGACTCCAACTCAGACAAAGATGAATCTTCATGTAGTTGGATTGGAATAGTTAGATGCCATCCTATCCCAAAGGCCATGGTCTTCTGAGCAGTTCTTTATTAAGGACCGCGGGAAAATTAAATACGCAGCAGAAGACAGCAAATTAAAATTTTTGCCTAGCAAAAGTTTAGGAGTACTCACTTCCACGGAATTTTATTTGAATAACCATAATTAGATATGGGTTCAATGGTGCTTCTTAAATAGGAACGTCTACTTGTTCTACGAGAAGACCAATTAACTATCGGTTTCTTCGCATCAAACACTCACCACATTTGCTAGCTCTTGACCTTTCAGAGTATTCTCTAATGTCTATGGGCCTCTACCGGTGAAAGTAGAACTAGGGTAAAGAAGATTGGAAGAAAAACCGAAAAACTAAACGTTAAACGAAAAACAAAGGAAAAACAAGAAGCAAAGAAAACATTGGTCGTTTTGCTAAAGGAAAAATCGAAAGATGCTTTCTATGATTTTTTGATCAACCGCCTCACTTAACTTGTGAAGCATATTTAAAACGAAATATCAGCCTTCCATTTTCCTTTTCATAAATAAAACCAACCACTACCTTTTTCCTCTTATTTCCTTTTTTTTTTCTTTTTCAGTGGCGGTTCTCCTAGGTTTCCAAAACCTATTAGCTGCTACATACAAACCCTGGTGGGCTTGGGCTTTTCTTATTAGTCCAAGAATAATTAATTAGTTGTCTTATTAATTAATTAATCCACTTGGGCCCAATATAAAATTATTCAAGATAATTAATTAATAAACTAATTAATTAAACTAGTTCTTTTGTTAATTAATTATACCATTTAGGCCTAATATAAAATAACACAAGATAATAAATTAATAAACCAATTAATTAACTTGGCCCAATTAAATTATTCTAATCCAAATAAATAATTAATTAGATTCCTAGAGTAATTCTTCCAATAATAAATTCATCCAATAAGCCCATATAGTAAATAAATTTACTAAGGTTATTTGAGCTATTATGGGGACCAGAAGATATATAAACTATTCTAGGGACCAGTAGATATATTATTCTTGACAACTAAAATGACCAAAATATCCCTACTAACAAATAGCTGTATTTTTATCCTTTTAAATATTCTATTTTACACCATATGGAAATATTGACCCCCAAAATAATATTGCAAGTGCAGTATCTTTGACCTACAAGTATAATGATGAAAATACCCCTTCACATAACACCCGTCATTGAGATATGAAAAATGCACTAACATCTTTCTCAATAACATCTACTGTCCTTTGATAGCTAGTCCGATAATCCACGACTTCCAGTATGTTTCCACTTATCACAGGGAGCTACCCAAAAATGTACATACTTAGTCATGTTCCCAGGGCCCTAAATTATTTAGATTATCCCAGACAATCACAAAAGGGGTGATTTATTTACATAATGAAGCATAGAAACTCTATTGTATAAGTCTATCATAGTTAACTAGAGTCAAACACCCAATGCACAAGGTTGTTGACCTTGAGATAAGACCTCACCCCGCTTACATCAAAGTGTACAAGTCTAGCTTCACTAGACCACCAACTTATGCTCAAGTCTTAGGGTACTCATCTACGCAGTAGCTACAATAAACTAATCTTTATTTAATTTAGTACTTTTATAAAGATTATTGTCGTGTAATCTAGTTCTACGTATTCCAAATACGCTTACACTATTGGTGTGAGTGGATTACTTACTAATTAAAGGTAAACCATTCCCCATTTAGAAACTATAGTGTAATGATCTAAACCTTGATGAATTGCCTAGCTCCATTAATCTATAAAGAACAATTTTTCTGCTTATATGTTAGTAGCCCATAATCTACACCTTACTATGAAAGCATAACCCAATCACGTAGATTACTTACTAACTTATTTAGACCTTTAATGTGCATCATATGTAAACAAAAAACTATTAATGAATGAAAGTTTTATTAATTTCTAAAATACAGAAATACGTAGGCTAGTTTGGGCATACATTCCAACAATCTTCCACTTGCACCAAATGGACTATGATCGTCCATATGTGTCTACTCCTACGACATCTAAGTATCTTCAAAATACCTTCTCTATCAAAGGCTTGGTAAATGGGTCCACCAGATTATTTGTGGAGAAAATCTGGTCAACCACTATATCTCATTTCTGCATGAACTCCCAAATCAAGTGATACTTCCTCTTAATGTGCTTGCTCTTCCTATAGTTTCTTAGCTCCTTACATTGTGACATAGCTCCAAAATTGTCACAATATATAGTAAAGGGCCTATCTATTTGTGGCATAACGCCAAGTTTTGTGAGGAACTTCTAGAACTAAACTACTTCTTTAGAAGCTTCTAAAGTTGCTACAAACTCAGCTTCCATGGTAGAATCAGCAATACAAAATTTCTTAACACTCTTCCATGAAATAGCCCCTCCAGAAAAAGTGAAAACATATCCACTAGTGAATTTTCTTTCATCTTTATCTGACTGGAAGTCTGAGTCTATGTTACTAGTAGGAATTAAGTCATCAGCCTTGTAAATAAGAATTTAATCTCCCGTTCCCTTTAGACACTTGAGAATATACTTTATATCTTGCCAATATTCTTTCCTTGAGTTTGACTGATACTTGCTACCCGTGCCTACTGCAAAGCAAATATCCAGCCTTGTGCAAAGCATGGCATACATGAGACTTTCCACTACTGAGGCATAGGGAATCCTGCTCATTCTTTTCTTTTCTTCCTGTGTCTTAGGATATTGTTTGGAAGATAAGGTTTATTTATGTCTAAAGGGTATGATTGCCCATTTACACTGATCCACACTAAACCTGGGTAATATCTTCTCAATGTAACCAGATTAGGAAAACCTAACATTCTTTGCTTCCTATATCTAAGAAGCTTTATTCCAAAAATGTAGCTAGCTTCTCCCACATCTTTTATGCTAAATTGACTTGATAGCCAAACCTTTATAGATGAAAATATCCCTACATCATTTCCAATGAGTAAAATGTCATCTACATAAAGTACCATAAACGACATGTTGTTGCCATCTGCCTTCCTATACATGCATGGTTCATCCACGTTTTGCATGAAACAAGGCTTTACAGTCTCATCAAAACGTATGTTCCATGTTCGTAATGCTTGCTTAAGTTCATAAATAGACTTCTTAAGACATCTATATTAACGTAAGTTCATTAATATGTCCATGGCCATTCGCAATAAACCCTTTAGGCTAGGTCCTATAGATGTCTTCATAAGATAGTCATTAAGAAAGGTTGTCTTGACATCTATTTGCCATATCTCGTAGTCATAATGACATGCGATGGCCAAGAGAATGCATATAGATTTAAGCATGGCAATATGTGGGAAGTGTAGGTTGTTTTGGTGATGTAAATCTTGAGTATTTAGATGGAATAGCAATGAGTGAATTTAGGATGATCATTAGGAGCTCGAAATTTGAAAGAGATATGATGAAGTTTTCAAAGTTTCTTGTATTTTGAGAATTCCCCAAAAACTAGGAAGAATGGTAGCCAACCAAGAAGGTGTGTGCAAAAGGTTTCTATTTCTATATATAGTGAGGGAACCAAATTCCTTGGATTGAGTTTGAATGGTATGTGCTATCTTGTGTAAAGCAAATTGGGTATAATGAGTTAAGGAGAACAAAATGGCTTGATTAAAATATCAAATTCAGATTTCATCCCTTAAGTTCCTAGTAATCAAAATGCATATTTTTAGGAGCTTGGTAAGCAAACTATTAGCCAAATAAGGGAATTCCAAAAGAAAACTTTATACAACTATAGTCATTAGCCAAAGCACAAAGATAGGTAGTTCAAAATATCAAAGTGGCGGCCAAGATAAATGGAGCTCAAACACTAGATTCTTTTTCTAGTTCCCTTAGTTATCAAAGTGGAAGATTCTAGGAGTTTGGGAATAGCAATTTTGACTGAACATAGGGTTCAAGAGCTTGAAATAAGGAAAAACAAGATAAATAAAAATTGAAATAAAAGGAATGTAGATAAAACCAGATTTTATCACAATTCTTGCCATTATCTTGTACACGAAAATAGGAAGTTTAAAACCCATAAAATGGTGGTTGGATAAGGGTATGTGCAAAGTGTTTCTGTTTGTGTATATAGTGAGGGAACCAAATTCCTTGGATAGAGTTTCAATGGTGTATGCTATCTTGTGTAAATCAAATCAGGTATAGCGAGTTAGGGAGAATGAAATGGCTTGATTAAAATATCAAATTCAAATTTCATCCCTTAAGTTCCTAGTAAACAAAATACACATTTTTAGGAGTATGGTAAGCAACTTATTAGCCAAATAAGGGAATTCCAAAAGAAAACTTTATACAACTCTAGTCATTATCCAAAGCACAAAGATAGGAAGTTCAAAATAACAAAGTGGTAGCCAAGATAAATAGAGCTCAAACACTATATCCTTCTTCTAGTTCCTTTAGTTATCAAAGTTCATGATTCTAGGAGTTTGGGAATAGCGATGACGGCTAGAACATGGGGTTCAAGAATTTGAAACAAGGAAAAACAAGATAAATAAAATTTGAAATAAAAGGAACATAGATAAAACCAGATTTTATCACAACTCTTGCTATTATCTTTTGCATGAAAATAGGAAGCTTAAAACCCACAAAATGGGGGCTAGATAAGGGTAGATAATAAGCCAAATATAAAGAAAATTAAGAAATTGAGAAATTTTAGTAAAAGTTGGGATTCGAACTTAAGTCGCTAGACAACTAACTCAAAGCTCTAACCACTAGACCATAGAAGATCTTGTGCTCACTTCTCCATACAATTCAGCTCACAATATCCTATACTAACACAGAGAAAAATTTATGCACATAAATTAGGTTGTTCTCTCACTTTCACTCAAACATTCTACTAAGCCCCAATTACACACTAGATAAAAACACACATAGCCATATTCAAAGTTCAAATGCACATAGAAAATGCTCTGCAATGCATGATCCCCCCTATTTCTATGAGTAATTTATGATAGGGTATTTCAAAATAAATAGTCTATATTCCTTTCTCCCAAAGCATAAAGCTTCAACATTCTTAAACAATTAGCAAATGACTATTGCTGAATTTCGAGATGAGAAGGATGAATATTCTGGATATTGCATTTGGCCATAACAAATTGAGACCAAAGGGACTTTTACCTCCTAAAATTCTGCTAAAATTTCTTGCTAAATGCCACATTAATATTAGCAGAAGAGCGACAATTAAGCCCATTTTCCTTACTTCTCTAATGCTTCCTTTCCAAAAAAAAGAATAACCCCAAATAAAATTCATACACAACCTCTCTATTTAATGGAGAGCTAAATCCAGAGGATTTATGGCATGCATAATATGAAGAAGAATAGAAGAGAGAATCGACCTTGTTAAATGAAGTCAAACTGATTCCGATAAATGCATGACCTTCCACCTTTGAATTCTCTTGAAAATTTTGTTAATTAAAGGCTAAAAATAAATCTGCTTTTTCCTCCCCTTAAAAAGAGACAACTAAGATAGGTAAATGGCATTGGCTTATATGAATATCCCAACAAATAATGAACCAAAGACCTTTTTCTATCAAACACCTTTGAAGACAAAGTGAAAGCACTTTTTCTCTATTTATTAGTTGTTTAGAAGTTGCCTCAAAATCCATCAAAACCTTTGACAAGGCTTGTAATGATTTCCTGGAAACTATAGCAAAAATAATTATATTATCAGCAAAACTCAAATGATTGATTAATGGACATTTCTTAGGCAATGAATAAGGAATAAATGTTGGTGTATAGAGGAAGGCATTCAAGCTTCTTCCCAATAATTCATAAGCTAATATGAAAAGTAATGGCAACAGTGGATCACCTTGACAGACACCCCTGGTGGATTTAAATTAACCACAATTCTCACCATTGATAAGAACTAGCAATTATCCACACAATAACAAATCAAAGTCTAAACATGAACATTAAACCCAAAGAAATTCAACACCTTAAATATAGAACTCCTGGAAACACAATCAAAAGCCTTAGCCATATCAAATTTGAAAATTTCTTTGCCACTTGGAACATGCCTATCAAGTGAATGATATTTCTAATATGATCAATAAGAATACTTCTTCTTCTACTTACATTATTGACTCTATTTCTTTGTGGCATGTAAAGTAAGACATGTTAGTATAATCTGTTTGAAGAAATTGTGATCTCTCAATTTAATTTTAAAAATTAACTCTTTTTACATTAACAAATATGAAGTATGTGTTCAAACTAAGATTGCCAAAAAATTGTGAATTTATGATAATAAGGAAACAAATTATTAAATTTGATTCATAAATACTTAGGTGATCTTAAACAGACTATGATTAGAAGTGGTAAGAAATATTATGTGACGTTGATAGATTACTGTTCTAGACATACTAAGCTATGTTTGCTCAAGAACAAAGATGATGTCTATAACTCTTTTATGCCTTGTAAGGATGAGGTAGGAAATTAACTTAATAGAAAGATTAAAAAAGTAGATTTGATAGAGGTGGAGAATATTTATCTTTCAAATGATTTTTATGCACAAGTAAGAATTATTCGTGAGATTAGTCCTTCTCATTCACATGAGTTCAATGTATCCAAAAGGAAAAGTAAAATAGTGAAAGAAAATGATGAATTTAATAATTGTTAGTTCCTGTGCACTTAATAATTTGTGTGATGAAGTTATATTATTTACATTTAAATTACAAATAGAATTCTACTTAAGACAACTGGCAAGACTTCTTATGAATTATGGAAGGTTTAGCACCTAATTTAAATATTTAAAAACTTGAGGGTGTCTTGCTAAAATTATGTTGCCTAAACCTAAGAAAAGCAAAATAATTTCTAAAATACCTTATTGCATATTCATTGGCCATGTTGTACATAGAATTGTGTATCGATTTCTTATTTTAAAAATTTTTACACTTGATTGTAGCACTTTCATTAAGACAAATAATGTTGAATTATTTGAATATATTTTTTCACTATTTAATAAAATTTATTATGTACTTGATAAGAGATTTATAGAAAACTCTAATGATAAATTAAGAACAACTTAGGAAAGCAGTTCTTTTTTTTTTTTAAGAAATGATTTTTATACTTATCTTGTTGATAATGATAAGTAAAATTGAAATTGATTCAATTTCACAAAATAAAGGTCTTAGTTTATTTACCCTTTGGAGAAAACCAATTGGTTATAAATGGTTTTTCAAAAGAAAGTTTTACCATGATTGTTCTATAGATAAAAATAAAGCATGTTTTGTAGTAAAGAGTTTCTCTCAAAAATAAAATAGTTATCATTTTAATGCATTTAATCTAATTATTAGAATTTCTTTTATTAGTGTTTTGTTTACTTGAACTTCTATTCATCAATTTTTTATCTTTTCATGAATGTTAAAACTGTATTTTTAAATATTAAGGGTACAACCTAAAGGTTGTATTGTCCAAGGATAAGAAAATAAAGTTTATACATTACTTCAATTTTTTTATGGCCTTAAAAAACCTTCTAAACAATGACATGAGAAATTTGAAAAAAAAATTATGTCACGTGATGGGTTTTAATCTGTTAGAGTAGATAAATATGTATATACTAAAATTATGACTAATAAATATAGTATAATTAGTTTACATGTGAATTACATATTTATATTTGCTACTAGTTTGGAAATTGTGCAGAGTACTAAGTAGTTTTTATCTTAAAATTTTGATATGAAAGATATGGATGAAGTTAATATGATATTAGATATTAAAGTCATAACGAGACATAACTATATTATATTTTCAGAAGAACATAGATTGAGAAACATCTTTAAAATTTTGAAAATTACGATGTAACCCCTGTGTGCACTCCTTGTGATACTAATTGAAAAAGAATTAAGGTGATCTAGTTATTCGATTTAAATATACTTCAATTATTAGAAGTATGATACATTTGATAAAATTTACAAGACATGATATAGCATATGTTGTGTGTATATTGAGCAGATGTATTCATAATCCCAATCATTAGCATTGGTCTACTTTAAATAGACTAATGAAATATTTAAGAAGAACCATAAATTATGGCATCATATGCATTGAATGTTCTGCTATGTTAGAAAGATACAATGATATTAACACGATTTTTTACTTTAGCAAATCAAGCTCTACTAATAGCTATATGTTCACCTCAGATGGATGGTGCAATTTCATGAAAATCATCCTTTCAAACTCTTATTGCAATATCTAATATGGAGTCAAAATTTTAAATTTTGGAATTAGCTAGTATTAAGGTTAAGAATTTCTTAACTAATATTCTTCTATACAAGAAGCCAATACCTTTTGTATCTATGCATTGTGATTACAAGCAACAATTTATATTGCCAATAATTATTCTTATAATTTTAAAAATCAACACATGAGAATGAGTTAATATCATAAAACAACTTCTAAGAGATGGAATTATTTCCACTAATTATGTGAAATTAGAAGTGAATTTGATTGATCTTCTTATTATAACTTTGGGGGAAAAAATTATATCGAGAGGAATGGGTGATAAGGGCAAAATGCATGTATATTTTCTTAATTATTTAAGAGTGTTTTGTGATACATTTGTTGTAATAACTAGGCATATTTCTTCATATTGGACATTTTACCCTTAGAAAAGTGTTTTGGACTTTTATTGCAGAAAATGATGAAAAAAACATCAAACTGTGGCCGTCAAAGCACGGTCGGCACCGACTGTGACCCACGGAACCGGCGCCAGCCCCATTTTGGAAATAGGGGAAAATTTTGTTGAAAAAAGATAGCACAACTGGCTAACCAAAGCACGGCCGGCGTTAGCATCGACACACAGAGCCATCACCGGCTCCATTCTATCTAATGTCAGTGAGTTTTTCAATTTTGTGCAGATTTGGTACTTTCTCAAAAGTTTTGGTACTTTTCAATCTCTACTCAGCCCAGAACTCTTAGGGAAGGAATTTTAGCCTCTTGAAAACCTATTTAAACAAGAAAAAGACAAGACAAAAGGAGGAATTCACGGAACAAATCAGAAAATCACTCACTAAAAGAGGAATTCTTCAAATCAAAGAAGGTTGTTCAAGAGAGTCTTCAGATGAGAAGAAGGAGGCTTGCCTATGACTGCTTTCTTTTACCTTTTCTTTCCCTTAAGCAATTATGTAATTAATATTCCATTGTAATTTGACATTGTTTTTAGGATTCATAATTTCTTGAGTTAATTTAGTCTTTTGATCAAGTTATTATTTATCTTAGGATTTGATTACTTGTTTTGCTTACGAAGTTGGTTGGTTGGTTGATTTTTGTTATTAACTTTCTTGAAAAAGGGGTTGATAATGACTTCAATTAATTAATTTCATATTTTTTTATCTATTAACGTGTTTGAAAAAGGGGTTAATTGTTGAGAACTCGAGTAATCAAAGGTTGGTTGATAATTGCTAGAATATGGATTCATTAGCTAATTTTATGTTTTAAATCACCTAGAATATAGGTGTTTATATGAGAATTGATTTTAATGTATCTTTTGGATAAATTGGTTGAGATAGAATATATTAACTAATTTAACTAAAAGATTGTGATTTCAAGGATTGCAAACGAAGTGGGTCTATATTAAATTCTTCATGATGCCAAGTTGATAATTGATTTTGATAATTGCTAAGTGATTCATTGTCATGTTTTCAAAAGTATTTGTCTAAATTTCATATTAACACATCCTTGAGTTGTATATGTTTTTCTTTTTATTATTTTATCACTTTATTGGGTCGGTTAAACAGTGAATGAAAAGTAATTAGTGTGTACCTGTTCCTTTGAGGATCGATATTCGTTAATTCTCTATATTATTCTTGCGATGAGTATACTTGCGCGTTTGTGTATTTTGAGATTAACATTTTAATTAAAACTTGACTAAGGGATGTATTTAAATTTGATGATTTTCTTACACCCAAAATTTACGCATAAAGTTTTTTGCACCACTACCGGAGAACAATATCATAAAAGCTTGGATTTTTCTGATTTAACCATGTTTATATATTTATATGTCTATATGTGAATATATGAATATGTACATATGTTCCTTGTAATAATAAGTGACATATCTTGTTGTATGTCTACATGTACCTTAACTAGCTAACTTGATTTAATATTGCGCAGTGTATAGTACTAACAATTTCTTTCATGTAGGTAAGATGGCCAATTGGAACATGGGACGGTATTCTAACATGTCTCAAGAGATGACATCTCAACCATCTAACTCCACTGCCTTAGAAGGTGTATTAGGAAAATTTGCCACACATGTTACCAAACGCTTTCACGAGATAGATGAGACATTGGTAAATTTTGAAGAAATGATTAGAAACATGGAAAGGAAAATTTGGTTTCTAATGGATCTGGTGATAATGTCACCATTAAGGGTGGAAACACAACATAATTCAACTTTCATTACATTACGAATTGGTAAGGAGCTACCTGATCCTAGCACAGAACCAATACCATCTAAAAAAGATTGGCCGGAATCGCCCCCTCTTAGTGAACCTTTTGAAAAACAACCTAAAAAACCAAAATTTTAGCCACCAGTACCTTACCCCACTCGCATACAAAAGCAACAAAAGATGCATAATTTGACAAGTTCTTAGAAATATTCAAACAGCTGCACATAAACATTCTACTCAGTGAGGCTTTGATACACATGCCCAAATATGCAAAGCTCTTCAAAAGCATACTTGTTAATGAAAAAATGTTAGAGGAATTATCCACTATGATTCTAAACAAAGAATGCTCAGCTATCTTGCAAGACCAATGGACTTTGCCATGAAAAGAAAGTGATCTAGAGAGTTTTTCTATTCCTTGTCTTGTTAGTACTCTTACATTTTGTAATGCATTAGCGGACTTAGGTGCTAACATTAATCTATTGTCATATAAAACTTTTAAAAAGCTAGGCCTAGGTGAACCCAAGCCTGCTAGGATGAGTATTCAACTTGTGGATAGATTTATTAAATATCTTAGGGGAATAGTAGAAGATGTATTGGTTAAAGTGGATAAATTCATATTCCCAGTGGATTTTGTTATTCTTGATATGGATGAAGATTCTAAAGCTCCTTTAATCCTAGGTTGACCTTTCCTAGCAATGGTAATTGGGCCGGCCCGTACAGTTTCAGGCCGTGCCGGGCCCGAGGACCGGTCCCGGAAAGGGGTGGGCCGGTCCGGGCCAGTCCCTGGGCCAGAGGCCCTGGGACCGGACAGGGACCTAGGCCTATGTGGCCCGCGGGCCGGTGGCTTATTCCTCTTTTTTTTTTTCCCTACTTAACATAATTTTTTACAATTATAAAGAAGCCACCTTGAAGTGGTGGGGGGTTTGGCTTGGACCCCTACTTGTTTTATTAATTAATAAAATAAAAATTACATAAGAGGGGGACTTGATGCCTAAACCTCTTAAAAATATTATAATGATTAAAATTTAAAAATATAATAAATATCCTAAAAATAAAATTAAATACATAATATTACTTATCCTAAATTCCTAATTACAAAAATACTAACCTAACTACTTGGTTCACCCCATTCATCATCTGAGTCATCATCATAAATAAATTCTATTCTAATACTCTTAGTAGAGAAAATGAATAAATTTGAGGATAATGAGAGAAAGATGATTGGAAATAAGAGAGAATTAGAGAGAATTGGAGAGTGTTGATGAGTTTTGGGTTGAATTGGGGGGTATTTATAGAGTTTTGGGGGTTAGGGACCAAATTACAAAAAAAAAAAAAAACTACTTCAGCCGTTTTAGGAGCTAAACTGCAAAAAAAATTAAAGGACCAAATTTAAAAAAAAAAAGCAGAGGTGGGCCGGCCCGCCGGGCCCCGTGATGGGCCAGGGATTTTATCCCCTGGCCCGGACCGGCCCGGGCCCTAGGACCAGACTGGTGAATAGTTCTCGGGCTGTCGAGCGGACCGGGCCCGGCCCGACCCAGTTGCCATTGCTAACCTTTCCTAGCAATTACCAAAACATTAATTGATGTTCATGTGGGAAAATTTGACACTTAGGGTTGGGGATAAAGAAGTCATTATCAAAATCCATAAAAGCATGCAACATCCTATTTCTTATGCTGCTTCTTGTTTAAGAATTGATATTCTTGATGAGCATATCTTTAACTTTGCGTGCGAAGCATTTGTCAAATGCTCTATAGACTTAATGGAACAATCCATTGCATATTTGGAGGATTCAAATAAGGGCCATGAGTTGGAAGAATTTGAGGAAATTGGAAAAAGTAATTTGGGAAAGATGAAATCATCCATTGAGGAACCACTAGAATTGGACCTTAAAGACCTCCCCGAGCACTTGGAATATGCATTTTTAGCTAACGGAGAAAAATTGCCAATGATCATAGCACAAGATCTCACTTGTGATCAAAAGACCAATTTAGTAAGTTTATTAGGAAAATATAAGACAATCATTACATGTAAAATCATGGACATTAAGAAAATTAGTCCTTTCTTTTACACTCACGAAATCTTGTTAGAAGAAAGAACTAAACCCGTAGTGCAACTGCAAAGTAGGTTGTACCCAAATATGAGTTATGTGTTAAAAGATAAGGTGATTAAACTCTTAGATTCCAACATCATTTACCCTATTTCTGATAGTATTCGGGTAAGTCCAACATAAGATATATCAAAGAATGCAGGAATGATTATAAGCCCAAATAAAATAAAAAAAATGAGTTGATCCCAATAAGATTAGTAACTGGTTGGAGAGTGTGCATTGATTATAGGAAGTTAAATGAGGTAATTAGGAAGGACCATTTCCCTCTCCCTTTCATTGATCAAATGCTAGAAAGATCAGTCGGACGTGAGTTTTACTGCTTTTTAGATGGTTTTTCTGGTTATTTTTAAATTTCTATAGCATCGGAGATTCAAGAGAAGACCATATTTACATGCCCTTTTGGTAATTTTGCATATCAACATATGCCTTTTGGTCTTTGCAATGGTCCCATAACTTTCTAAAGATGTATGATGACTATTTTCGAAGGACTTGTCGAAGACATCATGGAGGTATTTATGGATGATTTTTTGGTTTTTGGTGATTCTTTTGACTTGTGTTTAGCCAATTTGAAAAAGGTGCTTCAAAGGTGTGAAGAGACTAACCTCATGCTTAATTGGGAAAAATGCCACTTCATGGTGCAAGAAGGTATTGTATTTGGAGATAAGATTTCAAGGAAATGTATTAAGGCTGAAAGGGCAAAAATTAAGGCAATTGAGAAATTCCCTCCTCCAATTTCTATGAAAGCTATTCGAAGCTTTCTTGGTCATACAAGTTTTTATAGGAGGTTTATTTTGGATTTCTCAAAAATTTCTAAACCTCTTACTTCTTTACTTGAAAAAGATGTTATTTTTTTATTTTGATGAAAAATGTCTCCATGCCTTCAATGTACTTAAAAAGAAATTGATTAACTCTGCTATTTTAATGGTACCAAGTTGGTCTCTTCCGTTTAAATTAATGTGTAATGCAATTGATTGTGCAGTGGGCACAGTGCTTGGACAAAGGAGGAATAAGCATTTTCAACCCATCTACTATACAAGCAAACTCTTATAGCAGCACAAGAGAATTACACCATAACGGAGAAAGAATTTCTTGCAATAGTGTTTGCTTTTGATAAATTCCTTCTTATCTTGTTTTGTCCAAAGTCATTGTGTATACGGATCATTCTGTCCTTAAGTACCTACTAACCAAGCATTATTCTAAACCAAGATTGATAAGATGGGTTTTATTGTTGTAGAAATTTGACTTGGAGATTAAAGAAAAAAGGGAGAAGAAAGTTTAGCTACAGATCATTTATCTAGGTTGGAAAATTCTAACTTAGAACCTTTTGTTAGAATCTATATGTGCATCATATATGCATTACATAGTGGAATATAAGGATTTCTATGCAAAGGACTACATGTATGTGTAAAAGGACAGATCAAAACAAGGAAGATACCTTTGTTGGATGTCTCTAATATTCAAAATTTTCTTCCGATTGAAAGCTGAAGTGTGATCCAGAAAGCCTCTCAATCAAACAGCAACTGGGTGTTTAACCACTTCTCTCACCTCTTTAATCTCAACGTGAGATTAGCTCTAACAGTAATCCACACGAGGATACTCAAGAAACCAAGCACCGTCACTGTGCTAGCAGAGAATGTCGGTGGCTAGGGTAAAACCAGAGAAGAGAAAAAGAGATAGTTGTCGTGATGTTTTTCTTTTTCCCCCAGAAAGAACCAAAAATTTCCTTCTATGTATCTTAAAAGATAAAACAATCACCGCATGTTCTAAGGAAAAATCCTAGAACTTCATACCGAAACAACCTCTATGAATTCTAATCAAATTAGAATCCATTAAATTGTAATTGGAACCTTTAAGTTATCATAATTATAATTTGGCCCAAAAATTATAACTAATTATAATTTGGTCCAAATAACTTTTACTTCTCATGATTAACCCACAATGTTATCATATAACATCTTGAGTACATAATCCTCTATTATGTGTGACCTATTAGGTTTTCCAATCTATTAGTAGCGAATATAAATTAATCCAAACATCTTTGATATTAATAATCTTTAAAAAAATTTAGAATTAATCTATTATTTCTAAACTTAATTGGTTTTTTAATTTATCAATTAATAAACCCATATTCAACAAATCATGAACGGTATCTAACAACATATCATGACCACCCAAGAGTCCAGGAAGTCAAGTGGCTTGACATGAACCCTTCAATAATAAACAATAGTACAATAAACTCTTTTCATCATATAACATCGCATTCAGTTTGGAGTATGGAATTAGTGCCAACTCCTTCTAGAATAAATATTAATTTTGGCCCGAATATATTACTACTTGTACCGGGAATCCACTACTCTACAGGTGTATCAATTGGAATTATTTTCAATACACAATAATTTTGGCCAAGGATTTCACGAGTAGTAATTCCAATAAGTGGTCGTGAGATATTCGCCCCTACTATTAGGAGTGGTGAATCTTTTCTTAACCCTCTCAACTACTTTTGTTTATCTCACATTATACCCAATATCCATTTCATAGGCGGCCTCGATCTGGTTCCAGAGATTGAAATCAAAATACAATACTCAGCAAACAAAATATCTTGAAGATCTCAAATCTAAGGATAATACAGTGTTGTACTAGGGATTTATCTAACAATTACTTTACATGAAAGTAAAAAAAACAAACTAAAAGATAAATAATGCCTTTTATTAAAAACAAATGTGTCATATACAATTTATAAGTGATTGCCTCTAGGGCATAACACTAACACTTTTGGCCAAATGAGACATCAATGACACATTCCCTGATGAACAATTTTTACTAGTCAATGGTGAGATTTCTCAAACACCTTGGTATGTAGATTTTGCTAACTACATGGTTGCAGGAATTATTTTGGAATATTTCACTTCACAACAAAAGAAGAAATTCCTCTCCGAACTAAAGCATTACTTGTTGGAAGATCCCTATTTGTTTCGATGTTGTGGAGATCAAATCATTTGTAGATTAGTGGATTTCGTGGAAAGTGCAAACATCATGAAACATTGTCATGAAGGACCATGGAAGGTTACTACCAAGCTAACAATATCGCAAGCTTTGCCTACTAATGATGCTCAGGTTATAGTTAAATTTCTTTAAAAGCTTTTTACCCATTTTGGTATACCTAAGGTACTCATTAGTGATAGGGGAACCCATATTCGCAGTACCCAATTCGACAAAATGCTCAAACATATAGTGGTTACTCATAAGTTTGCTACCCCCTACCACACCCAAACAAGTGGCTAAGTTAAGGTAGTTAAAAGGAATTTTGGAAAAAGTAGTTAATCATACGCGAAAGGATTGGAGTTTAAAGTTAGATGATACCATTTGGGCTTGCTTATTAGGCTCTCAAACTTGTTAACTTTAATCTTGAGCTTGCTGGACAATCTTGGTTACTCCACTTGAATGCATTTGATGAATTGCGCATGGCTGCATATGATAATTCTTTACTCTACAAAGAGTAGGTAAAACGGTAGCATGATAAACATATTACTTAATCCCAGGAGTTTAAAGAAAGTGATCAAGTGTTGTTTAATTCTCTCTTACACCTCTTTTCGGGTAAATTAAAATCAAGATGGTCAGGGCCGTATGTGGTTACTAAGGTTTTTCCTTTTGGTATTCTTGAAGTCTCTCACCCAATTAATGGTACTTTTAAAGTAAATGAAATAGGATGAAGCATTATTTTGGTGAGACTTTTGAAACCTTGTGATGCATAAATTTTGGCAGTATAAAAATCATTAAATTTAATTCTATCCTTTTTTAATTAAAACATTAATTCCAAAATTCACATATGAATAACTACACTGATCGCAAGTATAGTATGGAGAATTAACAAGTATCAATTCTCAAAGGAACAAGTACACACTAATAAGTTTTCATTTATTGTTTAATCAACCTAATAAAGTGAGAAAATAATAAAAAGAAGATCAAAGAAATATATACAACTAGAATATGCAGTTTAGATAATTATCCTAGAACACATGATAATGAATCATCTAGCAATTATCTCAATTAATTATCATCCTGGCATCATGAAAAAATATAAAGTAAAATACAATCAGTTCCCAAGGTATGAATCTACTTTTATAGACTCCACTTCTTTTCCAATCCATGGAATCACTATCTTTGGATTAAATTAATAGATTTTCCAATCAAACCAACATAACCAAAACATGCACTAAACCCAATTCCTCATAAACATGAAATTCGATAATGACCTGTTACTCTAAGTGAAATAAACTAATCTTTGATCACATTAATCCTTTAATCTTAACTTTATTTCCCAAGTCTATTAAGATTTGACAAATACAAAATCAATGAAATGAACTCCTAACATCTCTTCCCAAGTCAATTAGAAGAACTCGCATCAATAACCAATGATAACAAGTAATCAAATACCAAAGATGACAGAAAAATGATCAAATAACTAAATTAACACAAAATCATGAATCCCAAAATAATGTTAAATTACAATTAAAACATTGAGTACATCAATGTTCAAGAATAAGAAAACAAAGGTAAAACAAAGCACTCATAGACAAGCCTCCTTCTTCTCATTTGAAGACTCTCTTGAACAACCCTCCTGGAATAGTGAATCTCTCCTTCTTTGAGTGATTGGAATTTTTTCTCTTGGATTCACTCCTTTTCTATTATGTTTTCTCTTAGTTTTATGGGCTTTTTTGATGCCTAATTCATTACTTGAGGAGTCTTAGCTAAGTAGGATTCAAAAAATACCCAAATCTTTGAAAAATTACCGAATTTGTTCAGAGGATTTTCGCCTCCCCAGAGTGGACCTGGTGTCGGGTCCAATTGACCCACTTGGAACCAGGTGTTTTCTATTTTTCCTCCTGAAAGCTACTCTGTTTTCACTATTTGGCCAGAGTAGACCTGGCACCTGGTGCCTTAGTTGGACCTGGCGCCAGTGCATTCTGGAATTTGTCCACTTTTTGCTCGAAATCAACTTAAATCTACACAAATTTATCACAAAACACTTTTTACATGCAAAATGTCAATTAGGAAGGAATATACCTAGTTATTACTACAAAAGTATCTCAAATTAACTTCAAATAACTTAGAAAATAGTGATGATTTTAGCCCCTATCACATACCCCTACACTTGAACTTTTGTTTGTCCTCAAGCAAAACACTTTAAATCAAGAAAATCATTAAAAAACATAAGCTCTTTCTCTTCCAAAAATTTGAAACATAGCAAGGATTATAACTTCCCTTCAAGCTTTAGATAAAACTCTTGCCATTCATGAAACCCTTTGAAAACAATTACACTTTGAAACATTTGACAAGGCATCACAAAACTCTTGAAGTCAAATTAATCATGTTTATACCTTAGTCTAAGAAAATTATTTCACCATTCAAGTAAGACCATAGATAACATGAATTATACAAGTCAAGCTATCTACCAACTCAAGCATTATAAATCCAAAAATTGGACAACTCAAGTATGATTTATGGAATACACTCAAAACTTTTTTTTTTCCTCAATTTTTTTCAATAACTTAGGGAATTTAATAGCCTCAAGTGTATGGATTTCTCTTCACACACCATATTGGCCCTCTTTTAGTCATCACTCATCATTTTTTCAACCTCTTTCTTCTTTTTTGCTCTTAGGAATTCATAGCCTCAAGAAAGTGGATTTCTCTTCACTATCTGTATTGCCCCTATAATCAAGCAAAAATAATTCTTTCTCATCTTCAAAGAGAAAACAACACTCAACTCATTTTTCTTAATTTTTTAACTCACACAAATTTTCCACAATCTTTTCACTCAAAGATATTCTATCTCCTCACATTCCTCATCACAACTTCAAGCTAAGCAAAGTTTAAACCAATAATACAAGAGTTAGCCAATAAACTTCCCCACATTCAACATGCTTTCCATATTCAAACTAGATGAGTCAAATAATATTCAAATACCAATGCATGCACAGGATTTACCCAAATTCTCAAGCCTTAAAAAATATCCTATCCAATAAACCAATTTCATAAAAATCCACCAAATGAATGACAAAACTCATATCCAAGTAAGAAAGAAAATCACAACTCCATTATAGTCAAATAAACTCAATTCAGCTCCAAAATTTCCAAAGTTTCAAAGTTTCAAATTTTCAAAATTTTCAAGGAAATTGCATTTGCAACAAAATTATTTTTCAACAATCAAAATTTTTCCAAAAGTAGCTCAATACTAAGAAAACAACAAGATGATTCATAAAAAGTTGGATAAAGAATATCTCCAAACTACTCCCCCATACTTAAACTGGGCAATGTCCTTATTGGCAAAAAATTAACACATTATAGTATTGCCAAAGGGACCAAAAATAATAAAAGTGGTGTGGGGGAAGTAATACTCCCCTGGTGCAATAAGCTCTAATATATATCAAAGCTGAAAATAGAGAAAATGGCTAGTCTAAGAAGATTTTATTCCTACCTGCACAAGAAAACACAAATAAAACTCCAAAGAAAATAATACAAAATAAAGACACTCCTAAATTAAAGAAAACAACTAAAGAAAAATACTTAGTAAAAATCCTCGTAAAGCAAATAAAGACACAACTCACTCCTGCACACTTCAAAAGGAAAACATTACCCTTATTTGGGGGAATAACAAAACACTTACCTAACAATAGAAGTACATGAAACAAATTAATGACAGAAAGACCTAAAGAAACACAAATTCAAAACAAACCCAAAACACATAAAAAATTAATAAAAAAAACACACTTTCCACTGATCATGCTTCCTCATCAAACCCTTGTTAAAGAAGTTTAAGCTCAATGTAGAAAATAGGCAAGATAAATGTAGAAAAAAGGGACGATTTTGAAAAAGGTAATGTTCATGAAAATGATTTTTCTTAGGAAAGCAAAATACATAAACCTCATTCTCTAACATTCCTTTAGACACACAAATATCTTTTCCAATATATGAGTGCACATGGTATCTAATAGATGCTTTAACTTTGAAATCACTAATTAACCCTTAAAAAGAATTTTCACAATTAAAATTCTCCTTTAGACTTAGAATTTGAGTTCTCAAAGATGGAATCAAGAAATTCTTACTTTTCAATCCATGATCTACAAAAACTAAGTTACCTCTTTTTAGATGGGGTGAAGGGTAGAATCTGTCAACATCCTCTAAGGATTTCGTATGATGTAGCATTGAAAGATCCAACTCCTTGAGGCATGTTAAATTCCATACATCATCATTTGGACCATTGTTCTCTCTTGCCACATCATGCAATTGTCCTTCGTAGTCTCACTTTTTTTTTTCAATGGTTAATTTTACAAGCCAGCACGAACTCATGAGTCTCCTCAACAATCTTAGCTAATTGTGTCCTCTGATCGCACAATCGTTGGGAAGCTTCCTCGTGCCACTGAATAGATGAATTTGTATTGGCAACAAAATAATTCATTAATGCTTCACTAAAAACATCAATGTGAGCTTGTAACTTTACCAATCTATCATCAATGTAACTCCTTTGATCTTGTGCCCAAAAATAATTGTTCAAGATAATGTCAACCTCACACTCAAAGAAAAACAAAAATCAAATCAAAAAGAAAATTAAAGAGTAGAAAAAATTAAACAAATAAAAAAACAAAACTATATACTAATAAAAAGACTTAAATATTCATAAAGTACCTAAAAAAACAAAAGTTAGTGACATTTACAAATATTGTTACTATCATACACGCATAGTATAATATTGAATCAAGTTAGTTAGCTAATGTACATTTATACATACAACAAGATATGGTAGTTAGTTACACAAAGAACATATATACATATTTACATATAGACATATATACAGATAAACATAGTTAAATTAACAAAATCCAAGTTTTCATGATATTGTTCCCTGGCAATGGCGCCAAAAATTTTACGCGTAATTTTTGAGTGTATAAAAATCATTAAATTTAAATCTATCCCTTAGTCAAGTTTTATTTAAAACATTAATCCCAATAAACACATATGAGCAAGTATACTCATTGCAAGCATAGTATAGGAAATTAACGAGTATCGATTCTCAAAGGAACAAATATACACTACTCACTTTTTATTCATTGTTTAACCGACCCAATAAAGTGAGAAAATATAAAAAGAAAAATAAAGAAATACATACAACTTAAGGATGTCCGAATATGAAATTTAGACAATTATTCTAGAACACATGATATTGAATCATCTAGCAATTAGCTCAATTAATTATCATCCCAGCATCACAAACGAATATAAAGTAAAATTCAACCGTTTTCCAAATCATGAATCTAGTTATATAGATTCCATTTCTTATCCAATCCATGGAATCACTGTTGGGAATATGCCCTCTTAGACTAGTTTTCTAATGAAAATATTGAATATGTTAATAAAAGTATTTATTTGCGAAAATCATTTGTAAAATAATTTTCTTTATTTGTGTACATATTTGTTTGGAACAAACCCATTGTGTTGAAATAAATAATCCATGTGAATGGTGGTCTTTCACAGTAAGGTATGGATCATGGGTTATTTAAACACATAAACAGTTGTTCTTAATCGATTGATGAGAATGAGAATCTCATCATATTTAGGTTATTATGTTATGAATTCTAAATGGGGGATGGCTTACCATTAGCCAGTGAGTAGTCCACTCACTTCATGACATAAGCATATTTCGAATACGTAGAACAGGACCTGAAGTAGTGGTTTCTAAAAAGTACTATATGGTAGAAACCTAGACTACTACTGCTACAACGTGGACTAGTACTCTATGACTTGAATATGAGTTGGTGGTCTGGCGAAGCTGGAAGCATATACTTTGATTTGCTATAGTTGAGGTTCTATCGTAGGGCCAATATACTTGCATGTTGGGTATGTGTGACTAGTTAGTTAAGACAGACTTGTACAAGATAGTTTCTACACTAAATCGCCCATTGTGGTTGTCCGAATGACCTAAATATCCAGGGCCCTGGGAAACATGACTTGGATGTTTGCTTTAGAGTAGCTCCCTTGAAAAGAAAAAACACTCCAAGAAGTCGTGGATCATTGGACTATAAGCCTAAGGATGGTAGATATCATTTAGAGGGGTGTTAGTACACTTTTTCCTCTCTAAATGTACGGTGATGTGTAGAGGGGTATTTTAGTCATTTCACCTGTAGGTCGGAGACTTTGCTAATGCAGCATTGTATTTGGGGTCAATATTTCCTTATGGTGATATTATGAAATATTTAAAATGCAAAATACAGCTATTTATATAGCATGGGTATTTTGGTCATTTTAGCAGCCAAGGAGATGTGTCTTTTTGGTCCTCAGAATAGCCCATAAGTCCTAATTAATTTTGGGTTGAGGAATTAGTCTCAGTTCAATAGGATTTTATTTTATTTTATTTTACTTTATTTTATTCAGGACGTCTAGTTTATTATTAGACTGGAATAAAATATATAAATAAATAAATAAAAATAAGAGTTGAGAGAAATTAATTATCTGGTTTAATTGGTTAATTAATTATTCAGGGCCTAAGCCCAGTTTGAATAATTAGAAAATTAACCTGGGCTTAAACTAAGGGAAAAATAATTAATGCTTAATTATATATTGGGTTATTTATATAAGCCCAAGAAATAAATAATTAAAGTTTAATTATTTTGGTTCATTTAGGCTCATTAATTATTTATTGCATTATTTCTATAAGCCCAGAAAATAAATAATTAATGTTTATTATTTTAAGCCTTTTGGGTCTAAGAAAAATAATAAATATTATCCCGACCTAATAACTTAGACCGTAGGGTTTCTTCCAGATACAGTTCAGATGAGTTTAGGGTTAAGCTAAACTAATTCTCAGGATAACATCCGGATGTTTGAAATATGATATCCCGGGGGATATGTTTATCAGATAATTGGAGACCTAGTTTTGGCTAACAAGAAAACAAGACTTTGGGATAGAGAAAACCCTAATATTTTTCCCTAGCTCTTCTCTCTAGCTCACGAGACTCTCCCTCACATCTCTGTTCACGCAGCTCTCTCTCTCTCGTGAGTTTTTCTTCATCCACTTGTTCTTGATTCTTTGCTAATCAATAGCAAGAGAACCATGGAGATTAGAGACCACTCTTCTTCACTGGAATGCTCACCAACGGATTTAGGTAGTGGTCATATTCCGTGAACCAAAAAGCTTGGCATTTATGCTTCACCGGAGGAAGAAAACTAGACAGTGGTAGCTTCACTGGATGTTCATGGACGGATGAAGAAGAAGTTGTTTTCCCAGGTTCAAAGCTTTCTTCAACGTTCTTCAAATTTTTAAGGCTCCAATAGGTATGTTTTCATCCCACCATGCTACTCCCATACTCTATTTAATGTTCATGTTCTCCATTTTCGTCCAATGAAGCATGCTCTGTAAATATGTCTATTCCTTCAAGTGGTATCAGAGCATGAATTTGATTGACTTAGGGAGCATGTTTGTTAATAAAAATGAAGAAGAACATTGTTTGGAGCTTAAATATGTGATTCTTCGTTGTTTATGGTATGGGACATGGTTTCTGTAATTTTCACGAACTCTCTATAAAAATTTAGTTTAATGAGTTTGGATCGTGTAAACCCAATTTAAATGGGTATAGGCGGTTGTTGTTTTGGTTTGGATGAGTTTTTGTAATGAAATATGTCCAAAGAGCCACTACAAGTGAAACCGCAGTGAAAATTGCAGAAGAAACGGAACGCAGAAACTCTCTAGAGAAAAAGATACTATTCCTAAGCCGCAAGCCGTGCCGAGCCGTTTGCGCCGAGCCGCATTGTTCATGTGTCTTGAGCCGTGCCGCTGGAGCCGTATAAGGCAGCTTGCTACAATGAAATTGAAGCCGTGTTTCATTTGAAATGTTGCAATTGAATTGCAATTGCTATTCGGGCGGATACGCGGGTTATCGGGCGGACTCGCAGGTCGGCAGCTGAGAGAGGCACGGGTCACGGGTCACGGATAAGCTCAGTGGGTCACAATAGAGTTTGATCTTGTACGGCCGGTGCACTGGGCTCTGCAGACCGCAGGCCATGCGAGCACGGATCTAGTGCATTCGGCGTGGTGGACCGCCAGCTATTTTTTGCAATTTTTTTATTTTTTTCCTTTTTTAATTTAGGTCCCATACCAGGCGAAGTTAATATTTTTGCAATTGTTTATATTCTTGGAATATATTTGCATGAAAAATATTAGTAAGGGATTTTAGGATTAAACAAGACCATTAATTAATTAATGTGTTTAATTCTATTATTTGGGCACTTAGGTTTAAAAATAGAAAAGCATGGAAACGTTTATTGTTTTCTAGCATACTATTTTTTTGTGTACCTATGTGCTCTTTTTCTCAAAGACCAAAGTCTTTGGGAACTTTTTTTTACAAGAAAAACATTTTTCTTCAAAAAATTAAATGGTTATTTTAAGTTGTACAAAAATTAATCCTAGGATATTTTCTCAAAGGATTTAATCCTTGACATAGAAAATATATTGGATTTAGATATTTTTGTAAATTAAAATGGAGAACCATTTTGTTTTATTTTGCAATAGGAAAAATTATTTTGTCAAATAAAATTGAGACCAAAGTCTCGAGAAAAGTTTTAATTGAGAAATTTTTGAAATCATTAAATTTTAACTTAAATAAAATTAGTCTATGGAAAAATCTCTCAAAGGATATAATTCTTGACATAGAGATTTTGAAGGACTTGGATATTTTATTTTTTAAGTTAAAGGAAAACTTAATGGAATTTTCAAAAGGATATTTTTTTAGAAAAATTTATTTTAAAAGACTAAGTGGGAGAGGGGTTCCAACGGCCCCACAGCTTCCATCACTATCCTCATTAGAGATCTTGGGTTCCCTCGCGTCACCCTGGGAGTGAACCCGTATAGGATGGAGATACCACAAGGATCTAGATCTAATGGAAGGATGTAATTGATAACCTGGGACACATACTATAATCGGCCAGCCTACATTGGAGGTTATATTGCGAGTAATGTCCATAGGAAATGAGAGGAAACGGCCATCCCATGATGGAGTTATTCTCTAGATCATTACCTAGAAGGGAAATTAATTTGTGGTAGTTATTACACTTAGCTTAGGAAACTGTAAATCTTCCAAAGAAGCTATGTTAATTTTTCCTAAGAGCCAAATTAATTTCTGTGCACAAATTTATTTTCACAAACTAAATCATTTCTTTTATTATTCTATTTTCCAAAAATGGTGGGAGGTTCTTTTAGTCCTTTGGCCATTATTCTCCGTGAGAATAAGTTAACGGGACTAAAATATGTGGACTGGAAGAGGAATCTGGATATAATACTCACAGCCGAATAGTATAAGTATGTCCTTTACGAGACCTACCCTGAAATCGGGGAAAGTTCCACCGACGAAGAGCAAGAGGCTGAGAAGGCATAGAAGAAGGCTAATGAAATGGCACGTTGCTATATACTAGCCTCCATGTCTAATGTGCTCCAGTCAAAACACGAGCACATGGCTTCTGTATATAACATTAGTCAATCATTGGCTATTATGTTCGCGGACAAGAGCCGGCCCGCAAGGCAGGAGGCTCTTCGAACTATTATAAACACTAAGATGGCTGAGGGAGCATCAGTCAGGGAGTATATGCTCAAGATGATTGCTGCTTTTGAGGAGGCAGAAATCTTAGGGGCTATCATTGACCCCGAGAACCAAGTGGACATGGTTCTCAAATCTCTACTGGGTTCCTTTACTCAGTTCAAACTAAATTACAATATGAGTTTAATTGAGTTGATGAAGGAACTTCAGATGGTAGAGAAGGTCATGAAACCACATTCAATGGCCATAATTGCTAAGGCTTCTTCCTCAAGAATTGGGTCTAAACCCAGAAAGTTCAAAAGGAAGAAAGGATACGCAGTAGCCCAGCCCAAGACCCAGCCCAAAGACAAACCTAAGGGCAAGTGCTTTAGATATGCGAAGAAGGGACACTGGAAAAAAGAGTGTCCAGGTCTTCAAGCCAAGAAAAACCCCACATATAATGTTCTCTATCTAGAGTCTATATCAATGGTTGGATCAACTTCTATTTGGGTTGTTGATTCAGAAGCCACTGATCATATCTGTAACTCCTTGGAGGGGTTTAGAAAGATAAGTTGACTCAAAAAGGGCGAACAGGGATTATGCGTGGGATTTGGAGCACAAGTTTGGGCCCTTGCAGTGGGAGAGCTGGATCTTATTTTTTATTGTAATAAGAAAGTGGTTTTAATAGATATTTTATATGTACCTGGTTTTCGTCAGAATTTGATTTTAGTTGCAAAACTTATAAATCAAGGATATTCTGTATTTTTCCATTCTGGTATTTCTATCAGTAGAAATGAAGAAATATTATGTACTGGGCACATGTATGAAAATCTATTCTATTTAAACCCTATTAATCATCAATCAAATAACGCGCAATCTGAATATTTAACTAAGAAGAGAAAGACCAATATCAATGACTCAAATCTTTAGCATATGAGGTTGGGTCACATCAACTCAACCAGGATTCAGAGGCTAATCCATAATAGGCATTTGGGCTCATTGAGATTGAAAAATTGGCCTTAGTATGAATCTTTCCTGATGGGAAAGATGACCAAAAGGTCATTTACACCAAAGGCGGATAGAGCCAAAGAGGTGTTGAGTCTTGTTCACACTTATGTGTGTGGTCCATTGTCTACACCAGCTAGAGGAGGTTTTGAGTACTTCATCACTTTCACGGATGATTGTACAAGGTATGGTTACATTTACCTGATGAGACGCAAGTCTGACTCTTTTGACAAGTTCAAAGAGTTTAAGGCTGAAGTGGAGCGTCCGATAGGTAAATTAATCAAAACCTTACGATCGGATCATGGTGGAAAGTACCTCCTAGGTGAATTCAAGGACTACATGGTACATCATGGGATAGTATCCCAACTCTCTGCACCAGGAACACCCCAGTAGAACGGAGTAGCTGAGAGAAGGAATAGGACATTGATGGAAATTGTCAGAAGCATGATGTCTCATGCTACTCTTCTAGTATCTTTTTGGGAATATGCCCTGGAAACAGTGGCATACATTCTGAACTTAGTGCTTTCTATGTCAGTACCTAGGACTCCCTATAAGATGTGGACTGGGCGTAAGCCAAGTCTAAATCATCTCAGGATTTGGGGTTGTCCAGCTTATGTACTAATCACGGGAAATAAGTTGGAACCAATGTCAGAATTATGCTATTTTGTTGGGTATCCAAAAGGAACAAAGAGTGGTTACTTTTATCATCCTAAGGAGAAGAAAGTACTGGTTAGTACCAATGCTAGATACTTAGAGGATGATCAAAGTACTTCCATTAAAGGTTCAACAAATTTGGAACTTGAGGAGAAGTTATCTACAGAATCTACTTCTTTTGGCCTGATTGTGGAACAAGAAGAGGCACAGCCTCAAAAGCCTATACAAATGGAGCCTCATCGTAGTGGGGAGAGTGTCTAAGGTTCCGGATAGATGGACTGAAGAAGCCTTTGAGCTAGTCTCCGACCATCAAGAACAAGACCCCACTAGATATGAGGAGGTTATTGCTGATGCTGATGCAAATCTATGGCATGAAGCAATTAAAGTCGAGATTGAGTCTATTACTTCAATCAGGTTTGGGATCTTGTAGCTTTACCTGAAGGAATAAAACTCATTGGGTGTAAGTGGGTGTACAAGAGAAAGAGGGGAGCAGACGGGAAGGTGGAAACTTTCAAAGCTAGGCTTGTGGCGAAAGAGTATACTCAGAAAGAAGAGATCGATTATGAGGAAACCTTTTCCCCGGTGGCCATGCTTAAATCTATCCATATCCTCCTTGCCATTGTATGTTATTATGACTACGAGATATGGCAAATGGATGTCAAGACGGCATTTTTTGAATGACCATCTTAGCGAAGACATCTATATGTCCCAACTGAAAAGTTTTATTACTAATGGCCAAGAACACATGGTTTGCAAGCTTAAGAAGTCCATTTATGGACTTAAGTAAGCATCGAGAGCATGGAACATTCATTTTGATGAGACTATGAAGTCTCACGGCTTTATTCAAAATGAGGATGAACCATGTGTGTACAAGAAACTTGAAGGGTTTAATGTGGTTTTTCATGTCTTATGTATGTGGATGACATTCTACTCATTAGAAATGATGTAGGGTCATTATCATCTACAAAGGTTTGGCTGTCTAGTCATTTCAGTATGAAGGACTCGAGAGAAGCCAGCTACATTCTCGGGATTAGACTTCTTAGAAATAGGAAGCAGAGAATGTTAGGATTATCCCAAGTCGCATACATTGACAAAGTGCTTGCCAAGTACAGCATGAACTCATGCAAGGGAACTCTAATGCCTTACAGATATGGGTTGTCTCTTTCTTCAAGGGACTGTCCTAAGTCTCAAGAAGAAAATGACAGAATGAGTAGGATTCCCTACGCTTTGGCTATGGGAAGTCTCATGTATGCCATGCTATGTGCTAGGCCAGATATCTGCTTTGTCGTAGGCTTGGTTAGCAGATATTAGTCAAACCTGGGGGAGGTTCTTTGGCATGTAAAGCATATTTTTAAGTAACTCAAAGAAACCTTGGAACCACAAGGAGGGGAAGCATATAGTGAGGTAGTACTACTTAGACCGGGATTTCCAGACACAGGAAGTCGTGGTGGAACAGATTGCCTCCAAGAACAATCTAGCAAATCCATTCACCAAGCCTTTAGCTAAGAGGGTCTTCATGAGACACTTAAACGCCATTGGGGTGGGCACCTATGGACTTACCTAGTCTTAGAGTGCAAGTGAGAGATTGTTGGGAATATGCCCTCTTAGACGAGTTTTCTAATGAAAATATCGAATATGTTAATAAAAGAATTTATTTGCGGCAATCATTTGAAAAATAATTTTCTTTATTTGTGTACATTTTCATTTGGAACATACCCATTATGTTTAAATAAATGATCCATGTGAATGGAGGTATTTCACAATAAGGTATGGATCATGAGTTATTTAAACACATAAACAGTTGTTCTTAACAGATTAATGAGAATGGGAATCTCATCATATTTAGGTTATTATGTTATGAATTCCAAATGGGGGATGGCTTACCTTTAGCCAGTGAGTAGTCTACTCACTTCATCATATAAGCGTATTTTGAATACGTAGAACATGACCTGTAGTAGTGGTTTCTAAAAAGTACTATATGGCAGAAACCTATACTACTACCGCTACAGCGTAGACTAGTACTCTATGACTTGAGTATGAATTGGTGGTCTGGCGAAATTAGAAGCATATACTTTGATTTACTATAGTTGAGGTTCTATCGTAGGGTCAATATACTTGCATGTTGGGTATGTGTGACTAATTAGTTAAAACAGACTTGAACAAGATAGTTTCTACACTAAATAGCCCCTTGTGGTTTTCTAAATGATCTAAATATCCAGAGCCCTGGGAAACATGACTTGGATGTTTGCTTTAGGGTAGCTCCTTTGAAAAGCGAAAACACTCCAGGAAGTTGTGGATCATTGGACTAGAAGCCTAAGGATGGTAATGTCATTTAGAGGGATGTTAGTACACTTTTTCCTCTCTAAATGTACGGCGATGTGTAGAGGGGTATTTTAGTCATTTCACCTGTAGATCGGAGACTTTGCTAATGCAACATTGTCCTTGGGGTCAATATTTTCTTATGGTGATATTAGGAAATACTTAAAATGCAAAATACAGCTATTTATATAGCAAGGGTATTTCGGTCATTTTAGCAGCCAAGGCGATGTGTCTTTTTGGTCCTCGGAATAGCCCATAAGTTCTAATTAATTTTGGGTTGAGGAATTGGTCTCAGTTCAAGAGGATTTTATTTTATTTTATTTTATTCAGGACGTCTAGTTTATTATTAGACTAGAATAAAATAAATAAATAAATAAATAAATAAATAAATAAAAATAGGAGTTGAGAGAAATTAATTATCTAGTTTAATTGGTTAATTAATTATTCATGACTCAGGCCCAGTTTGAATAATTAGGAAATTAACCTGAGCTTAAATTAAGGGGAAAATTATTAATGCTTAATTATTTATTGGGTTATTTATATAAGCCCAAAAAATAAATAATTAAAGTTTAATTATTTTGGTTCATTTGGGCTCATTAATTATTTATTGGGTTATTTCTATAAGCCCAGAAAATAAATAATTAATGTTTATTATTTTGGGCCTTTTGGGTCTAAGAAAAATAATAAATATTATCCCGACCTAATAGCTTAGACCGTAGGGTTTCTTCCAGATACAGTTTAGATGAGTTTAGGGTTAAGCCAAATTAATTCTTAGGATAACATCCGGGTGTTTGAAATATGATATCCCGGGGGATATGTTTATCAGATAATTGGAGACCTAGTTTTGGCTAACAAGAAAACAAGACTCTGGGATAGAGAAAACCCTAATATTTTTCCCTAGCTTTTCTCTCTAGCTCATGAGACTCTCCCTCACGTCTCTATTCACGCAGCTATCTCTCTCGTGAGTTTTGCTTCATCCTCTTGTTCTTGATTCTTTGCTAATCAATAGCAAGAGAACCAAGGATATTAGAGACCACTCTTCTTCACTGGAGTGCTCACCAACGGATTTAGGTAGTGGTGATATTCCGTGAACCAGATAGCTTGGCATCATTTATGCTTCACCGAAGGAAGAAAACTGGACAGTGGCAGCTTCACTGGATGTTCATGGATGGATGAAGAAGAAGCTATTTTCCCAAGTTGAAAGCATTCTTCAACGTTCTTCAAAATTTTAAGGCTCCAACAGGTATGTTTTCATCCCACCATGCTGCTCCCATACTCTGTTTAATGTTCATGTTCTCCATTTTCGTCCTTTGAAACATGCTTTGTAAAAATGTCTATTCCTTCAATCACTATCTTTTGATTAAATTAGTAGATTTTCCAATCAAATCAACATAACCAAAGCATGCATTAAACTCAATTCCTCATAAACATGAAATTATCTAATGACCCTTTTCTTGAGGTAAAATCAACTAATCTTTGATCAATTAGTCATTTAATCTTAACTTCATTTCCTAAGTCCATTAAGATTTGACGAATTCAAAATCAATGCAATGAACTCCTAACATCATTTCCTAAGTCAATTAGAGGAACCTGCATTAATAACTAATGATAATAAGTAATCAAATACCAAAGATGATAGAAAATTGATCAAATAACTAAATTAACATAAAATCATTAATCCCAAAATAATGTTAAATTATAATGAAAACATTGAATATATCATCGTTTAAGAACAAGAAAGCAAAGATGGAAGAAAGCACTCATAGACAAGCCTCATTCTTCTCATTTGAAGACTTTCTTGAACAACCCTTCTTGAATGGTGAATCTCTCCTTCTTTGAGTGATTGCAAATTTTCCTCTTGGATTCACTCATTTTCTCTTGTGTTTTCTCTTGGTTTTATAGGCTTATTTGGTGCCAAATTTGTTGCTTGAGGAGTCTTGACTGAGTTGATTTCAAAAAATGCCAAAATCTTTGAAAAATTATCAAATTCGTACAAAGAATTTTTACCTCTCCAGAGCGGACCTGGTGCCGGGTCCAAACGACCCACCTGGTGCCAGGTGTGTTCTATTTTTCCTCCTGAAAGCTACTCTATTTGAACTATTTGGCTAGAGTGGATCTGGCGCCTGGTGCCTTAGCTGGACTGGCACCAGGTGCATTCTAGAATTTGTCCACTTTTTGCTCAAAATTAACTTAAATCTGCACAAATTTGTCAGAAACACTTTCTACAAGCAAAATGTCAAATATGAAGGAATATGCCTAGTTATTACAATAATAGTATCTCAAAATAATCTCAAATAACTAGAAAAATAGTGATGATTTTAGCCCCTATCACCTTGGATCATATGGATATTTTCCTCTATAATCCGTGATTTTTTTTCTTTCCAATTTCTTTTCAATTCTTGTAGTTTTTTCTTTCTTGGGTTTGATTGTTTTCTTATTCTTTTTCTAGAGTTATGTTTTCTGTTTTTTTTTTTTTTTTTTTGTATTTAGGTACCCTTTCCCTTATGCTTCCTTGGAGTTAATATTGGAGTTAATTTGCCATGGGAGTATTTTCTATTCTCGATTCTTCCTCTTTAATTCTTTTGGTCCCATAGCTTTGCTTTCATTGTCAAATTTTTTGCTATTGAGGACAATGTCCAATTTAAGTGTGAGGAAGAGTTTAGTATTGAATGTATTTTCCCTATATTTTCTTCTGGTTTTTTTTTTTTTTTTGGTGGATTTATCGCCTTAGCAAGGTTGTGATTATCTTTCGTCTTTGGATATGAGATGTGTCATTCATTTGGTGGATTTTTATTGATACTTAAATGGTTTTATTGGATAGGATGCGTTACGACTTGAGAATTTGGGTTAATCTTGTTTATGCATTCGTGTTTGAGTATTATTCGATTTATCTAATTTGACTATGGATAATGTGAGGAATATGGGAAAGGATGTTGGCTGGAAGATAGTGTGTAGTAGGAATCTTACATCATGATCTCTATCATGATTTCCTAAATATAGTATTGAACTAGGGATTTATCTAACAGTTATTTTACATGAGAGTAAAGAAAATAAACTAAAAGATAAATAATGCCTTTTATTATAAAACAAATGTGTCATATACAATTTCCAAGGGATTGCCTCTAGGGCATAACACTAGCACCTTTGGCCAAATGAGACATCAATGACACGTTATCGGATGAAAAATTTTTACTAGTCAATAGTGAGATTTCTCAAACACCTTGGTATGCAAACTTTGCTAACTACATGGTTGCAGGAATTATTTTGAAATATTTCACTTCACAAAAAAAGAAGAAATTCCTCTCCGAAGTAAAGCATTACTTTTTTGGAGATTCCTATTTGTTTCGGTGTTGCGGAGATCAAATTATTTGTAGATGTGTGGATTCCGTGGAAAGTGCAAAAATCTTGAAACATTATCATGAAGGACTGGGAAAGGCCACTACCAAGCCAACAACACCACAAGAAAGGTGCTTGAGTCCAGATTTTATTGGCTAACACTTTTTAAGGACTCTCACACGTTTGTTCAAAATTGTGATTGGTGTCAACGTACGGGTAATATTTCTAAATCTATTGAGATGCCATTGCAAATTTTTCAAACTTGTGAAATTTTTTATTGTTAGGGGAATTGATTTTATGGACCCTTTTCCTAGTTCTGTGGGTAACAAATACATCTTGGTTGCGGTTGAGTATGTATCTAAGTGGGTTATGGTGCAAGCCTTGCCTACTAATGATGCTCGGGTTATAGTTAACTTTCTTAAGAAACTTTTTACCCATTTTGGTGTACTTAAGGTACTCAATAGTGATAGGGAACCCACTATTGTAATACCCATTTAGATAAAATGCTCAAACATATAGTGGTTCCTTATAAGTTTGCTACCCCCTATCACCCCCAAACAAGTGGCTAAGTTTAGGTAGTTAATAGAAAGTTAAAAGGAATTTTGTAAAAAGTAGTTAATCATATGCGAAAGGATTGGAGTTTAAAGCTAGATGACACTGTTTGGACTTATAGGACTGCTTTCAAAACTCCTATTGGTACAATTCCCTATAGATTGGTGTATAGGAAATCTTGTCATTTACCTGTAGAAATTGAACATAAAGCTTATTAGGCTCTCAAACTTGTTAACTTTAATCTTGAGCTTGCTGGATAATCTAGGTTACTCCCCTTGAATGCATTCGATGAATTGCGCATGGCTGTATATGATAATTCTTTACTCTAAAAAGAGCAGGTAAAACGGTAGCATGATAAACATATTGCTTAATCCTGGGAGTTTAATGAAACTGATCAAGTGTTGTTTAATTCTCGCTTACACCTCTTTCCAGGTAAATTAAAATCAAGATGGCCAAGGCCGTATGTGGTTACTAAGGTTTTTCCTTTTGGTATTCTTGAAGTCTCTCACCCGGTTAATGGTACTTTTAAAGTAAATGAAATAGGATGAAGCATTATTTTGGTGAGACTTTTGAAACCTTGTGATGCATAAATATTAGGAGTATAAAAATCATTAAATTTAATTCAATCCCTTTTTAATTAAAACATTAATCCTAAAATACACATATGACTAACTACACCGATCGCAAGCATAGTATGGAGAATTAACGAGTATCGATCCTCAAAAGAACAAGTACACACTAATCAGTTTTCATTTATTGTTTAATCAACCCAATAAAGTGAGAAAATAATAAAAAGAAAATTAAAGAAATATATACAACTCAAGGATGTAGGAATTTGTAATTTAGATAATTATCCTAGAACACATAATAATGAATCATCTAGTAATTATCTCAATTAATTATCAACTTGGCATCATGAATGAATATAAAGTAAAATTCAATCGGTTCCCAAGTTATGAATCTACTTTTATAGATTCCACTTCCTTCCTAGTCCATGGAATCACTAGCTTTTGATTAAATTAGTATATTTCCCAATCAAACCAATGTAACCAAAATATGCACTAAACCTAATTCCTCATAAACATGAAATTAGCTAATGACCAGTTAATCTAGGTGAAATAAACTAATCTTTGATAACATTAGTCCTTTAATCTTAACTTTCTTTCCCAAGTCCATTAAGATTTGACAAAAACGAAATCCATGAAATGAACTACTAACATCACTTCCCAAGTCAATTAGAAGAACTCACATAAATAACCAATGATAACAAGTAATCAAATACCAAAGATGATAGAAAATTTATCAAATAACTAAATTAACACAAAATCATGAATCCTAAAATAATGTTAAATTACAATTAAAATATTGAGTACATCAACGTTCAAGAATAAGAAAACAAAGGCAAAACAAAGCACTCATAGACAAGCCTCCTTCTTCTCCTTTGAAGACTCTCTTGAACAACCCTCCTACAATGGTGAATCTCTCATTCTTTGAGTGATTGGAATTTTTCTCTTGGATTCACTCCTTTTCTCGTGTGTTTTCTCTTAGTTTTATGGGCCTTTTTTATGCTAAATTCGTTGCTTAAGGAGTCTTAGCGAAGTAGGATTCGAAAAATACAAAAATCTTTGAAAAATTAACAAACTCATTCACAAGATTTTCGCCTCCCCAGAGCAGACCAGGTGTCGGGTCCAATCGACCCACTTGGCGCCAGGCATTTTCTATTTTTCCTCCTGAAAGCTACTCTGTTTTCACTGTTTGGCCAGAGTTGACCTGGCGCCAGGAGCATTCTGGAATTTGTCCACTTTTTTCTCGAAATCAACTTAAATCTACACAAATTTGTCTCAAAATACTTTTTACATGCAAAATGTCAATTAGGAAGGAATATACCTAGTTATTACAACAAAAGTATCTCAAATTAACTATAAATAACTTAGAAAATAGTGATGATTTTAGCCCCTATCACATACCCCCACACTTGAACTTTTATTTGTCCTCAAGCAAAACACTTTAAATCACGAAAATCATTAAAAAACACAAGCTCTTTCTCTTCCCAAAATTTGAAACATAACAAGGATTATAACTTCCCTTCAAGCTTTAGATAACACTCTTGCCATTCATCAAACCCTTTGAAAACAATTACACTTTGAAACATTTGACAAGGGATCAAAAAACTCTTGAAGTCAAATTAATCACGTTTATACCTTAGTCTAAGAAAATTACTTCACCCTTCAAGTAAGACCATAAATAACATGAATTATATAAGTCAAGCTATTTACCAACTCAAGCATTGTAAATCTAAAAATTGGACAACTCAAGTATGATGTAAGGAATACACTCAAAACTTGTTTTTTTCCTCAATTTTTTTTCAATAACTTAGGGAATTTAATAGCCTCAAGTGCTTGGATTTCTCTACACACACCGTATTGGCCCCCGTTTAGTCATCACTCATCATTTTTTCAACATCTTTCTTCTCTTTTGCTCTTGGTAATTCATAGCCTCAAGAAAGTGGATTTCTCTTCACTATCAATATTGGCCCCTATAATCAAGCAAAACTAATTCTTTCTCATCTTCAAAGAGAAAACAACACTCAACTCATTTTTCTCAATTTCTTAACTCACACAAATTTTCCACAATCTTTTCACTCAAAGATCTTTTATCTCCTCACATTCCTCATCACAACTCCAAGCTAAGCAAAGTTTAAACCAAAAATACAAGAGTTAGCCAATAAACTTCCCCACATTCATCATATTTTTCATATTCAAACTAGATGACTCAAATAATATTCAAACACCAAGGTATACACAGGATTTATCCAAATTCTCAAGCCTTGAAAAATATCCTATCCAACAAACCAATTTCATAAAAATCCACCAAATGAATGACAAAACTTATATCTAAGTAAGAAAGAAAATCACAACTCCATTATAGACAAAAAAACTCAATTCAGCTCCAAAATTTCCAAATTTTCAAAATTTTCAAGGAAACTGCAATTGCAACAAAATTGTTTGGAATGTAATTAATGGATAGACCACAATGTTGGTAGACCATTGGACACAAGAATGGCGGTAAGGAGGCTGGGAAAACCGGCCAAGGGATTAAATGAAGAAGGAAGGAAGAAATAAGGAAGAAAAGGAAAGCAAAAATTAAGGAAAAATTGGAAAATGAGAGAGAAAATAGTGTTCTTGAAGAAGTTGGAGATTCTTGGAGCAAATTCAAGCTATAACAACTTACACACAAGGTAAAGTCCTATAATTCAAGAATTAAAGTTGTAGATTTCATTACGGTGATCGTTTTGATATGAATCTTAACATGAAAACGTGAGACCTGTGATGATTAAAGTGATTATTGTGTACTATGTGAGACTTTATGTTTGCAAGTGTATGTACCTGTTTGAAAAGGATTCATAGGCTATGTTTTGTATGGTGAATAAGAGTATTTGAATGGTGATTTAAAGGGTTATTCATGATTGAGAAGAAAGATGGTAGAGTTAGGATAAAACTAGGTTAAACATTAAAGAAAATAGCTTATGATTTGTATTTCAATGTTGACATTAGTTATATGTTATTTGCATAAGAACTTAGTGGCTTTCTTGAACCTGAAAATCTGAAGAATTAAAGTTTTTTGAAGGAAAATGAAGTGGTTAAGGGTTAAGTAGGTGTTATGAATCAAGAAACATGAACTTTAAAAACGTGTTACTGGAGCTAGAACTCTAAAAACGGCCTGTACCAAATTAAATTTAAGAGTCTTACGGTCGTTTTAGTATTTCAAAGAGCCATAATGGAGTTGTGGATTGAAAATTACGTCCAAAATAAAATCATGTGTCAAAGCTGCAAAATTTAAGAATTTTGCTTGGAATATAGACAAATTTAAGGATGATTAATTGTGTGATTTGGATAAAATAATTGGGGAAACATGAAGTGAATCCCTTGTTTATTAAGGGAGAAATGATGTGGAAAATGAAAAATGAAATAATCAAACAAATGATGGAAAAACGACGTGAACAAAAATTAAACATTTTGCTTAACCATCGGCTAACCGTCGGCCCCCGTCGGATAAACATCAATTGGACGTCGGCTACCCGTCGGCTATTTTTCGGCCAAACACGAATTAATCTGAAAATGATGTTTGGTGTAGGTTTAACGACAAATGGCCAATGGAACGTCGAACACAGTAGAAACGAAGGTTAAATGGCCATGAACGGAAAGAGTTGCCTAGGACACGTGGTAAGTCCTTTTGATTTCTAAAAACTTCTGAAAGCTAGTATGCTTCACTTTTCTATGGAAAGCTATGCTTTATACCGTTTTGGAAATCCCTAAATATTTTTAAGGTTTGTCTAAGTAGGAATTATTACATGCTGTCTTGGGCTCGATTGAACATCATAATTGGCTTGGAAACCTTACTGGATGATTAGAGTATGAATTTTGTGAATTTAGTCCTTTTGGATTAAATATTTGGGATTTTCAAGAAATGATAAATTTTGGAATCGGGTATTCATAAATTAACTGGAATGCCCTTATTGGAACATTTCATGGAAATATATTTGGAAGCTTTGAATTTAATCCTCTTTTGGGATTAGAATTCTGGATTTCTTGAAATGAGTTTCTTTTTCGAATTGGGTATTTAGAAAATGATCCAAATGTCCTTATTGGAATGTTTTATGAAAACCTTTGGTTCTCGGGTATTTGGTAGATGACCGAAATACCCTCATTGGAACTTTTGTGAATACTTTTCAAATCGGGTAAGGGTAAAATGACCCGAGTACTCTCGGAAAGTCTTTTGGAATCGGGTGAAGGTAAAAAGACTTGGATACCCTTGGAAATGACTTTTGTGATCGAGTACGGGGAAAATGACCCGGATACTCTTGCAAACATGTTTTGATGTGTGAACAGAACTCTTTATCCTGTTTCAACATGATTTTGGAAAATAATCTCTCATGATGAGAATAACTTTTATAAAATAACCTTTTGATCCCCGAAATTATTTTATTGGTCTAGTATACCATGGAAAGAATTGATTAGCTCTGCGGAGTCTATGTGAATGATTATCTGACTTGCGAGTCAGTAGGATCAAATTTTGGAAAATATGATTTTGCCCCAAAAATGTTTTGATTTGAAAATCCTATGGGATCAGATTACCCTCTGGCCTAATCATTCAGATAGGGTTGGTATTGTTAACGTTGAGTACTCAACAAGGACTCTGATCTTTGTACTAGCTCATGTTAGAGATAGACGACCGCAAGTAACCCGATCAGTTTTGGGGATTGTCTTACTCTAAACAGGGCAACAGGACATTGAGATGAGTCGTCCTGGCTAACTCGTTTAGCACTTGGCAATTGCTGCATCTGTGGGCGTTTCTTGATTTTGAGTCATTCACTGGATGTTGGGTGGGGACACTCGATACGTTTGACTCCTTACAATCTCGATGGTGATTTACGTCAAGACAAGATTGGGACCCTTGGCTTATGGTGGCAAGTAAAAGATTGTGTACTGCGGTACACTAGGTTTGTTGCGATATACTTGAGCAGAAATACACTGCGGTGTACTTATTCTAGCGAGGCACGATTGAGTACTAGAGGTTGCTATCTCAGTACAATGAAATGTGGCGTCGATGATAAGGACGTCAGGACTTACATGTGGATACAGGCCGACCTTCTGTTAGATAAGCGCCTGTGATTTGAAAATTGGGGTAATGATTTGAAATTAAAATGTAGTTTTCCAAAAATGATTGAGTTCTGAATAAACTCTTCGTTAAAGAGATTTGGATTCATTTCTAATGCACAAATGATATGCTTTCCACAAAAATTTTTATGTACTCTACCTCTTTGATAAAGCACTAGCACACACGGGACTCACAGGGTGATTTTTCACTCACACATATCTTTTATCTTACCTTTTTGTAGGATCCGGAGTTGAGCAGACCTACGGATAGAGGACGATATCACAGTGACAACAGAATAGGTCCGGACGTTTCCCTTTTGGATAATGTACTTTATTGCTAATGTTGAATGAAAATTTTCACGTATGAGCTTCTTTGTTATATAGGTGCACGTGACCGTCAGTATGGGTTGTTGTATGGATCTAGACCTTACACACTCTGTTGGTTTTTTTTTTTTTTTTTTGGTTATAAAGACCCCTTGTCGGGGTAACTGGATGGGTCTACACCCGATATTAATATGCTTCTATTATTACCTTTAGTAGGGGTGTTACAATTGGTATCAGAGCCTAGTTTTATAGAACTATGGTATCCTCATAGGGATTGATAGAACTCTTTCATTATGGAGGTATGATGGATAGGAGTGATAAGGGCAAGCACCCAATGGATGAGTATAGCGATGATGGGAAGAAAAAGATAGATTAGCACTCGAGTGTGAAAAGATCTGGAAGGATTAGGATTATCCGCCGAGCAGGTGTGCCAGGATATTTCACTTGGACAAGATCTGGCCCTGGTCGCCTTCATACACCCTATCTTTTCGGGAGCGCGCTTGACCTTATAGTACCTATCGTTATCTTGTTTATGCAAGACCTCATTCTGGGAAGGACACCTACTCTGAGAGGACATCATCACTATCTAAGGAGATTGGTGGCAATTTTGATAAAATTGATAGCGATATTGAATCACGCCATCAAGATAGTGATGAGGAGGATAATGTCCCCGATGGTGTAGTATTGTCTGAGGATAATGAGAAGGAATTTGGTGGGGATACTCTGGGAGTATTAGAAGATGAGATGTTATGTTTCGAAGATATTAAGATAAGAAGAGATCAGGAGGTACCCGAGGTGAAGGTACCTATGGTCAAAGAGTTCGAGGAAGAATTGGAAATAGACTCAAACATATTGGCTTGGTTACACCCTGATGCGGAGGAAGGTGAAAGATTCAATACAACTAAATCTTATACAATTCCTACTAATTTGGAACCTCTCGTTTCAGATAGTGATAATGATGAGTAGGAGGATAAGATATGGATAAGTGTAGTAGGATATGTTCAGTCCGGCCAGTGTATATGATTGCGTGGTCGGCACACAAATTTTGTACTGGCCTTGTGTTTGATGAGAATGAATATATGTTATGATCCTGCTATGTGCACTATAGCTCTTTTGTGCCTGCTCTTAAGTTATATTATATCATTTTATCAGCAAAATTGTATGAACTGTATAGATGTCTCCTAAATGAACATTTTGATGATCATCGTGAACTACTTAATATAACCTTAAGCTAATAGTGGAGGAGTTGCATGTGGAAGGTTCTCACCTTGTGAATTTGGATTATTTCATGTTCTAAACCTTCTAGAAAATAGCTAATACCATTCAATGGATGGCTAAGACTGCTACTAGAGCCAATGAGAATGCTAGAATAAATGAGAATATGAGTAGGAGAAATCGAAATGAATTTTGGTGTATAAATCAGAAAAAATCTAGAGGACCTCGATGGCAGAAGAAAGGAAGATGTAGAGGAGGGGAGGCCCAACTAGAGGACAACCCTCTTTTAAATGCTTTAACTATAGGAAGGAAGGGCATAAAAGTTTCAATTGCCCTCACCTCTAAAGGACAGGAGGATGGAGTCAACCAAGAAGAAATAATTAAGGGCAGAGGTCAAACTAGAAAGAGAAAACCTAGACAACCTTCTACCCCGAGAGTCAGATCTGCTAAACCAAGTAAATGCTTGAGTGGTTGTATTGAAGAAGATGGATGGTCATGTTATAGTAGTGAAAGATGCACTCCTTAGCTTTAAATCATGATGCTAAAGTATTGGTAGATTCCGGTTCTACGCATTCCTTTGTTGCCAATGTATTTCTAGATGCTATGGGGATAAAAAGGGGGGAAAAACTTCATAAGAAATGTTTTTCAGTACCCCATTGGGAAAGTAAATGAATAGTGAGAAAGTACATAATGAATGTAAGATCTTGGTAGGAAATGAAACTTTGGAGGAGATTTGATATGCCTGCCCATAGAGGACTAAGATGCTATCTTGGGCATGGAATGGCTATCCCAGCATCGTAATCAAGTTGACTGTAGACATAAAATAGTACAATTCCATTAGCCTGGGAAACCTATATTGGAAATTGTAGACGAGGCTGGGAAGAAAAGTAATACTTGCATATCGAGACTCAAGGCCCGAAAGATAATTAAAAATGGTGTACTATGTACTTGGCCTATGTAATTAATAATCCAGGAGGGGTTAAGAAACCCGAAGAAGTTCCTGTTATAAATTTGGATATTTTTCCAGTGAAATTGAAGGAATTACCACTGAAGAGAGAATTAGAATTTTCTGTTGAGTTAGTGATATTGGCATAACCAATTTCAAGAACTCCTTATTGAATGGCACCTATAGAATTGTAGGAGCTTATGAAATAAGTACATGAATTAATGGAGCATGAATTCATTCGGCCCAGTACTTCACTTTAGGGAGTACCTATCTTGTTTGTTAGAAAGAAAGATGAATCGCCATAGATGTATATAGATTTGTGAGGTTAAATGCAGTAATGATAAAGAATAAATATCCATTGCCCATGATTGATGAATTGTTTGATCAGTTACGAAGACCAAGATGATTCTCAGAGTTAGACTTGAGGTACAGATATTATTAAGTTCAGATTCAAGAAGAAAATATACTGAAACTGCATTTACACGATATGCACTTTTTGAGCTTATAGTGATGCCCCTTTGGTGTCACTAATGCCTGCTATTTCATAGATCTAATGCACCAGACTTTTCGACCCAGTTTTATAGCTATATTCATAGATGATATTCTAGTGTACTCCAAAGATCCCTAAGATCATGAACAATAATCTTCAAAAAGTATTAGGAAAGTTAAGAGAGACCAAACTATATGCAAAATTCAGTAAATGTGAGTCTAGGCTACAAGAAGTAGCATTCTTGGGACATGTGATATCCAAAGTCGTGAGTATAGTAGATCCTACAAAAGTTAAAGAAGTAATGAACTGGAAACGTCCTAAGATTCCGATTGATCAGAATGTTTTCTGGGATTTTTAGGATATTATCGGAGATTTACTGAGAAATTTTCTAAGATAGCTTTACTTTGAGTCGACTCACCCAAAAGAAAGTTCCTTATGTTTAGACCGAAAAATGTGAGGGAAAATTTCAGGAGTTGAGAAAAGGATTAAGCTCTACCCCTATTTTAACTAAGATAGCTTTACTTTGAGTCAACTCACCCAAAAGAAAGTTCCTTATGTTTAGACCGAAAAATGTGAGGGAAAATTTCAGGAGTTGAGAAAATGATTAAGCTCTACCCCTATTTTAACATTGCCAGTGATGGACAAGCCTTATGAGGAGTGCACAGATGTGTCAAAGGAAGAATTGAGAGGAGTATTGATGCAGGAGAGAAATGTGATAGCTTATATGTTTAGGAAATGGAAACCTCATGAGGAGAATTACATTATACATGATTTGGAGTTAGTTGCTATTATGTTTTCCCTTTTGGAGTGGAGACCTTATTTATGTGGGGCTGAGTTAGAAATATTCACCGACCACAAAAGTTTGAAGTATACTTTTACTCACAGGGATTTGAACATAAGGCAAAGTTGATGAATGGAATTTTTGGAAGGATTTTAATGTCCAATTAAATATCATCTTGGAAAAGCAAACACAGCAGTAAATGCCCTTAGTAGGAAAGTGAATTTATTAGCTCTTCAGACATTACAAATTTCAGAATTAGAAGTGTTTGCAGTAAACGGAGAAATAAGGATAAGTAACACTTCCGTTCAACTTGCCTTCCTTCAATAGTTGAAGAAAGAGCAAGATGAAGATGAAAAGTGAAAAAGTTAGTGCAGAAGGAGGTGAATACAGGAAGAGATGAGTTCCGAAAGGATAATGATGGGATTAATTACTATCGGGGTCGGTATTATATTCTAAAATAATATGCGATGAGATAAGAAGTTTTAACGAAGGCACCTTGGAATAAGTATACCATCCATCCAGGAGCCGTAAAGATGTATCAAAACCTAAAACGGAATTATTGGTGGATTAGTATGAAGAAGGACAATTCAGACCTTGTAACTCAATGTTTAATTTGTCAGTAAAGGAAAGCCAATTAACAACGGCTTGGAGGGTTACAACCATTATCTACTCTATCATGGAAATGGGATGAAATTACTATAGACCTCATTACAGGATCACCTATGATAGTAGAGCGGTGAGATACTATTGGGTGATAATGGATCGACTAACTAAGTCTGCTCATTTCATTCCTATTAATTAACGGAATTCCTTAGAGAGGTTAAGTGAACTCTATATGGAGGAAGTAATCAGACTGCATGAGTATCCTCTAGTATTATGTCAGAACGTGATCCTAGATTTACCTCAAAGTTTTGGACTAAGCTGCAGTAGAAGTATGGGACCACAATAAAATTCAGCATAGCAGCACACCTACACGTGTATGGACAGATAGAACGAGTGAATGGAATTTTGGAAGACATGTTCTAAGCTTGCATTTTGAATTTTAGAGTTAAGTAGATTAATAATTTAGTGGATGCAGAATTCATATACAATAATAGTTATCAATTAACAATTGGAATGGTCCCATTTGAAGCTCTTTATGGACGGAAATGAAGTCCAAAAAGAAGCATGGGTGAACAAGATGCTTTGGGTCTTGAAAAAGTTTGACATGCTGTGATGATGATTAACATCAAGTTGGAGACAATTCAGAGTAGACATAAAATAAAATAAAAAGAACTCATACGAATCGACGTAAGAGAGATTTGGAATTTTTAGAATGAGATCAAGTATTCTTGAAGTTAGCTCCACAATGACAATTGGGAATTAAAGAACAAGAAAAGATGCTGGACCATACCCTATTGTCGAGAGGATTGGGAAAGTAGCCTATTGATTTAGAGTTACTAGTAGAACTTCAAGTTATTCACAACGTATTTTATGTACCCCAACTTCGAAAGTATGTGGCTGATCCTGCCCACATTTTGAATGAAGAACCCATTGGGCTGACTCTAAGCTTGAAGAATGAAGAAAAGCCTATTAAGATCGTAAAGTATACTGAAAAGAAATTACGGAATGAGAAAATTCCACTTGTACAAGCATCGTGGAATCATCATGCTATGTAAGATGCAACTTGGAAAAACGAAAGCAAGGATGTTGAAAAAGTATCCAGATCTATTCCAAGTGCAGGCCAAATTTTGAGGACGAAATTTTTGTGAGGGGAGAATGTAACACCCCACACTTTTCACATCTGATTGGCTACTATTTGTAATAGGATGAGAATTTGTACCGATGTCCAGAACAAAAGTTGATCGACGTAATGAGACGAATATTTTGGTGGAATAATATTCTGTTGAAACCCAGATGTAATTATTGAATTTGTTCTACCTGTACCCTAAATTTTTGAAAACCTATTATTATTTAAAAAAAATAAGAATTTAAGGGAACTCTAAAAAGAGAAATTGATCAGTGCAATGAAACGCACGTTTTAGTGCGAATTAAGCTACCCGGGGTATCAGGGGCATTTTCGTTATTTTGACCGCGCCCGTGACTTTGACCGCAAATTTAACCAAGTAGAGAGGAATTGAAGAATTTAAGTGTTACCAATGGATTGAATGGAATTTTTGGAGTTGAATAGTGAAATAAAATATTTTTCCGCTACGAACCCGATTTTGGTCATTTTTGAAGAAAATAGAAAATCGCGGTTAAAAATGGACGTGTCGTATTGTGTAAATGGTGGATGAAAACAAGTGTTAAAGTACCATTGGGGGAGTAAAATATTTGTGGGATTATAAAATTGCAAAAGCTTATTGAATAAGCTTAAAAATTATCCATTTAAATTAAATCTACCAATAGGAATTTAGCTTTAAAATGGATAGTCCACAATGTAATTAATGTTGGTTGACCATTGGACACAAGAATGGTGGTGAGGAGGCTGGGAAAACCGGCCAATGGCTTAAATGAAGAAGGAAGGAAGAAATAAGGAAGAAAAGGAAAGGAAAAATCAAGAAAAAATTGGAAAAGGAGAGAGAAAATAATGTTCTTGAAGAAGTTGGAGATTCTTGGAGCAAATTTAAGCTATAACACCTTATACATAAGGTAAAGTCCTATAATTCAAGAACTAAAGTTGTAGATTTCATTACGGTGATCGTTTTGATATGAATTTTAACATGAAAACGTGAGACTTGTGATGATTAAAATGATTATTATGTACTATGTGAGACTTTGTATGTGCAAGTGTGTGTACCAGTTGGAGAAGGATTCACATACTATGTTTTGTATGGTGAATAAGAGTATTTGAATGGTGATTTAAAGGGTTGTTCATCATTGAGAAGAAAGATGGTAGAGTTAGGATAAAAATGGGTTAAACATTAAAGAAAATGGATTATGATTTGTTTTTCAATGTTGATATTAGTTATATGTTATTTGCATAAGAATTTAGTGGCTCTCTTGAACCTAAAAATCTGAAGAATTAAAGTTTTTTGAAGGAAAATGAAGTGGATTAAGGGTTAAGTAGGTGTTATGAATCAAGAAACATAAACTTTAAAAACGTGTTACTGGAGCCAGAACTCTAAAAAAGGCGTGTACCAATTAAATTTAAGAGTCTTACGGTCGTTTTGGTATATCAAAGAGCCACAATGGAGTTGTGGATTGAAAATTATGTCCAAAACAAAATCATGTGTCAAAGCTGCAAAATTTCAGAATTTTGCTTGGAACATGGACGAATTTAAGGATGATTAATTGTGTGATTTGTATAAAATAATTGGGGACACATGAAATGAATCCCTTGTTTATTAAGAGAGAAAGGATGTGGAAAGTGAAAAATGAAATAATTGAACAAATGAAGGAAAAATGACGTGAACAAAAATTGAACATTTTCTTTAACCATCGGCTAACCATCGGCCCCCGTCGGATAAATGTCGGTTACTCGTCGGCTATTTTTCAGCCAAACACGAATTAACCGGAAAACAATGTTTGGTGTAGGTTTAACGACAAATGGCCAACGGAACGTCAAAAATAGTAGAAACTAAGGTTAAACGGCCATGAACAAAAAGAGTTGCTTAGGACACGAGGTAAGTCCCTTTGATTTCTAAAAACTTTTGAAAGCTAGTATGCTTCACTTTTCTATGGAATGCTATATTTTATACCGTTTTGGAAATCCCTAAATATTTTTTAGGTTTATCTAAGTAGGAATTATTTCATGCCGTCTTGGGCTCGATTGAACATCATAATTAGCTTGGAAACCTTCTTGGATGATTTGAGTATGAATTTTGTGAATTTAGTCCTTTTGGATTAAATATTTGGGATTTTCAAGAAATGATAAATTTTGGAATCGAGTATTCATAAATTGAATGGATTACCCTTATTGGAACATTTTATGGAAATATATTTGGAAACTTTGAATTTAATCTCCTTTTGGGATTAGAATTCTAGATTTCTTGAAATGAGTTCCTTTTAGAATCGGGTATTTGGAAAATGATCCAAATGTCCTTTTTGGAATATTTTATAAAAACCTTTGGAACTCGGGTATTCGGTAAATGACCGAAATACCCTCATTGAAACTTTTGTGAATGCTTTTCAAATCGGGTAAGGGTAAAATGACCCAAGTACCCTCGAAAAGTCTTTTGGAATCGGGTATAGGTAAAAAGACCTTAATACCCTTGGAAATGACTTTTGTAATCGAGTACGGGGAAAATGACCCGGATACTCTTGGAAACATATTTTGATGTGTGAATAGAACTTTTTATCCTGTTTCAACATGATTTTGGAAAATAATCTCTCATGATGAAATTGACTTTTGTAAAATGACCTTTTGATCCTTGAAATTATTTTATTGGTTTGATATACCATGGAAAGAATTGATTGGCTCTGCGGAGTCTATGTGAATGATGATCTGATTTGCGAGTCAGTAGGATCAAATTCTAGAAAATGTGATTTTGCCCCAAAAATATTTTGATTTGAAAATCCTGCGGGATCAGATACCCTCTGGCCTGATCAGTCAAACGGGGTTGGTATTGTTAACGTTGAGTACTCAATAAGGACTCTGATCTTTATACTAGATCATGTTAGAGATAGACGACCCCAAGTAACCCGATCAGTTCTAGGGATTGTTTTACTCCAAACAGGGCAACAGGACATTGAGATGAGTTGTCCAAGCTAGCCATTTAGCACTTGGCAATTGCCGAATCTGTGGGCGTTTCTTGATTTGGATTCATTCGCTAGATGCCGCACAGTCACTCGGTGCGTTTGTCTCCTTGCTACCTCGATGGTAATTGATGTCTGGATTGGGACCCCTGGCTTATGGTGGCAAATAAAAGATTGTGTGTTGTGGTACACTAGGTATGTTGCAGAATACCTGAGCAGAAGTTCGCTATGGAGTACTTATTCCGGCGATGCACGGTTGAGTACTGGAGGCTGTAGTCTCAATACAATGATACGTGGTGCCAAAGGCAAGGACTGCGGGACTTACAAGTGGATATAGGCCGATCTTCTGTTGGAGAAGCGCCTGCGATTTGAAAATAGGGGTAATGATTTGAAATTGAAATATAGTTTTTCAAAAATGATTGAGTTCTAAATAAACACTTCGTTAAAGAGTTTTGGATTCATTTCTAATGAAAAAATAATATTCTTTCCAAAAAAAAATTTGTGTACTCTGCCTCTTTGATAAAGCACTAGCACCCACGGGACTCACTGGGTGATTTTCACTCACACGTGCCTTTTATCTTACCTTTTTGTAGGATCCAGAGTTGAGCTGACCTACTAATATGGACGATACAACAGTGATAGTAGAATAGGTCCAGACGGTTCCCTTTTGGATAATGTACTTTATTGCTGATGTTAAATTGAAATTTTCATGTATGAGCTTCTTTATTATATAGGTGCACCAGACCATCAGTATAGGTTGTATGGATCTAGACCTTACACACTCTATTGGTTTTTTTTTTTTTTCAATATAAAGATCCCTTATCTGGGTAATTGGACTGGGTGACACCCGATATTAATATGCTTCCGTTGTTACCTTTAGTAGGGGTATTACATTCCACTCATCCTGCTTTCTCATCAAACCCTTGTCAAAGAAGTTTAAGCTCAAAGTAGAAAATAGGCAAGATAAATGTAAAAAGAAGGGTGGTTTTTGAAAAAGGTAATGTTCATGAAAATTATTTTTCTCCGCAAAGCAAAATACATAAACCTCATTCTCTAACTTTCCTTTAGACACACAAATATCTTATCCAACATATGAGTGCACATGATATCTAACAGATGCATTAACTTTGAAATCGCCAATTAACCCTTAAAAAGAATTTTAATTAAAATTCCCCTTTAGACTTAGTATATGAGTTCTCACAGATGGAATCAAGAAACCCCTACTTCTCAATCCATGATCTACAAAAACTAAGTTACCTCTCTTTGGATAGGGTGAAGGGTAGAATTTGTCAATATCCTCCAAGGATTTCGTATGATGTAACATTGATAGATCTAACTCCTTGAGGCATGTAAAATTCCATATATCATCATTTGGACCATTTTTCTCTCTTACCACATCGTGCAATTGTCCTTCATAGCCTCACTTTATTTTTTCAATGGTCAATTTTACGGGCCAGCACGAACTCATGAGTCTCCTCAACAATCTTAGCTAATTGTGTCCTCTGATCGCACAATCATTGGGAAGCTTCTTTGTGCCACTGAACAGATGAATTTGTATTAACAACAAAAGAATTCATTAATGCTTCACTAAAAACATCAATGTGAGCTTGTAACTTTGCCAATCTATCATCAATGTAACTCATTTGATCTTGTGCCCAAAAATAATTGTCCATGATAATGTCAACCTCGCACTCAAAGAAAAATAAAAATCAAATCAAAAAGAAAAATAAAGAATAGAAAAAATTAAACAAATAAAAAAACAAAATTATATACTAATAAAAAAAACTTAAATATTCACAAAGTACCTAAAAAAATAAAAGTTAGTGGCATTTACAAATATTGTTAGTATCATACATGGATAGTATAATATTGAAACAAGTTAGTTAGCTAATGTATATTTATACATACAACAAGATATGGTAGGTAGTTATACAAAGAACATATTTATATATTTACATATAGACATATATACATCTAAACATAGTTAAATTAACAAAATTCAAGCTTTCATGATATTATTCCCCGGCAACGGTGCCAAAAATTTGATGCGTAATTTTTGAGTGTACAAAAATCATTAAATTAAAATCCATCCCTTAGTCAAGTTTTATTTAAAACATTAATCCTAAATTACACATATGAGCAAGTATACTCATCCAAGCATAGTATAGGAAATTAACGAGTATCGATCCTCAAAGAAACAAATACACACTAATCACTTTTCATTCATTGTTTAACCAACCCAATAAAGTGAGAAAATATAAAAAGAAAAATAAAGAAATACATACAACTTAAGGATGTTCGAATATGAAATTTAGACAATTATTCTAGAACACATGATATTGAATCATGTAGTAATTAGCTCAATTAATTATCATCCTAGCATCACGAAGGAATATAAAGTAAAATTCAATCGTTTCCTAAATCATGAATCTACTTATATAGACTCTACTTCTTTCCCAATCCCTGGAATCACTATCTCTTGATTAAAATAGTAGATTTTACAATCAAACCAACATAACCAAAGCATGCATTAAACTCAATTCCTCATAAACATAAAATTAGCTAATGACCCTTTGCTTGAGGTAAAATAAACTAATCTTTGATCAATTTAGTCATTTACTCTTAACTTCGTTTCCTAAGTCCATTAAAATTTCATGAATACAAAATCAATGCAATGAACTCCTAACATCATTTCCTAAGTTAATTAGAAGAACCCGCATCAATAACCAATGATAACAAGTAATCAAATACCAAAGATGATAGAAAATTGATCAAATAACTAAATTAACATAAAACCATGAATCCCAAAATAATGTTACATTACAATGAAAACATTGAATATATATTGTTTAAGAACAAGAAAACAAAGGTAAAAGAAAGCACTCATAGACAAGCCTCCTTTTTCTCATTTGAAGACTCTCTTGAATAACCCTCCTTGAATGGTGAATCTCTCCTTCTTTGAGTGATTGCAATTTTTCCTCTTGGATTCACTTCTTTTCTCTTGTGTTTTCTCTTTGTTTTATAGGCTTATTTGGTGCCAAATTCGTTACTTGAGGAGTCTTGACCGAGTAGGATTCAGAAAATACTAAAATCTTAGAAAAATTATCAAATTCGTGCACAGAATTTTTACCTCTCCAAAGCGGACCTGGCGCAAGGTCCAATTGACCCACCTGGCACCAGGTGTGTTCTATTTTTCCTCCTGAAAGCTGCTCTGTTTGCACTGTTTGGCTAGAGTGGATCTCGCGCCTAGTCCCTTAGCTGGACTGGCACCAAGTGCATTCTAGAATTGGTCCACTTTTTGTTCTAAATCAACTTAAATCTATAAAAATTTATTAGAAACACTTTCTACAAGCAAAATGTCAAATATGAAGGAATATGCCTAGTTATTACAACAAAAGTGTCTTAAATAACTAGAAAAATAGTGATGATTTTAGCCCCTATCACCTTGGATCATGTGGATATTTTCCTCTATGATCCGTGATTTTTTTCTTTCAGATTTCTTTTCAATTCTTGTAGTTTTTTCTTTCTTGCATTTGATTATTTTCTTATTCTTTTTCTAGAGTTATGTTTTCTTTTTTTATTTTTTATTTTTTGTTGTTTGTATTTAGGTACCCTTTCCCTTATGCTTTCTTGCAGTTAATATTGGAGTTAATTTGCCATGGGAGTATTTTCTATTCTCGATTCTTCCTCTTTAATTCTTTGGGTCCCTTGGCTTTGCTTTCTTTGTCCAATTTTTTGCCATTGAGGACAATGTCCAATTTAAGTATAAGGAAGAGTTTAGTATTGAATGTATTTTCCCTATATTTTTCTTCTGATTTTTTTTTTTTTTGTGGTGGTTTTATTGCCTTAGCATGGTTGTGATTATCTTTCTTCTTTGGATATGAGATGTGACATTCATTTGGCGGATTTTTATTGATACTAGAATGGTTTATTGCATAGGATGTGTTAAGACTTGAGAATTTGGGTTAATCTTGTTTATGCATTCGTGTTTGAGTATTATTTAATTCATCTTGTTTAAATATGGATAATATGTGGAATATGGGAAAGGATGTTGGCTAACTCTTGTAGTATGGGATTAAACTTTGCTTGAGTTTGAGTTATATTGACGAATGTAAGGAGATAAAAGCTGTGAGTGAAAATATTGTGGAAATTTGAGGAAAATTTTTTCAAGTTGACAATTGAGAAAAAATGAGTTGATTGTGATTGTTGAGAAACATGTCTTTGCTTAATTATGGGGGCCAATACGGATAGTGAAGAGATATCCACTTTCTTGAGGCTATTAATTCCTAAGAGAAAAAGAGAAAAAAAAAAGAAAGATTTGTGAAAAAAAAGATGATGAGTGATAACTATAAGGGGGCCAATATGGTGTGTGAAGAGAAATTCATGCACTTGTGGCTATCAATTCCCTAAGTTATTGAAAAAATTGAGAGAAAAAATTGGAGTGTTTTCCTCAAAACATGACTTAAGTTATGCAATTTTTGGACTTATAACGTTTGAGCTGATAGATAGCTTGACTTGTATAATTCATGTTATCCAAGTTTTTACTTGAAGGATGAAATAATGTTCTTAGATTAGTGTATAAACTTGTTTAATTCGACTACAATGGCCTTGATATGTCTTGTTTAGTACATTGTTTTGTGAATAATTTTAAAGGGTTGAAAGAATGACAAGACCATATCTAAAGTTTGAAAGGTAATTGTGACTTTGTTATAAGTAAACTTTTTGTAAGGATGTCTTATTTTTCTTTGTTTAAAGGCTTTTCTTGAGGACAAACAAAGGTTCAAGTGTGGAGGAATGTGATAGGGGCAAAATTCATCTATATTTTCCTAGTTATTTGAGGATGTTTTGCTATACATTTCTTGTAATAACTAGGAATATTCCTTCATATTAGATATTTTTTCCTTGGAAAGGTGTTTTCAACTTTTATTGTAGAAAACGACGAAAAAAACATCAAACCATCACCGTTGGAGCACGATCGGCGCCGGTTGTGACCCACGAAATAGGCACCAGCCCCATTTTAGAAACAAGGGAAAATTTCGTTGAAAAAATAGAGCACAATCAAGCTAACTAGAGCACAACAGACACTGACCGTGCCACACAGAGCCTGTGCCGACTCCACTTTGTCCAATGTCGGCGAGCTTTTCAGTTTTGCGTGGATTTGTTACTTTCAAAAGAGTTTTGGTATTTTGCAATCTCTACTCGGCTTAGAACTCTTAGAGGACGGATTTTTGCCTCTTGGAAGCCTATTTAAACAATAAAAACACAAGGCAAAAGGGTGAATTTAAGGAGCAAGTAAAAAAATCACTCATTAAAGGAGGAATTCATCAAATCAAGGAGGGTTGTTTAAGAGAGTCTTCAAAGTAGAAGAAAAAGGCTTGTCTATGAGTGCTTTCTTTTACCTTTGTTTTCTTTTTCTTAAACAATTATGGAATTAATATTTTCACTGTAATTTGACATTATTTTTAGGCTTCATGATTTCTTGAGTTAATTTAGTCTTTTGATAAATTAATTATTTATCTTAGGATTTGATTATTTTTTTGCTTGTAGAGTTGGTTGGTTGATTTTTATCATTAACTTGCTTGAAAAAGGGGTAATGACTTCAATTAATTAATTTCATATTTGTTATCTATTAACATGCTTGAAAATTGGTTAATTGTTTAGAACTTGGGTTATCAAAAGTTCATTGATGATTGCTAGAATATGGATTCATTAACTAATTTATTGTTTTAAATCACCTATAATATAGGGGTTTATATGAGGATTGATTTTAATTCATCTTTTACGTAAATTAGTTGTGACAGAATGTATTCACTAATTTAACTAGAAGATAGTGATTCCATGGATAGCAAACAAAGTGAGTCTATATTAAATCCTTCATGATGCCAAGATGATAATTGATTTTGATAATTGCTAAGTGATTCCTTGCATGTTTTCAAAAGTATTTGTCTAAATTGCATATTTTCACATCCTTAAGTTGTATATATTTTTTATTTTTGTTATTATTTTATCACTTTATTGGGTTGGTTAAACAATGAATAAAAAGTAATTAGTGTATACTTGTTCTTTTAAGGATCAATACTCGTTAATTCCCTATATTATGCTTGCGATAAGTATACTTGCTCGTATGTGGATTTTGAGATTAATGTTTTAATTAAAACTTGACTAAGGGATGGATTTAAATTTGATGATTTTCATACACCCAAAATTTACGCATCAATGGGACTAAAATCAACCTGATTATGAATAGTGATAGCAACTCAGTTTATGTGATTAAAGCTCTCAAATAACAATTTTATTTGTAACTAGTCATTATTAACTTTGAAGCATCTAGGATAAGTCCCTCTTATGGTATGTGTTTAATGCTCATAATTGCAAATTATTAGTAAGATTGAGTTATACTTTTTATGAATCCATATTTCTCATGGATAGAGTATTTATAGTAGATTATATTCAATGAATTCACTTATATGAGCATGTAGTAAGGCTACTTCAATAAGATCATAACTAAATCTTTAAAGCACTTGTGAATAATTAGGTGTGTGCAAAACCTATTTGTTCGAAATAGTATTGTATGATGAAAATGTAAATGTGTAATATGCTAGGATTATACCCTAAAAGCAATCATTTGTACAATGTATTTTACACATTTATTTAATAAAAGACATTCTTTATCTTTCAGTTTCTTTGTTTCATATGTGTATGTTAGTGTTGTGCCCTAAAGGCAATCACTTGTACATTGTATATGACACATTTTATTTTAATAAAAAACATTATTTATTTTACAGTTTCTTTTGTTTACTTTAAGTAATATAACTGTTCGATAAAGTCTCTAGTACAACACTGTGTTAAGGAAATCATGATAGAGATCATGATCTGAGATTCCTACTACACTGGATGGTATTAGTACTTAAAGAGTCCCTAGTCGTAGTATTAATGAGACAGGACATCATTAATGCGTTAAGACTAGCATATGTTAGACTTCCTGATTCAATCAGGCGGTGGTTCTCATAACCGTGAGTATTGAGATACTCAAAGTTAACACATGGATGCTTGTTAATGGAACAAGTTCATTAGATGACCTAGATTTGAGATAATCACATGAATAACTATTTAGTACCAGTGATATAATCTCAATATAGCAAACGTGCAAGTATCTTTATACTTGAGATCTCCAAGGTACTTTGTTTGCTGAGCCTTGTGCTTTGATTCCAATCTCCGGAGCTCGATCGAGAACCGCCTACGAGATGGATATTGGGTATATTGTGAGGTAAACGAAAGTAGTTGAGAAGGTCAATAAATGATTCACCACTCCTAATAGTAGGGGCGAATATCTCACGGCCACTTGTAGTAATTACTACTCATAAGTCCTTGGCCAAAGTGTATGTGTATGGGAAAAGGTTCCAATTGAGACACATTGAGAGTAGTGGGTTCCTTGTACAAGTATAATGATATTCAGGCCAGAATTAATATATATTCTGGAGGGAGTTGACACTAATTCCGTACTCCAAACCGAATGAGATATTGTATGGTGAAAGGAATTAATTGCACTGTAGTTTGTTATTGAAGGGTTCATGTCAAGCCACTTGATTTCCTGGACTCTTGGGTGGTCATGATGTGTTGCTAGATACCGCTCATGATCTGGGAATATGGGTTTATTAATTGATGAATTAATAAACCAATCCTGATTAGAATTAATATGATTAATTCTAATTAATTAAGGATTATTAATTTCAAAGACGTTTGTATTAATTCATGTTCTCTACCAATTGACTGGGAAACCTAATAGGTCACACACAAAAGAGGAATATATACTCAAGATGTTATTTGATAACATAGTAGGGTTTATTACAAGAAAGAGATGTTGATGTGGCCAAATTATAATTAGTTATAATTGATGGGCCAATTTATAATTTTGAGAACTTGATGGGTTCCAATTGCAATTGGAGAATTGTTTGGAATTCTCAGATGTGGTTTTTGTAGAGGCTTTTGGTTATATGAGATATAATCAAAGTGGTTTTATTGTTGAGCAAGAAGTCATACAAAACAAACAAAAGGGCACACATGAAGGAATGGGTGCCAATGCTCCTTTTTATCAACACACATGAAATAATGTGTGTGGGGCCATCCTCTCAAGAGAATAATAGAGATATGATCTTCATGTTCTCTTATACATCTCTCTCTCTCGTGTGGCTTCTTCCAAGAGGGAATCCAAGACTCTTCTTCTTCTTCTTTTCTCTGTTTTTGCTTATGAAGTAGAACAAGAAAGAAAAACCCCAGCCACCATTGTAGTTTTCAGCTAGCACAGAAAATCTTGGTGCTTGTGTGAGATCCTCTATGTGGATTTTTGTTAGAGATAATCTCACACTGTGATTATATTGGTTGGACATACAACTCTTGTGGTGATTCTTCAAGAGGATTGCTGGATCGCACTACAACTATCTTACTTGAAGAAGGAAAATTTTATTTTCCACACAAACAAAAGAAAGGTAAAAGTTGTTATATCTGTTTCTTTGTTTTATATATATATGTGTGTGTGTGTGTGTGTGTGTGTGTGTGTGTGTGTGTCTTGTTTTCCACACATATACGAATCCTGGATGGTATCTTGTTTTTATTTTTCCTCTGCGTCGTATATGATATGCATGAGATACCCAACAGTGTATGTGTATAAAACTAAATGATGAAGTCCTAACAAAATGTATAGTGTTAAGGAAATTATGATAAAGATTATGATGTGAGATTCCTATTATATTATGCAGTACTTGTGCTTAAACTATCCTTAGTTATAGTGTTAATAAGATATGACATCATTAATATCCAAAGACTAGCATGTGTTATACTTCTTAATTACATCAAGCAATGGTTCTCTCATCCGTGAGTATTGCGATACTCAAAGTTAACACGTATATGTTTGTTATATGAACAAGTTCATTGGATGATCTAGCTATGAGATAATCTCATGGATAAATATTTAGTACCAGTAATAGAATTTCATTATAGCAAATTTCCAAGCACCCTTAGACTTGAGATCTCCAAAGTACTTTATTTGCTAAGTATTGTATTTTGATTCTAATCTTTGGATTCTCATTACGGACTGCCTATGAGATGGATATTGGGTGCAACGTAAAGTAAACGAGAGTAGTTGAGAAGGTCAATAAAGGATTCATCACTCCTAATAGTAGGGTGTATATCTCATGGCCACTTGTAGGGAATCATTACTCAAGATGTCCTTGGCCAAGATAATTATGTATTGGAAATAGTTCCAAATGATGCACATGTTAAGTAATGGACTCTGGAACAAGTACTAATAAATTCAAGCTAGCATTAATTATATTCTAGAGGGAGCTGACACTAATTCTATACTCTAAACCGAATAAGATATAGTGTGATGGAAGTAGTTTATTGTATTGATATTTTGATATTGAAATGTTCACGTAAAGCTACTTGACTTTCTGGACTTTTGGGTAGTCGTAATGCATTGCTAGATGTCGCTCATAATCTACTAAATATGAATTTATTAATTGGAGAATTAATAAATTAATTCTAATTAGAATTAATGAATTAATTCTAATTATTAAGGATTATTAATTCTATAGTGTTTAGAATTAATTCATATTTTGCTACTAATGGGCCAGAAAACCTAACAGGTCTCACACAATAGAAGAATAGTACTCAAGATATTATATGATAATATTATGAGATTAATTTTTAAGGAGAAATAATTATTATAGGCTAATTATAAGGTATTATAATTAGTTAGGTGAAATTGTAATAATGTAAAAGTCTTGTGGTTGAATTATAAGCTTGTTATAAGACCTATTTATAATTTTTGAAACTAAAACCTATAATGGAAAAAGGAAAATTGGGCTCTATTTGTTATTTCCTAATAGGATTAGGAAATATGGACAAAACACATGAAAACATATATATGTACATGTTAATTACGCTGCAGCGTATGTGAAAAGAAATTGAGAGCAGTTTTTCCTCATTGTTCTTCAGAAGATTCTTCCTAGGTTATCTTCTATACAAATTAAATCCCAGTTGCTGCAAAACACCCATTATACCCAGTTTAGAAAATTTATTGAATGGTGCTTTGTTTTCCTCGGAAAAATCTATTTTCTAAAAAAAATTTCCACAAGCACGTTCTGTGCAAAAAGTTGTTTTTGTGAATTTGATTGTGCAAAGAAGAAGTTCTTCATCTGGTTTTGATTTCTGAGAACAGAACATCTATTCCATTGAGAAAGATGAATGAAAGCTAGGAATTGGAAAAGGTTTCGTGTTTCTTTAGTGTCTGTCAATAGGAATCGTCCTATAGAATCACTGAAGAAGACGAACAAAAACCCCAGAATGAAATTGAGAAAAAAAAAATTATTTTGCTGGCCAAACTGTGGCCGGGTTTATGAAGATCGGTCGCTGGCTTGGGTAATTTTATGCCCAAGCTGTGGCAAGCTGTGCTAAGGCTGCGGCTGGCTTGGGCTACAACCGGGCTTCATCAAGCCTGCGTAGGCTTGGTTTTTTTATATTAAAAAATATATTTTTTAGTTTTTCCAATTTGGCCCACAAGAATTAATTTTCCAGAAAGGACCCCAAATGTTTTCCCAAATTTTAATTTTGGGACTAACAAATTTATTTTTCAAAATAATGATTTTGGAAATTAATATTTTGTATATATTTAATTTGCTTATGGTGTTTTAAGCATATTTTTGGCATGTTGGCTTGGTTATAAAATTAGACTAATTAATTTTCTGTCATGCATATTCATCGCTTTGTTTTGAATAAATAGGGCTGCGTGTCATTCCTTTCTCTATAATTCTCTTGTAATTTCTCTCATCACCTAATTCCCCTAGAATATAACTCGAGATTTCTTTATTAAGAATTTATGTAATTAGATTCCCTATGTTAGATATGCTTAGAAATTATTTTACATAATTATGGAGTTGGCTAAGACCACAAAGTAAGAAGATGGTAAGACTTTCTTCTCAAGTATGCATACCACATAGCTTGACCATAATTAATTTTCTATTGACTCAAGGAAATTAATCTAGTAAAGTCTATTGCCGAGCCATGTAATCAAGTTTGTTACAATTTTTTCAAATTGTTGATATTATTCATGCCAAATGATGAAACCACTTATTAAATAATTAAATTCCTCAAACAATATTAAATCTAAAGCCTTCCATTAATATAGTAAAAACGAGTGCTCTTTTTCAAAATTAGATGGTTAGGCATCCCCAGTCCTAATTGACATCGAGTATGTTCAAGCTATGGAATTTGATTCTAGATTGATGGGTTTGATTTAACTAATATCTTTATCCTGGTTGGGCATCTCTGAGCATAAAGAGCACTAGAGGTTAAGTTGGGGTAGCACTAAATACTTTAAGATTAAAAGATATTTATCACCCAATATACTAGTAGTTACATTTGATACAATTGTTGTTGAGTACCTATCATTGAACTTTCGAGTAGTTTGTTGGGCATCTCAAAGTTCATTCTCAAGGAATTTGGGTATTGGTCCAATAGGAAAGCTTCTAACATGCTTTTCCGAGTTAATAGTATGGGCTATTCATTTGAGTAAAATAGTAGAATTAAATACACGTTCAATTGAAGACCTTATTAAATGCATTTCATGTGCATATGCATAGTCTACTATCTCTTATTTTTCATCTAGGCCATTTGCATCATGACAACGAATTTGAACTTACGTAGTATTTTGGAAATAAACAAGCTCTCCGAATCAATTTTCTTTGACTAGTATAGAAATTTGAGAATTATTCTCAAATCTAAAAGTTGCTTTATGTATTAGATGCTCCTATTCCACCACCATTAGCTGATGATGCCCCTGCTGAAGAGCATAAAGTCCACAAGAAGTATCAAGAGGATAGTAAAATAGCAGCTTGTATTATGTTGGGGTCAATGACCACTGAGCTTTAAAAATAGTATGAGCATATGGATGCTGATACTATTATTTTTTTATCTAAGAGAGCTTTTTGATAAGCAAGCTAGGACGGAGAGATATGAGATCTCTAAACAGTAATTCTGTTCTAAGATGGTACAGGGCACTTCTGTGGCCACTAATGGACTTAAAATGTTGGGATAAATTAAGAAACTTGGATCACTTGCGTTTACAATAAATCACGAATTAAATATAAACTTAATTCTTTAATCTTTGCCAACTAATTTTTCACACTTTGTGATGAACTACCAAATGAATAAAATTGAGACCACTATACCAGAATTGATCGATCTTCTCAAGACTATGGAGTTTTCATGAAGAAATAAAATAATGCGGTCTTAGATAATTCTTCTTCTAAAAAGAAAATTATTTCCAAGAAGAAGAAGAATCCAACTAAGCCTAAAAGTGGTGTGAAGAAGAAGGAGATAGCTACCAAAGGACCATATCACCATTGTGGTAAAATGGGTTATCGGAAGCGCAACTGCAAAAGTTACCTAGAGACTATAAAGGAAAAGAAACAGAAGGAGAAGCTTGGAAGAACTTCTACTTCTACTTCTACTCTTGGTATTTATGATTGAGATTAATAATGTTTTTAATAATGAGATATGGGTATTGGATATCGTATGTGGATCACGTTTGTGCAATAATTTGCAAGGACTTAAGAGCAATAGGAAGCTAGAGAAAGGTAATGTGGACCTTCATGCTCCAAATGGATTAAAGGCTGCTGCACTTGCTATGGGGACTTATCATCTACACTTATCTTCCGATTAATTCTAGAACTAGAAAACTGCTATTTTATACTTTTACTTGAAAGTATTATCTCAATTACTTGTTTAGATTTATGTGGATTTTATTTGATTTTTAAGATAAAAGTTGTTCTTTTTCATTAAATGATATCTATTATGGTATTGCAACTTTGATGAATGGTTTGTATATTCTAAACATGAAAAATCAAGCTCTCAACATAAATAACAAGAAACCAAGAAAAGATAACACGACCCTATCTTACTCGTAGCATTATCATTTAGGCCATATAAATGAGAATCGCATAACTAAGTTACATAAGCTTGGTAACTTCGAGTCATTTGATTATGAATCATATTTATTGAGTAAAATAACTACGACCCCTTTTTCTAAGAAAGAGGAAAGAGCTAAGCAATTATTGGAACTAATACATAATGATGTATGTGGACCAATGACATTACAAGGCTTATCAATACTTCATAATCTTTATTGATGATTATTCTCGATATAGGTATATGTATTTAATGAAATACAAATCTAAAGCTTTTGACAATTTCAAGGAATTCAGAAATGAAGTAGAGAAACTTATTAAAAGTATTAAAACTCTAAAATCCAATCGAGTTATCTTTAGAGATAATGGGATATTATCTCAATGGACTCCACATCACACACCTCAACATAACAGTATATCCGAAAGAAGAAATCGAACTTTATTTGATATGGTTTAAACCATAATGGCTTTTGTGGACTTACCCAAATTGTTTTAGGGATATGCACTAGAAACACCTGTTTATATTTTAAACAGGGTTCTATCAACAACGGTTGCTGCTACCCTATATAAGTTATTTTTTGGTAAAACCCCAAAATTAACTTACTTGAGAATTTGGGGATGTCCTACTTATGTGAAGAAGACAAAATCAAACAAACTTAAAGATAAGTCTGATAAATATTTGCTTGTTGGATATCCAAAAGAATCTCATAGATATTATTTCTATCTCCCTTTCAAAAATAAGGTGTTTGTTTCTAAGCATGTTATTTTCTTAGAGAAGGAATTCATGCTTCAGAGCAATAGTAGGAGTAAAATTAAACTTAGTGAAGTTTAAGAAGAACAAACAAACAGTGATCAACCAGTTGATCCCAAGTCTATTGACAAAATAGACGAACCTTCTAATACACAAGAACCTCGTAAGTCAAGTAGAATACGTATAGCATCTGAGAGATATAGATTTCTCATAAGTGACCACCATGATGTATTGCTCATAGAAGAAGATAAGGTTAACACTTACAAGAAAATTCTGAAAAGTTCATAATCTAACAAATGGCTTAAATTCATGAAATCAGAAATGAATTCTATGTATGATAACCAAGTTTGGACTTTAGTTGACCCACCCTAAGGGATAAGACCCATAAGGTGCAAGTGAGTTTTCAAAAAGAAAACCGACATGGATAGTAATGTAATTACCTTAAAGCATGACTAGTTACAAAAGATTATCATAACAACAAAATATTGACTATAATGAGACTTTTTCACTAGAAGTGATGACAAAAACCATTAGAATACTCCTAGTACTTGCCGCTCATTATAACTGCGAGATTTGGCAAATAGATGTGAAAACAACTTTCCTTAATAGAAACCTAATTAAGAAAGTGTATATGACACAACCTAAGGATTTCACATCTAAAGATCATACTAAGGTGTACAAGCTACAAAGGTCCATTTATGGACTTAAGCAAGCTTTTAGGAGTTGGAACTTTTATTTTTGATGAAATAATTAAAGAATCTGGTTTTATACAAAACATAGATGAACATTATGTGTACAAGAAGATTAGTAGGAGTGAAATTTTTTTCTTATTATTGTATGTATGTGATATATTGCTAATAGAGAATGATATCTATGCCTTTCATTTAGTTAAGATATGTGGGGAGCTATTGTGATAACAATGGAGCTATTGTGCTACCCCATATATCTCTACCCTAAATATGTGGGGAATATGGGATTTTGCATGTGCATGAGTTTATAAACATATATCTATGTATTTGATGACTATGTGAATTTGTGTATGAAGGCCTATTCTTGTGATTATATATGTGTGAGAGTGTTGACTAGAAAGCTTATAGTAGTATTATGGATATGGTAGATAAATTTAATGTTAGGTCTAGTATTTATTGTGGCAAATGAGATGCTTACATGGTAGAAGAAGAGAATTTGGTTGTGATTTATGAATACAAGAGTAATTGTGATCTAGTGGTTTAAGCTTGGTGAATATCTCTTTGTGATTCGAGTTCAAATCCTAACTCTATCAAATTAGTTTTTTTTTTTCCTTATTATCACATTGGTTTGAAATTCCAACCATGGCCGCCACTCTTGGACTCAAAACCTAAAGTATAGGAGTTTGATTTTTGGATAAATGCAAAGATAAAACCAAAATTTTCTCAGATGATTATATTATTAGCTATTTCCTATTATCCTCTAGCTATTAATTATCTATTAACTAATATCATCTAAACTAAATTTTTTATTTTTAAAATGAACTATGATAATTTTATCAATATACTAGGACTTTCGGCTGGCTGGAAAAATAGAATTCTAGCCGCCATTTTGGGAGATAAATTCACCAAGAATTAATTATTTTCAGTTTTAGTGATAATTAATAACAAAATGATGGTTTTCTCGATTTATTTCCCAGAAAATTATCTTCCAAGAAAATTTAGCAAATTCTAGCTGCCATCTTAGGAGTTGTTTAACTCCATTTAAACTCTTGAAGATAGCTAGATAAATATATCTTAAATTCAGCAATTTTATCACTAAAGTAACTAGATTTTTCTTTCTCTCTCAAGCTTCTTTTTCTCTCCATAGTTTGGCCACCATCTACTCCTTTTACTACTCTCTTGGCTAAAATATCAAGGCAATTCTAGCATCAGAAATTCTTTTTTTTTTTCAATCAACATAGCTGAGCAAACTACTCCCCAAAAACAAGAGATTCAACCTAGAATCAAGGGAAGACTTCTATTATCACAAGAACTATTTCATATAACCAGAATTTTCCTCACCAAAACACCTCATTCTTTCTTAGTTGAACAAACAAGTTGCCATTCACCCTTCTTTCTTCCCTTGGTTGAACCACAAAACCAGAATACCAAATGTACACAAAAGCTGCACTTTTCCTTTCTTTTCCCAAGTTGGCCGAAACACCAAGGAGACTTAACCATACGATTTCTCTCAACCTTCATGGATAGAATTTTAGCTCAATCAAACAACTACATCAAGGCCTCCTTTATTATAATTTTTAGCCTTTAACTTATAGACACACACCAAAATCGAAATCCTATCACACCACACCAATGCAGCTAGCCACCCTAGTTAAATACTAATAGAAAAACAACAGCCTTCTCATGTACTCAATCTCTCTCAACTACACAAAACTAAGAAACCCACTTAGACCAAAACACACACAAGGATCATTTGATTTCGCCTTCTCTTCACTTAAGTAAATTATCACACACCTTAATCCACCAATTTCGGCAGGCACACATACCTGCACACAAGTAGCCGACACTTACCAAGAGAAGTATGACTTGGCCACCTTCACAATACACTCACCTAAGGTTCTTCTATTCTCCAAGTAAAAAAACCTTCTTCCTATCACACGGCTATATAGGAATCCCTACAAGGTAGTGATCGTTTTCCCTTCCACTTCTATATTTTTTTGTTATCTTCTCTTATAGCCGAGGGAAAAAGCTAATTTTTCTTCTTTTTCTCTCGCTACATCATGGAAGCCCTAAGAATCCTAGGCAAATGATTCAGTCCTCTCAATCGAATTCAGCTTAGTCAAGAAAGAGTCACATTTTCTTGCTCTCTATAGATTTGCATTGCTAAGAGGTAAATCTTATAACTTATCTAAAGTGAATGAATGAAATATATGGTTTAATAATTAACTGAATGAAAGTATAGATGTATGTGCTAATAAGGTTATATGTAACACCCCATATTTTCTTCATGTTACCGTGGGCCGGGCACAGGTGGGATATCGCCCCGTCTGAAGTCTCAGACTAGGGGTCTATTTAACAATTTAATCTTAAAGTAAGTAGGTAAAGTCGAAACTTAAGTAAACCTATGAAACATGCTCTTTATTTATATAAACATATGAGTCACGATGGTACATTGTCATAGTTCCCAAAATACATAAGCTGAAACATCTCGTAGTCTATATACAATGATCACTCCAAAGGATTTGCTATCCAGTGCTATAGAAGAAGTCTTGGAGTACCGTCATTATTCTTCAGCTCCAATCCCTAAAAAAAGACAAACATACGTGTGAGTGGTATACTCAGTGAGTCCCGTATGTGTGCCAGTGTTTTGCTTAGAAGAGAAAGACGATTTTCAAAATCTTTGCTGAAGTAAATTTTATAATAGGGAAAATAGCAGTGATTGATAAGTTCAGGTCATTTCATCACGTCCGTTCGAAAAATAGTAATTTCCAAACATATGGCCCCTCATTTTAATAAATTGCGGGTTCTTCCCCTATTAGAAGTGTGACCTCCGTGCAAAGTTCAAAGAACTTCGCCTTCGGCTGCACGGTTTCTTGTGCCAAGGACTGCGCCTTACAGCATGTCACCTGTGTCAGGCCAGAAGGGTGAGTAGCGTACAAATGTACCTCACCGTACACTTAGGGATCTTTTACTTGCCGCCATCAACCAGGGGTTCCAATCCTGACGTCAATCACCATTGAGGTGGCAAGGAGTCAAACGCCCTAAACATCCCATCCTTATTCCAGCGAATGACTCAAAATAACAAGCGTTCACAAACGCGTTCACAAACACAGCAATTGCCAGGGACTAAACGGCTAGCCAGGGCGACTTATCCCAATGTCCTGTCACCCTGTTTGGAGTAAGACAATCCCCAGAACTAGTCAGGTTACTTGGGGTCGTCTATCTCTAACATGGACTAGTACAAAGGTCAAAGTCCTTACTGAGTACTCAATGCAACAATACCAACCCCATCTGACTGATCAGGCCAGAGGGTCATCTGATCCCACAGGATCTTCAAATCAAAACATTTTAGGGCCAAAACAACATTTTCCAAAATCATGTTGAAACCAAATAAAAGGTTCTATTCACACCTCAAAACGTGTTTCCAAGAGTAACTGGGTTATTTTTCCCGTACTTGATCACAAAAGTCATTTTCCAAGGGCATTCGGATCATTTCACCCATGCCCAATTCCACAAGACTTTTTTAGGGTATCCGGGTAATTTTACCCTTACCCGATTTGAGAAATATGCACAAAAATTCCAATAAGGATATTTCGGTCATTTACCGAATACCCGAGTTCCAAAAGTTTCATAAAACATTCCAATAAGGATATCTGGATCATTCTCCAAATACCCAATTATAAAGTTTATCATTTTTCAGAAATCCTAAATATTTAATCCAAAATGACTAAATTCACATAATTCGTGTTTTAATCATCCAATAAGGTTTTCAACCCAATTATGAAATTCATTCAAGTCGAAATATCATAAAAATAAGTCTTGCTCATGTATTCCGTAAACACATTTAAACATTTCCAAAACGGTATAAAACATGTCATTTCATGGAAAATTAAAGCACACTAGCCTTTAAAAAGGTTAGCCTTTAAAAAGGTTTTAAAAATCATAGGGACTCGCCTTGTATAACAGGTCGATGTTGTGCTCGTGTATAGTCCTAAAGAAGTTCCCTCGACTTGATTCACCTACACCATTAGTATATCTCCATATTATTACTTAATGAGTTCAAATGCTTAATGGTTCTAATAAGGTTTCTAAGACTTTCTTAAAGAAATAAATGGATTAATGCCTTTGATGGTTTTCCTGGTTTTACAGCTTTACCACCCTTCACAATTTTTCACATAACTTATTCAATATAGGTCCGAATAAGGTGAGGTTACTTCCCTAATTTTCCTAAGACATCCTTCTATCACTTTCAGGTCACGAGACATATAATCTCCATCCCTTTTTGTACAGTTTCTCAGTTACTTTCACTGTTCCGAGCTTTGGAATTCAGTTTTGCCATCTTCCAGTTTTTTGTACATATCTCTTTCGTTACAGGTCCAAATGAGGTAAAATTACTTCCAAAATACTCCTAGGAAATTTATCTATCAACCTCAGGTCATGGGGTATTCAAATATCCTTCTATTTTATTCAGTTTTTCAGCTAAGATTACTGTCCCGAGTTGAAGTTCACAATTACAGTTTAGGAGCTCAACTTGTTTTAACTTATTCCCATGGTTTCTTCAACATATCCTACCTCATTTAAACCCTTCAATACTTCATTTAACATCCCAATATCAGTATTATAATATGTTTTCATGCCCAGCACTTCGCTTTTGTTCAAACAAACAAATTATTCCAAGCTTACCAAACCAGTAAATTTTTAACAGCTTTCACCATTCTTACTATTCATAATCTTTTAGCCATTCAAAAACCTCGCAACCTCCTCACAACTTGTTCCAAATCCTTTCCAACTAGTCTAGGACATGTTTAGGATCATTTATGCTCAACTTCCAGTCATATCTACTTAGATTTCCTTTGATATTTTCAAACATCACAAGCTAGTGAGTTGTTAATAACATATGGCTGTCCTTGTTTTCTTTATCACTTCCATCTTTTTCTTTTCAAATGTTCAACATACCATCACTCCAACAGAGCTCAAAATGAACTGAAAACCATGCTCAACCTATCACCACACCAACCGGTCAGTCCAACATCCATCACAACACTAAAGTATTTTTATTACTCAACATCAACAATTCATATGCAATTAGCTAGCTTCCAACTTCTAGTATCACTTTCTTAGGCTTTTTAAGAGTGATCCCTTACCTTTCCAAGATGAGGGCAAAGCTGTATACTCCTTTCCTTCCTTTCTTCTCCTTCCTTTCTCCTTGCTGTAGGTTTCTTTTTCTTCCTCCTTGCTGCCGGTTGTTTTCTTCTTGCTCCCTTGCTACCAGAAATCTCCCTCTCTCCCTTAGTCTCTCTTTTTCTTATTTTTCCTCTCCCCTCTTCACTGTTCTGGTTTTTCTTCTTCTCCTCCCAACTTTAGTCAAAATTCTCCCCTCCTTACTCCTATTTATAAAGCTTAATCCTCTTGGTCTTGCTTTAAGGTGAGTTGGCATTTCTAGAAGTCTTTAGACTTTTCTAGTATTCACAAGAAGATTAAGAATTATGCTAGAAGGTTGTAGAACCTCTTAGAAACTTATAGAATCTCTTAAAACATCTTAGGTCTAATATACACTTAATCATGATTAATTTACCCTAAGCTAGTTTAGCTTAATTATGATCACTTGCCCTAATCTAGTTTAACTTAATTAAGCTTAATTAAGGAAGTCTAAGAATGGCTAATCTTGGTCAAAAATGTCATGCTTGTGGGCCATCTTCATTTATTTCTTGCAGGCCCCCTAAAATATCTTGTATATAATATAATATAAATTAAGATATTTATGGTATTAGTTGTTTATATATATATATATATATATATATATGATAATAGTAAAAATAATATAATAATTCAATATAATTATTGAATTTAATAATACTATAATTTAATATTACCAAGAAATATTCGTATTAAATAATAGATATATAAAAATAATAGTAGTAGATAATAGAATAAAAGTAGTAATAATAATATTATCATTAAACTACAATAATAATGATGGTAAAATAAAAAAGAATGGAATAAAATAATAACAATATTTGTAATAATACTAATAATACTATTATTAATAATAATAGCACTAGGGATGGCCATTCTATAACATTAGGAATAATATTATTACTTTATAGCCTTAATAATACTTTTAATAATAAGGAAGGGAAAATATATCATTAATTTCTTTATATATATATATATATATATATATATATATATATATATTCACTTTGAACGACAGGTTATTACATTATGAACCTTTGAATTAGTTGAGGATGAGTAATCACATATATGATCATATAGGATGTATACTTTGTGAGTTAAAGGAGAATTGTTGATAAATGAACGCGAGGGTATTAAGAATAGATATTTTTGTTATTAATTAGTTATTTGTTAGATCTATGACTCTTTGATGGTTTATAATTGATGAGGGCTCTTCACATACATATTCTCTAGTATGTTTGTCCTTTAATTGTAGTAAATCCTTGTTTAATTCACTACTCACCACACTATTTTCATCTTGTTTTGTAGGCAATAAAGAAAAAAATGATGAAAGGGAGGAAAATAGAGAACAATTGAAGAATCGCCCAAAAGTAAGAATAAAGGATGCGTAGACAAACAAATAATAGCGACTGAGGGAACTAATAGTTCCCTAGGCCACCTAGCATATTTTGGGTTTATTTTGTCCAGAAAGCTGGCAGCTAAGGTATGTATGTATGTATGTATGTATGTATGTATGTATGTATGTATGTATGTATGTATGTATGTATGTATGTATGTATGTATGTATGTATGTATGTATGTATGTATGTATGTATGTATGTATGTATGTATGTATGTATGTATGTATGTATGTATGTATAGTATAGTAATGTATATGAATTTGAAATATAGTAACTAATTACAATTTAGCATTGTAAATATAAGAAGGAAAGAAAAGAATAATAAAAAGTAATCTTGTATTATATTATTATTATAGGAAATATAGTAATATAAAATGTAATAATATAAAAATTAAAAAAAATTAAATTAAATTGCATATCATACTCTTACCTTTACCCTTCTCGGTACTTCCTTTTGCTTCTCACTGCCAATACATAGCTTCACTATTCTTCACTTCAAGCCTCTCACTCTCATCGGCTGTGACACACATTGACACACATAGAAACAAAGAAAAGCCCTCAAAATCTCTCAGATCTGAGGCCACATTCCCCTAAGTTTGCACCTTTGAAGTACACTACCGGTAAGAATTATCCCTTATTGTACTATTTCTTTGATTTGATTGTTGTTTGATAGAATTTTTTATCTTGATTATGCTACTTTCTTGTTGAGATGTTTGAAATTTGTATTAATTTTGAAACGAGGCTTTGAAAATTGAGTTTACTCTTGTGGTTTTTTGTTGCTCTATTTGTTGTGGCCTTAGTTCAAACGTGGGTTTCTGCTTCAATTCGAATATAGTGGTAGAATGTCTGATTTTATGTACATAAATCCATAAACGGAAGAACAGACTAGAGGTTTTATTACTTATGACTAAAATCAGAGAGAAAATATGTGAAACCCTAACTAAAGCCAACCCTAGAGTAAGGGGGTCAGGATGCATATCATATTTTCTTGCATGCATAAATATATTTTTGAATGATTTTATGTGCTTCAATATTATAATTTATAGTATGGAAATCTTAGTTGTGCTTATTGAGTAGGAATGGTAAAATAGTAATTTTGCTTGAGGTCAAAATAGGGAGATAGCTTGAGGATTAAATAGGAAGAATATTTAGGAGAGAAAATAAGAACAAGAGTTATTGTTTTTTAGTGGTTAGAACTTTGGATTTAATTTCTAAGGTCTATAGTTCAAATCCCACCAATTAAGTTTTATCATGATTAAATTTTATTTTATATAAGGTGGAATACTTTCGGCCCTTGCATGCCATAAGTAGAAGTAGGAGTGTTGTCCTAGGAGAAATATGAAGGGAATATCTTAATCCTATTCTTATGCCCTACAAGAATTCTTAAGAGATTCATGCCCTTTTTGCTCCCTAACTTACCTTAAATTCCTCACCAATTAAGCTTGTTCAATTTATCCAAATCCTTATTTCAATTCCAAAAAATTCAGCAAGGTTTATTGACCTTGGAATTTCGAAAATGGCTCTTAGAGGATAGAGTTTTGGCTGAAAATAGGGAAGGAGTTAAGGAAGGTTCCCAAGAGAATTAATCTCCATAGTTGAACCTTTAAACTCCGCTTCATAAGTATTCATTTTCTTCATGGTAGCAATCTAGAAATTTCTAGGTTCTTGGTCAGTCTAGCTTTCGAAAACTTCGGCCATTTCTTTCACTCAAATGCTGCCAGAAAAATGACCAACTTATTCAGCTTGAAGGCTGGAATTTCTTTGCCAAAACCGGACTGCACAAGCTGTGCAAACTAGGAAAAAAAATCCTGGACATTTCGCAGCATTGCAGGCCAGCAATCAAAGCTATTTCTTCAACCTTCAAACCAGTAATTCACCTCTGCCTTTCCTCCATAAAGAAGCCTAGAAACCAACTTTAAAGGACCCTCCAATATCTCTTCAAACTCACTGCAAGTCGGCTGGAACATTGCAGAAAAAACTACACAAAAATTCCAGCAAGCCATTTGAAAATCAAACCAGAAAATTCCAATCTTACTCTTTCTTCAAGCCTTGTTCGAAAGTCACCTCTAACATCTGTGAAGTTAACCTTAATCAGCCATGAACTAAACTTCATCACCCTCCTCCATTAACCTACACGATGGAACTCCATAGCCACTCCTTAAATTCCTCCTTCAATTACTCTAATCAAGCTTCCAATTAAAGTTCAAAATTTCAGCAATTGCTCCATGAAAAGTTCCATGGATTAAGCTTCAAATAACCAGAAATTCTCCAACCATTACACTCAGAATTTCGGCCACCCTATAGCTCCTTCAAACCTCATTCATCTCAGCAAAACCAGTCGGCCATTGCAGCTCCCAAGAACCTCCATCAATCAAATCACTCTACCATATCTTCTACCTTAATTCATTCCATGAATTACTCCATTTGAAATTCAAATGGCTAGATTTCCCTCTTCTCTCTAATCTAAAAATCAAATCAAAAGAATTCCTAAACCACTCAGCCAACACCTTCCAGCAATTTCGTCAAGCTTCTCTCTATTTCTCCAAGAACACCAAAAACACCAAGAACACACGCCACCACTTTCCAAGCCTAAGACCACTCTAAACACCTCCAATCCTTTCCAAAAACTCCAAATCAAGTCTACTCACTCCCTAGAGTCCATTTCTGGATTTTATAACATCAAACATTGAAAACAAAAATATGTTATCAGATCAAAAACCAGAATTTTTCTTGAAGTCTCAAGAACTCTATTAAGGTAACCAAGAACGATTTTACTCATCTTCTTTCCCTTCAACCTTTAACATGATGTACTAATACTCTCTCTCTCTCTCTCTCGGCCGAAATTGTTGTTTCAACCATGGCCGTTTTTCTTCTTCCTCGGACGAATCAAGCCTCCTAAGCATGTGGATCTCCTTGAATCTTCATCAAGATTTTCATCAACCAAGTATTTCTCTTTAACCTTCTCTTTAATTCTAAAATCATGTCTCTTAGATATTGATGGAAAGGATAGAGTATGATTGGGGTTTGAGTATATGCATGTGTATGAAGGAGTTGAGATTGGAGCATGAGGATATTTTGCCATGCTTAAGGTTTATAATATTTCTTGTGGATCGATGTATGTTCTTCATGTCTTGAGTGAGTTTGGATGTTTAAGCATGATAGATATTATGTCACCTTTGGTGAATAGAGTATTATGTTCTTGTTTTCATTGAAGCCATGTATATGATTATGCTTAGTAGAGATTTAGCCATGTGATAGTAGGTATGAATTTAAGCCTTTATTCATGAATGGAATGGTTTGTTGATTGATGTTGGATTTTATATTCATGATTATTGTTAGCAATAGGAGAATTATGATCATAACCTTGTTGATCCGAAGCTATTTTAATTGACCAACTTTATTACGTTAATTAAAATTGATAGCATGATTTCCTTTAAAGAGTTCGAAACCCTAGGAAGTTGGATTTGGAATATTAAATGGAATAGTAATATTTTAGCCAAATAAATGATATCTTTTACAATATATAAATAATTATAATGCTGATAATAAATAAAAGCCTTTTATATAAATAGCAATGGTAGGGAAAATATTACTCTTATAGGCTATATATTCATAAATACTATTGAAATTTATTTTCTATTGATCAAAACTTAATAAAATTTATTTATTATTGATTTTATTTATTAATTATTTTCTAACTATTAATTTTTAATCAAGAGATTAGTAATAATTTATTACTTATTTTAATAGAATCATCTAAGACTTAGGATTCTTCACCAATTAAACCCTAGTTTATTTATTAACAACAACACTCAAGATTTATATTTGAACCTATAACTTATTAGCAATTATTTTACAACCCCTGGTTATTTTCACTTATCAAGCTAGACTTATTTTATAAAAACCTTTATCATCTAGCATTAAAGCTTAGAACATTAGAGTCATGATTGTAATAAGTTGAACTAGGATTATTTATGGAAGTGAATATGGCTTGAGTTTAACCATATGGCTTGTGTTTACCCCAGGCAGGGCTAGGCCAGCTTTGGAAGATTTTGAATTAGCTCAAGCAAAGGATCAGGTAAGCTCCTGCATAAAACTTATTTGATGACAAAAGGTTACTATAGCAAGCCAAACGCAAAGGGTATGGACACTCATTTTATAAAGGCAATTAAGGACTGTTTCCTTTCTTGTTTTAGTCAAACAAATTATTTGAAAATCAACAAGCAGTTTTGCTCAAACACCAAACTCTTTCTAAAACCAACTTTGACACGGACTTTAGAAACCCTTAATTGCTATTTCCAAATAAAGCAATGTTTTATCAGTTTTCTCCCAAGTGAGACAATCAACGTTGAGTACTCAATAAGGGTAGGCTAGTAGTACTAGTTTTGAAGAGTAAGAGCGAGTCTTCTGGCAGGAGTCCACCTCCAGAAGATGAACTCAACTTGGAGAAACGACAGTACTACTTTGTCATGCCGGTCCGAGCTAGTAAGTTTCAGTCATGTGGACTATGTGTTTCTAGAGTAGACAACCGGTATGTTTGGGTGTAGAGAAAAAGGAGTATCTTACCCGGTAGGCCGTACACCTACCTTTTGTCAGTCTGCACAAAGTATGACATTCTAACCGTTATATGGTCATGGGGCCCAACGTGTGGTAACCCATGGCTACCTATTGAGTGGTTGTATTTATTGTGCACTTGTATAGTTTGAAAAGAGGAAAATGCCACTCTTTATTTTAATCCTTATTTCTTGCTTGCTAGCACTCTCTCTTATGCAATTTTTTTTACAGCTTACATTCATGAACTGTTTTACCTGAAACACTCAAAGCACACACGGGCTTACTGATATTTTTATCTCATCACCTTTTATGCTATGTTTTTAGCTCGATCCTACTGTGGAGATGAATAGCTAGTTTTGTTGCCTATGCTTTGAAGACTTTATGTTATTTTTTTTTATGTGTTATTTTGAGATATAGTAGCAAACAATTTATTTTGGATTTGTTCATGTATTTTTTGGTTGTAATAAGTTCAATTTTAAAGTATTACTTTTATTTTCTTTTGTGTAACCTGGTTATAAAGACCCCTTGTCCTTTGGACGGGGCGACATCCTCAGCCCTGTTGGGCCTAGGTAGTGAGGTGTTACAAAATTTAATAAAAGAATTTTGTTTTGTTGAAACCTATCATCAACAACTAAATATTCTATTTATGTTTTTTTTCCCCACTGTTTCTGTTCCATTTATAAAGTAAGACAAGAAGGTATTACTATTCTTTCTCTTCCCTTGGCTAACATGAACCTTTTTTGGCTCTGGATTTTTATTTTTATTTTTTTGTCCCACCGTGTGTTTTACCAGAAAATATTTAGTCACTAATTAGTTGGAAGTTATCCAACGATGAAAATAGGATTTATAGGACCTTACTAGTTAATGTTTGCAGCATTTTACATGAATTTTGTTGAGAGTTGAGCAATTTATGTGCTTCAAATATCCAAAAGAGCTATAGTCGCTGAGAAAATTTAATAAAATAATTTGGTTTTGTTGAAACCTATGATCAAAACCTAAATAAACTGCTCCATTTATGTATTTTTTTCCGCTCTGTTTCTATTCCATTTATAAAACAAGACAAGAAGGAATTACTATTCTTTCTCTTCCCTTAGCTAGCATGAACCTTTTCTGGCTCTGGATATTTTTTTTTTTTTGTTCTACCATATTTTTACAAGAAAATATTTAGTTACTAATTAGTTGGAAGTTATCCAACGATGAAAATAGGATTTGCAGGACCTTACTAGTTAATGTTTGCTGCATTCTACATGAATTTGCTGAGAGTTGAGCAATCTATGTGCTTCAAATATCCTAGATGAGCTATAGTAGCTATTAGTTTTTCTAGTCTGATTGTCAAAATCCTAGGGGTATTAGTTGGAATTTTATTTGATATCCACCTTGTTTGAAATATCTGGATTATTTCTCATGATTTTGAATAGTAATTATCATGCCTTCTTTCGCTGCTTCTGAAGAATGGTAAAAAAAAAAGTACATAGTGAATATGACATCAATGCTTGTTTAAGCACCAAGACTCTTGACACCAGTGCTTGTTTAAGCAACGAGGAAAATGACAAAGAAAACAAGAGACAAACATGTAGCCATTATAGCTTTCCTGCCATTTGCTCCCATGTAAAAAGTATTAAATATTATCCCACCACACAACAAATTGATTTTGCCATTTGGACTATTGTTCTGAATTTCATTCTACAATGATGTCAGAAGCAAACAAAGGTCTTGAGAAAAACCTAGCTCCTTCAGTTTTCTTTTTTTTAAATGACACTACTTATGTTTAAAGCCTAGGTCCCCAACGTAAAAGTGGTAAAATCTTGTCTTGGAGATTTGTCCTGCTGACAAAATTCTTGTTCTAAACCTGGGTCATTGTTTGAAAAGAGAAACAGTGATGGATTCTTTTTTTTTTTTTTTTAACCATTTGGTCTTCAAAAAAGAGATGGTATTCTTTGCCTTTAACTTCTTTCTTCTAAGCACTAGAAGAACGAGTCTTATTTAATTGTGCTTGATTAGGTTGTGCTCTAATGTAGAAAGTAATTAGTTGTCACATCAAAGTATTTAAAAAGTGATTCCACAAAATGTGCATGTCTTCAATAGTATGTCATCTTATGTTGAAGATGAAAATTGCCTAAGCAGAAAGAAATATACCTCAAAAACTTTGAAGAAGATCCAACAAAACTAGAGATCATTAATTCTCAAATTTCTAGTAGCATCCAAGCAAAGTTTCTTACATTCAATGAAGAGTGAAAACTGTGAAAAGACCATCTTAAAAATAAGATTTGGCCATGATTTTCGCTCCACTTTATTAGCAATTAGCACTAATAATTAAAATGTCAAATTTGAAAACATATTGTGGAAAAAGAATTTCATTTTCAATTGAAGCTCTTTTCCCCTTGACCAGTACTGAAAGTCTATTCTGGGTTTCCATCTAAAGTTCTTTAAATTTGGATACAAATTCATAATCAACTTTCACTCTTATTCTCACTTTCCAAACATCCTCCAATAGTTTAGCATTTATTATTTGATCAGTCCATTGTGGCATTCCAACCATTGGAATTCCCAAGCTCAATGCTTCAACAGTTAAATTCCATCCATAGTGCGAGAAAAGGCATCCAACTGAATCACTAGAAAGCACCTCAATCTGACAACTCCATCTTACTAACAAGCCCTTTTCAGATATCTCTTGGAGATAATTTTTTGGGAGCTTTGCTTCCTCAATAAAAGACCTTACCACCCATAAGAAGAGAGGTGGGAAATAATGAATCTACATGTACAAATCAATAGATACACACAGCTAATCATAACCTATAGATTAGAAAAAAAAAATAAAGTATGAAAAGGGGAAAAAATGACTTATGTATATTTCTAATAGCTAATCACAACAAAAGGCATATATTTGAAGCAATAGAAATCACATATGCTCCAAGAGAATCACTGCCCAGCTCGGCTACTACTCTGAAGGCATCTAATAGTTCTTTAACATCAAGAGCAACCTTTCAATGAAAGGAGAATAATGTGGAATGATTTAGAAGAAAAGGAAGTAATAAAAATGCTATAACACTATTGTTGAAAGATGAAATGCATGGTGTAATGAAATGCAATAACCATATAACCCGATGCATTAATATACCACCGAACAGTAATTTTTTTGTGAATTACTCCCCCTTCCTCAAGTACAAGCAGCCAACTAATCCTCTCTGGTTCCAAATTCTAAATATAGGTTACCCAAAATCCATAACAGGAGGAGTCAATTAAGTTCAAAAGTTTGGAACTTTATTGAATAATTGGAGTAATTTGACCCAATTCATGGCAGTGGAACTACTAGTTTTCCTGAGTTTTCCACCTTGTGATTATCCACTGTAGTTTTCTCTCTAGCCATTTAGATTGTGTTTCTCAATAAAATAAAAAACAGTAAAGTTATTCTGAAGGTTTCTTTTGGTTTAATTAGTTGAAGTGAGGAATGACGAGTTTTATTTGTATTTTCTTTTGCATCTTTTCCTTTCATTAGGTAGATTTTTTAAATTAATTCAAGTTGTGGAAAAATTAGTCTTATCGAATTTAGGTGGTACATACTGTCAAGTAGATACTATTTAACTAATCAATTGCATACCATCTTTTCCCATTATCTCCTCTTGACACTATTCTACCACATTAATCTTCTCCCATTATACTTGCAATTTTGCCATATTATTCTGCCACTATTCTACCATGTCAACTATCATTATTCCCAATACACCAATAGTGTCATGAAAATTTTACAATATTGAAACCTAACATAGCATATCACAATATTTCCCACATACTTGCAACAAATACTTGTAAACGCATATGAGATGCACTTAAATTTCATCATAGTTTGACCCCCTACCCCCCCCCAGGCGCTTTTTTTTTTTTAAGAGAGCATGAGGCTTGTAAAATGCTTGAATTAATGTTTATGTGGAAAGAACTTCTAGCTGAGAGATTCTGGGGAGAGTGAATGGGTGATGGACCTTCAGCATTATGTTTATGAGAATATAACAGCAAATGACACCAAAAAGAAAATAGGTTAAACCTAATACTGGTTTAGTTAGTAACTCATACCAGAAATAAAGTATTCAAGTTACGTCGATAAACCTGAATAGAACCAAGACCTTATCAAACGTACCCCCCAATTCCTCCTCTAATGTCGGTTCTAACAAAAACACTGAAAATTTCTCTTGGGTTTTGTATTATCTTAAAGCTGGCATCCTTCTATTATATCTTTTTTTCTTTTTTTTTTCCTTAGTAGTGGTATTATCCATTATCAATTGGACCTTCATTTGTATATGTGTGCATATGCATGGGAAATATGTAAAAGCTTAAGTGTGTATTTAGCATGAATGGGTGATGTAGCTTGTCTCCAAATTAGGTTGATACAATGAGAGAAGCTCGAGCATAGATATGTAATAGGCTCTTACTTGGTAAAAAAGGGTTAACAAGAGAGTTTCTTCATGGCATTGATGAGTTTACTCAATTTGTAACTACACAAGTTGATTTTACTAGTGGAGGAAAAATAAGGTGTCCATGCTCAAAGTGCAAAAATCATAGGTTTTCTGATGTAGATGATGTAAAGCTTCATTTGTGTCAGAAGGGATTTATCTCAAATTATTATCAATGGCATGCTCATGGGGAAACTTATATTTTTAGTTCACAGCAAAGGAACAGCGTAGTGGTTGATAACGAAAGGGAGAATAGTCCTATTGTAAGCCATCAAATTAGGGAAATGGTATTTGATACAACATGACATGATATAAGATTTAATAAAACTATACAGATGGAAAAAGAGCCTAATACGAATGTACAAAGTTTCTATGAACTACTACATGCTGCAAATGAGCCTTTATGGCCAGGCTGTAATCACTCCCAATTATCCACAGTTGTGCAACTTCTGAACATTAAGTCTAATTATAACTTACCTGACGCCTATTATGATGCAATATCACAGTTGATTAAAATTTTCATACTTGAAGAGGATACGCTACCTAAAAACTTTTATGAGACAAAAAAGCTTGTATCTGAGTTAGGACTTCCGTATGAACCAATAGACTGTTGTGTGAATGGTTGTATGCTTTTTTGAAAAGAGTGTATTGGATTGATAAACTATCCCTAGATGGAAGCCAAAGAAAGGAAGTTTAGGAGTGGAGAAATATATAGCATATGCAAGAATGTACTACTTCCCACTAACAGCAAGATTGCAATAATTGTATGCTTCAAAAGCTATAGCTAAGTATATGAGATGGCATGTGGAATATGAATCCCTTTGTAGCACCATTAGTTATCCTTATGATGCAGAAGCTTAGAAGGTTTTCAATAGCACACACGCAACATTTTCTTCTGAGTCTCGAAATGTAAGACTTGGACTTTGCACTGATGGTTTTGCTCCATTTGGGATATCTAGTAAGCAGTATTCGTGTTGGCCTGTGATGGTAACACCATATAATTTACCACCTGGTATGTGTATGAAAACGCCATATATTTTCCTTAGTACAATAATACCTAGTCCTAAGAGCCCTTAGAAGAAGCTCGATGTCTATTTGCAGCCTTTGGTTGATGAATTGATGCATCTATGGGAAGTTGAAATTCTTACATATGACAAAGAAGTAAAATTTTCAGATGAATGTTGCTCTAATGTGGACGATCAGTGATTTCCCAACATGTGGCATGTTGTCTAAATGGAGTACAGCTAATAGATTATCTTGTCCATATTGTATGAAAAAGTCGAAGGCATTCAGGCTTCAAAAATCTAAAAAGCAATGCTTCTTTGATCGCCATCGACAGTTTTAACCATTAGACCACCTTTTTTTGGAAGAATAAGATCTCATTTAGAAAGAATTGAATTAAGGATTCAACACCCCATATAGACTAAGTGGAGATGAAATATGGGCACAGGTGAAGGATTTGCCAACTATCATTGAAAATGGTGGGAATGATGTGCCTGAAGGATACGGTAAATCCCATAACTGGAGTAAGAAACATATATTTTGAAGCTTACCATATTGGAGGACAAATGTCATTAGGCATGATAGGTGCTAAATTAGTCATATTTTTTCTAGTTATTTGAGATTCTTTTGTGATAAATTTTGTTCAAAAACTAGTCATATTCCTTCATATTTAAGATTTTATCATTGGAAAGGTATTTTGTTCATTATTATAGATTTTTGGGATAAAACGAAGTAAAAACGTTACAAAACAGAAGAGAGGTGGCGCCAGACAGGGCATAAGAACCGGCCGGCCATTCACTGTTGACATATATTTCGAGGCAACAAAAAATTGTCAAAATAGAGCAAAATAGAGTGGAACTGGTGCCGACTCCAGTAGCCAAGGCAGCGTGGGCTGCATTCTGGAATACATTGTGTGGAATTCGGAAAAAAAATCGACGAACGAGTGGAGAACCAAAACACAACTAGCACCGGCTCCAAGAGCCAAGGTGGCACCGGCTGTGCTCTGAGGAAAAGGCAGAATTGTGATTTTTCTACGCAGTTTGTGGTAATCTATGGAGTTTTAGTATCTTCCAACTTCTACTTGGCCAAGAACATAACACCAACAAGTTTAGGCACTTTCCAAGCCTATAAATAGATGAAAAACACAAGGGAAAAGAGGAGGATTCATTGATCATCACAGAAAATCACTCAATCAAAGGAGAAATTCTTCAATTTAAGGAGAGTTGTGCAAGAAGGTCTTCAAAAGAAGAAGAAAGAGGCTTGTCTATGAGTGCTTTCTTTTCCTTTGTTTTCTTTTTCTTGAACAATGATATGTTAATTATTTTATTGTAATGTGACATTGTTTTAGATATTAATGATATTTAGAGTTATTTGATCTTTTAGTTAATTGATTATTATTCTTGGTATTTAATTACTTGTGCCTATTATGAGATTATTTGGTTATTTCTTTCCATTAACTTGCTTGGAAAAAGGGGTTGATATTGGTTTCAATTTGATTAGTTTCATATGTGTTGTGTTTTAACTCGCTTGGAAAATGGGTTAATTGCTATGAACAAAGTAATTAAAGGTTAATTGATGTCTGTCAGGAATGGATTCATTGGTTAATTTCATGTTTTAAGTTTTTCAGGAATGGAAATTTAATCAAAGGATTATGTTTAATGCATCTTTTGGGTAAGACTGGTTGAGACAGGAATGTGATACTAAGTTATCTAGAAGATAGAGATTTGTGGATTGAAAAAGAAGTGAGTCTACTTTAATCCTTCATGATGCCAAGAGAATAATTAGTTGTGATAAAGATTGGGTACTTTAAGATTATGTTTGTCTAAACAAGGGCTTGAGTTACATAATTCTCCATCCTTGACATGTATATATTTTATTTTATTTTATTTTTCTTTTTATTTTTTTTCATTTTATTAAGTCAGTTAAACAATAAAAGAAAAGGGATTAATGTATACTTGTTCCTTGAGGATCGACACTCGTTTGAACCCTATGCTATGTTAATGATGAGTACGCTTGCTCATATGTGTAATTTGGGGTTAACGTTTTAATATAAACTTGATTGGGAATGTGCTTAGTTTTTATATGATTTTTCATACCCAAATCCAAACACATCAAGGCATAATATTAATGTAATGCATATTATTAAGAATTTTTTTAACAATATCTTCAGTACAGTATTTAACGTAAAAGGGAAGACAAAAGACCATGAGAATGCAATGAGGGATTTATGTGAGATTTGCTGATGAAGGGATTTAGAGTAAGTAGAAGAAGGTACTAAAAAACCAAAGGCATGCTATTGTATAGACAAAAATGCTCAAAATTTTTTGTGTGAGTGGATTAAATCTTTGAAATTCCCAAATGGTTATGTTTCCAATTTGTTAAGATGTGTGGATGAGAAGCAATGAAAATTATTTGGCCTTAAGAGCCATGATTGTCATGTATTCATGCTTCGGTTGATACTAATAGCGTTTCGCTATTTGCTTCCAAATGTTGTCAGCAATGCTCTAACAGAATTGAGCTTGTTCTTCAAGGATTGACTTCTAGAATGTTACGTGATGAACAAATTTTGAAACTAGAAGAGAATATTGCTATGATCCATATACAATTTGGAGAAATTTTTCCACCAAGCTTTTTTTATTCAATGGAACATTTGCCAATCCACTTACCATATGAAGCTTCAGTGGGAGGTCCTATGCAATATAGGTAGATGTATCCTTTTGAGAGGTTAGTTAAATATCTAATTTATTATTTAATAAACCTCAATTTATTAATATCCATATTGATAAATATCCAACCATAGGTTCTTCTACAATGTAAAGAAGAAGGTAAAAAATAAAGCAAGAATTGAAGCTTCAATTTGCAATGCATACCTAGTTGAAGAAGTTTCAATGCTTTGCACTTCTTACTTTGATCGTAATGTTAAAACAAAGAGTAGAAGGGTTAAATGAAATGACGATAGTAGTGGTTGTGATGAGTTAATGAGATCAAGTATTTCAAAATTTAGCTATCCTAGGCGGCTATTAGGTGCTGCAAAGATGAGGTTCCTGTCAGATAAAGAGTATGTTGTAGTTGCATTGTATGTGTTGCTAAATACCAAAGAGGTCCAACCATATATGGAGTGAGTATGAATTTGCACAAATTATTTTTGAATGAGATATATTTTAACATCTCACCATTTTTTTTTATTTTAATAAAATTCAGGCTATTCAAGATTGAGAAGCTCTCTAATACAACCAATATTTTTGAATCTAGTTTAGAGTTAGCATTGGAAAGAGAGTTTGTTCAATGGTTGAAGGAATATGTAAGCATATATCTAATATCGTGTCATCCTAAATTTCCATTCTAATTAATGTCATCTTTTTAAGTTATACAATTTTTATGTCAAGTAAGTGCATGATCCATCTAATAATGTTTCAAACGATGAAATAAAACATCTGAGTTGGGGGCCAAAGAGATTTGTGCGCACCTACACATAGTTTTTTGTGAATGGCTACAACATTCATACAGTTGCTCATAGCAAATGAAAAGCCACTACAAATAGTGGCGTATGCATAAAAAGTTCTAATAATGATGATGGAGGCATAGTGGATTACTATAGTGCTTTGAAAGAAGTGGTGGAACTGGAGTATCTTGGTTTGTCTATTAAACATGCCTATTTATTTCATTGTGATTAGTCTAATCCAAGACATGACGTGGGAGTAAGAATTCATCCTAAGAGAAAATTGCTTGATATTAATCCTAAAATATTATGGAACAAATTTGAGCCATTTGTACTTGCAATTTAAGCAACCCAAGTGTATTTCATACCATATCTAAGTCCCAGAAAGGATACTGTAGATTGGTTGCGTGTTTGTCATGTCACTGCAAGACAAACGTTAGAGATGGCTACAGTTGATAGTGCATTGCAAGAAAATGAAGTTCAGAATCCAAGTATTGATATTATGGATGATCCATTAAACAATCTAAATGACCCAAACAATATTTATGAAGATGTGGATCCCTCTATTAATGTTAGTTTGCAAGAGAATGACCAAGGGTTGAAAAGTAGTTTCGATGAATCTAATATAGTAATATCTACTTCAGAGTTAGAAGATGAAGTAGATAGTGAATTCTGTAGTGAAAGTGACTAGTTACAATATGATAGAATTTTGAGACATATTTATGTTTTGTAGTCATTTATTTGGATGTATTCAATTGAACATATTGATTTTGTTTTATTTATCTAATAAAATCATGAGCATTTGTTGATTATTTCGTAGATTTTTGTTCAAAGTTTCACTATATTCTTTTTTTTGGGGGGGGGGGGAGGGGGGACTGTTAAAACACCAAAAACTAATGACCTTATTGATTTATATGTTTTCTTGGACTGGTAATGTTGTGGAAATCTGTGGCTTTTTCAGTCGAACAAGTTGAAGCTATTCCCAACTAGCATTGGTATGGTTCTTATATAATGCATATGGGTGCCCCTTTGTTACTTTAGTTGTTTTTCAAACAAAATTAAATCTTCATAAATCTATCATAGCGACTAGCATTTAATATAGTTTTCTAGAGATCCTGTTTTATTTGGTGGACATCCTTTCAAGAAATTCTCTCTACATTATGGAGAAACCGTGCGTGGAAGTGGTTAGAACTTTTGACTTAAATCCTAAAGAAAATCATATATAAGGATGTGGAAGATTAAAATGATATACACCATATAACACCTTTGATGATCCAATCATCTACCCAAGATAAGGATCTTAAATGAAACAAGAATTATGTTTGAAAATTATAATGCATTTAAGTTGATGAACAAGTTTGCTAAGGGAAATCAAATTAAAGGAAAACAATGGGAGAAAAAGAATATTGTAAAGTGTTATGGAAGTGGTCAACTTAATGTTTCCCATATGTGTGACATTAGCTATGCTTCCTATAGGTAATTTTACTGATATAGGTAACTTTGCAAGAAAGAAGCTGAGTAATCTTCGGTGATTTCTAACCCTTGGACATTTTGGTTTAATCTTTGTCAAATATTTGAAGTGGATTGAAGGAAATTTAGTAGGTTGTTGCTTACAACGGTCAGATAAAGTGATTATGCAAATTTCTTATGGTGGATATTGTTGATTTCCATTCTGAAATTATCTGCTATGTTGTTTGATATAGACTACATTGAGCTATAATTGATTGATAGAACTATGTTATGGCAATTTGTTTGTTCTTAATTGGGTTGTTCGGTGCATTTTGTTTAGTATTTGATTGAGTTGCTTTGAAATCGTGCAAGTGTCAGTTGTGGCATTTGTGCTGAATAAGTAGATGTTTTGGTAATTTTGGAATATTTTGAATCTGTTAAGTGGTTTTATGTGTTCAGGTTTCAGAAGAAGGGAATTGGTGTTGAAAAGAGTTCTAGAGAAAGAATGATATGTTGAATACATTGGTTTGGATTGTTGATTTTTTATGTCTTTGTCCATAGGTACACCATACATACAGTATAAGGCCTTGAAAAATACACACATACAACATATATAGAGCATGCATATTGTGAAACCCCAGTCAAGACCAACCGTAGAGTAAGGGGGTTGTGATGCATATCATGCTTTATTTCATGATTAAATATGTTTTCATATGATTTCTATGTGCTTTGAAATTGATTTTTATTATCTTGAAGTCTTGTTGGTGAGTGATGTGTGAGAGGGGCAAAATGGTAATTTTTGCTCGAGGTGAAAATAAGGAGATAGCTTGTGGATTGAATAGGAAATAATTTTTTTAGTAGAAATAGCAACAAGAGTTGTTGTGGTTTAGTGGTTAGAGCCTTGGAATTAATTCTTGAGGTCTAAGGTTCAAAGTCCATCATAGAAGCTTTAGCTTGAGTAAATTTTATTTTGCTTGGAAAAGGATGGTTTCGGCCATGAGGGCCTAGATCAATGTGGTGATGATGTCCTAGAAGAGATATGTTAGGAGAATTCTCACTTCACTCTTTTGTTCTCCGCAAAATGCCTAAAGGGAATTCATTCTCCCTTGATCTTTAGTTTTTCTTAATTTCCAACTCCTTAGCTTGATCAAGGTGTTCTATCCTTTTCCTTCCTAGAAAATTCAGTAGAGGACTAAGGACTTTTAGGATCAAAATGTCCTAGTAAAATGGTTCTCATGGTTTGGAAAATGTAAATGTTTTGTGGGAAAATTCAAGAGGAAAATCCCTCTTGAAAGCTTGCTGAAATTTTTCCTCTAACTTAGTTCATCTACCTTCATGGAATGAGCTGAAATTTTCCAGCTTGTTGTACCTTCAAAAGGACGAAAATTCTAGCTCACATTCCCTCCCAAATGCTACCAGAAAAATGGTCTTTAGGATCAGTTTGAAACTTGAAAGTTTTTGCCCAAATTCTAACTGCACAAGCTGGAGCAAAGCAGGAAAAATTCCTGTACGAAAATCAGCTTTGTGAGCTCCAAACCAAGCTGTTTTCTCCCAGATTTTGTGCAGAACCTGAGCCATGTTTTTCCTCCATAAAGAAGTTTAGAAACCAGACTTGAATACTCCTGAAATCCCCTTCAAAAATCGCTGCAAATCTGCTGAAAATGGCAGACGAAAATTCTGCCAGAAAACTTCTGTTCAGCGAAATTCTGTGCAGAATTTTTGTCCAGCTTGTTTCCTATTTTGTTCCAACCAAAAACCCCAGCCTACTTCTGTCAAAACCTCCCTTAAACCTCCATAAACAGAGCTCCATTGTTCCCTAAAGCTTCTGCACGAAATTCCCTCCATGGCTAACCGAAAATCCCTCAACCAAATCCCTGCAATTTAGCTTGATTACTTTCCAAAATTTCAGACATCTTGTTTAACAACTTTCCATAAAATTTTGCTCAATTGATCAGACATCTTCTCCACCATTGTGCGCCTTAGTTTCGGCCATCACAAGCCTCCTTTAACCAGCTTTAATTACCCAAAAAAGCTGCACAATCCAATCGGCCATAGGAGACTTCAAGCTGTCCAGAAAAATCAAGATATTACTAGAATATCTAGTTTCTAATTCTCTTCCTAAAAATATTCTTCAAGGATTGTAACAACTAACCTTTCATTTCCCTTCCAAATCAGAGAAATCACTCCCTAAACCCTACAGAATTTCGGCAGCCCCAATTCCTCAGAAAATCGACAGCTTCTTCTTCTCTCTCTCTCTCGATTTTCTTCAAGCAACAAGAACACACACACACACTACACCAAGAACACCTACTCCTTCTCCACACCTAATACCCCTCCAAACCACTTCAAACCCTCATGAAAATCTCCAGATTTGATCTACTCCTTGTTGTGCATCCATCAACACCAATATTAACATCAAACTCCTCCAAACATCTTGCTACTTTGGATCAAAAAGCAGAAATTTCTGTGAAGAACAAGAACATCTTCAAGGTAAACTTATTCTAACAACTTCATCCTCTTCAAACTTAATCTCTAATGAAAACCTATATGAATAAGTATGCTAATGATCTCTTCTTCTCTCTCTCTCTCTCTCTCATGGACCGAAATTCTCTCTCTTGGACGAATGGTCTCTTCCTCCATGGCCATGCTTTCGCCACCCTTCTTGAACAAGATTAGCCATCTAGGAGTTGAGATCTTCTCTAAACTCCTTCAAGTCATTCATCAATCAAGTAAGTACCTTCAATCCTCTTTTTAAAATTTAGAATCATGTCTCTAGGTTGGTGAATGGTGATGGGTTTGTGTTTGTGATGTTGTTGATTGAAGCATGAGTATATGTATGATTGTGAAGGAGATGTGATTTATGCATGGAAGGATTATATTGGTGGATTTAATGATGCATTGAGATTTGATGCATGTCATAGGTAGTATTTGTGATGAAGCATGCTAGAGATTATGTCACCATGGGTGAATAGGATTTATGTGCATGATTAGATTTTGAAGCCATGATCATGTTTATGCTAGTAGAGGTTAAATCATGTAATAATAAATTTAGATCTATGCCTATGTGCAAGACTTGGATGATTTGATGAATTGAAGGATTGAGTATGTTATTGATTATGGTTGACCAAGGAATTTTGATCATGATCTAGTTGTCCCTAAGCAAATTTTATTTCATGAGTAAAATATTTACTAATAATTTTTGCTAAAGAATTTCGAAAACCCTAGGAAGGGTAGATTTGGAATTATAATATATGTAAAGGATATTTTAGTCAAATAAATAATGATTTTTCTAGAAAATAAATAAATAAATATTATTTAAAATAAAGGAAATTAAATAAAGCCCTTATGAAAAAGATTTATACTTAATAAAGTATTTACTAGATCAAGACCCTTAAGGATTTACTTATTATTTTCCAAGAAAGACTTATTAAATTTAATCTTAACTAGTTTTAGCTATCAATTATTTTCTAACAACTAAGCTATCATTAAATCACTATTTTACCTAGTACCACCTATGGCTCTTGATCAAATAAACTCTAAATTTTCCTTAACAAGAGTTGAACTTTCAACTTAATAGAATTTATTTCCTAATCCATTAATTATTTTAAATAACAAGTTAAACTGAGCTTATAAACCTATTCAATTATTGTTTTGCCTTAAAGCTTGGGACACTAGGATCATGGTAGTAGTGAATTGAGTTGATTTAAACTTGAGAAAGTGGATTGTGGCTTGAATCTGATTAAGATTTGTATTTGCCCATGTGGGGTTAGGCCATCTGTCCAAGACCTTGTTGTTGTGAGAGAGAATCAGGTAAGCTCCTGCATAAAACCTGATTGATGTGAAATGATTTCCTTATGGCAAGCCAAATGTGGAGTGCAAGGACACTCGGTTATTTGAAAGCAATTAAGGGTTGAATTCATCATTAATTCCAATGCTTAAATTATTTGAAAGTCTTTGAGCAGATTTTTTCAAACTTGAAACTCTTTCTAAAACTAATTTCTCCCAAAGCTTTGCAAACCCTCAAATTGTTATTTTCATGAAGCACAATGCTTTGTTCATTTTGTCCCAAGTGGGGAATGTCGTTGAGTACTCAATAAGGGTGGACTACTAGGACTAGTCTTTGAAGGGTTAGGGTAAGTCTCTCAGCAGGTGGCCACCTCTGAGGGGTGAGTCCTTCCTGGATAAGATGCCAGTTCCAGTGAGTCGTGCCGGTCCGAGCTAGCAGTTTATTTTGTTTCAGTCAAGTGACTGTGTTTTTGCCGGAATGGACACCCGGCGGTTGTTTGGGTATAGAGAAGGAGAAGTATCTTGCCCAGTAGGCCGATTACCTACTTTTGTCAGTCTGCACAAAGTGTTAGGCATTCTGACCGGTTATGGGGCCCAAAGTGTGGTAACCCATATCCCTTTCTTTCGAGTGGTTGATTTCAATACTTATGTATGGCTAGAAGAACTAAAACGCCACTCTTGCTTTTGACTAATGTTTATTGCTTGCCAATGTTTCTCTTATAAAGATTTCACACTTTGCATCCACAAACTGTTTCCACTAAACCCCCAAAGCACACACGGACTTACTGAGATTTCTGTCTCACCATCTTTTATCATGATTTCAGGTTGATCCTGTTGTGGGTGAGTAGCTACCTTGGAAGAGAATGTGTCTTTTGATGTTATGTATTACTTTGGGGAGACGAGTGTGGATGATTTTAATTATGGTTTTTGTTTTGGAATTTCATGGATGTATTTTTTTTGAAGTATTTTGGGTTTTAATAAATTCTTTTTTTTAGATTGAGTATTATTTATTTCAGCAAATTTTATTTGTGACCTAGTTATGAAGACCCCTTGTCCTTTGGACGGGGCGACATCCCCGGCCTTGGCGGGCCTAGGTCATCCGGGGTGTTACACATATAGCATGCATAGCCAGAAAATTCATGTCGACATGATAAGCTAAAAATGCATCAACAGTTCTATACTTGATCTTCAATAGCATTATTCAACATTATTAACCTTGTTTCCATATCAGTGTTAGTCATTCATTCCTAGGCAACCTAAAATTTCTAAAATTAATTGACATGCTGCTGAAATTTTTGTCATGTTGCTTGAATAATTGAAAAGCTTCAATTGTTCCATTTTCTAGAAAATTCATGCCCACATCATAAGCCAAAAATGCATCAACAGTTCCATACTTGATCTTCAATAGCATTATTAACCTTGTCTCCATATCAATGTTATTCATTCACTCCTTGGCAAGCTAAAATTTCTGAAAATTAATTGGCAATGTGTTGATTGAATAAAGGGATATTTAGTTGAGATTATAAATCATTGAGTGAAAGTCTTTGTCCACAAGTACACCATACACACAGCGTAAGTCCTTGAAAAATACATAAATACAACATCTATACAACATACATACAACATACATACATTAAAACCATATAAGATGCACTTAAATTGCATAAAAAGTTAGCAAAATATGTTTTCCTAATTAGACATGCATCTTTTAGTTTAACATACATCTTTTGGTTGCTATGTTTTCCTAAATCTCTTGTGAATTTATTCCACTAAGTTGCTATTTGAGTTGAAATAGTGTTGTATATACAATTAATTTCAGGCAAGGCAATTATGGAATGATTACAAAATACCAGAAAAAATATTAATATCTAATTACATTAATTTTCTCATATGATTGCACATTACCCTAACTTATTTGAAGGCATTGTGAGGGAAAGTTTGAGTTGGTAATCTTCAATCTAACCTTTGCTAAGATGTAATGAAAATAGTGTGCAAAAAGGTACTTGGGGTTTGGATTGTGATATGTTTCTTTAGTATAACTTTGTAATGAAAGACAATTGGCTTTTGTGATATGTTACATAAGAATTGATGATGTCCAAAGAGCTTTTATACATGGCAAACTGATTGCTAGTAATGTTCTTATTGCTATGGAGATTTTTCATAGCTTAAATTATGCAAGGCAGGGTATAGGGTATTTGGAAATTGAAACTGGATCTAAGTAAAGCTTAGATAGGATGGAATAAGGTTTTCTCAAACATATATTATGGTAGGAAAGCAGTTTTTATTTTGACTCGTGACTCTTGTTTTCAGTCAAAATGTTGTCCGTTTGAATTTATGGGTACGTAGAAAGTATGGATACATTAAAGAGAATGAGAAGTTAACTATAGCAGAGGATGATGACGATAAACTATGAAAAAATAGAACTAATCGGCTGTATCATGTCACCATCCCTTTACTATTAATGTGATCTTTTCACCAAAGCTCTATTTATTAAGCTACAAGCTAGAGAGCTATTTATGCCATTCTTTTTTTTTTCCACTACTTTTTGTATTTATCTTTCGAGTATTCTTATTTGCAATCTATGCATTACTTTCAGATGGCACCTGGTAGGAAAGGAATGCAAAAAAAAAAAAAAAAAAAAAGGCCAAAGATAGGGCGATGTGGAGGCCAATCAAACAACGACTCTGAGGGCCAACCATTAAATTCACCCCCAATAGAAAATCAGAATTCTCTAAATACTAGCCACAGAGCAGCAGATGTTTTCTATACTCCACCACCTACATTGCCTGCTCCTATTGATGGTCACAATGGTAGTAATTCTAGAGAAAGTATCCAGCCAGAGATTCGTTCTGAGCAAGCTGAGTCAATCACTCATAGTGAGCGAGTTGTGCCTATCATTCCTAATGACCAAGTTGAATCTACTCCAGCTCAGGAGAATGTGCAAACATCTAACTTATCTTCAGCTATTAATACACCAACACAAAGCAAGATTGAATGTTGGATTGAAGGAGATGAGTAAGTGATTTGTAAATTTTTTATTTTCTAAAATTTAGGATTTGTTCTAAATGTATCAAGCAAAATCCTTAAACATTTATTTTTCTGCTGTAGGATTCTTTGCAAAGCCAAGTCCTTCGACAAAACAGTGCAATCTATTCGTCCAACCATAAAATCTATGTTTTCGGGACCATATTCTACTTGTAAACAGGTCCCACCTGCCACAAGGGATATATCGTACGCTGAGTGGGTAGTAAGTATTAAATTTGCTTTGTCCAATTATAGCTATAGGTAGTATTTTATGCTTATTATACTAACTTGGTAATTTTTATGGGAAAACTACAGAAAGAGTATAAATGGGACCACAAATATGATTCGATCATGAGAGCAAAATAGGGGGGGGGGAAGCCAATAATAGTTATAGGTACTTGATGAAAGAAGTACGAAATGGACATATCTCTCATGATTTCATAAAAGCGGAGCATTACAATGAGCTCCAAACATATTGGGATAGTGATGCATTAAAGAAAATGTCATAACTATGCCAGCAAACAAGAAGAGTGTTCTAGGAGCCTCAAATCATTCAGGAGGATCTATCCCAGCAACTGTACACAAGAAAAAGCTTGTATAATACATAAATTTTTCTTTTAATTCATCATTTGAAATATATTTGTAATTACTATTCTTATATATAATACGTTATAACTTCCATTTTATGATGATTTTGTAGGAGGAGAAATATCATAGAGAATATTTTTTATGGACATTTATGTCTTCACTCACACAACAAACACTGAAGATGAGGTTGAGCAAGTGCTAAAAAGAGAAAGACTAATGTTAAATGGGGAAGAAGAGCTGCCAAATGTGCCAAAACTTATCTTTATTGACAAGCAATTTGAGGATATATATGTAAGTGTCATATCCACTGCAAGATCAACATATTTATACTTTTTGGTTTTATGAGATCTAGTCTGATTGCAATGTTATTTTAATAGGGATCCACTGAAATTATTGTTTCCACAATATTAACTAGTAATCTATGCTTTACTACTCAAAACATAGAAATATTCAGTGATAATCTGCTTTGGAGTTCTTAGGTTTTTTGTTTCCCCAAGTGTTCTGGAAACATGAAAACAGAAGCATATGGATTTGGGGAATCAGCCATCCAAAATTTGGAGAGTCCTAGTTTTTTCTTTCTTTTTTTTTCCCCTTTAAACATGGTCGATAGATTTTAGCAATTGGCAAAAAAATTTACTGGTGTGTATAAAATCCATAAATGTAATAGAAGATGTGGGTTTGCTGCCAAGTGTGTATAAAATAGCATTTGGAGTCCGAACGTTCTAACTAATGCCATAAATAGCCCCTAGAAATCCATAAATGAAATTTCTCATTGGTCACATGAACCACGCTACTACGTTTGCAATTTTTGACATGTTGGGGTATCTTTTTTATGTTCTTGATCTGTATTGGCTTGTTCTCATTAGTTGATCCTTGGAATTCAAGAGGCCAACGAAGGTGCACAAGTGCTTAGTTGGTTGTGTGACGCTATTAATTTTAAAAGGTAGGATGATAGCTTTGTAATAGCCAATTTTAACGTGATAGGGTTTCAATATGCTGTAGGAAAGTAACATTCTTTGTAGAAATGGTATATTGGCATTTCTTAGGGAAATGATTTGTTCCTGAATTAGCATTAATCATTGCTTGAAAAACTTAAAATTAATTTTTCTAAAAATTTGTTCTTGGTTGGGGCTATTTTTTTGGGGGGGGGGGGGTGCTGTTATGTTGAGACTATTTTACTAGCATGCATTAGTTTTGTTATTGCATTATTATTTATACTATATTGTTTTCATTGTCACATGCAAGGTACCAAGAGGAATTGCAAAAGGAGATGGATGTAATAACAAATCAAACACCTAAAGGGGAGCAACCAAAATCAGTTAATAAGGCTGATGTTTGGTTGCGAGTTGTAGGACCACCAAAAAAAGGTAATACAGTATACAGCATGGGATCTCTCAGTTTGAGCTGCCTATAGAAATCTACTACATACAAGTCTTCCTCTTCATCTTGTTCATCAGCACAATCTACAGAATATGTCCAAATGTCAAAATTGCAAAGTGTTGATGAATCATTATACAAGGCTATTCAAGAATTATGAGAAGCGAATGAACGTGTGCAATTTGAGATGAAATCCTTAACATCAGAAGTCATGGAACTCAATGGAGACGATGCTTCATGAGCTGATTCTTGAATTTATTTCATATTTTGGACTAATGAAGTAAAATATTATTTTAAGCTCATAACATATTGACTTTATCTATTTTTTGTTCCACATCAGAGTTTGATGTACTTTTGTTATGGATATTGATGTACATTCAATATGGATGTATGACTTTTGGTATAAATTTACTTTTAATATTATATAGCATTGCTTTATTAAATATGTGTATGGATTATATAGTGATAATATAATTCTACTTACCAATATAAACTATAGTGGTACTTACCAACAAAAAATCTGTTGGTACATACCAAACAAAATTTACAGGTGCTTACCAATGCACAATCTGTTGGTATTTTACCAACACATATTTGCAAGTGTTTACCAACAAATTTATTGTAATGTCCCTCCCTTTTTTGTACTTTGACTAGCTTCTACTCTATATAAAATAAGAATTTGAATCAGTGGCCAGAACAAGAAATGACCAGGATAATGAGATAAACGTTTTGGTGCGATAAAATATTTAGGAGCATTATTTGAATTTTGAAATTGTAGGGACCCAAATGGAATTTTTGAATTTGTTCTACCCGTACCCTAAATCTTCATATTGTGATGACTTTTAATAGAATGAGAGTTAGGGCATGTTCAGAACAAAATTTGATCAGTGTGATGAGACGAGTATTCTGGTATAAATTAAGCTATCGAAGATTTCAGGGGCATTTTCATAATTTTGACCGCGATTCAGATTTTGATCACAAATTGGCAAGAATTGAGAAGGAATTAAGAGTTTTGATTCCTATCATTGAATTCAGTGAAATTTATAGATTCCATTGGTGGAATAAAATATTTTCCTGATATAGACCGAAATTACAGTTATTTTTTGAGAAAATTCTAAAATGTGGTCGAAATTGAGACAAGCAGCGTAACATGATTAGTGGATGGAAACAAGTTTCAAAACACCATTAGAAGAGTGAAATATTTATGGGATTATGTAATTGGAAAAGCTTATTAAATAACCTTAAGAAATAAGAAGGAAAATAGTGAAACTTTGAGAAAACAACATGTTTAAAGTTAGCCAAATGGCGGTGGAAATTCTATGAAAACAACCAGATTTTGTGCAGCTATAAGGGAGAAAATAATAGAGAAAAAAAAGGAAAGAAAAGCTATAGAAAATTGGGAGAAAAAGAAAAAGGATAGAGAAAGAAAGAAGTGTATGTGTTCTTGATGTTCTTGGAGCAATTCAAGCTTGGAGAATCTTATACACAAGGTAAAATATCATACTCCTTGAATTAAAGTTGTGGATTAAATTGTGAGGATTATTTTGGTATTAATTTATTGGGAAATTCATGAGTACTGTGAGAATTACTTGGACAATTGCTATGTTTTGGGGTTGTTTTATGTTTGTTGTATACCGACTGATTAGAGAAGCTATATACTATGTTTTATATGATAGATGAAGTGTTTTAATGGTGGTTTAATTGAGAGTTCATGACTGCACAAGAAGGTGTAAAAATGGAAAAGAAATATGGAATTAATTGTTGAAGAAAATAAATTGTTAATGTTGTTGGTTGCACTTGTTGAACTTGATATTGGAAAATATGATTTTTCTGGGTTAAGTATCTCTGAAAATCCAAGAATTGAAGGCCATTATGATGGAACTTAAGATGGTTTAAGTGTTATATAGTTGTTAGGATTAAAGTAAAATAGATGGTGTGAAGAAAGGAAGAAAAAACAGAAATTTTGTTTTGAAGAAATCCCGAGCTGCATTGACGAACAAATTAGCCTGTTAATTTGGAACCTCATGACCTTCAACTTGTAGCTAAATGTCTTAGGATTATTTTGGGACCAATTTTACATGATTTGGAGTTGTGAATAAAATGTTATGATGAAAATACTACAAGCTTCCAAAACTGTGACGAAATTGAGAAGCTGAGATGTTGTAAGCAAAACTGAATGAAATGAGAAGGAAAATAAGTGGTTCATGAATTGGAAATCATCAAGGAATGTCTTGAGGATATTTTGGAACAAATTTGACATCAATCCGACTTGTAAATTAAAATTTATGACAAATCAAAGAAGGTGTGACAAGAACGAAGAAATGCAGAATTCTATTTGGCAAGAACTAACTCAAGTATTGTTCTATTGGTATTAATGCATGAAGAAGAGATCACAAGAACATACGGAAACCCTGGATACTTGTTGAACAAAGAGATGGGAAATGAAGGAATGAGTCTTTGATCATTCCAAGTATTTGTTAGGGATATGCCCTAGAGTCAATTTGTACTTATACTATTGTCGTTATATTTTATATAATAATATGAGGTTTTTCTTTCCATGAATAGTGCATTTTATTTTGTGGTCATCAAGTACGTGACTTGATAGTAAAATCCTACAATGAATACAATGATTATTCTAAAACTGTCCCTGATCAATTATTATTATTGGAATAATAATAAATTAAGATTAATATATTTGTGACTCAATGGCTATGTTTTACTGGTCATGGATATTTGTAATATCGAGTCAAAACATAAATAAATGTTAGAGAACATTGTATTGGACATGACCCACTGTGAGAGTACTTCATAGAACATGTCATAAGTACTTTCTAGCCATAATGATATTAAAAGTCCTTCGACCTAAATTCATCATAGTTTCCTACTTGATAAATTCTATATTTTGACGTTTTCTAAAGTTGTCTTTAATCAGATAATAAATTAGACTATTGTTGGATATAGAATAAATCAATGAGAGGAATATGAATGATAGTGAAGAAATTTGTCCCTCTCAATTATGGGAGAGATATCCATGGGCCTCTTGATAAGTTAGACTGTTAAAATGCATGGCCGTACTCAAATATATCAATCTAAGATATTAATATCATTTGTTTGAACAGTCTACTATAAAATTAAGAAATAATTGATTAAGCTTAATAAGGATGACATGCTCCGTGCCTTATGCTTAATCTGGATATCGTGTGACAAAAGGACTAAATATAAAATTATGGTTTGGTTCAAAGAGATCATCGATCTTTATTTAACCTGGATAGTTATAATGTTTTGCTAGAAACTGCTTATAACTTGTGCGCCATTTAAATATGATTTGGGTACACTGCCAGTGTTAAATGAACCTATAGGGTTCACAATAAGCGAACTTGTTAGGTTATTTTTCTGGTAACCAGATTTGATAAATTTGGAAATATGTCTAAGTTAATCCAACTTAGAAAATTTACCAGATACAATGAATTTGGAAATATGTCCACATTCGATGTATCTAGATAATGTCCAGATTATAAGAATCTGACTCGGTAAATTAATTGTTTAAATAACCGAGATAATGGCATAATCTTATCATATCAGTTTTAATTTAATTTGAATTTAAATTAAAATATGATAAGATATTATTATGGTTGGACTCTAAGAAGTTCGGGGATTTTTAAGAAAACCTTAGCCGTCTTTTCAAGAGTCTAATTTTGTTGAGAACATTCGTGCCATTCTCTACCAGGAAAAAAAATCCTTTCAAACCCTAGGCGTTAGCACTCCCCAAGTGACGAGTGAGCGACGAGTGAGTTCGCGGTGTGTATTCGATAGAGGACGTTCGCGCACTGTAGTGTCTGGTGATCAATCGAGTTGCACGTGCAGCAGCACCATCGGAATCGAAGGATATCAGTTTCACCAACCAGAGGTAATTCTGCAAACCTACGATCTTCTTAATCGTTTACTTGGATCCTCGGAAGGGATTCGTGGATGTTTTTCGCATTTAGGAGTCCACGAATCCTAACAGTATTTATCTCATTTTGGTAGGAAGAAGTGAGAAAGAAGAAAATAGAATATTTTCTATTCTCATATTAGTTTTGTGTTAGTCGAACCTTAAAATAATAAGTGAGGTTTGGAATGACTCTCGATATAGGGGGTTTATCTTCAAAGCTTCGTAAAGGACCAAGAGTGCCATATACGTCATAATATTGAGTTAGGACACGAGGTGAGTCCCACTTGTTTTATAAACTCCATTTTATGCTAGTGAAATTATGTTTTATTAAAGAAATGTTCTATGAATCCTTTTGGTTTCTCTGAACAGTCTTATGGTTTTTCTGAGGAAGAACTAGTATTATGTCATGCAAGGCTTGAATGGAAAATATGAACTTGTCATACAATGGAACTATTCATGATCAGTGAATAATTTGCCTAAAGTATTTTTATAACAAGGTTAATGTACCTTGTGCTCTTATGAGAAAATAAGGTTTCTCTTAATGGGAAAATTATTGGAGACTTTAGGAAATGGTGTTTTCTATAAGGAATTTGGTTCACTTGAGTTAAGAATATCTCTTAGGAATAAATGTATACCTGAAAGGCTTTCTTCTCATTTATTTATGAGTCGAAATGATATTTTATTCTGGGAAAGCATAAATATTCCTTTTTACAGACAAGATTTTGAAAAAATGTGACTTATGAATTTTGTGAATCATAATTGAGATTCCTTGAATTTAATTCTTCTTTTAGAATTATAATTCAAGATTTTTTTTGATAAGACTTCTTTTGAAATCAGGTATGCTTTAAATGACGAAAATACCCGTGGAAGCTTATTTTATCGTACGAAAAGGACTTTTATCCTTTTTCACTATGATTTTGGAAATAAATCTCTCGGTATGAGATTAACTTTTGAAAAACGGTATTTGGCCCCAGAAAATGTTTTATTAGTATTCATTCGGGAATGGATATTTATCTGGCCTTGTGAGCCAGTGGAATTATACTGGTCTTGTGAACCAGTGGAAACTCTGAGTACTCAGTAGAGGTTATGAACCTTGTACTAGCTCTCATTAGAGATAGATGGTCTTAAGTTACCCGGCCAAGGTCAGGGATCATCTTACTCAAAACGAAGCGACAGGACATTGGAATTAACTGGGTTTCCTAGCTACCACTGTCCCAATGCATAAGCAAACTATTAATTCATTGGTCTTGGGTGGGACACCCAATTTGTGATCAACCCTTGTCAACCTCGTGGTGAGGGGAGTACAAAATGGGGACTCGTACTACTGCAGGTAAAAGAATTGATATGATTTGAGATAGATTGTGACGACAACTCTACCTTTTCGGCAATGCACGGTTGAGTGCTATAAGGCGAGGTCCCTGGCACAATAAGATCATGATGCCAAAGGCGAAGTCTTGTGAGCTTTGCCCGCAGGTCGACCTTCTATTGAGATGGGTGCCTGTCTTTCTAAAAATATGGGGCAGTGATGTTATGTAAAACTCAGTTGGCCATATATGACTGGATTTTGGATAAATACTCCAGTAGTGAATTGTGAAACTATTTTCAGCGAACAAATGCAATGCTTTCCCATAATGATTTTATGAAGCGATAACTGATAATATGTTATCTGCCTATTTTGTAAATCACTAGAACACACGGGACTCACTGAGTGATTTTAACTCACGTGTATTTTTCCCTTTGAAATATTTTAGGGATCAAAGGTGTGAAACTCCAGTCAAAACCAACCTTAGAGTAAGGGGGTTGAGATGCATAGCATATTTATTTGCATGTTTAAATATATTTTTGTATGATTTTATGTGCTTTGGATTTGTGTTTTATAGTCTAGAGGGCTTGATTATGATTATTGAGTGAGAAGGGCAAAATGGTAATTTTTGATTGAGGTGGAAAAAGGGAGATAACTTGAGGATTGAATAGGAAAATATTTTTAGAGAGGAAATAAGAACAAGAGTTGTTGTGGTTTAGTTGTTAGAGCTTTGGAATTAATTCTTGAGGTCTTGGGTTCAAATTCTATCGTAGGAGATTTAGCTTGGTTAAATTTTATTTTTGCTTGGGAAGTATCATTTTCGGCCTTAGTGGTGGTTGGAGTAGGGTAGAGATGTTGTTCTATGAGAGACACGATAGGAGTCTTCAAATCCTACTCTTTTGCTCTACCCAAAATTCCTAAGGGTAATTCATTTCCTCTTGATCCTTAATTTTTCCTATTTCTCAATTTATTAGTTTGTTCATTTTCTTCAAGCTAATTTTATTCTAGAAAAAATCTAGCAATGTGCAGTGGCATTGAAGGTTCGAAATGTCTTAGTAAAAGACATCATATGGACCGAAACAATGGAAGAGGGGGAAAGATTTCAAGTAAATTAAATTCCTTAGTGAACTTTTTAAAAATTCACTCTAGCTAGTTCATCTTCCTTCTTGGAATGAGCTGAAATTTTCCAACTTATTGTGCCATCAAAGTGTCGAGTTTCTTAGCTAATATTCCCTCCCAAATGCTGCCAGAAAAATGGTCTTCAGGATCAGTATGCAATTTGAATTTCTCGGCCATTTTTAGACTGCTCAAAGCTGGAGCAAAAACAGGAAAAATTTCTGTACAAATCGCCACTTTGAGAGTCCAAAACCAAGCTGTTTTCTTCCACATTTTGTTCAGCACATTAGCCATGTTTTTCCTCCATGAAGAAGACATGAAACCAGACTTGAAAGCCCCTAAAATTCCCCTTCAAACTCTCTACAAGATGGCTGGAAATGGCAGCCGAAAATCTGTCCAGAAAATTCTGCCCAGCGAAAATTCTATGCAAGAAAATTGTCCAGCTTTGTTCCCTATTTCTCTTCCAGCTGAAACACCAACCTTATTCTGCATAAACCTTCCTTAAATCTTTAGTAACAGAGCTCCATTGTTCCCTTTAAGCTTCTGCACAAAACTCAGCCTTGGCTGTCCGAAAATCTCTTCAACAAATCCCTACAATTATGCTCAATTGATTACCAAAATTCCAGCCACCATAGTTTAGCAACTTTCCATGAAATATATCTCAAACAACCAGACCTTCTTTTCACCATTATACTCCATGATTTTGGCCACCCTAAGCCTCCTTCAACCAGCTCTCATTCAGCTAAAACACTGCCAGAAATTCGTCCATGGCAGACTTCCAAAAGCTCTTCCATAATCAAAGAGATTCTTGTGATATCTAGTTTCCAAATTTGCTTCCCAAAAATATTCTTCAAGGATTGTAACAACTAGCCTTTCCTTTTCCTTTCCAAATCAAAGAATCAACCTCCTAAACCCTACAGAAATTCGGCCAGCCCTAGTTCTCACAGAATTTCGGCAGCTGCAAATCAAATTCTCTCAAATTCCTTCCACTTTCAAGAACACACACACACTACACCAAGAACACCTACTTCTTCCTTTCACCTAGTACCCCTCCAAACCACTTCAAACATTCTCTAAAATCTCCAGATTTGACCTACTCACTGCCGTGAGTCCATCAACACCATTCTTAACATCAAACTCCACAAATCAACTCGCTACTTCGGATCAAAACCAGAAAATTCTATGAAGGTTCAAGAACACCCACAAGGTAAAGTTTGTTCTAACAACTTCATCTTCTCCAATCTTGATCTCTAGTGAGAACATATGTGAATAAACATTCTAATGGCCTCTTTCTCTCTCTCTCTCTCTCTCTCTCTCTCTCTTCCTCTCATGGCTGAACCTCCCTTCTCTTGGCCGGATGGCTTCTCCTCTCATGATCATGTTTTCGCCATCTCCCTTGGACAAAGTTAGACATCTAGGAGTTGAGATCCATTCTAAACTCTTCAAGGCATTCATCAACCAAGTAAGTGCCTTCCATCTTTCTTTTAAATCCTAGATTCATGTCTTTAGGGTGATGTTGTCAGAAGGTTGATGGAGATAGGATTTGTGTATGTATTGTTGGGGTTGAAGCATGAATATATGTATGATTGTGAAGAAGATGAGATGTATGCATGGAAGGATTGTCTTGGTTGATAGTATGATGATTTGAGGCCTGATGCATGTCATAGGCAGTGTTTGTGATAAAGTATGCTAGAGATTATGCCACCTTTGGTGAATAGGATTTATATGCGTGTTGGGTTATTGAAGCCATGATCATATTTATGCTAGGAAAGGTTAGATCATGTCTTGATATCGTTAGATCTATGCTTATATGCATGATTTGGATGATTTGATGAATTGAATGATTCTATATGTTCATGATTGTGGTTAGCCAAAGAAATATGATCATGATCTAGTTGTCCCTAAGCTAATTTTTATTTCATGAATAAAATATTTAATAATATGATTTTTCTAAGTAAGTTCGAAAAAACCCTAAGAAGGGTAGATTTGGAATATTATATATATAATAAGGATATTTTAGTCAAATAGATAATAGCTTTTGCTAGAAAAATAAAATATATAGATATTATATATAAAATGATAATATCAAATAAAGCCTTTTATGAAAATAATCATAATAAGTAAAATATTTACTATTAAAATTTAATTATTATCTTTTAACCAAAACCTACTAAAATTTATTTAGTATCTTTCAATCAAGACTCATTAAAATTTATTTTCAACTAATTTTAAATATCAATTATTCTCTAACAACAAAATTATTAATAAATCATTATTTTACCTAATTCCACCTAGGACGTTTCATCAAATAAACTCTAAATTATTTTAGCAAGATTTAAACCTTCAACTTATTTGTACCTATTTCCCAAACTCTAATTATTTTAATATCAAACTAGATTTATTTTATAAACCCTTTTATTTATTATCGAGCCTTAAAGCTTGGGACACTAGAGACATGACTGTAGTAAGTTGAGTTAGTTTTATTTGTGAAAGTGAATCTTTGGCTTGAGTTTGATTGTGGTTTGTATTTACCCCATGCGGGGTTAGGTAAGCTGTTGGAGACCTTTGTTGTGAGCAAGGATCAGGTAAGCTCCTGCATAAAACTTGTTTGATGAAAAATGATTTTTTTTATGGCAAGCCAAATGTAGAGTGTATGGTCACTCATTTCTGTAAAGGCAATTGAGGATTATTTCCATTCTCATTTTAGACAAATAAATTATTTGTAAATCAAAGGGCGGTTTTGCTCAAAACCTAAAACTCTTTCTAAAAACAGTTTTGCCCCAAACTTTGGAAAACCTTAATTGCCATTTTCAAGTGGAACTATGTTTTGTTCATTTTTCCCAAGTGGGATACGTTACGTTGAGTACTTAATAAGGGTAGGCTGGTAGTACTATTTTTGAAGAGCAAGAGTGAGTCTTCTGGCAGGAGGCCACCTCGAGAAGATAAGCTCAACTTAGAGAAACGTCGTACTACTTAGGTATGCCGGTCCGAGTTAGCTGTTTTTATTTCAGTCAAGTGACTGTGTTATGCCAGAATGGACACCCGGTTGTTGCTTGGGTATAGAGAATGAGGAGTATCTTGCCCGGTAGGCCGATCACCTACCTTTTGTCAGGCTGCACAAAGTGTGGCATACTGACCATGTGGACATGGGGCCCAACGTGTGGTAACCCATTACCACCCTTTTTGAGTGGTTGATTTTATTGTACCTGTATGGTTTGAAAGCAAAAATGCCACTCTTGTTTTTGAACATCATTCATTGCATGCCAGTATTTCTTTTGTTAGTCTACACAAAGTGTGGCATTCTGACCGTTTTATGGTTATGGGGCCCAACGTGTGCTAACCCATGACCACCTTTATGTGTGGTTGATTTTATTGTGCACTTGTATGGTTTCAAAAAGAGGAAAACACCACTTTTGCTTTTGACTAATGTTTGTTGCTTGTCAATATTTCTCTTATAAAGATTTCACACTTTGCATCCACGAACTGTTTTCACTGAACACCCAAAGCACACACGGACTTACTGAGATTTCTGTCTCAACACCTTTTTATCATGATTTCAGGTCGATCCTACTGTGGGGATGAGTAGCTAGTGTTATCTGCCTTGGAAGAGAATGTTGTCTTTTATTTTATGTATTGCTTTGGGGAGTTGAGACTGGATGATTTTATTTATGGATTTGTTTTTCTTTTGGAAATTCTTGGATTCGTTCTTGGTTTTAATAAATTTTAAGTTAAAGTACTATTTTTATTCCGCTATTTTATTTGTGTGACCTAGTTATAAAGACCCCTTGTCCTTTGGATGGGGCGACATGCCCGGCCCTGGTGGGCCTAGGTAGCGTGGTGTTACAAGTGGTATCAGATCCTAGGTTTAGGCAATCAGTTGATTTTCTGTATTTTTATTTCCTTTAGTATTTTGATCTGGTGATAATCCTTGCGTTTTGTTTATAGGATGGTCAAGAGAGTTACATCGGCTGTCAGAGATTGGCCCGCTGGTTGCGGGAATCCACCTACCCCATTACCTGTAGCGGATCCACCCTCGTCTGCTTCAGAGATAGAGCCTGAGGGAGGATGGTTTTTGAGTGAGGACGAGATGGAGCATGAGCCGCCTATGCTAGATAACCCGGTTGTTGAGGTAGAGATGGAGGTTGATGGGGGCGTAGGTGAGTACGATGGGGGTGTTGAGGGTGAGGTAGTTGAGCTTGTTAGTGAGGGTGAGGGAGATGAGAAGATGGCTGAGCTGAGTGAAGGGGAGCTAGATGAGTTTGGGGATGAGAGTGATGATGAGAGTGAGGAAGAGATGGATGGGATGGAGGAGGAAGAGGAGGATGCAATGGAGGCTCCTCGGACCCCAAAGATAGGTGAGTTTGTTAGGACTTTTGCTTGCTATGACCTTAAGGAGTCTAGTGATGAGGGTTATAAGCTGAGGAATGGAGTTACCCCGGCATTAAGGGAGCTTAGGCAGCCCATTTTAGGAATGGAAGATAAGGGGAAAGGGAAGTTAGAAGAGAGACCTAAGAGGAGCAGACTTCGATATGGACTGGGTGTAGATGCTAAGTTAAGGAGAGAGGGATTGTTTAACCTGTACGACTCGGAAGACGAGAGGCCTGCTATTGGATTGTATGCCCTCTTAGACTAGGTTTCTGATGTAAAATCGAATATTTTATAAAAAAAATTATTTTTAGAAATTGTTTGTGAATTTACTTTTTGTTTGTGCACGATTTTCGTTTGGAACAGACCCATTGTGTTTAAATAAGTGATCCATGTGAATAGTAGTCTTTCACAGTAAGGTATGGATCACGGGTTATTTAACACATAAACATTTGTTCTTAACCTATTGATGAGACTGGGAATCTCATCATGTTTAGGTTATTATGTTATGAATTCTAAATGGGGAATGGCTTACCTTTAGCCAGTGAGTAGTCCACTCACTTCATAACATAAGCGTATTTCGAATACGTAGGACAAGACCTGTAGTAGTGGTTTCTAAAAGTATTTAAAATGCAAAATATAGCTATTTATATAGCAGGGGTATTTTGGTCATTTTAGCAGCCAAGGCGATGTGTCTTTTTGGTCCTCGGAATAGCTCGTAAGTCCTAACTACTTTTGGGTTGAGGAATTGGTCTCAGTTGAAGAGGATTTAATTTAATTTAATTTTATTTTATTTTATTTTATTCAGGAAGTCTAATTTATTATTGGACTGGAATAAAATAAATAAATAAATAAAATAGGAGTTGAGAGAAATTTAATTATCTAGTTTATTTGGTTAATTAATTATTTAGGGCCTAGGTCCAGTATGAATAATTAGGAAATTAACCTGGGCTTAAATTAGGGAAAATAATTAATATTTAATTATTTATTGTGTTATTTATATAGGCCCAAGAAATAAATAATTAAAGATTAATTATTTTGGTTCATTTGGGCTCATTAATTATTTATTGGGTTATTTATGTAAGCCCAGGAAATAAATAATTAATGTTTATTATTTTGGGCCCAAGGAAAATAATAAATATTTTTCTGGCCCAATAGCTTGGACCTTAGGGTTTTTCCAGTATACGGTTAAGAGGAGTTTAGGGTTAGGCCAAACTGATTCTCAGGATAACATCCGAGTGTTTTGAAATCCCGGGGATATGTTTATCAGATAATGAGAGACCTAATTTTGGCTAATTAATAAAAAAATCTTTGGAAAAAGAAAAATCCTAGTTTTCCCTACCCAACAGAAGACTCACGTCTCTCTGGAGAGCCTCACGTAAGCTCCCTCTCTCACGCCTCCCTCTTCTTGGTTTCTTCTTGGAGCTTTGCTAACCAATAGCAAGTGAACTAAGGAGATTTGAGACCATTCTTCTTCTCTGTTGTGTTCACCGACTAGAGGTTAGGTTGAGGAATATCCTGAGAGCTGGAAAGCTAGGCGTTCATGCAAACAAGGTGGAGTAGAAGGCTAGCGGGTGTTCAACCGGAAGATTCTTCAAGTGGGCAAAGCGAGGCGATTCCAGTCGTTCAATCTGCTCTTACTCAACCTAGAAGGGTTAAGGAGCGCAGAGGTATGATCTTCACGCTTCTGTATAGCCTTTAAGGCTTGGTTTTATTTTTCTTTGTTTAATTTTTTACGCTACCAGTGCATGCTCTCTGTTTTCGTCTCCCTCAATGTGGTATTAGAGCCACTGGTTTTTTATCAATATAGGGAGCATGGTAGTTAACAAAATTAGAGAAGATGATTATACCTATGATCCTTCGTTGTTTTGGTATGGGATAGGATCTCTGTGAGCTTCATCGTTGAAGAATAGGCACACTGTAAATTTTTTTTTGCTTTGAAGTTTAATCGTGTAAACCCAATTTAAATGGGTATAGGCGGTTGTGTTTTTGTTTTGGATGTTTTTTGTAAGTAAAAATGTCCAAAGAAGCCAAAGAAATGAGCAAAATGTGAAGCAGAAGAGTTTCTGCAAATTTCGCGCGAGAAAGGAGAAAAAATGAAGAAGACAACTATTCCTAAGCCAATTGAGCCGAGCTGAGCCGCTGCCGAAATTGTGAGAGGAGCTGCTGACTATCAGCCGCGTAAGCCGAGCCGCATCAGCGAAATTGAAGCCGAATTCAATTGCAAATTTGCAATTGAATTGCAATTGGCTTTCGGGTTGTTGCGCAGGTCAGAGGAGATCCGACCGTGCAGCACGCAGGCTGAAGCGCGGGTTAGCCGCAGAGAGGAAATGGGCACGGGTCACAGGTGCGGGCGAAGTCCACGGGTCGCGCTTGAGGGAGATCTGGTGCGGCACGGTGCACCGCGGGCCACGCGGGCGTGGATCCGGTGCCGGGTGCAGTGGACCGCCAGCTATTTTTTTGCATTTTTTTTCTTTTTCGTTTTGGGTCTCATACCAGGCGAAGTTAATATTTTTGCAATATTTATATTCTTGGAATATATTTGCATGAAAAACATTAGTAAGGGATTTTAGGATTAAACAAGATCATTAATTAATTAATTAATGTGTTTAATTCTATTATTTGGGCACTTAGGTTTAAAAAATAGAAAAGCATGAAAACGTTTACTGTTTTCGAGCATGCTATTTTTTTTATGTACCTATGTGTGTTTTTTCTGAAAGACCAAAGTCTTTGGGAACATTTTTGACAAGAAAAATATTTTTCTTCAAAAACTAAATGGTTATTTTAATTGGTACAAAAATTAATCCTTGAATATTTTCTCAAAGGATTTAATTCTTAACATAGAAAATATATTGGATTTAGATATTTTTGTAAATTAAAATGGAGAGCCATTTTGTTTTGTTTTGGACTAGAAAAATGATTTTGTCAAATAAACTTTAGACCAAAGTCTCTAGAAAGTTTTAATTGGAAAATTTTTAAAATCATTAAGTTTTAACTTAAATAAAATTAGTCCATGGAGAAAATCTCTCAAAGGATATAAGCCTCGACATAGAGATTTTATTGGACTTAGATTTTTATTTTTGAGTTAAGGAAAAACTTAATAGAAATTTCAAAAGAATATTTTCCAGAAAACTTTTATTTTAAAAGACTAAGTGGGAGAGGGGTTCCAACGGCCCTACGGCTTCCATCACGGTCCTCATTAGAGATCGTGGATCCCCTCGCGTCATCCTGGGAGTGAACCCGTATAGGATGGGGATACCACAAGGATCTAGATCTAATGGAATGATGTAATTAATAACCCGGGGCACGTACTATGATTGGCCAGCCCACGTTGGAGGTTATAGTGCGAGGTATGTCCATAGGAAATGAGAGAAAATGGCCATCCCATGATGGAGTTATTCTCTAGTCTATTACCTAAAAGGAAAATTAATTTGTGGTGGTTAAAACACTTAGCTTAGGAAACTGTTAATCTTCCCAAGAAGCTATGTCAGTTTTCCTAAGAGCCAAATTATTTTCAGTGCACAAATTTTATTTTTTCACAAACTAAATTCTTTCTTTTATTTTCGATTTTCAGAAATAGTGGGAGGTTCTTTTAGTCCATTGGCCGTTATTCTCAGGGAGAATAAGTTAACGGGTCCAAACTATGTGGACTGGAAAAGGAACTTGGACATAATACTCACAGCTGAGGAGTATAAGTATGTCCTTTACGAAACCTGCCCTGTTATGTCCACAACTGAAGAGCGAGAGGCTGAAAAGGCGTGGAAGAAAGCTGACGAAATGGCACGTTGCTATATGTTAGCTTCCATGTCTAATGTGCTCTAGTCAAAACACGAGCACATGGCTTCTGCATATGACATAAGTCAATCATTGACAACTATATTTGCAGACAAGAGCCGGCCCGCAAGGCAGGAGGCTCTTTGAACTATTGTGAACACTAAGATGGCTGAGGGAGCATCAGTCCGAGTGCATATGCTCAAGATGATTGCTGCTTTCGAGGAGGCGAAAATCTTAGGGGCTGTTATTGACCCCGAGAGCCAAGTCGACATGGTTCTTAAATCTCTACCAGGCTCTTTCACTCAGTTCAAGTTAAACTATAACATGAACAAGTTGAACATGAGTTTAACTGAACTGATGAAGGAGCTCCAGATGGCGGAGAAGGTCATGAAGCCGCAGTTAAAGGCCATGATTGCTAAGGCTTCTTCCTCAAGAACTGGGGCTAAACCTAGAAAGTTCAAGAGGAAGAAGGGGAATGCAGCAGCCCAGTCCAAGACCCAGCCCAAGGACAAACCAAAGGGCAAGTGCTTCAAGTGTGGGAAGAAGGGACACTGGAGCGGTTTTTGAAGTTTCAGCCGCAGTCTTCTTGGGCGAAGTTGAGCAAGATCAGAAACCAGAGCAATGGATCGAGTAGATGGAGGATATATTTGCAACACTCAAATACATTGAGGATCGGATGGTTAAATTTGCAGCATTCCGTTTGAGAGGCCCAGCTCGGTCGTGGTAGTAGCAGATTCAAGACGACGAAAAAATGGTCGAGCAGGAATGGACGTGGTCCAGTTTCATCAAAGCCTTCAGAGCTGAGTACATCCCTCAGTAAGTAGTGGAAAAGTAACAGGACGAATTTCAAAATTTGAAGCAGGGAGGCATGTCAGTGGCCTAGTACACAGCACGGTTCACCCAGCTGTCGAAGTACTACAAGAGATTAGTGGACACCGAGCAGAATAGAATAAGGCAGTTTGTTAAAGGATTGAGGCTGGAATTGAGGAAGGCGTTGGAACCTTCTCCTCCAACGACCTATTTAGGGCCCGTAGACGCAACTACCCGGATAGAAAATGAGGACCGCAGCAGAATGGCAACGAGGCCTTTCCAGCCGCCAAGGTAATTGCAAGGACCTTTCCAGAGGCAGCAATCCAACAAGCGCCCTACCAACCAGGAGTAGGAGACCCGAGAAGGCCAACATTGTTGCTGATGCACTAAACAGAAAAGTCGGTATGGCCAGACTAAGGGTGTCGAAGATTCAAGTGGTTCAGGATGTATTAGACATAAGGGTGAAAAGTTAAATTAGAGGTATTTGGGGCCGTTCCCGATAAAGGAAATAATTGGACCGGTAGCATACCGACTCGATTTGCCAAATGGATTGACGGGAATTCATGATGTGTTTCATGTGTCACAATTGAAGAAGTACATGCCGATCTCGGTCATGTTCTGAATAATGAGCCGTTGGTGTTGCAACCCAATCTGAGCTATGTGGAGAAGCCCGTGCGAATATTAGACCACAGTATCAAGAATCTCCGGAACAAGTAGATACCGATGCTAAAGGTTCAGTGGGAGCATCATGGCACGTGAGATGCCACAAGGGAATTAGAAGAGTGGGTTAAGCGAAAGTATCCCGATCAGAAATAGAAGTACGCCTATTTCGAGATGAAATTCTTCTAAGGAGGGGAGGATATAAAACCACAGTCAAAACCAACCTTAGAGTAAGGGGGTTGGGATGCATATCATATTTATTTTCATGTGTAAATATATTATTGTATGATTTTATGTGCTTTGGATTTGTGTTTTATAGTCTAGAGGGCTTGATTATAATTATTGAGTGAGAAGGGAAAAATGGTAATTTTTGCTTGAGGTGGAAAAAGGGAGATAGCTTGAGGATTGAATAGGAAAATATTTTTAGAGAGGAAATAAGAACAAGAGTTGTTGTGGTTTAGTGGTTAGAGCTTTGGAATTAATTCTTGAGGTCTTGGGTTCAAATTCTATCGTAGGAGCTTTAGCTTGGTTAAATTTTATTTTTGCTTGGGAAGTATCATTTTCGGCCTTAGTGGTGGTTGGAGTAGGGTAGAGATGTTGTCCTATGAGAGATATGATAGGAGTCTTCAAATCCTACTCTTTTGCTCTACCCAAAATTCCTAAGGGTAATTCATTTCCTCTTGATCCTTAATTTTTCCTATTTCTCAATTCATTAGTTTGTTCATTTTGTTCAAGCCAATTTTATTCTAGAAAAAATCTAGCAATTTGCGGTGGCTTTGAAGGATCGAAATGTCTTAGTAAAAGACATCATATGGACCGAAACAATGGAAGAGGGGGAAAGATTTCAAGTGAATTAAATTCCTTAGTAAACTTTTTAAAAATTCACTCTAGCTAATTCATCTTCCTTCTTGGAATGAGCTGAAATTTTTCAGCTTATTGTGCCTTCAAAGTGTCGAGTTTCTTAGCTAATATTCCCTCCCAAATGCTGCTAGAAAAATGGTCTTCAGGATCAGTTTGCAATCTGAATTTCTCGGCCATTTTCGGACTGCTCAAAGCAGGTGCAAAAACAGGAAAAATTTCTGTACAAGTTGCCACTTTGAGAGTCCAAAACCAAGCTATTTTCTACCAGTTTTTGTTCAGCATCTTAGCCATGTTTTTCCTCCATGAAGAAGGCTGGAAACCAACCTTGAAAGCCCCGAAAATTCCCCTTCAAACACTCTGCAAGATGGCTGGAAATGGCAGCTGAAAATCTGTCCAGAAAATTCTGCCCAGCGAAAATTCTGTGCAAGAAAATTTTCCAACTTTGTTCCCTATTTCTCTTCCAGCCGAAACACCAACCTTATTCTGCATAAACCTTCCTTAAACCTTTAGTAACAGAGCTCCATTGTTCCCCTTATGCTTCTGCACGAAACTCAGCCATGGCTGTTCGAAAATCACTCCAACAAATCCCTACAATTATGCTTGATTGATTACCAAAATTCCAGCCACCATAGTTTAGCAACTTTCCATAAAATATATCTCAAACAACCAGACCTTCTTTTCACCATTATACTCCATGATTTCGGCCACCCTAAGCCTCCTTCAACCAGCTCTCATTCAGCCAAAACACTGCCAAAAATTCGTCCATGGCAGACTTCCAAAAGCTCTTCCATAATCAAAGAAATTCTTGTAATATCTAGTTTCCAAATTTGCTTCCCAAAAATATTCTTCAAGGATTGTTACAACTAGCCATAGAAATATGATCATGATCTAGTTGTCCCTAAGCTAATTTTTATTTCATGAATAAAATATTTAATAATATGATTTTGCTAAGTAAGTTCGAAAAAACCCTAAGAAAGGTAGATTTGGAATATTATATTTTAGTCAAATAGATAATAACTTTTGCTAGAAAAATAAAATATATAGACATTATATATAAAATGATAATATCAAATAAAGCCTTTTATGAAAATAATCATAATAAGTAAAATATTTACTATTAAAATTTAATAATTATCTTTTAACCAAAACCAACTAAAATTTATTTAGTATCTTTCAATCAAGACTCATTAAAATTTATTTTCAACTAATTTTAATTATCAATTATTCTCTAACAACTAAATTATTAATAAATCATTATTTTTCCTAATTCCACCTAGGACTTTTCATCAAATAAACTCTAAATTATTTTAGCAAAATTTAAACCTTCAACTTATTAGTACCTATTTCCCAAACTCTAATTATTTTAATATCAAACTAGATTTATTTTATAAACCCTTTTATTTATTATCGAGCCTTAAAGCTTGGGACACTAGGGGCATGACTGTAGTAAGTTGAGTTAGTTTTATTTGTGAAAGTGAATCTTTGGCTTGAGTTTGATTGTGGTTTGTATTTACCCCATGCGGTGTTAGGTCAGCTGTTGAAGACCTTTGTTGTGAGCAAGGATCAGGTAAGCTCCTGCATAAAACCTGTTTGACGAAAAATGATTTTTTTTTCTGGCAAGCCAAATGTAGAGTGCATGGTCACTCATTTCTATAAAGGCAATTGAGGATTATTTCCACTCTCATTTCAGACAAATAAATTATTTGCAAATCAAGGGGCAGTTTTACTCAAAACCTAAAACTCTTTCTAAAACCAGTTTTGCCCCAAACTTTGGAAAACCTTAATTGCCATTCTCAAGTGGAACTATGTTTTGTTCATTTTTCCCAAGTGGGATACGTTACGTAGAGTACTCAATAAGGGTAGGCTAGTAGTACTATTTTTGAAGAGCAAGAGTGAGTCTTCTGGCAGGAGGCCACCTCGAGAAGATAAGCTCAACTTAGAGAAACGTCGTACTACTTAGGTATGCCGGTCCGAGTTAGCTGTTTTTATTTTAGTCAAGTGACTGTGTTATGCCAGAATGGACACCCGGTTGTTGTTTGGGTATAGAGAATGAGGAGTATCTTGCCCGGTAGGCCGATCACCTACCTTTTGTCAGGCTGCACAAAGTGTGGCATACTGACCATGTGGACATGGGGCCCAACGTGTGGTAACCCATTACCACCCTTTTTGAGTGGTTGATTTTATTGTACCTGTATGGTTTGAAAGCAAAAACGCCACTCTTGTTTTTTAACATCATTCATTGCATGCCAGTATTTCTTTTGTTAGTCTGCACAAAGTGTGGCATTCTGACCGTTTTATGGTTATGGGGCCCAACGTGTGCTAACCCATGACCACCTTTATGTGTGGTTGATTTTATTGTGCACTTGTATGGTTTCAAAAAGAGGAAAACACCACTTTTGCTTTTGACTAATGTTTGTTGCTTGTCAATATTTCTCTTATAAAGATTCCATACTTTGCATCCACGAACTGTTTTCACTGAACACCCAAAGCACACACGGACTTACTGAGATTTCTGTCTCATCACTTTTTTACCATGATTTCAGGTTGATCCTGCTGTGGGGATGAGTAGCTAGTGTTATCTGCCTTGGAAGAGAATGTTGTCTTTTATTTTATGTATTGCTTTAGGGAGTTGAGAGTGGATGATTTTATTTATGGATTTATTTTTCTTTTGGAAATTCTCGGATTCATTCTGGGTTTTAATAAATTTTAAGTTAATGTATTATTTTTATTCTACTATTTTATTTGTGTGACCTAGTTATAAAGACCTCTTATCCTTTAGACGAGACGACATCCCCGGCCTTGGCAGGCTTATGTAGCGGGGTGGCCTTTTCTTAATCTAACCTATCTTGTTGATGCTGTAGGATGGTTAGACTGCTTAGGACCGTGAGAAAAGGGCAGCAGTGGCACCCGCCTTACTATCTAGACCCGGAGGACCTTCCTGTTCCTCAGCCTGCCCCTCAACCAATTGTCCCTATGGAGGATAACAGTAATGATGAGATTGACCTTATGGGGGATAGCAGTGAGGACGAGGTCCAGATCCTTGAGCCACCTCCAATCCCGGTGATAGACATAAGCTCTGACAGTGAGTATGAAGTGATGATAGTGGAGCCTGAACCCCACCCTCCTAATCCCGAAGTGGACTTAGCAGCAAATAGTTATGACTCGGGGGAGATAGACTATGAGTCTCCACCTAGGCCTTTTTTCAATGCTTCCTTCAACCGAGTTGAGCCTGGAGAGAGCTCTAAGCACCCTGGGAAAGAGCCTATGGAGGGATTTGCTGGCGGGGATGGGGTAGATTTTTCCAAGAACATCGGGGGTTGGTTATATGAGGCTGCTGATGAGGGTTCTGATGAGGATTAGAGAGTTAGGAGTTATTTTGTTTTGGATGATTATTTATTTGTTGTCTTTCGAGAACTAGTTTGTCAAAGATTTCCAATTCTATGTTTTGTTCACGCCTTCGGATTTATACAAGTCAATTTTTGAAATTGAAATTTTTGAGCAATTCCTTAAATAAGTTGCATCTGATTTCTTCCTACTCATACTTGGCCTTGTACGCATGCACCACTAAAATGGTTTGATACTGGAATGCATACACTTAACATTTGGGGTATGGTATAGAATGGCACCCAAGCGACGTTCAGCTTCTTCAGCCAGAAGGATTTCGGAGGTAGACCCCATAGCACCGGAAGTTGAAACTGAATAGATGCAATCACCCAATCTGGGTAATGGACAAAGTGATCCAGAAATGGGAATGGGGCCCGATGCCGCGATTGATGTGTCAATGGGCCAGGCACTCAGTAAGATGACCGAGATCCTTCAGACGCTGACCGAGCAAAGGAAACCTAAAGGGGAGGATGAGGCCTTAGATTGGTTCTTGAAATTTCAACCGCCCGTTTTTATGGGAGAAGTTGAGCAAGATCAAAAGGCCAAACAATGGGTTGAGCAAATGGAGGACATTTTCGCAACGCTCCAGGATGCTGAGGAGCGGATGGTTAAGTTTGTAGCATTTCGATTGAGAGGACCAGCTCGGGCATGGTGGCAGTGGGTCCAAGATAACTGGGAGATGGATGAGCAAGAATAGACGTGGTCCAATTTCGTTGAAGCCTTCAGGACAGAGTACATCCCTCAGTAGATTGTCGAAAAATGAGAGGATGAATTTCAGAATCTGAGACAGGGAAGAATGTCAGTGGCTCAATATGCGGCGCGATTCATTCAATTGTCGAAATACTGCCGAAGGTACATTCCGTTAATACTGCCGAAGGTACGTTCAAAGAAGGTACATTCACTATTCAAGGACGTTCCGTTAATGCTTTAATTGATCCTGGCTCTACTCATTCCTATGTAAACAAGTTGTGTGCATGTCATTTGGGTTGGGATGGAGTGGAGCTACCTTTCATTTTAGAGGTAAGCACACCTTTGGGGAAGATGGCGTAAGCGGATCGGTATGTGAAGGATTGTAAGATTAATGTAGGGAGAGAAAACCTGGAGGGAGATTTGATTGTGTTGGACATTGAGGATTATGACTTGATTCTGGGAATGGACTGGTTAGCCAAGCATGGCGCTAGTGTAGACTACAAAAATAAGTCAGTCCAATTTGTCAGGCCGGGTTGTGATGTATTGGAAATTAATGGCAAAAGGGTGAAAGAACTGAAGTACTTGATTGCAAGGGCAAAGGCCCGGAAATTATTGAGGCAAGGATGTCAAGGTTATCTGGCTTACGTGATAAACAAACCGAAGGACCAGTGCACTCTGGAAGACACGAAAGTGGTAAAAGATTTTCCCGATGTGTTTCCGGCGGAGCGTGATTCTCTACTTTCTAGTCGAGAAGTGGAATTCACCTTAGACTTAGTTCCCAGAGCAGAACCAGTATCGCAGACGCCGTACCGGATGGCACCGACAGAGTTGAAAGAGCAGCTAGAGGAGCTAGTTGGTCAAGGCTATATTAGACCGAGCACGTCGCCGTGGGGAGTGCCTGTGCTATTTGTAAAGAAGAAGGACGAAACCCTGAGGCTATGTATCGACTACCGAGGGCTGAACAATTTGACGATTAAGAACAAGTACCCCTTACCCCTGATTGACGAGCTATTTGATCAGCTACAGGGATCCAGTTGCTATTCCAAGTTGGATATGAGACAAGGATATTACAAAGTGCGGATAAGAGAGGAAGATATCCCCCAAGACAGCCTTCAACACCAGATATGGACATTACGAGTTCATGGTAATGCCATTCGGGGTGACCAATGCCCCAGCAGTATTTATGGACCTGATGCACCGAGTATTCCGACCCTATCTGGACAAGTTTATGGTGGTTTTCATCGACGACATTTTGATTTACTCCAAGAGTCCGGAGGAGCATGTGGAGCATCTGAGGCTCGTGTTGGAGAAACTGCGGGAGCACAAGCTATACGTGAAGTTCAGCAAGTGCAAATTCTGGCTAGACAGTGTGGCATTCCTTGGTCATATGGTAACCAAGGAAGGTATCAAGGTAGATTTGGCAAAGGTTGAAGCAGTATCAAATTGGAAGCAGCCAGGGATTATTACCGAGATCCGGAGTTTCTTGGGATTGGCTGAATACTACCGAAGGTGTATCAAGGGATTTTCAACACTCGAATCGCCAATGATCCGTTTGTTGAGAAAGGATGTTCTGTTTGTATGGAACGAAAAATGTGAGAAAATGTTCCAAGAATTGAAGGAGAGATTGATGACAACACCGATATTGAGTCTACCGGAGGAAGGCAAACCTTACGCACTATACACCGACCCTTCGAAAGAGGGACTGGGAGCGGTGTTGATGTAAGACAGAAAAGTGATTGCTTATGCGTCTCGGAAGTTACGACCTCATGAGGTGAACTACCCCACTCATGATTTGCAGCTGGCAGCTATAGTGTTCGCCCTAAAGAAATGGCGACACTACTTGTATGGAGCCGAATATGAGGTGTTCACCGACCATAAGAGTCTGAAGTATATCTTCACTCAAAAGGATCTGAACTTGAGGCAGTGAAGGTGGATGGAGTTCTTAGAGGAATACCGTTACCCGATCAACTACCATCCCTGGAAGGCCAACGTTGTGGCAGACACCCTAAGCAGAAAAGTTGGAATGGCCAGACTGAAGGTGCAGGAGATGCAAGCAGTTCAAGATGTGTTAGACAGAAGGATGGAAGTGCAAGATCAAAGAATTATCATAAGCAATTTGAGATTGGCGCCAGATTTGAAGGGAGAAATTGTAGAAGCTCAACGAAACAACACCGAATTTCAACTCTTCAAGGATAAGGAGCTTAAGCAGCCAGGCAGTGAATTTCGTCAGGATGAAGCGGGAGTTTTCCGTTTCAGAGATAGATTTTGTGTACCCGAAGAGCAGCAATTGAAGGATAGAATTATAGAGGAGGCGCACAAGAGCAAGTACGCCATTCATCCGGGGGAAGTCAAGATATATCAGGATTTGAAGGGAGCTTATTGGTGGCATGGACTGAAGCGGGATGTAGTCAAGTATGTTTCCACTTATCTTACCTGCCAGAAAGTTAAAGCGGAGCACAAGAAGTCAGCAGGACTATTGTAGCCACTGCCAATATCGGAATGGAAGTGGGAGGAGGTGACAATGGACTTTGTCACCAGACTCCCCATGTTAAAGACCCAGAAGGACGCCACATGGGTAGTGGTGGATCGGCTGACCAAGTCGGCTCATTTCATACCGGTAAATGTGAGGGACTCCATAGAGAAGCTGGCCCAGACTTATGCTCGAGAAGTAGTCCAACTTCATGGAGTACCTTCGAGCATAGTGTTGGACCGAGACCCGAGGTTTACATCTCGTTTTTGGGGAAAGTTCCAGCAGGCAATGGGGTCGAATTTGAAATTCAGTACAACGGCACATCCATAGACCGATGGGCAGTCAGAAAGGGTGATCCAAATATTAGAAGATATGTTGAGAGCTTCTGTCCAAGATTTTGGGGATAAGTGGATCAAGTGTGTACCGTATGCCGAGTTGTCATATAACAACAGCTATCAAGCTTCGAGCGGGATGGCATCATATGAGGCTTTGTATGGGCGCAAGTGTCAAGTACCATTGTATTGGAGTTGGTCGGAAGATGGTCATGTGGGCAAAATCGGAGAGGTCTGTGTCCAAGAAATGTTGGATAAAGTGAAACTGATTCGGGAAAGGTTAAAGGCGGCTCAGAGCCGGCAGAAGAGCTATGCGGACAATCGGAGAAGGGAATTAGAGTTTCAAGTCGGGGACCGCATATTTCTGAAGCTGACGCCGAATAGGGGAATTTTGAAGCATCCGAAGGGCGGAAAGTTGAATACGAGATATTTGGGGCCGTTTTCGATTAAGGAAAGAATCAAGCCAGTAGCTTACCGATTAGACCTGCCGGATGGGTTGACGGGTATCCATGATGTGTTTCACGTGTCACAACTAAAGAAGTATAATGCGGATCCCGGTCATGTACTGAATGATGAACCGTTAGTACTGCAGCCCGACCTGAGCTACGTGGAAAAGCCTATGAGGATATTGGACTGCAGCATCAAAACTCTCCGAAGTAAGCAGATACCGATGGTTAAGATTCAGTAGGAGCATCACGGCACGCAGGATGCCACATGGGAGTCGGAAGAATGGGTTAAGCGGAAGTATCCCGAGATGAAATAGAGGTATGCTTGAATTTCGGGACGAAATTCTTCTAAGGAGGGGAGGATGTGAAACCTCAGTCAAGACCAACCTTAGAGTAAGGGGGTTGGGATGCATATCATGCCTTATTTCATGACTCAATATATTTTTATATGATTTTTATGTGCTTTGGATTTGAGTTTTATTATCTTGAAGCCTTGTTGGTGAGTATTAAGTGAATGGGGTAAAATGGTAATTTTTGCATGAGGTGAAAATAGGAAGATAGCTTGAGGATTAAATAGGAATTAATTTTCTAGTGAAAATAACAACAAGAGTTGTTGTGGTTTAGTGGTTAGAGCTTTGGAATCAATTCTGGAGGTCTTGGGTTCAAATTCCATCATAGAAGCTTTAGCTTGATTAAATTTTATTTTTGCTTGGGGAAGAATAATTTCGGCCTTATGAGTTTGGAGTAAGGTAGGGATGATGTCCTAAGAGAGACATGTTAGGAGTAACCTTATTCTTTTCCCTTACCCTACTCAAATTTCCTAAAGGGAATTCTTTTTCCCTTGATATTTGATTTTCCTTAATTCTCAACTCCTTAGTTTGATCAAGTGATTCTAGCCATTTTCTTCCAGAAATTTCTGTAAAGTGCTGTGATCTTGTAGGATCAAAATGTCTTAGTAAAAGACTTCTTATGGTCTGAAAAATGTGGAAGAGTTGTGGGAAATTCCAAGAGGAAAAATCCCTCTAGTGGGCTTGCTGAAAATTCACTCTAGCTAGTTCATCTTTCTTCTTGGAATGAGCTGAAATTTTCCAGCTTATTGTGCCTTGATAGTGTCGAGTTTCTTAGCTAACATTCTCTCCCAAATGCTGCCAGAAAAATGGTCTTTAGGATCAGTTTGCAATCTGGATTTCTTGGCCATTTTCGGACTGCTCAAAGCTGGAGCAACTACAGGAAAAATTCCTGTACAAATCGGCACTTTGAGTGTCCAAAACTAAGCTGTTTTCTTCCAGATTTTGTGCAGCACCTTAGCCATGTTTTTCTTCCATGAAGAAGGCTGGAAACCAGCCTTGAATACCCCTAAAATTCCCATTCAAACTCTCTGCAAGTTGGCTGGAAATGACAGCCAAAAATCTGTCCAGAAAATTTTTGCCTAGCAAAATTCTGTGCAGGAAAATTTTCCAGCTTTGTTTCCTAATCTTCTTCCAGCCGAAACACCACCCTTGTTCTGCATAAAACTTCCTTAAACTTCCAGTAACAGAGCTCCATTGTTTCCCTTAAGCTTCTGCACGAAATTCAGCAATGGCTGTCCGAAAATCTCTCCAACAAATCCCTGTAATTATGCTTGATTGATTTCCAAAATTCCAGCCACCTTTGGTTAGCAACTTTCCATAATGCATTCCATAAATAACCAGACTTCTTCTTCACCATTGAGCACCCTACTTTTGGCCACCATAAGCTTCCATAAACCAGCATTAATCCCACCGAAATTTTGCTCTAACAGTCGGCCATGGAATATTTAGTTGTTTGGTGAACTCTAAAACTAGAAAGAAATTGTAGTTTCTAGAAGAATATTAATCACATGAATCTAGAAATATGAATTTCAACATTCCAAGATTGGGTAAGTACCTCATGTTTGTATTCATATTGTCTCCACAAGACCGACTTGATGTGAAAAGGGATAAGAAATTATCTAAGTGGAAGAATTTTATTTTTAACAATATTATAGCTACTTGGTGGTCGAGCGTTGGATTCGAATTTCTGACTCGACATTCGGAATTCACCATATTTTATCAAGTGAGCTATCCGGTGGGCATCTAAGCGGAAGAACTTTACATAAGGTTCATGACCACTAACCGGCAAAGTGCATGAAGCATTTATTGTTGGAAAATAAACTGAAAGAGAGCAAAATACTATGCTTCATCGAAGTCACAATTATATCTAAGATCAAAACTATTTTTCAAGTGCCAATTAAAAAACAGGAATAAATCAAAGATACCAATTAAGTAACGCCAACAGATAAAAGAAAACATCAAAGTAAAGACTACGAGACAACAAGATTTTTAACGTGAAAAATCTAAGATGAGAAAAACCATGTGACCTAATCCAGTAAAACTTCCACTATCAACAATAATGGGCAATACAAAGTCTTCTCTAAATAACACTAGAGACATACCAATAATATCAATATCTTCTCCCAAAGTTATAACTAAATAAGAATTGAGATTGGAAGGATATTACCAAAACCGAAATATAAACCGTTAGATTTGTAAATCTTGTTAAGAGGATCACATAGAACCAAATTTCGTCTCAATCGGACTCCGAATGACAATCCAAATTGAGAATCAAAGATTGAAGAAGCTCTTGTGTATTCCTTACTGTCTCTACCGCCTTCTCAACGAAATTGCCCAAAAAATTCTGTATGTCTCTGCTTTTATTTTTTGTTAGGTTTCTCTTTATTTTGTGGGCCTTTGTTTTTGTCCACCAAATGGGCTAGACTTGTTTGGCCCAAAGCTCTCCAACAATCAAGATATTCTTAGAATATTTAGTTTCCAAATTCACTTCCTAAAAATATTCTTCAAGGATTGTAACAACTAACCTTTCCTTTTCCCTTCCAAATTAGAGAAACAACTTCCAAAACCCTACAGAAATTTGGCCAGCCCTAGATCTCACAGAATTTCGGCAGCTACACAAATTCAACCTCTCGAATTCTCTCAACCTCCAAGAACACACACACTACACCTACCTCTTTCCTTCACCTAATACCCCCCCAAACCATCTCAAATCCTCTCTAAAACTTCCAGATTTGACCTACTCACTACCGTGAGTCCATCAATCCCATTCTTAACATCAAACTCCGCAAATCATCTTGCTACTTCGAATCAAAACCAGAAATTTCTGTGAAGGGCAAGAATACCTTCAAGGTAAATTTATTCTAACAACTTCATCTCCTCCAATCTTGATCTCTAATGAGAACCTATGTGTATAAGCATGCTAATGATTTCTTTCTCTCTCTCTCTCTCTCTCTCTCTCTCTCTCTCTCTCTCTCTCTCTCTCTCTCATGGCCGAAACCTCCCTCTCTTGGCTGGATGGCTCCTTTACCCCATGACCATGTTTTCGCCATCTCCCTTGGACAAAGTTAGGCATCAAGGAGTTGAGATCTATTCTAAATTCCTTCAAAGCATTCATCGATCAAGTAAGTCCCTCCAATCCTTCTTTTAAACTCCAGAATTATGTCTCTAGGATGATGTTGATAGTAGGTGGATGGTGATAGGATTCGAGTATTTATATATTGTTGAGATTGAAGCATGAACATTTGTATGATTGTGAAGGAGATGGGATTTATGCATAGAAGGATTATCTTGGTTGATTGTGTGATGATTTGAGGTTTGATACATGAAGTATTTGAGATAAAGCATGCTAGAGATTATGTCACCTTTGGTGAATAGGATTTATATGCATGTTAGATTATTGAAAACATGATCATATTTATGCTAGTAGAGGTTAGATAATGTCTTAATAAATTTAGATCTATGTTTATGTGCATGATTTGGATGATTTGATGAATGGAAGGATTGCATATGTTCTTGATTGTTGTTAGCCATAGAAATTTGACCATGATCTAGTTGTCCCTAAACTAATTTTATTTCATAAATAAAATATTTAATGATATAAAATTTTCCTAGTAAATGTCGAACACCCTAGGAAGGGTAGATTTGGATTATTATAAACATAAAGGATATTTTGGTCAAATAAATAATAATTTTGCTAGAAAATAAAATAAATAACTCAATTGAAGCCTTTTATGGAAATAATCATAATTAGTAAAATATTTATTAAATCAAATCCCTTTTTAAAAGTTTACTTATTATTTTCCAAGCAAGACTCATTAAATTTAATCTCGACTAGTTTTAGCAACCAATTATTTTCTAACAACTAAACTATTATTAAATCATTATTTTACTTATTACTAGCTAGGACTCTTAAGCAAATAAACTCTAAATTTTCTCCAGCAAGATTTATACTTTCAACTTATTAGAAATTATTTTCCAAACCATTAATTAATTTAAATATTAAATTAGGCTCAACCTACAAACCTATTTATGTATTGTTTGGCCTTAAAGCTTGGGATGCTAGGATCATGGTAGTAGTAAGAGGAGTTGATTTAAAATTGAGGAAGTGGATTGTGGCATGGAATTGATTGTGATTTGTATTTGCCCATGTGGGGTTAGGTTAGCTATTGGAGATCTTGTTGTTGTGAGCAAGAATCAGGTAAGCTCCTGCATAAAACCTGATTGATGTGAAATGTTTTTCTTCTGGCAAGCCAAATGTAGAGTGTATGGACACTCATTTATGTAAAGGCAATTGAGGGTTGAACTCTCTCTTATTTCAAACATTTGAATTATTTAAAAGACAAGGAGCAGATTTACCAAACTCAAACTCTTTCTAAAGCTGATTTTTACAAGGACTTTGGAAACCCTCAAAATGCCATTTTCATGTGGAGCAATGTTTTGTTCATTTTAGCCCAAGTGGGAAATGTCGTTGAGTACTCAATAAGGGTGGACTACTAGGACTAGTCCTTGAGGGGTTAGGGTAAGTCTCTTAGTAGGTGGCCACCTCTGAGGGGTGAGTCCTTCCCAGATAGGACGTCAGTCCAGTGGGTCGTGCCTGTCTGAGCTAGCAGTGTTCTTTTCAGTCAAATGACTGTGTTTGCCGGAATGGACACTCGGTTGTTGTTTGGGTATAGAGAATGAGGAGTATCTTGCCTAGTAGGCCGATCACCTACTTTTTTTAGTCTGCACAAAGTGTGGCATTCTGACTGGCGGTATGCACAAAGTGTGGCATACTGACCATCCGGTTGTAGGGCCCAACGTGTGGTAACCCATAATCCTTTCTTATGAATGGTTGATGTTGTTGATCATGTATCGCTGGAATATCTAAAATGCCACTCTTACTTTTGACTAATGTTTATTGCTTGCCAATATTTCTTTTATAAAGATTTCGCACTTTGCATCCATGAACTGCTTTCACTAAACACCCAAAGCACACACGAACTTACTGAGATTTCTGTTTCATCACCTTTTTACCATGACTTCAAGTCGATCCTGCTGTGGGGATGAGTAGCTAGTAGTATCAACCCTGGGAAGAGATTGTTGTCATTTAATTCTATGTATTGCTTTGGGGAGACAAGAATGGATAATTTTATTTATGGTTTTGTTTTGGGAATTCATGGATTTATTCTTGGAGTTTTTTTTGGGTTGTAATAAATTTTTAAGTTAAAATATTATTGTTATTCTACAATTTTATTTGTGTGACCTAGTTATAAAGACTCATTATCATTTGGACGGGGCGACATCCCCGGCCCTGGCTGGCTTAGGCAGCGGGGTTGCAGAATTTCTGGTTTTTGATCCAAAAGTTCAAGTTGGATTTTGGAGTTTGATGTTAAAAATGGTACGGATGGACTCACAGCAATGAATAGATGAAATCTGGAATTTTTAGAGTTAGTTTGAAGTGATTTGGAGAGATATTAGGTGAAAGGAAGGAGTAGGTGTTCTTGGTGTACTATGTGTTCTTGGATCAATTGAGTTCTTTATTTTAAACTCAATCAGTTGATGCCGCATGATTTAATGGGGCTAAATCAGGCTCTGCTACTCCATTATATAGAAGAGTTCTGGAAGCAGAGCCTGTAGCACTGGAGTTTGAGATGACTCAAAATGCCGTCACCTAATTGGGGGGATGAGAACGAGCCAGATTCAGAATGGGGATCTGAAGCACCGGATGACGTGTCGATGGGACAGGCATTCAGTAAGACGGTGGAGGTTCTGCAAACCCTGACGGAGCGGAGGGTCCTCAAGGGAGAAGATGAGGCATTAGAGCAATTTTTGAAGTTTCAGCCGCAGTCTTCGGGGGTGAAGTTGAGCAAGATCAGAAGGCAGAGCAATAGATTGAGTAGATGGAGGATATATTTGCAACACTCCAATACATCGAGGAGCGGATGGTTAAATTTGTAGTATTCCGTTTGAGAGGCCCAGTTCGGGCGTGGTGGCAGCAGATTCAAGACGACGGGAAAATGGTCGAGCAGGAATGGACGTGGTCCAGTTTCATCGAAGCCTTCAGAACTGAGTACATCCCTCAGTGAGAAGTGGAAAAGCGAGACGACGAATTTTAGAATTTGAAGCAGGGAAACATGTAAGTGGCCTAGTACACAGCACGGTTCACCCAGCTGTCGAAGTACTACAAGAGATTAGAGGACACCGAGCAGAATAGGACAAGGCAGTTTGTTAAAGGATTGAGGCTGGAATTGAGGAAGGCGTTGGCACCTTCTCCTCCAACAACCTATTCAGGGCCCGTAGACGTAACTACCCAGATAGAAAATGAGGACCACAGCAGAATGGCAACGAGGCCTTTTCAGCCACTAAGGCAACCGCAAGGACCTTTCCAGAGGCAATAATCCAATAAGCGCCCTACCAACCAAGAGTAGGAGACCCGGGAAGGCTAACATTGTTGCTGATGCACTGAACAGAAAAGTCGGTATGACCAGACTAAGAGTGTAGGAGATTCAAGTGGTTCAGAATGTATTAGACAGAAGGGTGGAAAGATGAATTAGAGGTATTTGGGGCCGTTCCCGATGAAGGAAATGATTGGACCGGTAGCATACCGACTCGATTTGCCAAATGAATTGACGGGAATTCATGATGTGTTTCATGTGTCACAATTGAAGAAGTACAATGCCGATCTCGGTCATATTCTGAATAATGAGCCATTGGTGTTGCAACCCAATCTGAGCTATGTGAATAAGCCCGTGCGAATATTAGACCGCAGTATCAAGAATCTCCGGAACAAGTAGATACCGAAGCTAAAGGTTCAGTGGGAGCATCATGGCACGTGAGATGCCACAAGGGAATTAGAAGAGTGGGTTAAGGGAAAGTATCCCGATCTGAAAAAGAAGTACGCCTGAATTTCGAGATGAAATTCTTCTAAGGAGGGGAGGATGTGAAACCCCAGTCAAAACCAACCTTAGAGTAAGGGGGTTGGGATGCATAGCATATTTATTTGCATGTTTAAATATATTTTTGTATGATTTTATGTTCTTTGGATTTGTGTTTTATAGTCTAGAGGGCTTGATTATGATTATTGAGTGAGAAGGGAAAAATGGTAATTTTTGCTTGAGGTGGAAAAAGGGAGATAGCTTGAGGATTGAATAGGAAAATATTTTTAGAGAGGAAATAAGAACAAGAGTTGTTGGGGTTTAGTGGTTAGAGCTTTGGAATTAATTCTTGAGGCCTTGGGTTCAAATTCCATCGTAGAAGCTTTAGCTTGGTTAAGTTTTATTTTTGCTTGGGAGTATCATTTTCGGCATTAGTGGTGGTCGGAGTATGGTAGAGATGTTGTCCTATGAGAGACATGATAGGAGTCTTCAAATCCTACTCTTTTGCTCTACCCAAAATTCATAAGGGTAATTCATTTCCTCTTAATCCTTAATTTTTCCTATTTCTCAATTCATTAGTTTGTTCATTTTGTTCAAGCCAATTTTATTCTAGAAAAAATCTAGCAATGTGCGGTGGCTTTGAAGGTTCAAAATATCTTAGTAAAAGACATCATATGGACCGAAACAATGGAAGAGGGGGAAAGATTTCAAGTGAATTAAATTCCTTAGTGAACTTTTTAAAAATTCACTCTAGCTAGTTCATCTTCCTTCTTGGAATGAGCTGAAATTTTCCAGCTTATTGTGCCTTCAAAGTGTCGAGTTTCTTAGCTAATATTCCCTCCCAAATGCTGCCAGAAAAATGGTCTTTAGGATCAGTTTGCAATCTGAATTTCTTTGCCATTTTCTGACTGCTCAAAGCAGGAGCAAAAACATGAGAAATTCCTGTACAAATCGCCACTTTGAGAGTCCAAAACCAAGCTATTTTTTTCCAGATTTTGTTCAGCATCTTAGCCTTGTTTTTCCTCCATGAAGAAGGTAGGAAACCAACCTTGAAAGCCCCTAAAATTCCCCTTCAAACTCTCTACAAGATGGCTAGAAATGGCAGCCAAAAATCTGTCCAGAAAATTCTGCCCAGCGAAAATTCTGTGCAGGAAAATTTTCCAGCTTTGTTCCCTATTTCTCCTCCAACCGAAACACCAACCTTATTCTGCATAAACCTTCCTTAAACCTTCAGTAACAGAGCTCCATTGTTCCCCTTAAGATTCTGCACGAAACTCAGCCATGGATGTCCGAAAATCTCTCCAACAAATCCCTACAATTATCCTTGATTGATTACCAAAATTCCAGCCACCATAGTTTAGTAACTTTCCATAAAATATATCTCAAACAACCAGACCTTCTCTTCACCATTATACTCCATGATTTCAGCCACCCTAAGCCTCTTTCAACCAGCTCTCATTCAGCCAAAACACTGCCAGAAATTCGTCCATGGCAGACTTCCAAAAGATCTTCCATAATCAAAGAGATTCTTGTGATATCTAGTTTCCAAATTTGCTTCCCAAAAACATTCTTCAAGGATTGTAACAACTAGCCTTTCCTTTTCCCTTCCAAATCAGAGAATCAACCTCCTAAACCCTACAGAAATTTGTCCAGCCCTAGTTCTCACAGAATTTCGGCATCTGCAAATCAAATTCTCTCAAATTCCTTCAACCTTCAAGAACACACACACTACACCAAGAACACCTATTTCTTCCTTTCACCTAATACCCCTCCAAACCACTTCAAACCTTCTCTAAAATCTCCAGATTTGACCTACTTACTACCGTGAGTCCATCAACACCATTCTTAACATCAAACTCCACAAATTAACTCGCTACTTCGGATCAAAACTAGAAAATTCTGTGAAGGTTCAAGAACACCCTCAAGGTAAAGTTTGTTCTAACAGCTTCATCTTCTCCAATCCTGATCTCTAGTGAGAACATATGTGAATAAACATGCTAATGGTCTCTTTCTCTCTCTCTCTCTCTCTTCCTCTCCTGGCCGAACCTCCCTTCTCTTGGCCGGATGGCTTCTCCTCTCATGATCATGTTTTCGCCATCTCCCTTAGACAAAGTTAGACATCTAGGAGTTGAGATCCATTCTAAACTCCTTCAAGGCATTCATCAACCAAGTAAGTGCCTTCCATTTTTCTTTTAAATCCTAGATTCATGTCATTATGGTGATGTTGTTAGAAGGTGGATGGAGATAGGATTTGTGTATGTATTGTTGGGGTTGAAGCATGAATATATGTATGATTGTGAAGGAGATGGGATGTATACATGGAAGGATTGTCTTGGTTGATAGTATGATGATTTGAGGCCTGATGCATGTCATAGGCAGTGTTTGTGATAAAGTATGCTAGAGATTATGCCACCTTTGGTGAATAGGATTTATATGCATGTTGGATTATTGAAGCCATGATCATATTTATGCTAGAAAAGGTTAGATCATGTCTTGATATCGTTAGATCTATGCTTATAGGCATGATTTGGATGATTTGATGAATTGAAGGATTCTGAATGTTCATGATTGTGGTTAGCCATAGAAATATGATCATGATCTAGTTGTCCCTAAGCTAATTTTTATTTCATGAATAAAATATTTAATAATATGATTTTGCTAAGTAAGTTCGAAAAAACCCTAAGAAGGGTAGATTTGAAATATTATATATATAATAAGGATATTTTAGTCAAATAGATAATAGCTTTTGCTAGAAAAATAAAATATATAGATATTACATATAAAATGATAATATCAAATAAAGCCTTTTATGAAAATAATCATAATAAGTAAAATATTTACTATTAAAATTTAATTATTATCTTTTAACCAAAACCTACTAAAATTTATTTAGTATCTTTCAATCAAGACTCATTAAAATTTATTTTCAACTAATTTTAATTATCAATTATTCTCTAACAACTAAATTATTAATAAATCATTATTTTACCTTATTCCACCTAGAACTTTTCATCAAATAAACTCTAAATTATTTTAGCAAGATTTAAACCTTCAACTTATTAAAACCTATTTCCCAAACTCTAATTATTTTAATATCAAACTAGATTTATTTTATAAACCCTTTTATTTATTATCGAGCCTTAAAGCTTGGGACACTAGGGACATGACTGTAGTAAGTTGAGTTAGTGTTATTTGTGAAAGTGAATCTTTGGCTTGAGTTTGATTGTGGTTTGTATTTACCCCATGCGGTGTTAAGTCAGCTGTTGGAGACCTCTGTTGTGAGCAAGGATCAGGTAAGCTCCTGCATAAAACTTGTTTGATGAAAAATGATTTTTTTTATGGCAAGCCAAATGTAGAGTGCATGGTCACTCATTTCTGTAAAGGCAATTGAGGAATATTTCCATTCTCATTTCAGACAAATAAATTATTTGCAAATCAAGGGGCGGTTTTACTCAAAACCTAAAACTCTTTCTAAAACCAGTTTTGCCCCATACTTTGGAATACCTTAATTGCCATTTTCAAGTGGAACTATGTTTTGTTCATTTTTCCCAAGTGGGATACGTTACGTTGAGTACTCAATAAGGGTAGGCTAGTAGTACTAGTTTTGAAGAGCAAGAGTGAGTCTTCTGGCAGGAGGCCACCTCCAGAAGATAAGCTTAACTTAGAGAAACATCAGTACTACTTAGTCATGCCGGTTCGAGCTAGCAGTTTTTATTTCAGTCAAGTGACTGTGTGATGCCGGAATGGACACCCGGTTGTTGTTTGGGTATAGAGAAGGAGGAGTATCTTGCCCGGTAGGCCGATCACCTACCTTTTGTCTGTCTGCACAAAGTGTGGCATTCTGACCGACAGTATGCACAAAGTGTGGCATACTGACCATGTGGACATGGGGCCTAACGTGTGGTAACCCACTACCACCCTTTTTGAGTGGTTGATTTTATTGTACCTGTATGGTTTGAAAGCCAAAACGCCACTCCTGTTTTTGAACATCATTCATTGCATGCTAATATTTCTTTTGTCAGTCTGCACAAAGTGTGGCATTCTGACCGTTGTATGGTTATGGGGCTCAACGTGTGGTAACCCATGACCACCTTTATGAGTGGTTGATTTTATTGTGCACTTGTATGGTTTCAAAAAGAGGAAAATACCACTCTTTCTTTTGACTAATGTTTATTACTTGTTAATATTTCTGTTATAATGATTTCACATTTTGCATCCACGAACTGTTTTCACTGAACACCCAAAGCACACACGGACTTACTGAGATTTCTGTCTCATCACCTTTTTACCATGATATCAGGCCGATCCTGCTCCTCGATGTATTGGAGTGTTGCAAATATATCCTCCATCTACTTGATCCATTGGTCTGCCTTCTGATCTTGCTCAATTTCGCCCAAGAAGACTGCGGCTGAAACTTCAAAAACTACTCTAATGCCTTATCTTCTCCCTTAGGGACCCTCCACTCAGTCAGGGTTTGCAGAACCTCCACCATCTTACTGAATGCCTGTCCCATCGTCACATCATCCAGTGCTTCAGATTCCCATTCTAAATCTGGCTCGTTCTCATCCCCCCAATTAGGTGACGGCATTTGAGTCATCTCAAACTCCGGTGCTACAGGCTCTGCTTCCAGAACTCTTCTGTATAATGGAGTAGCAGAGCCTGATTCAGCTCCATTAAATCATGCGGCATCAACTGATTCCCTTATTCGGCGTCAGCTTCAAAAATACGCGGTCCCCGACTTGAAACGCTAATTCCCTTCTCCGGTTGTCCGCATAGCTCTTCTGCCTGCTCTGAGCCGCCTTTAACCTTTCCCAAATCAGTTTCACTTTATTCAACATTTCTTAGACACAGACCTCTCCGGTTTTGCTCACATGACCATCTTCCGACCAACTCCATTACAATGGTACTTGACACTTGCGCCCATACAAAGCCTCATACGGTGCCATCCCAATCGAAGCTTGATAGCTGTTGTTATATGACAGCTCGGCATACGGTACACACTCGATCCACTTATTCCCAAAATCCAGGACACAAGCTCTCAACATATCTTCTAATATTTGGATCACCCTTTCTGACTGCCCATCGGTCTACGGATGCGCCGTTGTACTGAATTTCAAATTCGACCCCATTGCCTCCTGGAACTTTCCCCAAAAACGAGATGTAAACATCGTGTCTCGGTCTGACACTATGCTCGAAGGTACTCCATGAAGTTGGACTACTTCTCGAACATAAGTCTGGGCCAGCTTCTCCATGTAGTCCCTCACATTTACCGGTATGAAATGGGCCGACTTGGTCAGCCGATCCACCACTACCCATATGGCATCCTTCTGGGTCTTTAACATGGGGAGTCCGGTGACAAAGTCCATTGTCACCTCCTCCCACTTCCATTCCGGTATTGGCAGTGGCTGCAATAGTCCTGCTGACTTCTGGCAGGTAAGACAGGTTGAAACATACTTGACTACATCCCGCTTCAGTCCGGGCCACCAATAAGCTCCCTTCAAATCCTCATATATCTTGACTTCCCCCGGATGAATGGCGTACTTGCTCTTGTGCGCCTCCTCCAAAATTCTGTCCTTCAATTGCTGCTCTCCGGGTACACACAATCGATCTCTGAAACGGAAAAGTCCCGCTTCATCCTGACAAAATTTACCGCCTGGCCGCTTAAGCTCCTTATCCATGAAGAGTTGAAATTCGGTGTTGTTTCGTTGAGCTTCTACAATTTCTCTCTTCAAATCTGGCGCCAATCTCAAATTGCTGATGATAATTCTTTGATCTTGCACTTCCACCCTTTTGTCTAACACATCCTGAACTGCTTGCATCTCTTGCACCTTTAGTCTGGCCATTCCAACTTTTCTGCTCAGGGCGTCTGCCACAACGTTGGCCTTCCAGGGATGGTAGTTGATCGGGCATCGGTATTCCTCCAAGAACTCCATCCATCTTCGCTACCTCAAGTTTAGATCCTTTTAAGTGAAGATATACTTCAGACTCTTATGGTCAGTGAACACCTCCTATTCGGCTCCATACAAGTAGTGTCGCCATTTCTTTAGGGCGAACACTATAGCTGCCAGCTCCAAATCATGAGTGGCGTAGTTCACCTCATGAGGTCGTAACTTCCGAGATGCATAAGCAATCACTTTTCTATCTTGCATCAACACCGCTCCTAGTCCCTCTTTCGAAGCGTCGGTGTATAGCGTGTAAGGTTTGCCTTTCTCTAGTAGACTCAATACCGATGCTGTCATCAGTCTCTCCTTCAATTCTTGGAAACTTTTCTCACATTTTTCATTCCATACAAACAGAACATCCTTTCTCAACAAACGGGTCATTGGCGATCCAAGCGTCGAAAATCCCTTGATAAACCTTCGGTAGTATCCTGCCAATCCCAAGAAACTCCGGATCTCGGTAATATTCCCTGACTGCTTCCAATCTGATACTGCTTCAACCTTTCCTGGATCTACCTTGATACCTTCCTTGGTTACCACATGACCAAGGAATGCCACACTGTCTAGCCAGAATTCGTACTTGCTGAACTTTGCGTATAGCTTGTGCTCCCGCAGTTTCTCTAGCGCGAGCCTCAGATGCTCCGCATGCTCCTCCAGACTCTTGGAGTAAATCAAAATATCGTCGATGAAAACCACCACAAACTTGTCCAGATAGGGTCAGAATACTCGGTGCATCAAGTCCATAAATACTGCTGGGGCATTGGTCACCCCGAACAGCATTACTACGAACTCGTAATGTCCATATCTGGTGTTGAAGGCTGTCTTGGGGATATCTTCCTCTCTTATCCGCACTTGGTAATATCCTTGTCTTAGATCCAACTTGGAATAGCAACTGGATCCCTGTAGCTGATCAAATAGCTCGTCAATCAGGGGTAGGGGGTACTTGTTCTTAATTGTCAAATTGTTCAGCCCTCGGTAGTCGATACATAGCCTCAGGGTTCCGTCCTTCTTCTTTACAAATAGCACAGGCGCTCCCCACAGTGACGTGCTCGGTCTAATATAGCTTTGACCAACTAGCTCCTCTAGCTGCTCTTTCAACTCTTTCAACTCTGCCGGTGCCATCCGGTACGGCGTCCGCGATACTGGTTCTACTCCAGGAACTAAGTCTATGGTGAATTCCACTTCTTGACTAGGAGGTAGAGAATCAAGCTCCGCCGAAAACACATCAGGAAAATCTTTTACCACTTCCGTGTCTTCCAGAGTGCACTGGTCCTTCGGTTTGTTTATCACATAAGCCAGATAACCTTGACATCCTTACATCAACAATTATCGGGCCTTAGCCCCCATAATCAAGTACTTCAGTTCTTTCACCCTTTTGCCATTGATTTCCAATACATCACAACCCGGCCTGACGAATTGGACTGACTTATTTTTACAGTCTACCCTAGCGCCATACTTGGCTAACCAGTCCATTCCCAGAATTAAGTCATAATCATCAATGTCCAACACAATCAAATCTCCCTCCAGGATTTCTCTCCCTACATTAATCTTACAATCCTTCACATACCAATCCGCTTGCGCCATCTTCCTCAAAAGTGTGCTTACCTCTAAAACGAAAGGTAGCTCCACTCCATCCCAACCCAAATGACATGCACACACTTGTTTACATAGGAATGAGTAGAGCCAGGATCAATTAAAGCATTAACGGAACGTCTTTGAATAGTGAACGTACCTTCTACCACCGTTGCATCGGCCCCAACTTCCTCTCTGTTGAGGGGGAACACCTTGGCCTTCACTTGCGGCTTTGGTACTCCACTCCCAGATGCTCCCGTGGTGTTAGCTCGGTTGTGTCCCAGGTTCTGAGCCGAGTTTCCTTGCTTGATGCGGTGCAATTTGGGGCAGGTGTTCCGCAGGTAGTTCGGGTCGCCACAGTGATAGCATTTCTTCTCACCACCCTTTGACCAACAATTTCTCTCGGTGTGGCCTTTTCTTCCACACTATCTGCATGATGGGAGATTCAAGGTAGGTCCACTTGGTGCTGTCCGGGCTTGCTTTCCCCGGTTCTGCCATTGATGATTGGCGGGGCGCTTGTGTGGTTGCGGTCTCGGGAAATGTCCCTGCGACTGCCTTAGTGGCTAGAAAGGCTTGGCCGCCATCCTGCTGCGGTCCTCATTCTCTGTGCGAGTAGCTGCGTCCACAGCCCCTGAATAAGTTATCGGTGGAGAAGGTACCAATGCTCTCCTCAGTTCCGGTCTCAGCCCCTTGACGAACTGCCTCATCCTGTTCTGCTCGGTGTCGACCAATCTTCGACAGTATTTTGACAATTGAATGAATCGTGCCACATATTGAGCCACTGACATGCTTCCCTGTCTCAGATTCTGAAATTCATCCTCTCGCTTTTCCACAATCCACTGAGGGATGTACTCCGTCTTGAAGGCTTCAACGAAACTAGACCACGTCCATTTTTGCTCATCCATCTCCCAGTCATCTTGGACCCGCTACCACCATGCCCGAGTTGGTCTTCTCAATCGAAAAGCTGCAAACTTAACCATCCGCTCCTCTAGCATACTTTATCGCAAACACTGCCTATGACATACATCAGGCCTCAAATCATCATACTATCAACCTAGATAATCCTTTCATGCATACATCCCATCTCCTTCACAATCATGTATACACAAATCCTATCTCCATCCACCTTCTAACAACATCACCCTAAAGACATGAATCTAGGATTTAAAAGAAAGATGGAAGGCACTTACTTGGTTGATGAATGCCTTGAAGGAGTTTAGAATGGATCTCAACTCCTAGATGTCTAACTTTGTCCAAGAGAGATGGCGAAAACATGATCATGAGAGGAGAAGCCATCCAGCCAAGAGAAGGGAGGTTCAAATATGTTCTCACTAGAGATCAAGATTGGAGAAGATGAAGTTGTTAGAACAAACTTTACCTTGAGGGTGTTCTTGAACCTTCATAGAATTTCCCTTCCATGCCCATGATTTTAGGCAATCAGTTGATTTTCTGGATTTTTATTTCCTGAAATATTTTGATCTGGTGCTAATCCTTGCGTTTTGTTTATAGGATAGTCAAGAGAGTTGCATCGGCTGTCAGAGTTTGGCCCGCTGGTTGCGGGAATCCACCTACCCCATTACCTGTAGCGGATCCACTCTCATCTGCTTCGAAGACAGAGCTTGAGGGAGGATGGTTTTTGAGTGAGGACAAGATGGAGCATGAGCTGCCTATGCTTGATGACCCAGTTGTTGAGGTAGAGATGGAGGTTGATGGGGCGTAAGTGAGTACGATGGGGATGTTGAGGGTGAGGTAGATGAGCTTGTTAGTGAGGGTGAGGGAGATGAGGAGATGGCTGAGTTTAGTGAAGGGGGAGGTAGATGAGTTTAGGGATGAGAGTGATGATAAGAGTGAGGAAGAGATGGATGGGATAGAGGAGGAGGAGGAGGATGCGATGGAGGCTCCTCGGACCCCAAAGATAGGTGAGTTTGTTAGGACTTTTACTTGCTATGACCTCAAGGAGTCCAGTAATGAGGGTTATAGGCTGAGGGATGGAGTTAGCCCGGCATTAAAGGAACTTAGGCAGCCCGCTTTAGGAATGGAAGATAAGGGGAAGGGGGAGCTAGAAGAGAGACCTAAGAGGAGTGGACTTTGAAATGGACTGGGTGTAGATGCTAAGTTGAGGAGAGAGGGATTGTTTGACCTGTATGACTCAGAAGACGAGAGGCCTGCACCTAAGGGTGCGATTAGATTAGCTTTGAATGAGTTTTATGAGGCAGCTATGAGAGCTAAGAGGGGCAATGAGGGTGATTTAGGTCAGCCAAGTGAGAATGCAGGTTTTGTGAGGGATTATGTGGGAAAACCCGATAGCTCCGTGGGGTGGCTTGTGGAACCAGCCTCTGACGATCCAGATGCCTCTGCTGACTCTAGCGGCGAGTAGAGTATAGAAGATTAGCAGCATTTGATCTCTCTCTCTCTCTCTTTTGGGATTTGTATTCTTTTGTTCATTTATTCTTTTCAAAGAAGCATGTTACTTGTAGGGTTCGATTATTTTGCCGAAAAAAAAGGGTATCGCGTGTGATGACCCATTCTTTATGAAACTATAATTTTATGAAAAGCATGAGTTTTATTTTTTACTTGGTTTTCCCCTAAATAACATCATCAAATTTTCTTTTAAAATAAGTAGATATCATTATTATTATCTGAACATGTACAAAAACTTGCATCTGATTCTCTTTTAATAAAACCTGAATGTGAATGCATGCTCAAAATGTTTTAAACTTGAATGCATACACTCATTATCTGGGCATAGTTGAGAATGGCACCCCAGTGCCATGTAGCCACATTAATAGAAAAGTTCCGAAAGCAGAGCCTGTAGCACCAGAGTTTGCGATGACTCAAATGCCGTCACCTAATCGAGGGGATGAGAACGAGCCAGATTCAGAATGGGGATCTGAAGCACCGGATGACGTGTTGATAGGACAGGCATTCAGTAAAATGGTGGAGGTTCTGCAAACCCTGACGGAGCGGAGGGTCCCTAAGGGAGAAAATGAGGCATTAGAGCGGTTTTTGAAGTTTCAGCCGCAGTCTTCTTGGGCGAAGTTGTGCAAGATCAGAAGGCAGAGTAATGGATCGAGTAGATGGAGGATATATTTGCAACGTTCTAACACATCGAGGAGCGGATGGTTAAATTTGCAGCATTCCATTTGAGAGGCCTAGCTCGGGCATGGTGGCAACAGATTCAAGACGACGGGAAAATGGTCGAGTAGGAATGGACGTAGTCTAGTTTCATCGAAGCCTTCAGAGTTGAGTACATCCCTTAGTGGGTAGTGGAAAAGCGAGAGGATGAATTTCAGAATTTGAAGCAAGGAGGCATGTCAACGGCCTAGTACGCAGCACGGTTCACCCAACTGTCGAAGTACTACAAGAGATTAGTGGACATCGAGCAGAATAGGACAAGGTAGTTTGTTAAAGGATTGAGGCTGGAATTGAGAAAGGCGTTGGAACCTTCTCCTCCAACGACCTATTCAAGGCCCGTAGACGCAACTACCCAGATAAAAAATGAGGACCGCAGTAGAATGGCATTGAGGCCTTTCCAGCCGCCAAGGCAACCGCAAGGACCTTTCCAGAGGCAGCAATCCAACAAATGCCCTACCAACCAAGAGTAGGAGACCCGAGAAGGCTAACATTGTTGCTGATGCACTGAACAAAAAAGTCAATATAGCCAGACTAAGAGTGTAAGAGATTCAAGTGGTTCAGGATGTGTTGGACAGAAGTGTGGAAAGTTGAATTTGAGGTATTTGAGGCCGTTCCCGATAAAGGAAAGGATTGGACAGGTAGCATACCGACTCGATTTGCCAGATGGGTTGATGGGAATTCATGATGTGTTTCATGTGTCACAATTGAAGAAGTACAATGCCGATCTCGGTCATGTTCTGAATAATGAGCCGTTGGTGTTGCAACCCAATCTGAGCTATGTGGATAAGCCCGTGCGACCGCAGTATCAGGAATCTCCGGAACAAGCAGATACCAATGCTAAAGGTTCAGTGGGAGCATCAGGGCATGTGAGATGCCAAATGGGAATTAGAAGAGTGGGTTAAGCGAAAGTATCCCGATCTGAAATAGAAGTACGCCTGAATTTCGGGGCAAAATTCTTCTAAGGAGGGGAGGATGTGAAACCCCAGTCAAAACCAACCTTAGAGTAAGGGGGTAGGGATGCATATCATATTTTATTGCATGTTTAAATATATTTTTATATGATTTTATGTGCATTAAATTTGTGTTTTATAGTCTAGAGGGCTTGATTATGATTATTGAGTGAGAATGGCAAAATGGTAATTTTTGCTTGAGGTGAAAATATGGAGATAGCTTGGGAATTAGATAGGAAAAGCATTTTAGAGAGGAAATAAGAACAAGAGTTGTAGTGGTTTAGTGGTTGGAGCTTTAGAATTAATTCTTGAGGTTTTGGGTTCAAATTCCATCATAGGGGCTTTAGCTTGGTTAAATTTTATTTTTGCTTGGGAAGTATCATTTTTGGCCTTAGTGGTGTTTGGAGTATGGTAGAGATGTTGTCCTATGAGAGACATGATAGGAGTCTTCAAATCCTACTCTTTTGCTCTACCCAAAATTCCTAAGGGGAATTCATTTCCTCTTGATCCTTAATTTTTCCTATTTCTCAATTCATTAGTTTGTTCATTTTGTTCAAGCCAATTTTATTCTAGAAAAATTCTAGCAATGTGCTGTGGCTTTGAAGGTTCGAAATGTCTTAGTAAAGGACATCATATGGACCGAAACAATGGAAGTGGGGGAAAGATTTCAAGTGAATTAAATTCCTTAGTGAACTTTCTAAAAATTCACTCTAGCTAGGTCCATTTCCCTTCATGCTTAGAATTGAAATTTTTCCAGCTTTGTGTGCCTTCAAGGTGACGAAATTCTTAACCATTATTCCCTCCCAAATGCTGCCGGAAAAAGGCCCTTTTGATCAGCTTAAAATCTGGATTTTTCTAGCTAATTTCGTACTGCATAAAGGTGGTGCAAAATCAGAAAAATTCCTATGCAAATCGCAGCTTTGGAAGACCGAAACCAAGCTATTTTCTTCCAGATTTTGTTCAGCACCTTAGAAATGTTTTTCCTCCATGAATTAGGCTAGAAAACAGCCTTGAAAGCCCCAGAAATTCCCCTTCAAAACCTCTGCAAATTGGCTGGAAAGATGGCAGCTAAAGCTGCCCAGAAAAATTCCAGCCTTGCAAAAAATGCTGTACAGTAGTTTTCCAGCTTTGTTCCTAGTTCTATCCTAGCCGAAACTCCATCCTTTTTCTGCTCAAACCACCCTTAAACCTCCATTAACTGAACTCCATTTTCCTTCCTAAGTTCTGCACGAAAATCCAGTCATGGCTGCCAAAAAGATTTCCAAAAAAAAATTCTGCAATCATGCCTTAATTTGGATACCAAAATTCCAGCCACCATGATTTAACAACTTTCCATAAAATATACCTCAAACAACCAGACCTTCCCTTCACCATTAGACTCCTTAATTTCGGCCACCATTAGCCTCCTTCAACCAGCTTTCATCCAGCCAAAATTCTGCACAAGCAGTCGGCCATGGCAGATTTCCAAGAGCTCTTCCATAATCAAAGATATTCTTGAATATTTAGTTTCCAACTTTGCTTCCTAAAAATATTCTTCAAGGATTCCAACAACTAGCCTTTCCTTTTTCCTTCCAAACCAGAAAAACCATCTACCTAAACCCTACAGAAAATCGGCAACCCTAATCCTCATAGAATTTCGGTAGCCTCCATCCAAAAGCTCTCTACTCTCTTCAACCTTCAAGAACACATAGTACCCCAAGAACACCTTCTCCTTCCTTTAATACCTCTCCAAATCACTTCAAACTACCTCTAAAAATTATAGATTTCATCTATTCATTGCTGTGAGTCCATCTGTACCATTTTTAACATCAAACTCCAAAATCCAACTTGCACTTTTGGATAAAAAAACTAGAAATTTTGTAAAGGCTTAAGAACACCTTCAAGGTAGGATTATTCAATCAACTTCATCTTTGCTAATCTTCAATCTCTAATGAACATATATGTGTTTAAGCATGCTAATGAGCTTTCTTCTTCTTCTTCTTCTTCTTCTTCTTCTTCTTCTTCTTCTTCTTCTTCTTCTTCTTCTTCTTCTCTCTCTTCTTCTTCTTCTTCTCTCTCTCTCTCTCACTCTCTCTTGGCCGAACCACTCGCTTGGCTGAATGGTTTCTTCTCCATGGCCATGCTTCCTTCATCCCCTTTGGACGGATTTAGGCATCTAAGGCTTGAGATTCATTCAAAACTACTTCAAGGAATTCATCAATCAAGTAAGCCATTTTAACCCATCTTTTAAATTCTAGATTCATGTCTCTAGGATGATGTTGATAGAAGATGGATTGCGGATAAGGTTTGAGTATATATTGTTGAGGTTGAAGCATGAATGTATGTATGAATATGAAGGAGATGGGATTTATGCATGGATGGATTATCTTGGTTGATTGTATGATGATTTGAGGTTTAATGCATGTCTCCATGTCATAGGTAGTATTTGTGATGAAGTATGCTAGAGATTATATCACCTTTGGTGAATAGGATTTATATTCATGTTGGATTATTGAAGCCATGATTATATTTATGCTAGTAGGGGTTAGATCATGTCTTGATAAATTCAGATCTATGCTTATATGCATGATTTGGATGATTTGATGAATTGAATGATTGTATATGTCCCTGATTGTGGTTAGCCATAGAAGTATGATCATGATCTAGTTGTCCCTCAGCTAATTTTTATTTCATGAATAAAATATTTCATAATGTGATTTTACTAGTAATTTCGAAAAAACCCTAGGAGGGGTAAATTTTGATTATTATATATAATAATGATATTTTAGTCAAACAAATAATAGCTTTTGCTAGAAAAATAAAATATATAGATATTACATATAAAATGATAATATCAAATAAAGCCTTTTATGGAAATAATCATAATTAGTAAAATAGTTATTACAAAAAATTTAATTATTATCTTTTAATCAAAACCCATTAAAAATTTATTTATTATCTTTCAAGTAAGACTCATTAAATTTATTTTCAACTAATTTAAGTTATCAATTATTTTCCAGCAACTAAATTGTTAATAAATCATTGTTTTACCTAATTCCACCTAGGACTCTTCATCAAATAAACCTTAAATCTTTCTTAGCAAGATTTAAACCTTCCACTTATTAGTACGTATTTCCCAAAACATTAATTATTTTCAATATCAAATTAGGCTTAGCTTATAAACCTATTTATTTATTGTTTGGCCATAAAGCTTGGGACACTAGGATCATGGTAGTAGTAAGTTGAGTTGTTTTAAATTGAGAAAGTGGATTCTGGCTTGAGTTTGATTGTGATTTGTATTTACCCTATGCGGGGTTAGGTCAGCTGTTGGAGACCTTTGTTGTGGGTAAGGATCAGGTAAGCTCCTACATTAAACCTGTTTGATGAAAAATGATTTTTTTTATGGCAAGCCAAATGTAGAGTGCATGGTCACTCATTTCTGTAAAGGCAATTGAGGATTATTTCCATTATCATTTCAGACAAATAAATTATTTGCAAATCAAGGGGCGGTTTTACTCAAAACCTAAAATGCTTTCTAAAACCAGTTTTGCCCCAAACTTTGGAAAACCTTAATTGCTATTTTCAAGTGGAACTATGTTTTGTTCATTTTTCCCAAGTGGGATACGTAACGTTGAGTACTCAATAAAGGTAAGCTAGTAGTACTAGTTTTGAAGAGCAAGAGTGAGTCTTCTGGTAAGAGGCCACCTCCAGAAGATAAGCTCAGCTTAGAGAAATGTCAGTACTACTTAGTCATGCCGGTCCGAGCTAGCAGTGTTCATTTTAGTCAAGTGACTGTGTCTTGCCGGAATGGACACCCGGTTATTGTTTGGGTATTGAGAAGGAGGAGTATCTTGCCCGGTAGGCCGATCACCTACCTTTTGTAAGTCTACACAAAGTGTGGCATTCTGACCGGCAGAATGCACAAAGTGTGGCATACTGACCATGTGGACATGGGGCCCAACGTGTGGTAACCCACTACCACCCTTTTTGAGTGGTTGATTTTATTGTACCTGTATGGTTTGAAAGCCAAAACGCCACTCTTGTTTTTGAACATCATTCATTGCTTGCCAGTATTTATTTTGTCAGTCTGCACAAAGTGTGGCATTCTGACCGTTGTATGGTTATGGGGCCCAACGTGTGGTAACCCATGACCACCTTTATGAGTGGTTGATTTTATTGTGCACTTGTATGGTTTCAAAAAGAGGAAAACACCACTCTTGCTTTTGACTAATGTTTATTGCTTGCCAATATTTCTCTTATAAAGATTTCACACTTTGCATCCACGAACTGTTTTCACTGAACACCCAAAGCACACATGGACTTACTGAGATTTTTGTCTCATCACCTTTTTACCATGATTTCTGGCCGATCCTGCTGTGGAGATGAGTAGCTTGTGTTGTCTGCCTTAGAAGAGAATGTTGTCTTTTATTTTTATGTATTCCTTTGGGGAGTTAAGAGTGGATGATTTCATTTATGGATTTGTCTTTCTTTTGGGAATTCTTGGATTTATTCTGGGGTTGTAATAAATTTTAAGTTAAATTATTTTTTCCGCCATTTTATTCGTGTGACCTAGTTATAATGACCAACCTTATTCTGCATAAACCTTCCTTAAAACTTCAGTAACAGAGCTCCATTGTTCCCCTTAAGCTTTTGCACGAAACTCAGCCATGGCTGTCCGAAAATCTCTCCAACAAATCCCTACAATTATCCTTGATTGATTACCAAAATTCCAGCCACCATAGTTTAGTAACTTTCCATAAAATATATCTCAAACAACCAGACCTTCTCTTCACCATTATACTCCATGATTTTGGCCACCCTAAGCCTCCCTCAACCAGCTCTCATTCAGCCAAAACACTGCCAGAAATTCGTCCATGGCAGACTTCCAAAATCTCTTCCATAATCAAAGAGATTCTTGTGATATCTAGTTTCCAAATTTGCTTCCCAAAAACATTCTTCAAGGATTGTAACAACTAGCCTTTCCTTTTCCCTTCCAAATCAGAGAATCAACCTCCTAAACCCTACAGAAATTCGGCCAGCCCTAGTTCTCACAGAATTTCGGCATCTGCAAATCAAATTCTCTCAAATTCCTTCAACCTTCAAGAACACACACACTACACCAAGAACACCTACTTCTTCCTTTCACCTAATACCCCTCCAAACCACTTCAAACCTTCTCTAAAATCTCCAGATTTGACCTACTTACTACCATGAGTCCATCAACACCATTCTTAACATCAAACTCCACAAATCAACTCACTACTTCGGATCAAAACCAGAAAATTCTGTGAAGGTTCAAGAACACCCTCAAGGTAAAGTTTGTTCTAACAACTTCATCTTCTCCAATCTTGATCTCTAGTGAGAACATATGTGAATAAACATGCTAATGGTCTCTTTCTCTCTCTCTCTCTCTCTTCCTCTCATGGCTGAACCTCCCTTCTCTTGGCCGGATGGCTTCTCCTCTCATGATCATGTTTTCGCCATCTCCCTTGGATAAAGTTAGACATCTAAGAGTTGAGATCCATTCTAAACTCCTTTAAGGTATTCATCAACCAAGTAAGTGCCTTCCATCTTTCTTTTAAATCCTAGATTCATGTCTTTAGGGTGATGTTGTTAGAAGGTGGATGGAGATAGGATTTGTGTATGTATTGTTGGGGTTGAAGCATGAATATATGTATGATTGTGAAGGAGATAGGATGTATGCATGGAAGGATTGTCTTGGTTGATAGTATTATGATTTGAGGCCTGATGCATGTCATAGGCAGTGTTTGTGATAAAGTATGCTAGAGATTTTGCCACCTTTGGTGAATATGATTTATATGCATGTTGGATTATTGAAGCCATGATCATATTTATGCTAGAAAAGGTTAGATCATGTCTTGATATCGTTAGATCTATGCTTATATGCATGATTTGGATGATTTGATGAATTCAAGGATTCTATATGTTCATGATTGTGGTTAGTCATAGAAATATGATCATGATCTAGTTGTCCCTAAGCTAATTTTTATTTCATGAATAAAATATTTAATAATATGATTTTGCTAAGTAAGTTCGAAAAAACCCTAAGAATGGTAGATTTAGAATATTATATATATAATAAGGATATTTTAGTCAAATAGATAATAGCTTTTGCTAGAAAAATAAAATATATAGATATTATATATAAAATGATAATATCAAATAAAGCCTTTTATGAAAATAATCATAATAAGTAAAATATTTACTATTAAAATTTAATTATTATCTTTTAACCAAAACCTAAGAAAATTTATTTAGTATCTTTCAATCAAGACTCATTAAAATTTATTTTCAACTAATTTTAATTATCAATTATTCTCTAACAACTAAATTATTAATAAATCATTATTTTACCTAATTCCACCTAGGACTTTTCATCAAATAAACTCTAAATTATTTTAGCAAGATTTAAACCTTCAACTTATTAGTACCTATTACACAAACTCTAATTATTTTAATATCAAACTAGATTTATTTTATAAACCCTTTTATTTATTATCGAGCCTTAAAGCTTGGGACACTAGGGACATGATTGTAATAAGTTGAGTTAGTTTTGTTTGTGAAAGTAAATCTTTGGCTTGAGTTTGATTGTGATTTGTATTTATCCCATGCGGGGTTTGGTCAGCTGTTGGAGACTTTTGTTGTGAGGAAGGATCAGGTAAGCTCCTGCATAAAACCTGTTTGATGAAAAATGATTTTTTTTATGGCAAGCCAAATGTAGAGTGCATGGTCACTCATTTCTATAAAGGTAATTGAGGATTATTTCCATTCTCATTTCAGACAAACAAATTATTTGCAAATCAATGGGCGGTTTTACTCAAAACCTAAAACTATTTCTAAAACCAGTTTTGCCCCAAACTTGGGAAAACCTTAATTGCCATTTTCAAGTGGAACTATGTTTTGTTCATTTTTCCCAAGTGGGATACGTTACATTGAGTATTCGATAAGGGTAGGCTAGTAGTACTAATTTTGAAGAGCAAGAGTAAGTCTTCTGGCAGGAGGCCACCTCCAGAAGATAAGCTCAACTTAGAGAAATATCAGTACTACTTAGTCATGCCGGTCCGAGCTAGCAGTTTTTATTTCAGTCAAGTGACTGTGTTATGCCGGAATGGACACCCGGTTGTTGTTTGGGTGTAGAGAATGAGGAATATCTTGCCCGGTAGGCCGATCACCCACCTTTTGTCAGTCTGCACAAAGTGTGGCATTCTGACCGGCAGTATGCACAAAGTGTGGCTTACTGACCTTGTGGACATGGGGCCCAACGTGTGGTAACCCATTACCACCCTTTTTAAGTGGTTGATTTTATTGTACCTGTATGGTTTGAAAGCCAAAACGCCACTCTTGTTTTTGAACATTATTCATTGCTTGCCAGTATTTCTTTTGTCAGTCTGCATAAAGTGTGGCAGCCCAACGTGTGGTAACCTATGACCACCTTTATGAGTGGTTGATTTTATTGTGCACTTGTATGGTTTCAAATAGAGGAAAACACCACTCTTGCTTTTGACTAATGTTTATTGGTTGCCAATATTTCTCTTATAAAGATTTCACACTTTGCATCCCCGAACTGTTTTCACTAAACACCCAAAGCACACACGGACTTACTGAGATTTCTGTCTTATCACCTTTTTACCATGATTTCAGGTCGATTCTGCTGTGGGGATGAGTAGCTAGTGTTATCTGCCTTGGAAGAGAATGTTGTCTTTTATTTTATGTATTGCTTTGGGGAGTTGAGAGTGGATGATTTTACTTATGGATTTGTTTTTCTTTTGGGAATTCTTGGATTCATTCTGGGTTTTAATAAATTTTAAGTTAAAGTATTATTTTTATTCCGCTATTTTATTTGTGTGACCTAGTTATAAAGACCCCTTGTCCTTTGAATGGGGTGATATCCCCAGCCCTGGCGGGCCTCGGTAGCGGGGTGTTACAAGAGGCGTAGTCGAAGCATGGTGGATTCTCAAAGGCTCATGCTATACCTTGGATCTATTATACCCTTAAGTGTATGTATCATATGTCAGACTTTATGTGTAATCTTATGTTCAACAAAGATATTTTAAAAAAATTTCCGCTGCCTATTGGATGAAGTTTTTTATAAAGACCCCTCGTCTAAGTAATTAGACAGAGTGACATCCCAAAAAGCATAGTCCACTATGCCATAGAAATATGGAGTGTTACATTTATCCGTTGCTACATACCAGTAGAAATCATAAACACAAATTTGCAGGTGATTACCAAAAGATTTATTTGTTGGTACATACCAACAGCAATCTATAAGTGCTTTCCAACATATTGCTATTGGTAAGTAACAGCAACAATTTGCAGCAGAGTATGCTTGCAATACCAACACAATTGTAGTTGGTAAGCCATCAATAGGCATGATATTTTTTATATTCACCAAGTAGCAATTAAATCATTTATTGGTAATGAATAATAATTACCAATAACACAAATATACCAACTAAGGAATTGCTGGAAAATTACTAACAACATTACCAACTAAACAATAAATTGGAAAAAATACCAACAAAATAAACAATTCAAAAATTTTCAATGACTTTACCAACTACGTAGTTAGTTTGTTAATAACGTAATAATATTACCAACAGGAAATACTTAACCCCAAATAAATCATTACTAACAAAAATATAATGTTACCAATAGTGAAATTAGTTGGTAATTACCAACAGAATTAAAAACTCTTGTTGGTAACACTTTCTAACAAGTGTTTTATCCATGGACCAAATTTTATAGGTAATCCATTGGTAAACTATATTACTAACAGAAATTGGACAATTACCAATAGAATTTGATAGTTGGTAATCAGTCTTTTTCTAGTAGTAAAGTACAAGATCTCGAACTCTAACCCAACCTTGTCAATAGTGCTCTTGACCTGAAAGCATCCACAAAGAACATGATAAATAAATTTCTCAGTAAGTCATGTGTATGAGAGTGTACATGAGAAATAGTTTCGTGACCTACAATTTTCAAATATCAAAACCGCAATTACAATTGAAATCAACAGTTTTAAACACAAGAGTGGGCATTTTCAATTTTCATTTACAATAATTAACTTTATTTCAAGAAAATCAACCACTCAACAATAACGTGGGCTATAAAACCTTGCATCATAGCCTTGAGTCATGAGACCCTATGTAACACCCCTCTACCTAGGCCCGCTAGGGCCGGGGATGTCGGCCCGTCCAAAGGACAAGGGGTCTTTATAACTAGGTCATACAAATACAATAGCAGAATAAAAATGATACTTGAACTTAAAAATTTATTACATCCCAAGAATAAATCCAAGAATACCAACAACAAATCCATAATGAAATTTATCCACTCTTATCTCCCCAAAACATTACACAAAATAAATTATCAGAAAATCTTCCAAAGCAGGCAATATCTAGCTACTCATCCCTACAGCATGATCGACCTGAAATCATGGTAAAAATGGGGGTGAGATAGAAATTTCAGTAAGTCCGTATGTGCTTAAGTGTCGGGAGAAAACAGTTTGTGAATGCAAAATATAAAATTCTTTATAAGAGATCACTGGCAAGCAGTAAACATTAATCAAAAGCAAGAGTGGTGTTTTGGCTTTTCCAACCATAAATAATCAATAAAATCAACCACTCAAAAGAAATGATCATGGGTTACCACACGTTGGGCCCCATAACCGCATGGTCAGCATGCCACACTTTGTGCATACCGTCAGTCAGAATGCCACACTTTGTGCAGACTGACAAAAGTAGGTGATCGACCTACTAGGCAAGATACTCCTCCTTCTCTATACCCAAACAACAACCGGGTGTCCATTCCAGCAAAACACAGTCACTTGATTGAAAGAGAACACTGCTAGCTCGGACTGGCACGACCTACTGGACTGACGTCCTATCCAGGAAGGACTCACCCCTCAGAGGTGGCCACCTACTGAGAGACTTATCCTAACCCCTCAAAGACTAGCCCTAATAGTCCACCTTTATTGAGTACTCAACGACATTTCCCACTTAGGATAAAATGAAACAAACACTGTTCCACATGAAAATGGCAATTAAGGGTTCCCAAAGTCATTATCAAAATTAGTTTTGGAAAGAGTTTTGAGATTGAGTAAATCTGCTTATTGATTTTCAAATAAATTGTTTGTCTGAAATAGGTAAGAATTTAATCCTCAATTGCCCTTGCAAAATTGAGTGTCCATGCACTCTACATTTAGCTTGCCATAATAAACATGTTTTATCAATCGGGTTTTATGCAGGAGCTTACCTGATTCTTGCTCACAATATAAGGTCTCCAACAGCTGACCTAACCCCACATGGGCAAATACAAACCACAATCAAACTCAAGCCAAAATTCACTTTCTCAATTTAAAACAACTCAACTCATTACCACCATGATCCTAGTGTCCCAAGCTTTAAGGCCAAACTTTAAATAAATAGATTTATAAGCTAAGCCTAATTTGATGTTTAAAATAATTAATGTTTTGAAAAACAAATACTAATAAGTTGATGGTTTAAATCTTGCTAAGAAAAATTTAGAGTTTATTTGATGAAGAGTCCTAGATGGTATTAGGTAAAATAATGATTTATTAATAATTTAGTTGTTAAAAAATAATTGATAACTAAAATTAGTTGAAAATAAATTTAATGAGTCTTGCTTGAAAAATAATAAATAAATTTTTAATGTGTTTGATTAAAAGATAATAATTAAATTTTTAGTAATAAATATTTTACTAATTATGATTACTTCAATAAAACGCTTTAGTTGATTTCATTATTTTATATAATATATATATATATATTTCTATTTTTCTAGCAAAAGCTATTATTTATTTGACTAAAATATCCTTATTATATATAATAATCCAAATTTACCCCTCCTAGGATTTTTTCGAAATTACTAGCAAAATCATATTATGAAATATTTTATTCATAAAATAAAAATTAACTTATGGACAACTAGATCATGATCATACTTCTATGGCTAACCACAATCATGAACATACACAATCCTTCAATTCATCAAATCATCCAAATCATTCATATAAGCATAGATCTAAATTTACGAAGATATGATCTAACCCCTACTAGCATAAATATGATCATGGCTTCAATAATCCAACATGAATATAAATCCTATTCACCAAATGTGACATAATCTCTAGCATACTTCATCACAAATACTACCTATGACATGGAGACATGAATTAAACCTCAAATCATCATACAATCAACCAAGATAATCCATCCATGAATAAATCCCATATCCTTCATATTCGTACATACATTCATGCTTCAACCTCAATAATATATACTTAAATCCTATCCACAATCCATCTTCTATCAACATCATCCTAGAGACATGAATCTAGAATTTAAAAGAAGGGTTAAAAAGGCTTACTTGCTTGCTGAATATCTTGAAGGAGTTTCGAATGGTTGACAACCCCTAGATGCCTAAATCCGTCTAAGGAATGTGGAGAAAGCATGGCCATTGGAGAAGGAGCCATTCGGCCAAGAGGAGAGAGAGAGAGAGAGAGAGAGAGAGAGAGAGAGAGAAGAGAGAGAGAGAGAGACCATTAGTATGTTGATTCTCATTTATATTCATTAGAGATCAAGATTGGAGAAGATGAAGTTGTTAGAACAAACCTACCTTGAAGGCGTTCTTGAGCCTTCACAAAATTTCTGATTTTTTATCCAAAATAACAAGTTGGATTTTGGAGTTTGATCTTAAGAATGGTATTGATGGACTCACAGCAGTGAGTAGGTTCAATCTGGAAATTTTAGAAGGAGTTTGGAGTGATTTGGGAGAGTATTGAGTGAAAGGAAGGAGTAGGTGTTCTTGGTGTGTTGTGTGTTCCTGATGTTGAAGAGAGTAGAGAGCTTTTGGGATTGGAGCTACCGAAATTCTGTAAGGATTAGGGTTGGCCGACTGCTTGAAGGGTTTTGGTAGCTGATTTTCTGGTTTCTAAGGGAAAAGGAAAAGCTAATTGATGAAATCTTTGAAGAATATTTTTGGGAAGCAAATTTGGAAACTAAAGATTTAGGAATACCTTTGATCATGGGAGAGCTTTTGGAAGTCTGCCATAGCCGAATTGTTGGCAGTGTTTCAACTAGATGAATGCTGGTTGAGGGGGGCTAAAGGTGGCTAAAAATACTGAGTGTAATGGTGAAGGGAAAGTTTGGTTGTTTGAGATTTATTTTATGGAAAGTTATTAAATCATGGTGGCTGGAATTTTGGTATCCAAATCAGATCATGTTTCCAGAATTTTTTTGGAAATCTTTTAGGCATCCATGACTGGATTTTCATGCAGAAGCTTGAGGAGGATAATGGAGTTCAGTTACTGAAGGTTTAAGGGTGATTTGTGCAGAAGAAGGATGGAGTTTCAGCTAGAGATGAATTAGGAACCAATGCTGGAAAATTCTTGCATAGAATTTAGCTGCTTGCTGGAATTTTCTGGGCAGTTTTTGGCTGCCCTTTTCCAGCCAGTTTTCAAGGAGTTTGAAGGGGAATTTCAGGGCTTTTCAAGGTTGGTTTCCAGCCTTCTTCATGGAGGAAAAACGTGGCTAAGATGCTGAACAAAAACTGGAAGAAAACAGCTTGGTTTCGGACCTCCTAAGCTGTGAATTTGCCCAGGAATTTTCCTGGCTTTGCACAGCTTTTGTGCAGTCAGAAAATGGCCAGAAAAATCCAAGTTCTAAGCTGATCAAAAAGGCCATTTTCTGGCAGCATTTGGGAGTGAATAAGTGCTAAGAATTTCAACACTTTGAAGGCACACAAAGCTAGGAAAAATTTCAGTTCCATGCATAAAGGAAGATGAACTTAGCTAGAGTAAAGTTTTTAGAAAATTCACTAAGGAATTTAATTCACTTGAAATCCTTTCCCTCTCTTCCATGGTTTCGGTCAATAAGATGTTTCCTACTAAGACATTTTGAACCTACAAAGCCACAGAACATTGCTGGAATTTTTCTAGAATAAAATTGGCTTGAACAATTTGAACAAGCTAATGAATTTAGAAATAGGAAAAATTAAGGATCAAGAGGAAATGGATTCCCCTTAGGAATTTTGTGTAGGCAAAAGAGTAGGATGAGGATACTCCTATCATGTCTCTCTTAGGACAACATTTCTACCTTACTCCAAGCTCATAAGGCCGAAAATATTACTTCCCAAGCAAAAATAAAATTTAACCAAGCTAAAGCTCCTATGATGGAATTTGAACTCAAGACCTCAAGAATTAATTCCAAAGCTCTAACCACTAAACCACAACAACTCTTGTTCTTATTTTCCCTCTAAAAATATTTTCCTATTCAATCCTCAAGCTATCTCCCTTTTCCCACCTCAAGCAAAAATTACCATTTTGCCATTCTCACTTAATAGTCATAATCAAGCCCTTTAGACTATAAAACTCAAATCAATGCACATAAAATCATCTAAAAATATATTTAAACATGCAACGAAATATGATATGCACCCCAAGCCCCTTACTCTAAGGTTGATTTTGACTAGGGTTTCACACCCTACATCATGACCCTGTACATCACAGTACTTGTGGGTGATCAGCCCATTGGTAGGGATACTCTTCCTTCCCTTATACCCCTTTAACTTCCGATTGTCCATTTCGGGAAAAAAAAATACAGTCCTACTTAGAACAGGTTGTTAGCTCAAATCGGCCTGACTTACTAGCACTGTTGCCTAATTGGGAACGAGTTCACTCCCCAAATGTGGCCACCTACTAGAAAGCTAGCTTGTTCCTTCTTAGACTAGCATTAGTAACCTACCCTTATTGAGTACTTAACAATTTTGTAACAAGGAAACTCATTAACATCAAATAGTAGCCAAAAAGAAAATATCCAGTATGACTTGGGAAACCTTGTTCAACACATTTAGTGTGAAAAACCAAGTGAGTTGTTTTGAAGATCCTTTGGTTTAAGAAATCAGTGCATGAGTAGAAATAAAGTAAGAAATGTAGAAATGGTGAACATTTTATCACAACAAAACATGACATTTGACAACTTACAATTGCAGTGTTTCACAAACGGTTTTAATGCAAGAACTTACCTTGGTATAGCAAATTAATTTCTTACTCCCAATGAGTGTATCTGTGCTCTTGACAATCTTCCAAATCTAAAAGTCATAAAATAAATTAAGTCACCACCTACTTCTAATACTTTAGGGAATCATATTCCTTTTATAACTGATTCTCCTAACTCACATACAATAAGCAAATCTTCAAATAAATCCTTATCCAAGCCTTTACTCCATCCCCGAATGTCACCCCATATAATTACTCCGCTATTAGAAGCGCACAATTAATTATAAAGAGTTGTCTCAAAAATTATTTAGCTGCCCACAAATTCCAGCAATATACCCTTCTTTCCTAAAAATACAAAACATCCATAAACACCTCGGAAGGACCCAATTTTTACAAAGACCTTCCTAAACACATATAGAACAGTATAAAAGTGGCCTTGCACCTAAATCAGGTGTTAATTACACCTAGAAATTTATTTTTCACTACTAAAGTAATCTGTCCAGCATAAACCAGTTTGAAAGAAAAATTCGAACTTCCAGTTCCCTCGTCAGAAAATTCTGAAATTTTATAGTTAATATCTACACAGACTATATTTTCTCTGTTATGAGCTTTCCCAAATTTGGACTTTATCACCATGACATAAAAGTATAAACCTAGCTGTACTGCAAAATAGGGTACTCAGTCCCCCTAGTTTTTTTAAAAAAATAATTTATTGGATTTAATCGTGGGGTTTTCTTCAATGATCTCTAGTATAAAACACATCCTAAACATGTATAGATGAAAATATCAGAAAGCCCTACAATAATAAATTACCTTTCTATTTTATTTTGCATTAAATCTTATAACTAGCACCATATCACAAAATTTTTCAGATTTCAAAAATAAAGAATAAACATGCTTCCTTTTCATAAAATCTTTAGAAAGGTGGTTTCTTTTTCACAATCTAGGCATGCTCAAATAACAATCATAAATTCACAATCAAAGAACACACGTTACAAATTTTTAAAACCTAAGAACCCTAGTTTTCCACTGTTATGGCAGCCATCAAGAAAAACAATGAAAAGAGTCAACTTTACGCCTAACTCAAGAAATCTTAGAACGAAGAGTGGGTGTCTTCTAGCATTCGTTTCCCCCAAGAATGTCAAGAAAACAATCTAGGAATGGTGCTTCAAAGTTGCGTTCTTGTGCAGAATTTCCTCGTAAGCAATACAATAATTAGTCTTTGGCCAAGGGGAGGAGGAATTTCGTGTGAAAGGAGAGTGGGGGAAAAAGAGACGGCTGCTAGGGTGTGATAGGGCCCAAAAATCTGATTTGGTTAGGTTTTTATAGGTGAACTATGATAAGTTTAGGAAACAAGGAAAAAATTAAGGAAAATCCAATTTTCCTAAGGTTTTATCTAATTAAAAGCTTCTTATAATTATTATGTCACAAGTCCTAGGGGATTTAGAGAACTAGGTGGTGGCACATAGGAGAGAAAATAAAATATTCTTCAAAATTTCCCCAAATATTCTTCTAGCTATGAAAATTTAATTTTTTCCCATAAAAATAAATTAAGCGGGAAGTCTTACTAAACTAAAATTAAATTACTACATGAAATAACATCTAGACACTTAATTAAAATAATCATATAATGAATATTTAATAAATATTTTGAACACATATTTATATATGTTATATATGTATTTAGTTATATAAAATCAAATATTAAATAGTTACCTACATCATTTATTGAATTAGTGACTAACTAATCAATAATCCAATATACGAATTTAGATTTAACTCTATATATGTTGTTGTTGTTGTTGTTATATTCTATCTACCATTATCTCAAGCACAACATTTATTTCACATAATAAGGTCACATATTTCATCCACGCCATGCCAAATGTGTTTATATGCAAGAATGTTCACGGTATTTAGGTCGCACATACCCTACTTCTAGGTGCATTTTAGGTGGGGTGTCGCATCCTTCCCTTCTTAAGAGAATTTTGCCCCGAAATTCTTACTAGTTCATACCCTAAAGTATCTCTGGATGTTTCGTCTCACCCATTCCTCAGTCTCCCAGGTAGCATCTCGTGCACTTGATGATCCCACAAAACCTTCACCATTGGAATTTGTTTTTTCCGTAAGGTCTTAATACTGTGGTCTATAACCTTTATCAGTTTCTCGACATAACTCAAATTGGGTTGTAGAATCAATGGTTCCTCATTGAGTACATGCTCCAGATCAAGATCGTATTTCTTCAATTAGGATTCATGGAACACATCATGTATACCAATTAAACCCTCCAATAAATCCAAGTGATATGCCACCGGTCCAATCCTCTCAATAATTGGAAATGGTCCCAGATACCTCGGACTCAATTTTCCCCCTTTAAGAGGCTTCAGTATTCCTCTACTAGGTGTCAACTTCAGGAGCATCTGATCTCCTACGTGGAATTCCTATTCTCTTTCTATCGTCGGCATAACTCTTTTGACAACTCTACACTGCTTTTAGCTTCTTCCTTATCACTTTCACCTTACTTGCCATCTCCTATATGCATACTTCTCTAGCCTTGTTAATTTGCCCATCTTCGATCAATACCCAATATAATAGTACTTCACATTTTCTTCCATACAATGCCTCATATGGCACAATCCCAATCAATGCCTGGTAACTATTGTTGTAGGCTAGCTCAGCATAGGGCACACAATCAATCCATTTATCACCAAAGTCTAGAACACATGCCCTCAACATATCCTCCATAATTTAAATGACCCTTTCTAATTGCCTATTTGCTTAAGGATGAGCTATTGTACAGAACTTTAACTTGGATCTTATGCATTCTTGGAATTTTTCCAAAAGCCGTAAAGTGAACCTTGGATCTCAATCTTACACAATACTTGAAGGTACCCCATGCAATATCACTATTTCCTGCACATAGGTTTGAATCAGAAGCCGTAGTTCTTATGTGTCAAAAACAACGATTATTATTCTCCTTCCCAATCCTCCTGTTTAACCTAAATAAAAACCCTAGGTTAAACTGGATTGGGCTATTGGACTTTTAGTTTAGCCTATTAGACTTAATTAATTATTTTAGTTAGAACCAACTTAATGGCCCAACAAATAACTAATTTTCCAGTCCAAATAAACCAGTCCAATTAAATGAACCTAAATCAGTTTAGTCCCAAGTTAATCCCTAATTATTCAAACTGGGCCAAAGCCCTGAATAATTAATTAGCCCACTAAACTAATTTAATTAATTCTCTCTCCATGGACCTTTATTTTATTCTAACCCAGTAATTAAATCAGGCTATTTAAATAAAATAAATTCCATTTAATTTAAGATCAATCCCTAAGCCCGTATTTAATTAGGACTCACGGTCTATGCTGGGGACAAAAAAACACACCACCTTGCTACTAAAATAATAAAAATACCCTTGCCATATAAATAGCTGTATTTTGCATTTTAAATATTCCCTAATATCACCATAAGGAAATATTGACCCCAAAGACAATATTGCGTTAGAAAAGTCTCCGACCTATAGGTGTAATGACTAAAATACCCCTCTATACATCGCCGTACATTAGAGAGGAAGAAGTGTACTAACACCTCTTTAAATGGCATCTACCATCCTTAGGCCTCTAGTCCAATGATCCACGACCTCCTAGATTGTTTCCACTTTTCAAGGGAACTACCCTAAAGCAAACATCAAAGTTATGTTTCCCAGGGCTCTGGATATTTAGATCATTCAGACAACCATAAGGGGCGATATAGTATAGAAACTATCTTGTACAAGTCTGTCTTAACTAACTAGTCACACATACCCAACATATAAGTATATTAGCCCTACGATAGAACCTCAAGTATAGCATATCAAAGTATATGCTTCCAGCTTCGTCAGACCACCAACTCATGCTCAAGTTGTAAAGTACTAATCCACACTGTAGCGGTAGTAGTCTGGGTTTCTACCATATAGTACTTTTATGAAACCACTACTACAGGTCATGTTCTACGTATTCGAAATATACTTATATCGTGAAGTGAGTAGACTACTCACTGGCTAAAGGTAAGCCATTCCCCATTTAGAATTCACAACATAATAACCTAAACATGATGAGATTCCCATTCTCATCAATCGGTTAAGAACAAAAGTTTATGTGCTAAGTAATCCGTGATCCATACCTTACTGTGAATGACCTCTATTCACATAGACCACTTACTTAAACACAGTGGGTCTTTTCTAAACGTAATTGTGCACACATAAAATTATAAATTCACAAACAATTTCTGAGAATAAATTATTTTATTAAAACATTTGATTTTTACATCAGAAACTTATTCTAAGATGGCATATTTCCTAACAAATGCCCCTACATCATTTCCAACGACTAGAATATCATCCACATACAAGACAAGAAAAACCACATTATTGCCTTCAATTTTCCTGTACACGCATGGTTCATCCTCATTTTGAATAAAACTGTAAGATTTTACAGTCTTGTTAAAATGAATGTTCTATACTCTTGATGCCTGCTCAAGCCCATAAATGGACTTCTTAAGCTATATGTTCTTAGCCTTTACCAATAAAACCTTCTGATTGGGACATATAGATATCTTCACTAAGATGACCATTTAAAAATGTCATCTTGAAATCCATTTGTCATATCTCATAGTCATAATAAAATGCGATGTCAAGGAGGATACGGATGGACTTAAGCATGGCTACTGGGGAAAAGATTTCCTCATAATCGATTCCTTCTTTTTGAGTATACCCTTTCGCCACAAGCCTAGCTTTGAAGGTTTCCACTTTCCCATCCGCTCCCCTCTTTCTCTTGTATACCCACTTGCACCCTATGGGTTTTATCCCTTCAGGTGAAGCTATAAGATTCTAAACCTGATTGAAGTACATAGACTTAATCTTGGCTTTTATTGCTTCATTCCATAGATTTGCATCGGCATCAATAATAGCCTTCTCGTATCTAGTGGGGTCTTGTTCCTGATAGTCGAAAACTAGCTCGACAGTTTCTCCAGTCCATCTCTCTGGAACCTTAGACACTCTTCCACTATGATGAGGTACCATTTATACAGGCTCTTAAGGTTGTGCCTCTTCTTGTTCCACAATCGGGTCAGAAGAAGTTGATTCCGAAGATAACTTATCCTCAAGTTCCAACCTAGTTGAACCTTTCATGGAAGTACTTTGATCATCCTCTAAGTATCTTGCATTGGTACTACCAGTACTTTCTGCTCCTTAGGATGATAAAAAAAACCACCATTTGTCCCTTTTGGATACCCAACAAGATAGTATAACTTTGACCTTGATTCCAACTTGTCTCCTTTAACAAGTACATAAGTTGGACAACCCCATATCCTGAGATGATTTAGACTTAGCTTACGCCCAATCCACATCTTATAAGGAGTCCTAGGTACTGACTTGGAAGGCACCAAGTTCAGAATGTATGCCACTATTTCCAGGGCATATCCCCAAAAGGATACTAGAAGAGTAGCATGAGACATCATGCTTCGAACCATTTCCATTAATGTCCTGTTCCTTCTCTCAGCTACTCCATTCTGCTAGGGCGTCCCCAGCATAGAGAGCTGAGATACTATCCCATAATGTACTATGTAGTCCTTGAATTCACCAAAGAGGTACTCTCCACCACGATCCGATCGTAAGGTCTTGATCAATTTACCTTTTCGATGCTCCACTTCAGCCTTAAACTCTTTAAACTTGTCAAAATAGTCAAGCTTGCATCTCATCAGGTAAATATAACCAAACCTTGTACAATCATCCATGAAAGTGATGAAGTACTCAAAACCCCCTCTAGCTGGTGTAGATAAGGGACCACACATATCAGTGTGAACAAGACTCAATATCTCCTTGGCTCTATCCGCCTTTGGGGTAAATGACCTTTTGGTCATTTTTCTCATTAGGCAGGATTCACACTGAGGCCAATTTTCCAATCTCAATGAGCCGAAAGGCCCATCATGGATTAACCTCTGAATCTTGGTTGAGTTGATATGACCCAACCTTAGATACCAAAGATATAAGTCATTGACATTACTCTTTCTCTTCTTAGTTAAAGGTTCATATTAAGCATTATTTAATTGATTGTTAATAAGGTTTAAGAAGAACAGATTTCTATACATGTGCCCAGTACAAAAAATTTCTCCATCTCTACTGATAGAAAAACCAGAATAGAAAGATACAGAATATCCTTGATTTATTAGCTTTACAACTAAAATTAAATTCTGTCGAAATCCAAGTACATATAAAATGTCTTTTAAAACTACTATTCTATTACAATAAAAAATAAGATCCAGCTCTCCCACTCCAAGGGCCAAAACTTGTGTTCCATTTCCCACGCGTAGCCCATGTTCGCCCTTTTTTAGCCTTCTAATCTTTCTAAACCCTTGCAAGGAGTTACAGATGTGATCAGTGGCTCCTAAATCAACAATCCAAGTGGAAGTTGATCCAACCATTGATATAGACTCTAGATAGAAAACATTACATGTGGGGTTTTTCTTGGCTTGAAGATCTGGACACTCCTTTTTCCAGTGTCCTTTCATTCCACATTTGAAGCACTTGCCCTTGGCTTTATCTTTGGGCTGGGTCTTGGGCTGGGCTGTTGCGTTTCCCTTCTTCCTTTTGAACTTTCTCAGCTTGGGTCCAGCTCTAGAAGAAGGAGCCTTAGTAATCATAGCCTTTGATTGAGGCTTCATGACCTTCTCCACCATTTGGAGCTCCTTCATCAACTTAATTAAACTCATGTTTAACTTGTTCTTGTTGTAATTCAACTTGAACTGAGTAAAGGAATCCGGTAGAGATTCGAGAACCATGTCCACTTGGCTCTCGAGGTCAATGACAGCCCCTAAGATTTCTGTTTTCTCAAAAACAGCAATCATCTTGAGCATGTGCTCTCGACTGATCTTAGTGTTAATTATTGTTCGAAGAGCCTCCTACCTTGCAGGCCGACTCTTGTCCGTGAATATAGTGGCTAGTGACTGGCTAATATCATACGCAAAAGCCATGTGCTCGTGTTTTGACTGGAGCACATTAGACATAGAGGCTAACATATAGCAACGTACCATTTTGTTAGCCTTCTTTCACAGCTTCTCAGCCTCTCACTCTTCAGTGGTAGAACCTTCCCCGATAACATGTTAGGTTTCGTAGAGGACATACTTATACTCTTCAGCTGTGAGTATTATGTCCAGATTCCTCTTCTAGTCCACATAGTTTAGTCCTACTAGCTTATTCTCTCGGAGAATAACGGCCAAAGGACTAAGAGAACCTCCTACCATTTCTGAAAAACTGAAAATAAAAGAAATGATTTAGTTTGTGAAAACAAAATAAATTTGTGCACTTTATCCTTATATCAAAATTGATAATAATTAATTTAGCTCTAAGGGAAACTAACATAGCTTCTTGGGAAGATTAACAGTTCTCTAAACTAAGTGTGTTAACCACCACAAATTAATTTCCTTTTAAGGTAATGATCTAGAAGATAACTCCATCGAGGGGATGGTCGTTTCCTCTCATTTCCTATGGACATACCTCGCACTATAACCTCCAATGTGGGCTGGCCAATCATAGTACGTGTCCTGGGTTATTAGTTACATCCCTCCATTAGATCTAGATCCTTGTGGTATCCCCATCCTATACGGGTTCACTCCCAGGGTGACGCGAGGGGACCTACGATCTTTAATAAGGATCATGATAGAAGCCATGGGGCCGTTGGAACTCCTCTCCCACTTAGTCTTTTAAAATAAGGATTTTTTTGGAAAAATATCCTTTTGAAAATTTCTATTAAGTTTTTCCTTAACTCAAAAGTGAAATATCTAAATCCATTAAAATCTCTATGTCAAGGTTTATATCCTTTGAGAGATTTTTTCATGGACTAATTTTATTTAAGTTAAAAACTTAATGATTTCAAAAATTTTCAATTAAAACTTTCTACAGACTTTGGTCTCAAGTTTGTTTGACAAAACAATTTTTTCTTGTACAAAAATAAAACAAAATGGCTTTCTATTTTTAACTTACAAAAATATCGAAATCCAATATATTTTCTATGTCAAGGATTAAATCCTTTGAGAAAATATCTAAGGATTAATTTTTGTTCAAGTTAAAATAACCACTTAATTTGTAGAAAAATGTTTTCTTGTCAAAAATATTCCCAAAGACTTTGGTCTTTGAGAAAACGTGCACATAGGTACTCAAAATAAATAGCATGCTAGAAAACAGTGGACGTTTTCATGCTTTTCTACTTTTAAACCCAAGTGCCCAAATAATAGAATTAAACACATTAATTAATTAATTAATGGACTTGTTTAATCCTAAAATCCATTACTAATATTTTTCATGCAAAAATATTCCATGAATATTAACTATTGTAAAAATATTAACTTCGCCTGCTATGGAACCCAAAACAAAAAAGAATATGCAAGAAAATTACAAGGAATAATAAAATTTCTCCTTAGTCCACTGCACCCGCCGCACTGGATTAAGCAGCTAACTGCACTGCGGTCCACAACACCCGCTGCACTAGAACGAGCATTCATGGGCATCCCGCGTGCTGACCCGCTCCATGACCCGCGTGCAGAGCAGAGCCCAGACCGGAGCATACGCCGGTTCCGGCGGCCTCATTCGGCGCCAGTCCCAGTCTGACCGGGCTCTTCTTTCTGCAGATTTTTCACTGTTTTTTTCTGCAGCTTTCTTCCTCCATTGGCTCTCTGATTTCAATCCATATACAATGAAATCAACAACTACCTATACTTGTAACACCCCACTACCTAAGCCTATCAGGGCCGGGGATGTCGCCCCGTCCAGATGACAAGGGGTCTTTATAACTAGGTTACATAAAAATTAATAAAGACTTTAAAATTAAACTTATTACAACCCAAAAGATAAGTACAGGAGCAAATCCAAATAAACTATTTGCAACAATCTCTCCAAAACATCACATAAAGTAAATAACATGAGTCTTCAAAGCATAGGCAACATCTAGCTAATGACCTCCACAGCAGGATCTTCCTGAAAACATGGAATAAAAGGTGGTGAGATAAAAATCTTAGTAAGCCCGTGTGTGCTTTGAGTGTTTCAGGTAAAATAATTCCTGTATGCAAGTTGTAAAAGTTTCATAAGAAAAAGGTGCTGGCAAGCAATAAATAAGTGTTGAAAATAAAGAGTGGTGTTTCACTTTTCAAACTATACATGTGCACAATAAATACAACCACTCAATGGGTAGCCATGGGTTACCACACGTTGGGCCCCATGACTAAATAACAGTCAGAATGCCACACTTTGTGCAAGCTGACAAAAGGTAGATGTACAGCCTACCGGGTGAGATACTCCACCATCTCTACACTCAAACTTACCGGTTGTCCACTCCGAAACACACAGTCCACATGACTGAAACTTGCTAGCTCGGACCGGTATGACCTACCGGACTGGCATCCTATCCAGGAAGGACTCACCCCTCAGAGGTGGCCATCTACTGAGAGACTTACCCTGACCCTTCAAAGACTAGTCCTGGTGGTCTACCCTTATTGAGTACTCAACGTTAATTGTTCCACTTGGGAGAAAATTGATCATAGTCCACTTTATTTGGAAATAGCAATTAAGGGTTTCTAAAAGTGTTGTCAAAGTTGGGTTTTAGAAAAAGTTTAGCATTTTGTGTAAAACTACTTGTTTAACTTTCAAATGATTTGCTTGACTGAAATAAAAAGGAAAACACAGTCCTTAATTGCCTTCACAAAATAAATGTCCATATACATCATATTTGGCTTGCCACAATAACTTTTTGGTCTTCACAAAACTCCATGTAGGAGCTTACCTGATTCTTTGCTTGCTCAACTCAACCGTTTCCCAAGGCTGACCTAACCCCGCCAGGGGTAAACACAAAACATAAGGTTACATTCGAGCTATACCTGCCTTACATAAATAATTTCTTAGCTCAACTAGATACAACTATGACTAGTCATGACCTTAATGTCCTAAGCTTTAAGGCTAGGTGATAAAGAATTTTATAAAATAAGTTTTAGTTGATAAGTTAAAATAACTTGGGGTTCTAAAATAATTGCTAATAAATTATAGACCTAATTAATAATTCTTGAGTGTTATTTTTACTAAATAAACTAAGGTTTGAATATTAAGTCCTAAATAGTACTAATAAATAGTGATTTGAAAATAGCTTTATTATAAATAAATATTTAACTACAAATAACCTTTAATTAATTTTTGAATAGATAATAAATAATTAGTAATAAATAAAATTAATAATGAATGAATTATTTTAAATTTTAATTAATAAATAACAAATGGATTTTAATATAAATAATATTTTATTTATTGTAAAGGATTTATTACTATATATATTATTTTTAATAAAAGATCTCATTTATTTGATAAAGAAAATATTAATATTTTAATTAATAAACCACTCCAAATTTCCCTAGAGTTTTGAATTTTATAGAGAAAAATATATTAGTATTCTATTCAAGGTAATAAAATTTGTTAATAAAAATAATCTAGTCTTAACAAGAAAATACTTTTCCTCCATGATTTTTCTATTGCTAGAAAGGATTCATGATCACATTCTCCATCATTAACAATATATTAATCCATTCATGAACATACACTTGAACAATCGCATACCATCACATGGCCAAAATCCTACTAAGCATAATCATCAATCATGGTTTCCATGGAAAAATAAAAACATAAAAGCCTAATCACCTTTGGTGTCATAATATCTAATCATGCTTCAAACATCCATAAAATTCATTGAGCATGAAGAACATAAATTGATTCAAAAGGAAAACACATACATCCTAGTCATATACAACAATCATCATGTCCTAACCCCAATCCCTTTATCCACATGAACATACTCAATCTCCCAATCATATTCTATCTCCCTATCAACACCTAAGATATATGATTTCAGAATTTAATAAGAGAGATTTAAGAACGAATACTTGATTGTCGAGTACTTTGATGAAGACAAAAGAAGGTCCACGCGCGATGGAGTGTCTTGAATGGTCCAACGAAATAACATCCATGGTTGATGGTTTGATCAACCATTTCGGTTAGAAGAGAGAGAGAGAGAGAGAGAGAGAGAGAGAGAGAGAGAGAGAGAGCATTAGAGCAGTACATTCGAATGGAAGAAGATGAACAAGAAGGTTGTTCTTGCCTTACCTTGTTGATGTTCTTGAGACCTTCAAAGAAAAGTTAATTTTGATCCGCTCGAAAATTCTTGTTTGCGAGGTTTTGTGTTATAAATACCAGAAATGAAGTTTAGAGATTAAATGGAAGTGATTTGGAGTATTTTAGAGTGATTGGAGGTGTTTAGAGTAGGGTTAGGCTTGAAGAAGGTTAGTGTGTGTTCTTGGTGTTCTTGGTGTTCTAGGTGAAAATGGAGAGAATTTGGAAGAAGTGCTGCACGAATTTTGTTAGAAAGCTGGCCGAATGGTATGGAATGAATGAGGGTTTCGATTTTCAGCAAGAAGGAGAGAGAATGATCAGATTTTTTTGAAATTTAAATCGAGGAAATGGTGGAGATGTTTAAGGTAAGAGGTTAGCTATGGTGTTTTGATCAAGAGAGGTTTATATGTCTTCCAATGGTGCCGGCTGAACAAGGGGTTTTTGCTGGAATGATTAAAGGTTAATGTTGCTCAAGGCTGGCCAAAATTCAGTCTTAAATGGCAGAGGAAATTCTGGTTTATTAGCCTAATTCAAGAGTGACTTTAATGGAGTAAAATGCTGAAATTATTTGAAGTCCAAAAAGAGTTTGAATGGAGTGATCTTAGGAGTGTTTTGTGGTGTGGCTATGGAGTCCTTATGCTCAAGGTGAGTGTGGGGTTAATGGTGTTCAGTCTATAGCTGAACAAGGATCAATTTTATAGAGGTTTGAAGGATGATTTTCGGCCTAGGCTAGAAGGAAGCAAAGTTGGAAAATTCTGGTTTCAAGCTGTTCATGGTTTCGAATTTTGCTGAATTTTTGGTGCAGAATTTCTGCACTTCTTTCAGCCCGATTTGCAGCTGATTCTTGAGGGGGTTTGAAGGTCTTCCAAGGATGGTTTTTCAGCCTTATTTCTGGACAACTACAGAGGGGTTTTGCTGGCTTGAAGATGAACTAAAAACAGCTTCATTTCCTTGATTGAAAGCTGCGAAATGCCCAGAATTTTTTTCTGGTTTAGTGCTGTTTGTGCAGTCCGAAAATTGCACAGATTTTCCAGCCTTCAAGCCACATGAAATGACCATTTTTCTGGTAGAAAATGAGTGGTTTTACTGGCTAAATTTTCGAAGAGAAGGTCTGCACAATATCTGGAAAATTTCCAGATTTTTCCTTCACTAAGCTATGGACAACATGAAGGTGGAGTTGAAGGTTCTTTCATGGTGATTGATTTTCTCTTGGAAACCCTTCCTATTTCTCCTCCTACTTTCGGCCAACTTCCCAACCACCAAAGCTGATTTTCGAATTTCATGGTGGAGGAGTTATCACAGATTTTTTTTGGAATTTAAAAGAAAGGATTTAATGGTTTTGAATTATAAAGATGTTATGACAAGCTAGTGGTAATAAAAAGGACAAGAATTCTTCTAGAATTCTTTTTAGGACATGAGGATAAGATTAGGACATTCTCTTCATGTCTCCCCTAAGACAACATTCCTATTTCCATGAAATGCAAGAAAACAAAAATTCAAACTTAGCTAAGATAATCATGATAAAACTTAAATGATGGGATTTGAACTCATGACCTTAGAAATTAATTCACCAAGCTCTAACCACTAAACCACACTAATTCTTGTTCTTATTTTCTCACCCACATATTCTTCTTGTTTAATTCTCAAGCTATCTTCCTAATTTGACCTCAACCAAAATTACCATTTTACCCCTCCTACTCGATAAGCATAACTAAGCATTTTAACCTATAATTCACAACTCTAAAGTACATAAAATCATTCAAAAATATATATATTCATGCAAAATAATATGATATGCATTCCCGACCCCCTTACTCTAGGGTTGGCTTTAGGTGGGGTTTCACATATACCCATTAACAATAGGCTTACATGATTTGCTAAAGAAAAACAGTGAATTACAAATCTGCTATACCTCCATCCAAGAGGTTTAACAGAGAATTTATCTATACCAAAAACAGCGAAGGATCACATGTTAATGACACATATGTTCCAGTTTTATTTAACTAGATGCATGCTTCCTAGATTTGCATAAAATCTTCATTCTCTATTACTAATTGAAGATTTAAAGAGGAAGTAAAAACACAGCGGAAGCAAACTGAAGAACAAGAAAAACTGCAGACCGAAGCCAGCGCCGGTTCCGACGGCCTCAGTCGGAGCCAGTCCCTATCTGACCAGACTCCGAGAGGGAAAAAAAATACCTCTTCTTCTTGTTCTCAAAGTTGGCTAGAACGGAATATGTGGAACTGAGGTAGGCGTATTGGTGGAAACCTCTAGTGCAATTCCTACAAGCCTCCTACTGCATCTGTGCATGTATATGAACGCTAAATTCCCTCTCGATCTTCCACTATATGGCCTGTCTAATCCACGTTTGATGAACAACTCACAAGAATAAGGGATTTTTTAGAGAGAGAAAGGGGGTTGTACATTTTTCCTTAACTCAGAAGAAGAAGAGAACAATGTACTTCTTTATTCTTCTATTTAACCTAAATAAAACCCTAGGTTAAATTGGATTGGCCCATTGGACTCTTAGTTTAGCCTTTTGAACTAAATTAATTATTCTAATTAGAACAAAATAAATGGCCCAATAAATAATTAATTTTCCAGCCTAAATAAACTAGTTCAATTAACAAGCCTCTATTAGTTTAGTCCCAGGTCAATCTTTAATTATTCAAACTGGGCAAAAGCCCTGAATAATTAATTAACCCACCAAACTAATTTAATTAATTCTCTCTCTCTGTGGACTTTTATTTTATTTTAGCCCAATAATTAAATCTGACTACTTAAATAAAATAAATTCCATTTAATTTAAGACCAATCCCTTAGCTTGTATATAATTAGGACTTAAGGTCTATACTAGGGACCAAAAAACATACTGCCTTGGCTACTAAAATGACCAAAATACCCTTGCCATATAAATAGCTGTATTTTTCATTTTAAATATTTCTCAATATCACCATAAGGAAATATTGACCATAAAGACAATGCTGCATTTAACAAAGTCTCCGACCTACAGGTAAAATGACTAAAATACCCCTCTATACATTATCGTACATTAGAGAGGAAGAAATGTATTAACACATCTCTAAATGATATCTACCATCCTTAGGCTTTTAGTCTAATGATCCACGACTTCCTGGATTATTTCTGCTTTCTAAGGGAGCTACCCTAAAATAAACATCCAAGTCATGTTTCCTAATGCCCTGAATATTTAGATCATTCAGACAATCACAAATGGTGATATAGTATAGAAACTATCTTGTACAAGTCTGTCATAACTAACTAGTCACACATACCCAACATGCAAGTATATTGGTCCTTCGATAGAACCTCAACTAAAGCATATCAAAGTACATGTTTCCAGCTTCGTCAGACAACCAACTCATACTCAAGTGGTAGAGTACTAATACACGCTATAGCAGTAGTAGTCTAAGTTTCTACCATATAGTACTTTTAGAAACCACTACTACAAGTCCTATTCTACGTATTCGAAATACGCTTATGTTATGAAGTGAGTGGACTACTCACTGGCTAAAGGTAAGCCATTCCCCATTTGGAATTCATAACATAATAACCTAGACATGATGAGATTTTCATTCTCATCAATCGGTTAAGAACAAACATTTATGTGTTAAGTAACCTATGATCCATACCTTACTGTGAAAGACTGCCATTCACATGGACCATTTACTTAAACACAATGGGTCTTTTTCCAAATGTAATTGTGCACAAATAAAAAGTAAATTCACAAACAATTTCTGAGAATAAATTCTTTTATTAAAACATTCAATATTTACATCAAAAACCTAGTCTAAGAGGGCATATTTTCCAACAAAAAAGGCATAAAGGAAAGCTGATAAGATGGCTAGATGTTATATATTGGCTTCTATGTCTAATGTTCTTCAATCTAAGTACGAGAACATGCCTACTACGAATGATATCAATGTATCGTTGTGCACCATGTTTGCTGACAAGAGCCGGCCCGCAAAATATTAATCTTTTAGGGCAATTATGAATACTATGATGGCTAAAGGGGTATCCGTTCATAAGAATACATTCAAGATAATTGTTCATTTTGAGGAGGCCGAGGTCCTAGGGACAATAATCGATTCTAAGAGCCAAATTGACATAGTTCTTAAGATTTTTCCAAATTCATATTCTCAATACAAGTTAAACTATAACATGAACAAGTTGAGTATGTCTTTGTCTAAGTTAATGAATGAACTCTAGGCTACTAAGAAAATTATGAAGCTTACATTAAAGGTTTTGGTTACTCGTTATGGTTCTTCTTTTGGAATTAGGACCCAGCCTAAAAAGTTCAAGAAGAAAAAGGCCCAGAACAATGCAAAGACCCAACCTAAAATGTTTAAGCCCAGTCCATCCAAGCCCGATGCTAAACCCAAGGGTAAATATTTCAAGTGTGGCAAAAAAGGACACTTCAAGAAAAATTGTCCGGACTTCTTGGCTAAGTCCTCTTCAAGTACTGCTTTTTACTTAGAGTCTATATTAATGGTTGGATCATTATCCACTTGAATTGTTGATTTCAGTGTCACTGACCATATCTATAACTCCTTACATAGGTTCAGCAAGATAAGACAACTCGGTAGAGGAGAATATGGACTGAGAGTGGGTAACCGAGTACAACTGCAGGCTGAAGTAATGGGACTTGAAACTTTTATTTGATTGTACTAGAATTTTAATTTTAAAAGATATTTTATATATTTTTAGTTTTAAACAAAATTTGATTTCAGTTTCAAGATTGAATAATCAAGGATATTTTGTTTCTTTCCATTAATGGCCCAAAAAGCTTTATGTTCTATATCCACAAGTAGATGACATGACTTCCTATAGACCAACCTATATGGAGTTGTTCCTATAGGTGCCTTGTATGCTGTCCGATAAGCCCAAAGAATATCATCTAATTTTACACTCTAAACTTTTCTAGTACAATTCATTACCTTTTCTAAGATTTTTTTTTAGCTTTTTATTGACTACTTCTACTTGGCCACTAGTTTTGGGAATGATAGGCAGTAGCTAGATTGTAGGTCACACCTAATCTGTGCAGCACTCTCCCCAACAGGTTGTTGCAAAAATGAGTTCCTCTATCACTTATAAGCACTCTAGGCACCAAGGCAAGTAAATAGCTTTTTCAAAAACTTAATCACCACTCTAGCATCATTTGTAGGCAATGCTTGTGCTTCTACCCATGTGGATACATAATCAACAACCACCAAAATATATGTTTTACCAAAAGAACTTAGAAAAGGTCCCATAAAATCAATCTCCCAACAATCAAATATCTCACAAGCTTGGAAAATGGAAAGGGATATCTCATGAGTTTTAGAGATATTACTTGTCCGCTGACATCATTTCAATTTGTCACAAACCTGTGTGCATCCTTATATATTATATTCCAGTAGAATCCAGAGTCAAGGACTTTTCTTGCTAATCTATTGGCATGATAATGCCCCCCCCCCCCCCCCAACTAGTCCCTCATGACAATATCATAGAATATCTCAAGTATTAGTAATATCTACACATCTTCAAATGACATGATCTGCACAATAACAAAAAAAGAATGGATCCTCTCAAAAGTAATACTTTACATCAGAAAGGAATTTCTTTCTTTGTTGTGGAGTAAGTCCTTTTGGAAGGATACCTGCTACAAGAAAGTTAGCATAGTCTGCAAACCACAGAGAAACATAATGTTTACATCCAACCCATAATAGTTGTTCATCTAGGAAGACATCATTAATCTTTTCTTCTTTTAGTGCTTCTAGAGTAGGTTATCTAGCCTTATTAGGTGATTTGAAACTAAATTTTTAGCTCCCATTTTATCCTTGATCTCCAAATCAAACACCTACAACAACAACACCCATCTTATCAATCTAGGCTTAGAGTCACGTTTAGCAAAAAGATATTTTAGTGCAGAATGATCAATGTAAACCAAAACTTTAGATAAAATAAGGTCGGGATGAAACTTATCAAAAGCAAACACTATTACTAGCAACTTGTTGTCTATGGTTGTATAATTCTCTTACGCTGTTGTGAAAGTTTTGCTTCCATAGTGGATTGGCTAAAAGTACTTGCCCTGTTTTGTCTAAGAACTGCTCTAACTACATAATCACTAGCATCATATATTATCTCAAAAGGGAGTGACCAATCAGGAACAACTAAAATGGGAGAATTAATCATCTTTTCCTTCAACAAGTTAAAAGAAGAAAAATAATTCTTATCAAAATTAAAGGGGTATCTTTTTCAAGTAAAAAGATAAGGGATTTTGAAAATTTAGAGAAATCTTAGATGAATCTCCTATAAAAGCTCGCATGCCCAAGAAAACTCCTAATGGCCCTCACAGAAATTGGTAGAGGAAGCTTCTCAATTAGCTCTATCTTGGCTTGATCAACCTCAATCCCTTGTCGTAAAATTTTATGCCCCAAAACAATACCATCGTTTACCATAAAGTGGCACTTCTCCCAACTCAGCACAAGATTCATTTCTTCAGACCTTTTGAGTACTCTTTCCAAATTTTGCAAACACAATTTAAAAGAATCGCCAAAAATAGAAAAAATCATCCATAAATACTTCTAATATCTCCCATACTAAACTTTCAAAAACAGTCGTCATACATCTTTGGAAAGTCCCAAGCGCATTACACAGTCTAAAAGGCATACGCTTGTAAGTAAAAGTCCCAAAATAGTAGGTGACGATAGTTTTCTCTTGATCTTCAGGGGCTATAAAAATCTAAAAGTAACCAGAGAATCTATCCAGAAAGCAGTAGTACATGTGTCCAACAAGCCTTTCTAACATTTGATAAATAAAGGGAAGGGGAAGTAATCCTTTCTTGTTGCTTCATTCAATTTTTTGTAGTCAATACTATTAGAATATATGCCCTCTAGATTAGTTTATCTGATGTAATTACCGAATTTATTAATAAAAGAATTTATTCTAAAAATTTATTTGTGAATTTACATTTTATTTGTGCACAATTTTCAGTTGGAAAGAACTAATTGTGCTTAAGTAAGTGATCCATGTGAATAATAGTCTTTCACAGTAAGGTAGGGATCACAGGTTACTTAACACATAAATGATTGTTCTTAATCGATTGATGAGAATGGGAATCTCATCAGGTATATGTTACTGTGTTATGAATTCCAAATGGGGAATGGTTTACCTTTAGCTAGTGAGTAGTCCACTCACTGCATAGCATGAGCGTATTTCGAATACGTAGAGTAGGACCTGTAATAGTGGTTTTTAAAAGTACTATTTAAAAGAAACCCAAACTATTACTGCTACAGCGTGGACTAATACTCTATCACTTGAGTATGAGTTGATAGTCTGACGAAGCTAGAAGTATATACTTTGATATACTGTAGTTGAGGTTCTTTCGTAGAACCAATACACTTGTATGTTGGGTATATGTGACTAGTTAGTTAAGACAGACTTGTACAAGATAGCTTCTACGCTATATCGCCCCTTGGGACTATTCAAATGATCTAATTATCTAGGGCTCTGGGGAACATGACTTGGATGTTTACTTTAGGGTAGCTCCCTTGTAAAGTGAAAACATTCCAGGAGTCGTGGATTATTAGAGTAAACGTCTAAGGATGGTAGATGTCTATTAGAGAGGTGTTAGTACACACTTTCTCTCTAATTGCACGGCAATGTGTAGAAAGGTATTTTAGTCATTACACCTATAGGTCGAAGACTTTGCTAATGTAGCATTGTCCTTGGGTTCAATATTTTCTTATTTTCTTATGGTAATATTAGACAATATTTAAAATGAAAAATATAGCTATTTATATAGTTGGGGTATTTTGGTCATTTTAGTAGCTAAGGCGATGTGTCTTTTGGTTCCCGAAATGGCCCTTAAGTCATAAAAGATTTGGGTTAAGGAATTGGTCCTGATATTTATGGGTTTTATTTTATTTTATTAGTCTAATTTATTATTGGACTAGAATAAAATAAAAGGTCTGAGAGAAAGTATTTATTTTATCTAGTTTAATTGGTTAATTAATTATTCAGGGCTGAAGGCCCAAATTGAGTAATCAAAAAATTAATCTGGATATCAACTAGATGAAAGGTATAAAATTTTATATTGGTCTATTTGGGCTTGTCAATTATTTATTGAGCTGTTTAATGTAGCCCAAAAAATAAATAATTGAGATTTATTATTTATGGGTGTTTAAGCCCAAGAATAAATAATTTTATTTGGCCTAATGAAATAGACCAAAGGTAAAATATATATATATATATATATATATATTAATTATTAAATTAATTAATTAAAAAAATAACACGGGATGCAACCCGTGTTGTTTCGCATGCAAGATAACAGAAAGTATGGATACTTTCTATTTGCACGCAGGTGGAGTCTTTCTCGGGAGATCTATTCAAATGAATGAATAATGAATTGAAATGTGGTTGGAATTTTGCAATTCTGGGAGTTGGTTATTCACAGAAGTAAAGTAAAGAAAATAGGCTTTGTTGTTCATTTTCATTCACAGAAAACAAACCCATTTACAGAAGCCTTCAAGGCTTATCAAAACCCAATCTTTAATCCTTCACCGGCTGTGTTATGGGCACTATTTCGAAAGATTAAAAGCTTCATCTAGATGAGACACAGTAGATGTTTGCAAGGACGTGATCCAATAGCCTCAAGTATCATTGTACGTGCATCTACACCAGTGCGCTGAGGGCCATTCAATCACAGAGGTAAATTTTTCGTTTTCCTAATATGCTTTTATTTTGATTATTTTTGCCATTTTAAGCCTTCAATTGGTATCAAAGCTATGGTTTGGAAAATGTAGGAAGCATGTTAGACTTAACTAAAACAAGAAAATATTTATTTTAGTTGAAATCTGTGATCCTTCGTATTTATTGGTATGGGCAGTTTCACTGTAAGCTTCGCGAGTAGAAGTATAGGAACAATGTATTTTGATTGCTTTCATAGATATCGTGTAAGCCCAGTGTTTTTTTAAGGGCATAGGCAGTTGTTTGGATGATTTTTGAGTGAAAATGGAAGAAAAAACGAAATCAGTACGCAGAGGTGCATTCTGGAGAAGAAGGCACTATTGAAGCCAAAGGAGCCGAGCCATGCCGTTGCTGTGTGAGGAGCAGCTGAGCCGGGGCTCCAAGCCTCGTGCCACTTCCAGGTGCAAGGAAAGCTTCCTCGCTGAAGCCATCAGCGAGGAAGTTGCTGTTGCAAATTGCAAATGCAATTTGCAATGCTCACGGTCAACAATTTTAACCGCGCAGCTAGGTGAGCGCGGGGCGGGCGAGGTCCACTCTCCTAGATCTGGCCCATGGATTATCCCATGGGCCGTGATCTAATGTGACGGGTGCACTAGACACGACCCAAATAAAAAAAAAAATCTTTTTTTTTTGTGTTTAGTCCTATGCGAGGTGAAGTTATCTTTATTGCAATAGTTAATATTCTTTGAATATTTTGCATAAAAAATAATGGTAAAGGAAATTTTTGGAATAAACAAGACCATTAATTAATTAATGTGTTTAATTCTATTATTTACACACTTAGGTTAAAAGAATAGAAAAGCATGGAAACATTTACAGTTTTCTAGCATGCTTATTTCTTTTTGTACTTTATGTGCACATTTTCTCAAAGACCAAAGTCTTTGGAAATTTTGACAAAGAAAAACATTTTTCTTAAATCAAATGGTTAATTTTAATTTGAACAAAAATTAATTCTTGGATATTTTCTCAAAGGATTTTATCCTTGACATAGAAAATATATTGGATTTAGATATTTTTGTGAATTAAAAAAGAAAATCATTTTGATTGAATTTTAACAAGAAAAATTATTTTTGTCAAATTATACTTGAGATCAAAATCTCTCAAAAGTTTTATTGGAAATTTTTTGAAATTATTAAGTTTATTAACTTAAATAAAATTAATCCATGGAAAAATTTGTCAAAGGGTATAAACCTTGACATAGAAATTTTTCTAGGTTTAGATATTTTGTTTGAAGTTAAAAGAAAACTTAATTGAAATTTCAAAATATACTTTCCAAGAAAAACTCTTATTTTAAAATACCAAGTGGGAGAAGGGTTCCAATGGCCCCACGGCTTCCATCACGATCCTCATTAGAGATCGTAGGTCCCCTCACGTCACCTTGGGAGTGAACCCATATAGGATGGGAATACTAAAAGGATCTAGAACTAATGGATTGATGTAATTAATAACCTAAGACACGTGCTATGATCAACTAGCCCATGTTAGAGGTTATAGTGCAACGAATGTCCATAAAAAATGAAAAGAAACGGTCATCCCACAATAGAGTTATCTTCTAGATCATTACCTAGAAGGGAAATTAATTTGTGGTGGTTAATACACTTAGCTTAGAAAACTGTTAATCTTCCTAAGAAGCTATGTCAGGTTTTCTAAGAACTAAATTAATCATATTAAAGATAATAGCGGTAGGGTTAACTATTATAATATTTAATATGAGGATAAAGTCACAAATTATTTTGTTTTTCACAAATTGAATTTTCTTTTATTTTCAATTTTTTCAGAAATGGCTGGTGGAGGTTCTTTCAGTCCTTTGGCCGTTATTCTCCATAAGAATAAGCTAATGGGTCCGAATTATCTGGATTGAAAAAGGAACTTGGACATAATACTCACTTCTGAGGAGTATAAGTATGTCCTCTTTGAAACCTACCCTGTTATTGGGGAGAGTTCCACCGCGGAGGAGCGTGAGGCTGAAAAAGCATGGAAGAAGGCCAACCAAATGGCTCGATGCTACATGTTGGCCTCTATGTCTAATGTGCTCCAATCAAAATACAAGCACATAGCCACTGCATATGACATTAGCCAATTATTAGCCACGATGTTCACCAATAAGAGCTGACCCACAAGGCAAAAAGCTCTTAGGATGATCATAAACACTAAGATGGCCCTAAGCCATCAGTCAGGGAGCATATGCTCAAAATAATTGCTGCTTTTAAGGAAGCGAAAGTCTTAGGAGCTGTTATTGACCCTGAGAGCCAAGTGGACATGGTTCTCGAATCTTTGACAGGCTCTTTTACTCAGTTCAAGTAGAACTACAACATGAACAAATTAAACATGACTTTAACTGAGTTAATGAAAGAGCTCCAGGTGGCGGAGAAGACCATGAAGCTACGGTCCAAGGCTATGATTGCTAGGACTTTTCTTCTAGAACTGGGCCCAAGCCCAGGAAGTTCAAGAAGAAGAAGGGAAATACATAGGCCCAGCCCAAGAACCAGCCCAATAAACCCAAAGGCAAATACTTCAAATGCGGGCAGAAAGGACACTAGAAAAAGGAGTGTTTAGAACTTCAGGCCAAGAAAAACCCTATAGGTATTATTTTCTATCTAGAGTCTATTTTAATGGTTAGATCAACTTGATTCTGGTGCTACTGATCATATCTATAACTCCTTGCAGGAGTTAAAAAAAGATAAGAAGACTCCAAAAAGGCGAGCATGGACTACGAGAAGGAAATGGAGCACAAGTATGGGCCCTTGCACTGGGAGAGCTGGATTTTATTTTTTATTGTAATAAAGTAGTTGTATTAAAGGATATTTTATATGTACCCAATTTTAGACAGAATTTGATTTCAGTTCTAAAGTTAATAAATCATGAATATTCTGTTTCTTTCCATTCTAGTATTACTATCAGTAGAAATGGAGAAGTTTTATGTACAAGGCACATGTATGGAAAGTTATTCTTTTTAAATCTTATAAATAATCAAATAAATAACTCTCAATCTAAACCTTTAAGTAAAAAGAAAAAGATTAATGTCAATGACTCATATCTTTGGCATCTAAGGTTGGGTCATATTAACTCAACCAGGATTTAAAGGTTAATCCATGATGGGCTCTTGGGCTCATTAAGATTGGAAAGTTGGCCTCAGTGTGAATCCTACCATATGGGAAAAATGACTAAAAGGTTATTTACCCAAAAGGCTAATAGAGTCAAGGAGATATTGGGTCTTGTTCATACTGATGTGTGTGGTCCTTTGTCTTCTCAAGATAGAAGGGGCTTTGAGTACTTTATCACTTTCACGGATGATTGTACAAGGTATGGTTATATCTACCTAATGAGGCGCAAGTCTGACTCTTTTGACAAGTTCAAAGAGTTTAAGGTTGAAGTGGAACGTCGAACAGGTAAACTGATCAAAATCTTACGATCAGATCGTGATAGAGAATACCTCCTTGGTGAGTTTAAGGATTACATAGTACATAATGGAATAGTATTCCAACTTTTTGTGCCAGGTACACCCTAGCAGAATGGATTAGCTGAGAGAAATAATAAGACATTAATAGAAATGGTCCGAAGTATAATGTCTCATGCTACTCTTTCGGTCTCTTTTTAGGGACATGCCTTGGCAACAGCAATATACATTCTGAACTTGGTGCCTTCCAAGTCAGCACCTAGGACACCCTACGAGATGTGGACTGAGCATAAGCCAAGTCTAAAACATCTTAAAATATGGGGCTGTCCAACTTATGTACTGATCAAAAAAGACAAGCTAGAACCAAGATCAAAATTATGCTACTTTGTTGGGTATCCAAAAGGGACAAAAGGAGGTTAATTTTATCATCCAAATGGGCAGAAAGTACTAATAAGTACTAATGCTAGATACTTGGAGAATGATCAAAGTACTTCGACTAAAGGTTCAACAAGTTTGGAACTCAATGAGAAGTTATCTTTGGAATCAACTTCTTCAGACCCGATTATGGAACAAGAAGAGGCACAGCCTCAAGAACCTGTACAAATGGAGCTTCGTCGTAGTGGGAAGATATCTAGAGCTCTAGAAAGATGGATAAGAGAGGCTTTCGAGCTGGTCTCTGACTATCAGGAATAAGATCCCACTACATACGAAGAAGCTATTGCTGACGCCGATGCAGATCTATGGCATGAACCAATAAAAGCCGAGATTAAGTCTATGTACTTCAATCAGGTTTGGGATCTTATAGCTTCACCTGAAGGGATAAAACCCATTGGGTGTAAGTGGCTATACAAGAGAAAAAGGGGAGCGGATGGGAAGGTAGAAACCATTAAAGCTAAGCTTGTGGCGAAAGGGTATACTCAGAAAGAGGGAATTGATTATGATGAAACCTTTTTCCCAGTAGCTATGCTTAAGTCTATCTGTATCCTTCTTGCCATTGCATGTTATTACGACTATGACATATGCCAAATGGATGTCAAGATGGCATTTCTTAATGGCCATCTTAAATAAGACATCTATATGTCCCAACCAGAAGAATTGATTGCTAAAGGCCAGCAAAATATAGTCTACAAGCTTAAGAAGTCCATTTATGGACTTAAGCATGTATCTAAAACATGGAACATTCATTTTGACGATACTATAAAGTCTTACGATTTCATTCAAAACGAGGATGAACCATATGTGTACAGGAAATTGGAAAGCAAAAATAGGGTTTTTCTTGTCCTATATATAAATGACATTCTATTTATTGGAAATGATGTAGGGATATTATCATCTATTAAGGTTTTGTTGTCTAGTCAATTTAGTATGAAGGACTTGGGAGAAGCCAGTTTCTCGAGATTAAGCTTCTTCGAAATAGGAAGCAGAAAATGTTAGGATTATTCCAAACAACATACATTGGCAAGATGCTGGCCAAGTTTAGCATAGACTCATGCAAAGGAGCTCTAATCCCTTGCAGACATGGGTTATCTTTTTGTTCTAAGGATTGTCCTAAGTCTCAAAAGGAAAAAGACAGGATGAGTAGGATTCCCTACGCTTCAGCTGTGGGAAGTCTCATGTACGTTATGTTGTGCACTAGGCTAGATATCTGCTTTGCTGTAGGCTTAGTTAGCAGATATCCGTAAAACCCTGGGGAGGTTTATTAGTAAGCTGTAAAGCATATTCTTAAGTACCTCAATGGTACGAAAGATTATATGCTGGTTTACAGGGCTAACAACTTAGTTCCTACTGGATACACGGACTCAGGTTTCCAGGCGAATAAGGATGAGAGAAAATCTACTAGTGGATATGTCTTTACCTTGTTTGGAGGAGCTATTTCATGGAGGAGTATCAAGTAATCTTGTATTACTGACTCAACTATGGAAGCTGAGTATGTGGCAGCTTCAGAAGCATCTAAGAAAGCAGTTTAGCTCTAAAAGTTCCTTTCAGAACTTAAAGTTGTGCCACACATGGACAGACTGATTGTTGTGTATTGTGACAACTCTGGAGCAGTCTTGCAATCTAAAGAACCTAAGAACCACAAGAAGGGAAAGCACATCCAGAAGAAGTACCACCTAATTCGGGATTTCATTCAGAGATGAAAAATCGTGGTGGAACAAATAGCCTCGGAGAACAACCTAGTAGATCCTTTCACCAAACCTTTGATTGAGAGAGTCTTTAAGAGACTCTTAAATGTCATAAAGATGGGCACCAACAGATATTCTTAGTCTTAGAGTGCAAGTGGGAGATTGTTACTAGTTTATCTAATGTAATTATCGAATTTATTAATAAAAGAATTTATTCTCAAAAATTATTTGTAAATATACATTTTATTTGTGCACAATTTTCTATTGTAAAGGACCCATTGTATTTAAGTAAGTGATCCATGTGAATTGTGGTCTTTTACAGTAAGGTCTGGATCATAGGTTACTTAACACATAAATGATTGTTCGTAACCGATTGATGAGAATGGGAATTTCATCAGGTATAGGTTATTATGTTATGAATTCCAAATGGGGAATGGTTTACCTTTAGCCAGTGAGTAATCCACTCACTTCATAGCATGAGCGTATTTTGAATACGTAAAACAGGACTTGTAATAGTGGTTTCTAAAAGTACTATTTAAAACAAACCCAAACTATTACTACTACAGTGTAGACTAATACTCTACCGCTTGAGTATGAGTTAGTAGTCTGACGAAGTTAGAAATATATACTTTGATATACTGTAGTTGAGGTTCTTTTGTAGAACCAATACACTTATATATTGGGTATATGTGACTAGTTAGTTAAGGTAGACTTGTACAAGATAGCTTCTACGCTATATCGCCCCTTGTGATTGTTCAATTGATCTAATTATCCAAGGTCCTGGGGAACATGACTTAGATGTTTATTTTAGGGTAGCTCCCTTGTAAAATGAAAACATTTCAGGAGTCATGGATCATTGGACTAGACGTCTAAGGATGGTAGATGTCTATTAGAGAGGTGTTAGTACACTCTTCATCTCTAATTGCACGGCAATACGTAGAGAGGTATTTTAGTCATTACACCTATAGGTCGAAGACTTTGCTAGTGCAGCAATATCCTTAGGGTCAATATTTTCTTATGCTGATATTAGGAAATATTTAAAATGCAAAATATAGCTATTTATATAGTAGGGGTATTTTGGTCATTTTAGTAGCTAAGGTGATGTGTCTTTTGATCCCCAAAATGGCCCTTAAGTTATGAAAGATTTAGGTTAAGGAATTGGTCCTAATATTTATAGGTTTTATTTTATTTTATTAGTCTAATTTATTATTGGACTATAATAAAATAAAAGGTCCGAGAGAAAGTATTTATTTTATCTAGTTTAATTGGTTAATTAATTATTCGGCCCAGATTGAATAATCAGAAAATTAATTTGGATATAAACTAGATAGAAGGTATAAAATTTTATATTGGTCTATTTGGACTTGTTAATTATTTATTGGGATGTTTAATGTAGCCCAGAAAATAAATGATTGAGATTTATTATTTTTGGGTGTTTAAGCCCAAGAATAAATAATTTTATCTGGCCCAATGAATAAGACCAAGGTAAAATAAAATTAAAAATATATATATTAAATTAATTAATTATTAATTTAATTAATTACAATTAAAATTAAAATTAAAATATATAATTAATTAATTAATTAATTCAAGAAAAACACGAGATGGAACCCCTTTTGTTTCACATGCAAGATAACAGAAAGCATGGATGCTTTCTGTTTGCACACGGGTGGAGTCTCTCTCAGGAGATCTATTGAAATGAATGAATAATGAATTGGTTTTTGGTTGGAGTTTTGCAATCCTGGGAGTTGGTTATTCACAGAAGCAAAGCAAAGAAAACAGGTTTCATTGTTCATTTTCATTCATAGAAAACAAACTCATTTACAGAAGCCTTCAAAGCTTATCAAAACCCAATCTTTAAGCCTTCACCGGCTGTGCTATGGGTACCATTTCGGAAGATTAAAAGCTTTGCGTGGATGACACACGGTAGACGTTTGCAAGGATGTGATCCAATAGCCTCAAGTATCCTTGTACAAACATCTACACCAGTGTGAAAATGGTCATTCAATTATAGAGGTAAATTTTTCATTTTCTTAACATGCTTTCGTTTTGATAATTTTTGTCATTTTAAGCCTTCAATGCACATTCTCCATTTAGTGACAAGTCTCATAGGAATAAGTTCATTCTTCTCATTAAATGCCACTATCATGCCTCCCGTCCTTGGTACCACCTGTGTAGGACTCACTTATATGTTATCTGAAATAGGGAATATAATTCCTGTATCCAACTACTTAATCACTTCACCCTTAACTACTTCTTTCGTGTTTGGATTTAACCTTTATTGGAGTTGTACTACAGGCTTTGCATCTTTCTCAAGAAGTATCTTATGTGTGTAGAAAGAAGAACTAATTATATTTATGTCTGTGAGTTTCCATGCTATAGCCTTCTTGCGACTCTGTAGAACATGAATCAACTGCAACTTTTGCCCTTCCTTCAAATCCTTTGCAATTATCACTAGCAAATTGTTCATTTGGGTCAGAAATGCATACTTAAGATGATCTGGTAGCTCTTTCAATTTCAACTCTAGTAGGTCCTTAATAGATGATCTCATTTGCCAAGACTTAATTTCTCAATAACTTCACAAACTAATAGTTCAAATTTTCCTTGGAATTCTTCATATGTGCCAATAGTTCTTGGAAATGTTGTTCAACATCTTACACTAATCCATTCTCAGTCCATTGAACAAAGTGTTCCTGCATAAAATAAAAAATGCATTCATCAAGAATATCAATCATAAAGCAATCATCTTGTATGGTAAAATATTTCATGCTATCCGAAAGTCTTATAATAACTTCTTCCTCCTCAACTCTTAGTGTTAGCTTTCCCTCATGAACATCTATAACAGCTTTTGTAGTAGTTAGGAAAGGTTTGCCTAGAATCAATAGAACCTTATAATCTTTATCCATATTAAGAATAACAAAATCGATTGGAAAAATGAATTTGTCAACTTTAACAAGCACATCATTCACAATCTTTTAGGATATTTGATAGATCTATCTACTAATTAGATACTCATCCTAGTAGATTTTGGTTTAGCTAAGCCTAACTTACAAAATGTGTTATGGTAACAAATTGATGCTATCCCCTAAATCTGTCAATAATATGCCAAAAGTAACACCACCAATCACACAAGGAATGGAAAAACTCTCTGAATCTTTCAATTTATGTGGCAGCTTTTCTTTATGTTGGAGGAGAACAGAACATTCTTCATTTAATATAACAGTAGATAGTTCTTCTAGCTTCCTTTTGTTGGACAGGATGTCTTTAAAAAATTTAGCATACTTAGGTATTTGTGTTAGGGCCTCAACAAGTGAAAGATTGATTTATAGTTGTTTGAATAACTCTAAGAACTTTTTTCATTGCCCCTCATCTTTCCCTTTCCTCAATCAATCCTGATATAGAACATGAGAAGAATGTTTCTTCTTTTCTGTCTTTTCTGCTCCCGTTTTCTCAGCTAGAGGTGCTGCCTCTTCTGTTCCTTTTGATTGTGCTACAGGCAAGTTCTGTTCTTTCTCTTGCTCTTCTTCTATTCTTTCTTCACCATCATTGTTGTGCACCAGTATCACATGATTAATTAGCTCTTTACCACTTCTCAATATTATTGCCTCAACAAGCTCACGAAACGCATACTCTTCATGACTCCTAGAAAATTGCCCAATATTATTCCCTAGATTACATATAAGTGCTTTTTGATAGCATATTAATGCCTCTACCTCCTCAAAATGTGAAATGGCTGAAATAGTGAATTGCTCTAGAAGAGGTTTGAGTGATGACACATAATTTAGCTCATGGACATCATTGACTTACTATGATAACCATCTTGAATTTCATTCCCCCATAACCGTACACCTTCTCATTCATTATTATCCATATCACAATGTCAAATCAACCTCGCAAGCACAATTCAAAACCAAAATCAATGAATAGAGCAATAATTCCTCAATTTTCAAAAGATGAACAAAAATTCAAGTCCAAAGGACCCATTTATTTATTAGGCAAAAATACAAAATAAAATTGCTCCCAAAATAGCCTCCAAATCTCAAATCAACATGCATAGACCATAGGCTAGCAAAAACTTCCAACTCCACACAGACGAACAAAATTAAGCACAAAACCAAAGGAAATTCCAAAAGACAAATCCATATATCAAAACCCTATACCATATATCATATTCAAATATCCACCTTCAAAATCCCAATTTCTAGCAAAATGAATATCATCTCCATCATACCAATCAATCACCATTTTCCAACACAATGAATTCAATACTATTAAATAAGCCACAAAACTACAATCTAACAAATTCCTCCAAAAAATATTCTCATTAAATCAAAGAATAGCGTATAAATAAATAAATCAAACAACAAAATCACTCAAAGTCCAAAAGAATAGATTTTACAACAACCATACAATAATCAAAGAATTCTCAAATACAATTTTGGCCGAAATAAAATAAAATAAAATAACAACAAACATACAAACAACTATTCACAAACAAGTTAGTGACATATGCAAATATATACATAAATACAAGGCTAAATCAACAAGAATTAAAATTTTTAGAATATAGCTTTAGTTGTTCCCCAGTAACGGCACCAAAAATTTAATGTATGTGTTTGTGCATACAAAAAATCCATATCAATCGTGCCCCACATTCACACAAGTTTTACTAATTAAAATGCCAATTAAAATCACATAGCACACACACATAGGTAAGTGCACCTATCGTGTAGTATAGTATCATTGGAAAATATTGAAGAACCTTAGGGAATGTAGCTACTACCCCTACTCCCTTCTCTTCTTATTGTTTAGCCAAATAAAAAGGTGAAGTATATAAGACTAACTATACTAGGAGAAAAGTTATGTTTTTACACAAGAGAAAGTCACAAGTTCATCAAGGAATAAGAAAGAGATAAGCCTATTTAACAAAAAGAATTCCCCTATTCAATACCTAAAATATGGCATCATTTGGATCCATAATTCCTACTTCTAGGCACCAAAATGAGTTACTCTCTTTTGAGTTATGAGATTTCTATACTCAAATTCAATCAATTGGTACCAAACTTAAGGATATATTAATCATCGCTCACTATCCAAAATCATCCGAAAGCCACGAAATCCCTATCTCTAAGTAATCTCGCAAACTCTTTGATTATTAGCCCTAATTTCCAACCTTTCTTTCTGGCTAATTGAAAATGGCAAATGTTAAATTATCTAAGTGGGTGTCCAAACTTTAACCTCATCTCTCGAAATCATTAAGGAAGAACATTTAATTGACATAAATCAACCAAAATCCAACTCAACCAAGATAACTAAATAAGCACAAATAATCAAATACTAGAAACAAAAAGTATAGATCTAAAGAAAATACATCATCCTCAAGCATAAAAATGGGGTATAATTAAAAGTCAAATCTTAGCATAAAAATTACAAGTAAGATTACAAAAAAGAAAGAAAAAGCAAACTTATAGACAAGTCTCGTTCTTCTTTCTCTTGAGATCTTCAAGTAACCTCTCTTTCTCTTCTTTGAATCTCTTGGTCTTCCTCTCTTCTGTGTGTGCAAACTCACAAGACTTAGGATTCTTAAGAGAAAATCCTAAACCTTTCCAACCCTCCTCTCCTTATCCGTGTGTGAATGAATGATATATTAGCCCCTCGGGGAGTGCATCTTGAAAATGCAATAATTTGACTACCTAGATTTCGCTTGTGGGTAGCCCAGGGAAGTTTAACTTCCCTGGGCCACTGAGTTTTCTAGAAATAACGCGACCCAGGGAAGACTTCCTTGGGCAACTAAGGTTCTGGAAAACTTGGCCACAATAACAAACCACCAGAACTCACTGAACATATGCTCTTCATGGACACCACAAGGCGGCCTAGGAAAGTTTCTTCTCCCTAGGCCACCAAGTCTAAAGCCTAACGCACCAAGAGATTGCACTAGGCGGATTTCCCTTTATTGTCAATTTTCTAGAATTTGGCAATGTTGAAGATTACCAGGTGGTCTAGGGAAGTTAAGGTTCCCATGGTCGCTAATCTTCTGGATAATATGCACAAAATAAGCACACTAGGCGGCCTAGTTATCTTGCATTTCCCTAGGCTGCCAATCTTTTTTCTTGGCTTCTTCATTTTTCTTCTGTTTTCTTCCTTTTCCTACATTTTTAACTTTAATTGGTATTTTTAATTTCCTAAAAAAACCTAACCCCAATCAACCAACTTCATAAGGAAAACGAGTAATCAAATACCATGAATAACAATCAATTGATCAAGTAGTTAAATTGATGCATAAATCATGAATCCCAAAACATTGCTAAATTACAATAAAAACATTGAATACATCATTGTTAAAGTAAAAAATGACAAAGAGAAAATAAATCACTCATAGACAAGCCTCTTTCTTCTTCCTTGAAGATTCCCTTTGAACAATCCTCCTTGCCTTGGGTGAATTCCTCCTTTAATGAGAGAATCAGAATTTCTACTCCTTAATTCACCTCTCTTGATTGTATATCTCAAACTCTTGTGTTCTCTTATGCTTTTATAGGCCTCTTGGATGCCTATTTCATGGCTGAGAAAGTCTTGGCCGAATAGAAATAGGAAAATATCAAAATCCTTAGATAAGCCCTAATTCCGCATACAAAATTTTTGCCTCCAGAACCTACCTGGTGCCAAGTACACTCTATTCTTCTTTTACTTCTCCATTTCTACTGATAATAATACCAGAATGAAAAGAAATAGAATATTCTTGATTTATAAGTTTGGCAACTAAAACCAAATTCTGTCTAAATCTAGATACATATAAAATATCCTTCAAAATAACTACTCTATTACAACAAAAAACAAGATCCAGCTCTCCCACTGCAAAGGCCCATACTTGCACTCTATTTCCTACTCGTAGTCCATGCTTGCCCTACTTGAGTCTTCTTATCTTCCTAAACCCCTACAATGAGTTACAGATATGATCAGTGGCTCCAGAATAAAAAATCCAAGTGGAAGTTGACCCAACCATTAAAACTGACTCTAGATAGAGAATAGTACCTATAGAGTTTTTCTTGGCCTGAAGCTCTGGACACTCCTTTTTCCAATATCCTTTCTGCCCACACTTGAAGCACATACCCTTTGGCTTGTTGGGTTGGTTCTTGGGTTGGGCTACTGCATTTCCTTTCTTCTTCTTGAACTTCTTGGGCTTGGGCCCAATTCTGGAAGAAGAATCCCTAGCAATCATAGCCTTGGATTGTGGCTTCATAACCTTTTTCGCCACCTGAAGCTCTTTTATTAACTCAGTTAAAACTCATGTTTAACTTATTCATATTGTAGTTCAAATTAAACTGAGTAAAAGAGCCTGGCAGAGATTCAAGAACCATGTCCACTTAGCTCTCGAGGTCAATAACAGCCCCTAAGACTTCTGCTTTTTCAAAAGCAATAATCATTTTGAACATATGCTTCCTGACTGATGCTCCATCAGCCATCTTAGTGTCTATGATCGTCCTAAGAGCTTCCTGCCTTACGGGCCAGCTATTATCGGCCAACATCGTGGCTAATAACTATCTAATGTCGTACGCAGTGGCCATGTGCTCATGTTTGGACCTGAGCACATTAGACATGGAGGCCAACATGTAGCAATGAGCCATCTTGTCGGCCTTCTTTTATGCTTTCTCAGCCTCGCGCTCAACATTGGTGGAACCTTCCTCAATAATTGGGCAAGTTTCGTTACACTCCACTGCAGTGAGTATTATATCCAAGTTCCTTCTTCAGTCCACATAATTTGGACCCGTTAACATATTGTAACACCCCGCTACCTAGGCCCGCCAGGGCCGGGGATGTTGCCCCATCCAAAAGACAAGGGGTCTTTATAACTAGGTCACACAAATGAAATAGTAGAATATAAATGATACTTGAACTTAAAATTTATTACATCCTAAAATAAATATCAATCTAAGGATAAATTCCAAAATACCAAAAACAAATCTGTAATAAAAATTTATCCACTCTCATCTCCTTAAAACATTACACAAAAATAAATCATCAGAAAATCTTCCAAAGCAGGCATAATCTAGCTACTCATCCTCACAGCAGAGTCGACCTGAAATTATGGTAAAACGGGTGATGAGACAAAAATCTCAGTAAGTCCTGTGTGCTTTGGGTGTTCAGTGAAATCAGTTCGTGGATGCAAAGTATGAAATCTTTACAAAAGAATTACTGGCAAGCAATAAACATTAGTCAAAAGCAAGAGTGGTGTTTTGGCTTTTCCAAGCATACATAATCAATAAAATCAACCACTCGAAATAAATGATTATAGGTTACCACACATTGGGCCCCATAACCGGTCAAAATGCCGACACTTTGCGCAAACTGACAACAGAAAGGTGATCGGCCTACCGGGCAAGATACTCCTCCTTCTCTATACCCAACAACAACCGGGTGTCTATTCCGGCAAAACGCAATCACTTGACTGAAATAAAACCAACTGCTAGCTCGGACCGGCACGACCTACTGGACTGACATCTCATCCGGGAAGGACTCACCCCTCAGAGGTGGCCACCTACTGAGAGACTTACCCTAACCCTGCAAAGACTAGCCCTAGCAGTCCACCCTTATTGAGTACTCAACATAACGTATCCTACTTGGTAAAAATGAACAAAACACAGTTCCACTTGAACATGGCAATTAAGGGTTTCCAAAATCTTTATCAAAAACAGTTTTAGAAAGAATTTCGAGTTTGAGTAAATCTGCCTATTAATTTTCAGATGAATCATTTATCGGAAATAAAACAGGAGATAACCCTCAATTGCCTTTACAAAAATGAATGTCCATGCACTCTACATTTGACTTGCCATAATTTACCACTTTTCATCAATCAGATTTTATGCAGGAGCTTACCTGATCCTCGCTCACAACAATAGGTCTCCAACAGCTGACCTAACCCCGCATGGCAAAAATAAACCACAATCAATCTCAAGCTACAATCCACTTCCTCAATTTTAAATTAACTCCTGTTGGATTGTATGCCCTCTTAGACTAGGTTTCTGATGTAAAATCGAATATTTTAATAAAAAATTTATTTTCAGAAATTGTTTGTGAATTTACTTTTTATTTGTGCACAATTTTCGTTTGGTACAGACCCATTGTGTTTAAATAAATGGTCCATGTGAATGGTGGTCTTTCAAAGTAAGGTATGGATCACGGGTTATTTAACACATAAATTTTTGTTCTTAACCTATTGATGAGATTGGGAATCTCATTATGTTTAGGTTATTATGTTATGAATTCCAAATGGGAAATGGCTTACCTTTAACCAGTGAGTAGTCCACTCACTTCATGACATAAGCATATTTCGAATACGTAGGACAGGACCTGTAGTAGTGGTTTCTAAAAGTACTATATGATAGAAACCTAGACTACTATCGCTATAGCGTGGACTAGTACTCTACGACTTGAGTATGAGTTGGTGGTCTGGCGATGCTGGTAGCATATACTTTGATTTGCTATAGTTGAGATTTTATCGTAGGGCCAATATACTTGCATGTTGAGTATGTGTGACTAGTTAGTTAAGACAGACTTATACAAGATAGTTTTTACACTCCATCGCCCCTTGTGGTTTTCCGAATGGTCTAAAATGTCCAGGGCCCTGGGAAACATGACTTGGATGTTTGCTTTAGGGTAGCTCCCTTGGAAAGCGAAAACACTCCAGGAAGTCGTGGATCATTGGACTAGAAGCCTAAGGATGGTAAATGTCATTTAGAGGGGTGTTAGTACACTTCTTCCTCTCTAAATGTACGGCGATGTGTAGAGGGGTATTTTAGTCATTTCACCTGTAGGTCGAAGACTTTGCTAATGCAGCATGTCCTTGGGGTCAATATTTCCTTATGGTGATATTAGGAAATATTTAAAATGTAAAATACAACTATTTATATAGCAGGGATATTTTGGTCATTTTAGCAGCCAAGGCGATGTGTCTTTTTGGTCCTCGGAATAGCCCGTAAGTCCTAACTAATTTTGGATTGAGGAATTGGTCTCCGTTCAAGAGGATTTTATTTTATTTGATTTTATTTGGTTTTATTCAGGATGTCTAATTTATTATTAGACTTAAATAAAATAAAATAGGAGTTGAGAGAAATTAATTATCTAGTTTAATTGGTTAATTAATTATTCAGTGCCTAGGTCCAGTATGAGTAATTAGGAATTTAACCTGGTCTTAAACTAGGGGAAATATTTAATGTTTAATTATTTATTGGGTTATTTATATAGGCCCAAGAAATAAATAATTAAAGATTAATTATTTTTGGTTCATTTGGGGCTCATTAATTATTTATTGGGTCATTTATATAAGCCCAGGAAATAAATAATTAATGTTTATTATTTTGGGCCTTTTGGATCCAAGAAAAATAATAAAATTTATTTTGGCCCAATAGCTTGGACCTTAGGGTTTTTTCCAGATACGGTTAAGAAGAGTTTAGGGTTAAGCCAAACTGATTTTCAGGATAACATCCGGGTGTTTGAAATTTGATATCCCGGGGATATGTTTATCAGATAATGAGAGACCTTTTTTTTGGCTAACCAATTAAACAAGTCTCTGGTAGAGGAAAACCCTTAATTTTCCCTAGCCTAACTGAGCCTCTCGTGTAGCTCTCTCTGGTCTCTCACGCCTCCCTCTTCTGTGTCTTCTTCTTGTTTCTTTGTTAACTAATAGCAAGAGAACCAAAGAGATTTGAGACCGTTTCTCTTCACCATTGTGTTCACCGGCTAGAGGTTGGGTAGAGAAATATTCCGAGAGCTAAAAAGTTTGGCGTTCATGCAAATAAGGCAAAGGAGAAGGCTGGCGGGTTTTCAACTGGAAGCTTCTTCAAGTGGGCAAAGCGAAGCGATTCCAGTCGTTCAAGCCAGCTCTACTTAACCTAGAAGGCTTAAGGAGCGCAAAGGTATGATCTTCTCGCTTCCGTGTGGCCTTTAAGGCTTGCAGTTCTTTTTTCCTCTGTTTTTTCCCGTCACTGTATGGCTCCCCTGTTTTCCGTCCCTTCAATGTGGTATCAGAGCCAATGGTTCTTTGATCAATATAGGGAGCAAGGTAGTTAATAAAAATGGAGAAGATGATTATACATGTGATCCTTCGCTGTTTTGGTATGGGATAGCATCTCTGTGAGCTTCACCGTTGAAGCATAGGACACTCTATAAATTTTTTTTTTGGCTTTGGTATTTGATCGTGTAAACCCAATTTAAATGGGTATAGGCGGTTGTGGTTTTGTTTTGGATGAGTTTTTGTAAGTAAAAATGTCCAAAGAAGCCAAAGAAATAAGCAAAAATCGAAAGAAGAAGCCTCTGCAAATCGCGTGCGGACGAGGAAAAAAAACGAAGAAGAAAGTATTGTTCATAAGCCGCCATCGCGCCGAGCCGAGCCGAGTCGAGGCCGCTGCTTGATTTCTGTGTCTGGAGCAGCTGGCTTCTCTGTGCCGAGCCGAGCCGATTGCATGCGAATTTGCAATTGCAAATTTCGCAATTGGCGCACGGGTCGTCAGCGGGCAATCGGATCAACACGCGGGCGGGTGAGGCGGAGTGGGTTGCGGGTTCTCGGGCGGGCGGGCTGAGTTCGCTGGTTGCTTAGGATTCTGATCCGGTGCGGCGCGGTGGACAGCAGGCCAAATGGGCCCGGATCCGGTGCATCCGGTGCAGTGGACCGCCAGCGATTTTTTGCATTTTTGTTATTTTTTTTCTTTTTCGTTTTGGGTCCCATACCAGGCGAAGTTAATATTTTTTGCAAAATTTATATTCTTGGAATATATTTGCATGAAAAATATTAGTAAGGGATTTTAGGATTAAACAAGATCATTAATTAATTAATTAATTAATGTGTTTAATTCTATTATTTGGGCACTTAGGTTTAAAAAATAGAAAAGCATGAAAATGTTTACTGTTTTCGAGCATGCTATTTTTTTTATGTACCTATGTGTGCCTTTTCTCAAAGACCAAAGTCTTTAGGAACATTTTTGACAAGAAAAATATTTTTCTTCAAAAATTAAATGGTTATTTTAATTTGTACAAAAATTAATCCATAAATATTTTCTCAAATGATTTAATCCTTGACATAGAAAATATATTGGATTTAGATATTTTTGTAAATTAAAATGGAGAGCCATTTTGTTTTGTTTTGGACTAGAAAAATGATTTTGTCAAATAAACTTGAGACCAAAGTCTCTAGAAAGTTTTAATTGGAAAAATTTTGAAATCATTAAGTTTTAACTTAAATAAAATTAGTCTATGGAGAAATCTCTCAAAGGATATAAGACTTGACATAGAGATTTTAATGGACTTGGATATTTTATTTTTGAGTTAAGAAAAACTTAATGAAAATTTCAAAAAGATATTTTTCCAGAGAACCCTTTATTTTAAAAGACTAAGTAGGAGAGGGGTTCCAACGACCCCACGGCTTCCATCACGGTCCTCATTAGAGATCGTGGAGCCCCTCGCGTCACCCTGGGAGTGAACCCGTATAGGATGGGGATACCACAAGGATCTAGATCTAATGGAAATATGTAATTAATAACCCGGGGCACGTACTATGATCGGCCAGCCCACGTTAGAGGTTATAGTGCGAGGTATGTCCATAGGAAATGAGAGGAAACGGCCATCCCACAATGGAGTTATCCTCTAGATCATTACCTAGAAGGGAAATTAATTTGTGGTGGTTAATACACTTAGCTTAGGAAACTGTTAATCTTCCCAAGAAGCTATGTCAGTTTTCCTAAGAGCCAAATTATTTTCAGTGCACAAATTTTATTTTGTTTTCACAAACTTAATTCTTTCTTTTATTTTTCGATTTTCATAAATGGTGGGAGGTTCTTTTAGTCCATTGGCCGTTATTCTCAGGGAGAATAAGTTAACGGGTCCAAACTATGTGGACTGAAAAAGAAACCTGGACATAATACTTACAGCTGAGGAGTATAAGTATGTCCTTTACGAGACCTGCCCTGTTATCGGGGAAGGTTCCACCGCCGAAGAGCGAGAGGCTGAGAAGGCGTGGAAGAAGGCTGACAAAATGGCATGTTGCTATATGTTAGCCTCCATGTCTAATGTGCTCCAGTCAAAACACGAGCACATGGCTTCTGCATATGACATCAGTCAATCATTGGCTACTATGTCAGCGGGTAATAAGATAGTAGTTTTAAAAGATATTTTATATTTACCTGGTTTTCGTCAGAATTTGATTTCAGTTGCAAAACTTATTAATCAATGATATTCTGTATCTTTCCATTCTAGTATTTCTATCAGTAGAGATGGGGAAATTTTATGTACTGGGCACATGTATGGAAATCTGTTCTTTTTAAACCCTATTAACAACCAATCAAATAACGCTCAATCTGAACCTTTAACTAAGAAGAGAAAGACCAATATCAATGATTCATACCTTTGGCATCTAAGGTTGGGTCATATTAACTCAACCAGGATTCAGAGGCTAATCCATGATGGGCCTTTGGGCTCATTGAGATTGGAAAGTTGGCCTCAGTGTGAATCCTGTCTAATGGGAAAGATGACCAAAAAGTCATTTACACCAAAGGCGGATAGAGCCAAGGAGGTGTTGAGTCTTGTTCACACTGATGTATGTGGTCCGTTGTCTATACCAGCTAGAGGAGGTTTTGAGTACTTCATCACTTTCACGGATGATTGTACAAGGTATGGTTACATTTACCTGATGAGACGCAAGTCTGACTCTTTTAACAAGTTCAAGGAGTTTAAGGCTGAAGTGGTGTGTCGGACAGGTAAATTAATCAAAACCTTACGATTGAATCGTGGTGGATAGTACCTCCTATGTGAATTCAAGGCCAATATGGTACATCATGGGATAGTATCCCAGCTCTCTGCATCGGGAACACCCCAGCAAAACGGAGTAGTTGAGAGAAGGAACAAGACATTGATGGAAATGGTCCGAAGCATGATGTCTCATGCTACTCTTCTAGTGTCCTTTTGGGGATATGCCCTGGAGACAACAGCATATATTCTAAACTTGGTGCCTTCCAAGTCAGTACCTAGGACTCCCTATGAGATGTGGACTGGGCGTAAGCCAAGTCTAAATCATCTCAGGATTTGGGGTTATCCAGCTTATGTACTGGTCAAATGAGACAAGTTGGAACCAAGATAAGAATTATGCTATTTTGTTGGGTATCCAAAAGGGACAAAGGGAGGTTACTTTTATCATCCTAAGGAGCAGAAGGTACTAGTCAGTACCAATGCTAGATACTTGGAAGATGATCAAAGTACTTCCACTAAAGGTTCTACAAGGTTGGAACTTGAGGAGAAGTTATCTACGGAATCAACTTCTTCTGACCCGATTCTGGAACAAAAAGAGGCACAGCCTCAAGTGCCTGTGCAAATGGAGCTTTGTCATAGTGGGAGAGTGTCTAGGGTTCCGGACAGATAGACAGGAGAAGCCTTTGAGCTGGTCTCCGACCATCAGGAACAAGACCCCACTAGATACGAGGAGGCTATTGCTGATGCCGATGCAAATCTGTTGCATGAAGCAATGAAAGCCGAGATTGAGTTTATGTACCTCAATCAGGTTTGGGATCTTGTAGCTTCACCTGAAGGGATAAAACTCATTGGGTGCAAGTGGATGTACAAGAGAAAGAGGGGAGCGGATGGGAAGGTGGAAACCTTCAAAGCTAGGCTTGTAGCGAAAGGGTATACTCAGAAAGAGGGAATCGACTATGAGGAAACCTTTTCCTCGATAGCCATGCTTAAATCCATTCGCATCCTCCTTGCCATCGCATGTCACTATGACTACGAGATATGGCAAATGGATGTCAAGACGACATTCTTAAATGGCCATCTTAGCGAAGACATCTATATGTCCCAACTGGAAGGCTTCATTGCTGAAGGCTAGGAACATATGGTTTACAAGCTTAAGAAGTCCATTTATGGACTTAAGCAGGCATCGAGAGCATGGAACATTCGTTTTGATGAGACTGTAAAGTCTTATGGTTTTATTCAAAACGAAGATGAACCATACGTGTACAGGAAACTTGAAGGCATTAATGTGGTTTTTCTTGTCCTTTATGTGGATGACATTCTACTCATTGGAAATGATGTAAGGACATTGTCATCTACAAAGGTTTGGCTGTCTAGTCAATTCAGTATGAAGGACTTGGGAGGAGCAAGCTACATTCTCGGGATTAGGCTCCTTAGGAATAGGAAACAGAGAATGTTAGGGTTATCCCAAGCAACATACATTGACAAGATGTTGGCCAAGTACAGCATGGACTCATGCAAGGGAGCTCTAATCCCTTGCAGACATGGGTTGTCATTTTCTTCGAAGGACTATCCTAAGTCTCAAGAAGAAAAGGGCAGAATGAGTAGGATTCCCTACGCTTCAGCTATGGGAAGTCTCATGTACGCCATGCTGTGTACTAGGCCAGATATCTGCTTTGCCATGGGCTTAGTTAGCAGATATCAGTCAAACCCAGGGGAGGTTCATTGGTAAGCTGTAAAGCATATTCTCAAGTACCTCAAGGGAACAAGAGATTATATGCTGGTTTACAGGGCTGATGATTTGGTTCCTACAGGAAACACAGACGCAAACTTCTAGGCAGATAAGGATGAGAGAAAATCCACTATTGGATATGTCTTCACCTTGTCTGGAGGAGCAATTTCATGAAGAAGTATCAAGCAGTCTTGTATTGCTGACTCAACCATGGAAGCTAAGTATGTGGCAACTTCAGAGGCATCCAAGGAAGCAGTCTGGCTCCGGAAGTTTCTTTCAGAACTTGGAGTCGCACCACATATGGACAGGCCGATTGTGATGTATTGCGATAACACTGGAGCAGTATCGCAATCTAAGGAGCCTCGGAACCACAAGAAGGGGAAACACATTGAGAGGAAGTACCACCTGATCCGGGATTTCATCCAGAGACGGGAAGTCGTGGTGGAACATATTACCTCAGAAAATAATCTAGCAAATCCATTCACCAAGCCTTTGGCTGAGAGAGTCTTCAAGAGACACTTAGACGCCATAAGGGTGGGTACCTGTAGACTTACCTAGTCTTAGAGTGCAAGAGGGAGATTGTTGGATTGTATGCCCTCTTAGACAAAGTTTCTGATGTAAAATCGAATATTTTAATAAAAAAAATTATTTTCAAAAATTGTTTGTGAATTTACTTTTTGTTTGTGCACAATTTTTGTTTGGAACAGACCCATTGTGTTTAAATAAGTGGTCCATGTGAATGGTGGTCTTTCACAGTAAGGTATGGATCACGGGTTATTTAACACACAAATTTTTGTTCTTAACCTATTGATGAGACTGGAAATCTCATCATGTTTAGGTTATTATGTTATGAATTCCAAATGGAGAATGGCTTACCTTTAACCAGTGAGTAGTCCACTCACTTCATGATATAAGCGTATTTCAAATACGTAGGACAGGACCTGTAGTAGTGGTTTCTAAAAGAACTATATGATAGAAACCTAGACAACTACCGCTACAGCGTGGACTAGTACTCTACGACTTGAGTATGAGTTGGTGGTCTGGCGATGCTGGTAGCATATACTTTGATTTGCTATAGTTGAGATTTTATCGTAGGGCCAATATACTTGCATGTTGAGTATGTATGACTAGTTAGTTAAGACAGACTTATACAAGATAGTTTTTGCACTATATCGCCCCTTATGGTTGTCCGAATGGTCTAAAATGTTCAGGGCTCTGGGAAACATGACTTCGATGTTTGCTTTAGGATAGCTCCCTTGGAAAGCGAAAATACTCCAGGAAGTTGTAGATCATTGGACTAGAAGCCTAAGGATGGTAGATGTCATTAAGAGGGGTGTTAGTACATTTCTTCCTCTCTAAATGTACGGCGATGTGTAGAGGGGTATTTTAGTCATTTCACCTGTAGGTCGAAGACTTTGCTAATGCAGCATGTCCTTGGGGTTAATATTTCCTTATGGTGATATTAGAAAATATTTAAAATGCAAAATACAGCTATTTATATCGCAGGGGTATTTTGGTCATTTTAGCAGCCAAGGCGATGAGTCTTTTTGGTCCTCGGAATAGCCCGTAAGTTCTAACTAATTTTGGATTGAGGAATTGGTCTCAGTTTAGGAGGATTTTATTTTATTTGATTTGATTTGGTTTTATTCAGGATGTCTAATTTATTATTAGACTTAAATAAAATAAAATAGGAGTTGAGAGAAATTAATTATCTAGTTTAATTGGTTAATTAATTATTCAGGGTCTAGGTCCAGTATGAGTAATTAGGAATTTAACCTGGTCTTAAATTAGGAGAAATAATTAATGTTTAATTATTTATTGAGTTATTTATATAGGCCCAAGAAATAAATAATTAAATAATAATTATTTTTGGTTCATTTGGGGCTCTTTAATTATTTATTAGGTCATTTATATAAGCCTAGGAAATAAATAATTAATTTTTATTATTTTGGGCATTTTGGGTCCAAGAAAAATAATAAAATTTATTTTGGCCCAATAGCTTGGACCTTAGGGTTTTTTCCAGATACGGTTAAGAAGAGTTTAGGGTTAAGCCAAACTGATTTTCAGGATAACATCCGGGTGTTTGAAATTTGATATCCCGGGGATATGTTTATCAAATAATGAGAGACCTTTTTTTTTGGCTAACCAATTAAACAAGTCTCTGGTAGAGGAAAACCCTTAATTTTCCCTAGCCTAACTGAGCCTCTCGTGTAGCTCTCTCTGGTCTCTCACGCCTCCCTCTTCTGTGTCTTCTTCTTGTTTCTTTGTTAACTAATAGCAAGAGAACCAAGGAGATTTGAGATCATTTCTCTTCACCATTGTGTTCACCAGCTAGAGATTGGGCAGAGGAATATTCCGAGAGCTGGAAAGCTTGGCGTTCATGCAAACAAGACGAAGTAGAAGGCTAGCGTGTTTTCAACCGGAAGCTTCTTCAAGTGGGCAAAGCGAAGCGATTCCAGTCATTCATGCCACTTCTACTCAACCTAGAAGGCTTAAGGAGTACAAAGGTATGATCTTCTCGCTTTCGTGTGGCCTTTAAGGCTTGCGTTTTTTTCCTCTGTTTTTTCCCATCACTGCATGGCTCCCCTATTTTCCGTCCCTTTTACTCCACTCACTACTATCATGATCCTAGTGTCCCAAGCTTTAAGGCCAAACAACAAGTAAATAGGTTTGTAAGCTAAGGGTAATTTGATATTTAAAAAAATTACTATTCTGGGAAATAAGGACTAATAAGTTAAAGGTTTAAATTTTGCTAAGAAAATTTAGAGTTTATTTGATGAAGAGTCTTAGGTGGTTTTTAGGAAAAATAATGATTTATTAATAATTTAGTTGTTAGAAAATAATTGATAACCAAAGTTAGTTGAAAATGAATTTTAATAAGTCTTGCTTGAAAAATAATAAATAAGTTTTAATAGGCTTTGATTAAAAGATAATAATTAAATTTACAATAATAAGTATTTTACTAATTATGATTATTTCCATAAAAGGCTTTAGTTGTTTCATTACTTTATATAATATCTATATATTTTATTTTTAGTAAGAGCTATTATTTATTTGACTAAAATATCCTTAATATATATATAATATTCCAATTCTACCCTTCCTAAGGTTTTTTCGAAATTACTAGCCAAAAATCATAATATTAAATATTTTATTTGAAGAAATAAAATTTAGCTTCGGGACAATTAGGTCATGATCATATTTCCATGGCTATTCACAATCATGAACATATACAATCCTTCAATTCATCAAATCATCCAAATCATGCATACAAGCATAGATCTAAATTTATCAAGACATGATCTAACCTCTACTAGCATAAATATGATCATGGCTTCAATAATCCAACATGAATATAAATCATATTCACCAAAGGTGACATAATCTTTAGCATACTTCACCACAAATACTACCTATGACATGGTAACATGCATCAAACCTCAAATCATCATACAAACAACCAGGATAATCCTTCCATGCATAAATCCCATCTCCTTCACAATCATACATATATTCATGCTTCAATCTCAACAATACATACTCAAATCCTATTACAATCCACCTTCTATCATCATCATCCTAGACACATGAATCTAGATTTTAAAAGAAAGATTGAAGGGGCTTACTTGGTTGATGAATACCTTGTTTAGAATGGATCTCAACTCCTAGATGCCTAAAATCGTCCAAGGAAGATGGAGGGAGCATGGCCAGGGAAGAAGAAGCCATCCGGCCAAGAGAGAGTGTTTCGGCCATGAGAGAGAGAGAGAGAGACCATTAGCATGTTTATTCATATATATTTTCACTAGAGATCAAAATTGGAGAAGATGAAGTTGTTAGAACAAACCTACTATTAAGGTGTCCTTGAACCTTCACAGAATTTTCTGGTTTTGATCCGAACTAGCGAGTTGGTTTGTGGAGTTTGATGTTAAGAATGGTGTTGATGGACTCACGGCAGTGAGTAGGTCAAATCTGGAGATTTTAGAGAAGGTTTGAAGTGGTTTGGAGGGGTATTAGGTGAAAGGAAGAAGTAGGTGTTCTTGGTGTATTGTGTGTGTTCTTGAAGGTTGAAGGAATTTGAGTGAATTTGATTTGCAGCTACCGAAATTCTGTGAGAACTAGGGCTGCTAAATTTTCTGTAGGGTTTAGGAAGATGGTTCTCTAATTTGGAAGGGAAAAGGAAAGGCTAGTTGTTAAAATCCTTGAAGAATATTTTTAGGAAGCAAATTTGGAAACTAAATATCCTAGAATATCTTGATTATTGGAGAGCTTTGGAAGTCTGCCATGGCCGACTGTTTTGAGCAGAATTTCGGTGGGATGAAAGCTGGTTTAAGGTAGCTTATGGTGGCCGAAAACAAGGTGCATAATGGTGGAGAAAAAGTCTGGTTATTTGAGGGATATATTATGGAAGGTTGCTAAACTATGGTGGCTGGAAATTTGGTAATCAATCAAGCATGATTGCAGGGATTTGTTGGAGAGATTTTCGGGCAGCCATGTCTGAATTTCATGCAGAAGCTTAAGGGGAATAATGGAGCTCAATTACTGGAGGTTTAAGGGAAGTTTATACAGAACAAGGATGGTGTTTCAGCTGGAAGAGAATTAGGAAACAAAGCTAGATAGTGGACTTCACAGAATTTTCGCGGAGCTGAAATTTCTGGACAGTTTTTCGACTGCCATTTTCCAGCCAACTTGCAGAGAGTTTGAAGGTGAATTTCAGGGGCTTTCAAGGCTAGTTTCCAGCCTTCTTCATGGAGGAAAAACATGGCTAAGGTGCTGAACAAAATCTAGAAGAAAATAGCTTGGTTTTGGACTCTCAAAGTTGCGATTTGTACAGGAATTTTTCCTAGTTTCGCTCCATCTTTGGGCAGTCCGAAAATGGCCAAGAAATTCAGGTTGTAAGTTGATCTAAAAGACTATTTTTCTGGCAGCATTTGGGAGGCAATGTTAGCTAAGAATCTCGACACCTTGAAGGCACAATAAGTTGGAAAATTTCAGCTCATTCCAAGAAGGAAGATGAACCTAGCTAGAGTGAATTTTTAGCCAGTTCACTAGAGGGTTTTATCCTCTTGGAATCTCCTACAACTCTTCCACATTTTCAGACCATAAGAAGTCTTTCACTAGGACATTTTGATCCTACAAAGCTACAGCACTTTACTGAAATTTCTGGAAAGAAAATGGTTAGACAACTTGATCAAACTAAAGAGTTGAGAAATAAGGAAAATCAAAGATCAAGGAAAAATGAATTCCTCTTAGGAAATTCGAGTAGGGCAATGGAGTAGGATGAAGATACTCCTAACATGTCTCTCTTAGGACAACATCACTACCCTACTTTAAGCACATAAAGCCGAAATTATTACTTTCCAAGCAAAAACAAAATTTAACCAAGCTAAGCTCCTATGATGGAATTTGAACCCAAGACCTCAAGAATTAATTTTAAGTCTTTAACCACTAAACCACAACAACTCTTGTTCTTATTTTCCCTCCAAAAAAAAAAAAATCTATTCAATCCTCAAGCTATCTTCCTATTTTCACCTCAAGCAGAAAGTACCATTTTGCCCTTCTCACTCAATACTCACCAACAAGCCTCCAAGACAATAAAACACAAATCCAAAGCATAGAAAATCATTTAAAAATATATTTAAACATGCAATAAATTATGATATGCATCCCAACCCCCTTACTCTAAGGTTGGTTTTGACTGGGGTCTCACACATATTCTCTTAGAGAATAACGGCCAAATGACTAAAAGAATCTCCACCAACCATTTTTGAAAAATAAAAAATAAAAGAAATCTCAATTTGTGGGAAAAAAAAATTGTGCACTTTATCCTCTTATTAAATCCGATAATAGTTAACCCTATCACTATTATCTTTAATATGATTAGCTTGGCTCTTAGAAAAATTGATATAGCTTCTTGGGAAGATTAACAATTTCCTAAGCTAAGTGTATTAACCACCATAAATTAATTTTTCTTCTAGGTAATAATCTAGAAGATAACTCCAACGTGAGATGATCATTTCTTCTCATTTCCTATGGACATTCCTCGCACTATAACCTCCAACGTGGACTGGCCGATCATAGCACGTGTCCCAAGTTATTAATTACATCCATCTATTAGTTCTAGATCCTTATGGTATCCCCATCCTATACGAGTTCACTCCCAAGTGACGTGAGAGGACTCACGATCTCTAATGAGGATCGTGATGGAAGCTATTGGAAACAAGGATTTTTAAAGAAAATATCCTTTTTTGGAAAAATCCCATTAAGTATCCCTTAACTCTTTATAAAATATATAAATTCATAAATCTCTATGTCAAGGTAAAAATCCTTTAAGAGATTTTCTATGAATTTATTTTATACAATTAAGAACTTAATGATTTCCAAAAATTTTCTTTTCAAACTTTCTAGAGACATTGGTCTCAAGTTTAATTTGACAAAAATAATTTTTTAGTGAAAAAAATAAAACAAAAATGGCTTTCTATTTTAACTTACAAAAAATATTTAAATTCAAAATATTTTCTATGTCAAGGATTAATCCTTTGAGAAAATATCCAAGGATTAATTTTTGCCCAATTCAAAATAACCATTTTTTAATTTGAAAATTGTTTTTCTTGTCATAAATTTCCCAAAGACTTTGGTTTTTGAAAAAACGCACACATAGGGTACAAAAAGAAATAAGTATGCTAGAAAATTGTAAACGTTTTCATTCTTTTCTATTCTTTTAACCTAAGTGTCCACATAATAAAATTAAATACTATAATTAATTAATGGTCTTGTTTAAACCTAAATTTCCTTTACTATTATTTTTCATGCAAAATACTCAAAGAATATTAACTATTGCAATAAAAACAACTTCGCCTGTTATGGGGCCAAAAACCCAAAAGCAAAAAAAAATTTCCACAGGTCCAGTGCACCCATCATACTGGATTAGGGCCCATGGGAAAAACCCATGGACTGCGATCTGGGCGGGTGCCCGCGACCCAGGTCCCCGTGCAGCAACTTCCACGAGGAAGCGGTTGCCCGATTTCCGCTCCAGGCTTGCGTGAGGAAGCTTCCTCATGCGCCCCATGGAGCCAAGGCCAACTCGAGTCCAGCTACAACTCCAAGCTACAACTGGCTTGCACGGCTTCGGCTCCTCTCACATTTTGCAATGTTGCTCGGCTTCTCGACTCGGCTCCTCACGGCTGGCTGCTACAGTGATCATCATCTTCATTGTTCCTCTGTGTGATTTCAGGATTCTAGGTCTCGATTTTTTGCGGAGATTTCAACCAAAACTTATCCGAAACAATCCAAAAAAGCCTATGCCTTTAATTATACGCTTACACAAACACTATGAAAACTTCAAAAAAAAAAACATTTACAGTGCTCCTATGTCTCAATTGTGAGACTTACAAAGGAATCTACCCATACCAGAAAATACAAAGGATCACAAAATATAATCATCTGACCATTTTTATTCACTAACATGCAACCTATATTGCTATATAAGCCATGCTCTAATACCACTTGAACATTAATATGGCAAAAACGAAGACACTGAAACATACTACAAAACAAAATCGAAAACAGAGCATCGCATGAAAGTTGTTTACCTCTGCGTTTCTTTACTGGTCTAGGGGGTGCCGGCACCTCAGTCTGAACCAATTCCAGTTCCGAGATCAATTCTTTAGGTTGTTGTCTCGCAAATCGACAGCTTCTTCTAGGCATCAATGCTATTCTCCTTAGCTATTGGAATATAACCCCACCTGGAATGCCTGGTGAAAGCTATGGATCAAGAGGATGATCTACCTACTCTGACTTAATGCTATTGAGCATTAATCAGGAGAGTCGTGTCTCTATTCTTGTGCACAGAGAATACACGCACGCAAGAGAGAGAAGAAGTCGAAAAAAAACAGCTTGAGGAAAAAGAACGTGCACTCTTGAACCTATTCTGCTGCCCTCTGAATCCCAACAACCTTAAGCATTGGTTATTATTTGGGCATTCAAAAAACAAACAGAAACTCTAAGGCCCACGTCATGTAAAGCCATTAAACAGGCCTTTGAACCTATGGCTCAGTTCATTGGGTTAAGCCTTTAATTTAATTTAATTATTCCTGGACTGATACAAGCCTAATAATTAAATTAATTAAATAACCTAATTGAACAATATAAACCTCAAGCTTTGGCCCAATTCATTAGCTTAAGTCTTTAGTTCAATTTAATTATTCCTGAACTAATGCAAGCTCAATAATTAAATTAATTAAATAACCCAAATGGGCTAATATATAATTAACTCTCGTTGGACCTTTTGTTTTATTCTAACCCCATTAAATAAATCAAGCTAATCTAATAAAGTAAAATCCGTTATATACAAGACCAATCCCTCAACCCCAAACCATCAGGACTTATGGGCTATTCCGAGGATCAAAAGACACATCACCATGGCTACTAAAATGACCAAAATACCCCTGTTATAGAAATAGTTGTATTTTGCATTTTAAACATTTTCTAATATCACCATAAGGAAATATTGACCCTAAGGATAATGCTGCGTTAGCAAAGTCTCCGACCTACAGGTGCAATGACTAAAATTCTCCTCTACACATCACCGTACATTTTAGAGAGGAAGAGTGTACAAACACCTCTCTAAAAAACATCTATCATTCTTAGACCTCTAGTCCAATGATCCACGACTCCTGGAATGTTTTTGATTTCTAAAGGAGCTACCCTAAAGTAAACACCCAAGTCATATTCCCCAAGGCCCTGGATATTTAGATCATTCAAACAGTCACAAGGGGTGATATAGCGCAGAAGCTTTCTTATACAAGTCTATCTTAACTAACTAGTCACATATACCCAACATACAAGTATATCGGCTCTACGATAGAATCTTAACTATAGCATATCAAAGTACATGCTTCCAGCTTCGTCAGACCACCAACTCATACTCAAGCGGTAGAGTATTAGTCCATGATGTAGCAGTAATAGTCTAGGTTTCTTCTAAATAGTACTTTTAGAAACCACTATTACATGTCCTATTTTACATATTCGAAATACGCTCATGCTATGAAGTGAGTTAACTACTCACTAGCTAAAGGCAAGCTATTTCCCATTTAAAATTCATAACACAATAACCTAAATACGATGAGATTCCCATTCTCACCAATCGGTTAAGAACAAACATTTATGTATTAAGTAACCCGTGATCCATACCTTACTATGAAAGACCACTATTCACATAGATAATTTATTTAAACACAATATGTCATTTTCAAACGTAAATCGTACATAAACAAAATGTAAATTCACAAATAAATTTTTGAGAATAAATTTAATAATTACATCAGAAATCTAGTCAAGAGGGCATACATTGCAACAATCTCCCACTTGCACTCTAAGATTAAGAAAGTTCATAGGTGCCCACCCCTATGGCATCTAAGTATCTCTTGAAGACTCTCTCAGCCAAAAGTTTGGTAAAGGGATCTACTAGCTTGTTCTCTAAGGCTATCTCTTCCACAATTTCCTGTATTTGGATGAAATCCCAAATCAGGTGGTACTTCCTCTCGATGTACTTCCCCTTCTTGTGGTTCTTGGATTCTTTGGATTGCAAGACTACTCCAGTGTTATCACAGTACACCATAATCGATCTGTCCATGTGTGGTATGACTTCAAGTTCTAAAAGAAAATTCCAGAGCCAGTTTGCTTCCTTGGATGCCTCCGAAACTGCTACATACTCAGCTTCCATGGTTAAGTCAACAATACAAGATTGCTTAGTACTTTTCCATGAAACAACTCCTCCAGACAAAGTGAAGACATATCAACTAATGAATTTTCTCTCATCCTTATACGCCTAGAAACCTGAGTCCGTGTATGCAGTAGGAACCAAGTCGTCTACCCTGTAAACTAGCATATAATCTCTCATACCTTTGAGGTACTTGAGAATATACTTTAGCTTACCAATGAACCTCCCCAAAGTTTGATTGATATCTGCTAACTAAGCTGATGGCAAAACAAATATCTGGCCTAATGCACAGCATGGCGTACATGAGACTTCCCACAGCTAAAGCATAGGGAATCCTACTCATTCTGTCTTTTTCTTCTTGGGACTTAGGATAGTCCTTTGAATGAAAAAACAACCCATGTCTGCAAGAGATTAGAGCTCCTTTGTATGAGTCCATGCTAAATTTGGCCAGCATCTTGTCAATATATGTCACTTGGAATAATCCTAAGATTCTCTGCTTCCTATTTCTAAAAAGCTTAATCTTGAGAAAATAACTGGCTTCTCCCAAGTCCTTCATACTGAATTGACTAGACAGTCAAACCTTAGTAGATGATAATGTTTCTACATCATTCTCAATGAGTAGAATGTCATCCACATATAGGATAAAAAATCACATTTATGCCTTCCAATTTCCAGTACATGTATAGTTCATTCTCTTTTTGAATGAAACTATAAGGCTTTATAGTCTTGTCAAAATGAATATTGCATGCTCTAGATGCCTGCTTCAGCCCATATATGGACTTCTTAAGCTTGCAAACCATATATTCTTGGCCTTTAGCAATAAAACCTTCTGGTTGGGATATATAGATGTCTTCATTAAGATGGCCATTAAGAAATGTTGTCTTGACATCCATTTGCCATATCTCGTAGTCATAATGACATGCGACGGTAAGGAGGATACAGATGGACTTAAGCATAGCCACCGAGAAAAAAGTTTCCTTATAATCGATTCCCTCTTTCTGAGTATACCATTTCACTACAAACCTAACTTTAAAGGTTTCCACCTTCCCATCCACTCCCCTTTTCCTCTTGTATACCCATTTATACCCAATGGGTTTTATCCCTTCAGGTGAAGCTACAAGATCCCAAACCAGATTGAAGTACATAGACTCAATCTTGGCTTTCATTGCTTCATGCCATAGATTTACATCACCATCAGCAATAGTCTCCTCTTATCTAGTGGGATCTTATTCCTGATAGTCAGAGACCAACTCGAAATCCTCTTCAATCTATTTTTATAGAACCCTAGATACCCTCCCATTACGATGAGGCTCTGTTTGTATAAGTTCTTGAGGCTATACCTTTTCTTGTTCCACAATCGGGTCTAAAGAAGTTGATTCCAAAGATAACTTCTCCTCAAGTTCCAATCTTGTTGAACCTTTAGTGGAAGTACTTTGATCTGCTGGGTATCTCTCACGCATATCGTATATGGCGTAGCGGAAAATAAAACAAGATACCATCCCAGGACCCACCTATATGTGGAAAACAAGACATAAAGATAATAAAGGTAACAACTTTTTACCTTTGTTTGATTGTCCGAAGAACAAAATTTTCTTTTTCAAGTCGAGGCGCAATCCTCTTGATCCAACTTCATGAGAATTGAACGTCTAACCACTATAATCACAGTGTGTGATTATCTCTAACAGAAATTCACACAGAGGATACACTTAAGTACAAAGTTTTCTGTGCTAGCAGAAGAACTAAGTGGTGGCTAAGGTTGTTTTGTTTTTCAGGAAAATTGAGAAAATGAGAGGGAAGAGAAGCTGTTGTTTCGTGTGTATCATAATCAGCAAGGGTTTCATGTGTTTCTACTATATGTCACATGAAAATCCCTTCCCAAAACTGAGAATTCTAACCCTATTATAATTCCCTAATTGTAATTGGAAACATCAAGTTCTCACAATTACAACTTAGACCACAAATTATAACTAATTATAATTTATCCATAAAAATTTCTCTTTCTCTCAATTAACCCTATTATGTTATCAAATAACATCTTGAGTATATAATTCTCTATTGTATGTAACCTATTAGGTTTCCCAGTCAATTGGTAGAGAACATAAATTAATCCAAATGTTTTTTAGATTAATAATCCATAATTAATTAGAATTAATCCTATTAATTCTAATAAGGATTGGTTTATTAATTTATCAATTAATAACCCATATTCCCAGATCATGAGCGGTATCTAGTAACACATCATGACTACCCAATAGTCTTGGAAGTCAAGTGGCTTGACATGAACCCTTTAATAACAAACTTCAATACTATTAAGTCATTTCACCATATAATATCTCATTCGGTTTAGAGTACAGAATTAGTGCCAACTCCCTCCAGAATTAATTTTAGCTCGAATATAATAGTACTTGTACCAAGAACCTACTACTCTAGATGTGTATCAATTGGAACTATTTCCAATACACAATTGCCTTGGCCAAGGACTTCTCGAGTAGTAATTCCTACAAGTGGCCCTGAGATATTCGTCCTTACTATTAGGAGTGGTAAATCCTTTATTGACCCTCTCAACTACTTTCGTTTACCTCACAATGTACCTAATATCCATCCCATAGGCGGCCCTCGATCGAGCTCCAGAGATTGGAATCAAAGTACAATGCTCAGCAAACAAAGTACCTTGGAAATCTCAAGTCTAAGGATACTTGCACGTTTGCTATATTAAGATTATATCACTAGCACTAAATAGTTATCCATGTGATTATCTCAAAGCTAAGTCATTTAATGAACTTGTTCCATTAACAAGCATCCATGTATTAACTTTAAGTATCTCAATACTTACGAATATAAGAACCACCGCCTGATGAAATTAGGAAGTCTAACACATGCTAGTCTTAACGCATTAATGATGTCATGTCTCATTAATACTACGACTAGGGACTATTTAAGTACTAACACTATACAGTGTAGTAGGAATCTCATATAATGATCTATATCATAATTTCCTTAACACAGTGTTGTACTAGAAACTTTATCGAACAGTTATATTACTTAAAAGTAAATAAAAGAAACTGTAAGATAAATAATACCTTTTATTAAAATAAAATGTGTCATATACAATGTACAAGTGATTGTCTCTAGGGCACAACACTAACATGATCATCCTCCAAGTATCTAGCATTAATACTAACTAGTACTTTTTGCTCTTTTGGGTGATAAAAGTAACTTCCTTTTGTCCCTTTTGGATACTCAACAAAATAGCATAATTCCGATCTTAGTTCTAACTTGTCTTCCTTGATGACTACATAAGTTGGACAGTGCATATCCTGAGATAATTCAAACTTGGCTTATACCTAATCCATATCTCATAGAGTGTCCTAAGTACTGGCTTGGAAGGCACCAAGTTTAGAATGTATGCTACTGTTTCCAGTGCATATCCCTAAAAGGAGACCGAAAGAGTAGCATAAGACATCATACTTCAGACCATTGCCATCAATTTCCTATTCCTTCTCTTAACTACTCCATTCTGCTGGGGTGTCCCCAACGCAGAAAGTTGGGATACTATCCCATAATGTACTATGTAATCCTTGAATTCACCAATGAGGTACTCTCCACCACGATCCGATCGTAAGGTTTTAATCAATTTACCTATCCGACGATCCGCTTCAGCCTTAAACTCTTTGAACTTGTCAAAAGAGTCAGACTTGCACTTCATCAGGTAGATATAACCAAACCTTGTACAATCATCCGTGAAAGTGATGAAGAACTAAAAACCCTCTTTAGCTGGTGTAGACAAAGGACCACACACATCAATGTAAACAAGGCTTAATATCTCCTTGACTCTATCAATCTTTTGGGTAAATGACCTTTTGGCCATTTTTTCCATAAGGCAGGATTCACACTGAGGCTAATTTTCCAATCTTAATAAGCCCAAAGGCCCATCATGAATTAACGTTTGAATTTTGGTTGAGTTAATATGACCCAACCATAGATGCCAAAGCTATAAGTCATTGACATTGGTCTTTCTCTTCTTACTTGAAGATTCAGATTGAGCATTGTTTGTTTGATTAGCTATAGGATTTAAGAAGAAGAAGTTTCCATACATAATAATACCATAATTAAAAGAAACAGAACATTCCTGATTTATAAGTTTTGCAACTGAAACCAAATTCTATCTAAATCCAAGTATATATAAAATATCTTTCAAAATAACTACTCTATTACAGAAAAAAAACAAGATCCAGCTCTCCCACTGCAATGGCCCATACTTGCACTCTATTTCCTACTCAGTCCATGCTCTCCCTTATGCAGTCTTCTTATCTTCCTAAACCCCTGCAAGGAGTTACAAATATAATCAGTAGCTCCAAAATCAACAATCTAAGTGGAAGTTAATCTAACCATTGAAACTAACTCTAGATAGAGAATAATACCTGTAGGGTTTTTCTTGGCCTGAAGCTCTAGACACTCATTTTTCCAGTGTCCCTTCTGCCCGCACTTGAAGCACTTGCCCTTTAGCTTGTTAGGCTGGTTCTTGGGTTAGGCTACTGCGTTTCCTTTCTTCTTCTTGAACTTCTTGGGCTTGGGCCCAGTTCTGGAAGAAGAAGCCTTAGCAATCATAGCATTTGATTGTAGCTTCATGACCTTTGCCACTACCTAAAGTGTAACACCCCCTACTACATACCCTAAAAAGGGCGGGGATGTCGCCCTGTCCCGTGGACAAGAGGTCTTTAAAACGAGGTATATAATATAAAGGCAAACCCAAGAAATCAAACTTAGATAAATAAAGGAAAACTCCTATTACATCAAGCTCAAACTGGAGAAAAACTAAATAAAAACAAATATCTGATCCAGAAGCATAAATCGACAATTGTCTCTCAAACATAATGGAAATAACATAAGCTTCAACTATTATACATCCCGCTTGCTTAGCATAATCAATCTCCTAAAAACATGATATGAAACAGTGTGAGATTAACATCTCGTAAGTCCTGTGTGTGCACATGGTACTTTGAACAGTTCGTGTATACATAGTTGAAAACAGTTGCAAAAATATTTGGCAAGTCATAAATAATTTCTCTTTGCAAGGAGTGGGTTTTCTCATTGTCACACTTTGTACAAAATAACTCATCCACTAGAATAAAAAGTCATGTCACCACACTTTGGGCTCCATGATAAAAAAAACAGTCAAGGCACCACACTTTGTGCACCTTGCCAGGATCAAGTTACCACACTTTGGACATTCTGATCAAAGGTGAGTGTACAGCCCACCGGGTGAGATACTCCTCCATCTCTACATCCAACAAAACCATCCGGGTGTCCATGCCAGGAAAATAAATAATACCTTACCAGGTACAAATGCTAGCTCGGACTGGCCTGACCAACCAATACTGTCGCCTTCTTAAGCGGAGCTTATCTTCTGGAGGTCGCCTCCTGCTAAAAGACTCACTCACGCCCTCTAAGACTAGTACTGTTAGCCTACCCTTATTGAGTACTCAACGAACATATCTGTCAATTCTAGATTCACAATAATGATTCCATACCTTAGTTTTGTAAAACGTGGTTTTCTTGAAAAGGGAGTTTTTTAAAATATTTAATAGAAAGAACAGTTCTTGATAAAGGCATTAGATTGACAAAACCATTTAAAGAATAAACATCTACGTTTACAACCCAAATAATTATAGTTCAACAATAGCTTCACAAAGCTTTACAACATTCGACTTGCCACTGCATACATTTAACAAAAGAGTTTATGCAAGGACTTACTTGATATGCCTCAGATAAACAAGAGAAAATCACAGCTTGCTTCCTTTGAAAACCCTCCTGATCTAGAATCACATAATATCATGATCAGGGTCTCAATCGACTTAAGCATGCATAAAACTCATTTATTCCCATAACAAATCATGATCTATTATATAACTTCAAGTAAATCACCCATTCCTCAAAGTACATATACCATGACCATATTTCCATCAAAGACATGAATAATATATCAAAAAGGTCATGTCTTAACCATCACAATTCGCATCCATCATTATCACAACAAACATAGCATCGCTATCTATTGAACATGCTTAATCCATTACTCGACTCCAAATATTCATCTATCCCAACTAAGCACATTTATCATGCTATCATACTTTCATAGATATCATCAATCCCATTAGATCTTAATTTCGATATCAAGGGTAAGAATCCCCTTACCTTACAACCACCAGATTAACAAGGTCTCGGTGCTTCTATGGTGATTGTCCCGAGTTTGTTTGAGAAGAAGAGAAAAGCTACCTTTTTTGCTCCTCTTGACTGAAAATTGAGAAATAAGATGAAATCAGCCTCTATGTGGCGTGATTCAAGGGAAGAAAAAGAGAAGAGTCAATGGAAGAAAGGAATCAAGAGGTTGAGAGGTCTTTTACTTACCTTAGAGAATGCTCGATTTTTTTTTTTTTTTTTTTTTTTTTTTGCCTAGGATTGCTCTTAAGTTTTCAAAAATTGCAGAGGAGGTTTGCTGGAATTTTTCATGTAGTAAGATTGGATTAGGCGGCTGCTGTGGTTTAGGGTTAGAAGAGTTTGATTTAGGGTTAGAAGGTGATGCTAAAAAGGACTCCTAATGGCTCTAGGTTTCTTTAGCAGCAATGGCGAAAAACTGCAGCTTGCTGCACTTTTATTGCTGCCAAAATTAAGAGGAGTTGAGAGCAGAAAAATAGTTTGAAGTTGCTCTCCTAAGTTGGCTGAAAACTGCTCAAGGGAAGGGTTGTGTGTGTTCAGGTTTTTGGCCAAAACAAGGAAGAGTTTGTGTGGGTTTTAACAATCAAATTCTGTGCGAAAGAGGAGTGCTTTGCTGTGCGAAATCTATGAACAAAAGAGAGGATTTTCTGGACTGTTTTGGCTGCTATTCTGTCCGCAATTCAGAGAGGGAATAATGAGTGCTTTAGGCATTGTAATAGGCCAATTCAATAAAGAGTTCTAGTAGGGTTTGAAGTGCAGAAGTTCGTGCATTGCACTGAGCATAGCTGGCCGAAATTCTGAAAATTTTAGTGGATAAAAATTCTGATTTGTGTAGCTAAATTAATCTAATTTGGTGAGAGGTGTTCTAGGTGATTTGAGCTAGGTTTAGAAGAGTTTAATTGCCCTTAGGATTGCAGGATTTTCGTGCAGCTTGTATGTAAAACCCCACTACCTAGGCCCATCAGGGCCGGGGATGTCGCCCCGTCCAGATGACAAGGGGTCTGTATGACTAGGTTACATAAAGATAAAATAAAATAAAGACTTTAAAATTAAACTTATTACAACCCAAAAGGTAAGTACTGGAACAAATCCAAATAAATTATTTGCAACAATCTCTCAAAACATCACATAAAGTAAATAACATGAGTCTTCAAAGCATAGGCAACAATCTAGCTGATGACCTCCATAGCAGGAACTTCTTGAAAACATGGCATAAAAGGTGGTGAGATAAAAATCTCAGTAAACCCGTGTGTTCTTTGAGTGTTTCAGGTAAAATAATTCATGTATGCAAGTTGTAAAAGTTTCATAAGCAAAAGGTGCTGGCAAGCAATAAATAAGTGTTGAAAATAAAGAGTGGCGTTTCACTTTTCAAACCATACATGTGCACCATAAATACAACCACTCAAATGGGCAGCCATGGGTTACCACACGTTGGGCCCCATGACTAAATAATAGTCAGAATGTCACACTTTGTGCAAGCTGACAAAAGGCAGGTGTACAGCCTACCGAGTGAGATACTCCTCCATCTCTACACCCAAACTTACCGGTTGTCCACTCCGGAACACACAATCCACATGACTGAAACTCGTTAGCTCGGACCGGTATGACCAACCGGACTGGCATCCTATCCAGGAAGGACTCAACCCTCAGAGGTGGCCACCTACTGAGAGACTTACCCTAACCCTTCAAAGACTAGTCTTGGTGGTCTACCCTTATTGAGTACTCAACGTTGATTGTTCCACTTGGGAGAAAATTGATCATTCTTTGCTTTATTTGGAAATAGCAATTAAGGGTTTATAAAAGTCTTGTCAAAGTTGGGTTTTAGGAAAAGTTTAGCATTTTGTGAAAACTGCTTGTTTAACTTTCAAATGATTTGCTTGACTGAAATAAAAAGGAAAAACAGTGCTTAATTGCCTTTACAAAATAAATGTCCATATACATCATATTTGGCTTGCCACAATAACTTTTTGATCTTCACAAAACTCCATGCTGGAGCTTACCTGATTCTTTGCTTGCTCAAACTCAAAAGTCTTCCAAGGCTGACCTAACCCCGCCTGGGGTAAACACAAAACATAAGGTTACATTCGAGCTATACCTGCCTTACATAAATAATTTCTTAGCTCAACTAGTTACAACCATGACTAGCCATGACCCTAATGTACTAAGCTTTAAGGCTAGGTGATAAAGAATTTTATAAAATAAGTTTTAGTTGATAAGTTAAAATAACTTGGGGTTCTAAAATAATTGCTAATAAATTATAGACTCAATTAATAATTCTTGAGTGTTATTTTTAATAAATAAACTAAGGTTTGAATATTAAGTCCTAAATAATATTAATAAATGGTGATATAAAAATAGCTTTATTATAAATAAATAATAAATTACAAATAACCTTTAATTAATTTTTAAATAGATAATAAATAATTAGTAACAAATAAAATTAATAATGAATGAATTATTTTAAATTTTAATTAATAAATAACAAATAGATTTTAATATAAATAATATTTTATTTATTATAAAAGATTTATTACTATATATATTATTTTTAATAAAAGATCTCATTTATTTGATAAACAAAATATTAATAAACCAATCCAAATCTTCCTAGAGTTTTGAATTTTATAGAGAAAAATATAGTAGTAATTCTATTTAAGGTAATAAAATTTGTTAATAAAAATAACCTAGACTTAACAAGAAAATACACTTTCACCATGATTTTCCTATTGCTAGAAAGGATTCATGAACACATTCTCCAACATCAAATAATAAACCAATCCATTCAAGAACACATGCTTGACTTATCACATACTATCACAAGGCTAACTTCCTCCTAGGCATAATCATCAATCATGGCTTCAATGAAAAATAAGAACATAAAAACCTAGTCACCTTTGGTGTCATGGTCTCTAACATGCTTCAAACATCCATAAAATTCATTAAGCACGATGAACATACATTGATTCAAAAGAAAATTCATACAACTTAGTCCTATACAACAATCATCATGCCTTAACTCCATCCCCTTAATCCACATGCATATACTCAATCCCTTATCCATATTTCATTCTTCCTATCAATATCTAAGAGACATGAATGCTGAATTAAAAGAATGATTAAAGGAAAATACTTGATTTGATGAACACTTCGATGAAGAATTAAGAAGGTCCACGCGATTGAGAGCCTTGAATGATCCAACGGAAAAACAGCCATGGTTGATGGTTGATCAACCATTTCGGTTGGAAGAGAGAGAGAGAGAGAGAGAGAGAGAGAGAGAGCATTAGAATGGTACAATCGAATGGAAGAGGATGAACAAGAAGGTTGTTCTTGACTTACCTTGTTGATGTTCTTGAGACCTTCAAAGAAAAGTTAATTTTGATCCGCTTGAAAATTCTTGTTTGCGAGGTTTTGTGTTATAAATACCAGAAATGAAGTCTAGGGATTAAGTAGAGGTGATCTGGAGTATTTGAGAGTGATTGGAGGTGTTTAGAGTAGGGTTAGGCTTGAAGAAGGTTAGTGTGTGTTCTTGGTGTTCTTGGTGTTCTAGGTGAAAATGGAGAGAGTTTGAGGGAATTACTGCACGAAATCTGGTAGAGGGCTGGCCGAATGGTCTAGAGTGAATGAGAGTTTCGGTTTTCAGCAAGAAGGAGAGAGAATGATCAGATTTTATTTGAAATTTAAATGGAGGAAATGGTGGAGATGTTTAAGGTAAGAGATTAGCTAATGGTGTTTGATCAATGAAGGTTTCTATGCTCTCCAATGGTGCCGGCTGAACAAGGTGGTCTTGTTGAAATGATTGAAGGTTAATGTTGCTCCAAGGCTGGCCGAAATTCAGTCTTAAATGGCAGAGGAAATTCTGGTTTATTTGCTTAATTCAAGAGTGATTTAATGGAGTAAAATGCTGGAATTATTTGAAGTTTCAAAAAGAGTTTGAATTAAGTGATCTTAGGAGGGTTTTGAGGTGTGGCTATGGAGTCCATATGCTCAAGGTAAGTGTGGGGTTAATGGTCTTCAGTTTATGGCTGATCAAGGACCAATTCTACAAAAGTTGAAGGGTGATTTTCGGCCTAGGCTTGAAAGAAGCAAAGCTGGAAAAATTCTGGTTTCAATGTTCAAGAGTTTCGAAGGTTGATGAAGGATTTTTGTGCAGAATTTACTGCACTTCTCCAACCCGATTTGCAGCTGTTTCTTGAGAGGGTTTGAAGGTCTTTCTAAGGTGGTTTTCCAGCCTTCTTCCTAGAGAAATACAGAGTAATTTTGCTGGCTTGAAGATGAATCAAAACGGCTTCATTTACTTGGTTGAAAGCTGCGAAAATGTCAAGAATTTTTTTCTGGTTTTGCACAGTTTGTGCAGTCCGAAAATTGCACAGATTTTCCAGCCTTCAAGCCACATGAAATGACCATTTTTCTGGCAGAAAATGAGTGGGTTTACTGGCTGAATTTTCGAAGAAATGGTCTGCAAACATTCCGGAAAATTTCCAGATTTTCCTTCACTAGAATATGAACAACACGAAGGTGAGTTTGAATGTGCTATCATGGTGATTGATTTTCTTTTGGAAACCCTTCCTATTTATGGCTAACTCCCAATCCTCCAAAGCTGATTTTCGAAATTCGAGATGGAGGAATTATTACATAATTTTTTTTTGGAATTTAAAAGGAAAGATTTAATGGATTTAAATTATAAAGATGTTAGGACAAGCTAGAGGTAATAAAAATGACAAGAATTCCTCTAGAATTCTTCTTAGGACATAAGGATAAGATTAGGACATTCTCTTCATGTCTCCCCTAAGACAACATTCCTATTTTTATGGAATGCAAGAAAACAAAAATTCAAACTTAATTAAGATAATCATGATAAAACTTAAATGATGGGATTTGAACTCATGACCTTAGAGATTAATTCCAAGATTCTAACCACTTAACCACACTAACTCTTGTTCTTATTTTCTCACCCACATATTCTTCTTATTTAATCCTCAAGCTAACTTCCTATTCTGACCTCAAGCAAAATTACCATTTTACCCCGCCTACTCAATAAGCATAACTAAGCATTTTAACCTATAATCCACAATTCTAAAGCACATAAAATCATTCAAAAACATATATATTCCTGCAAAATAATATGATATGCATTCCCGACCCCCTTACTGTAGGGTTGACTTTAGATGGGGTTTCACATCCTCCCCTCCTTAGGAGAATTTCGTCCCGAAATTCAGACGCACATTTATCTCAGATCGGGATACTTTTGCTTCACCCATTCTTCTGTTTCCCATGTGGCATCTCGCGTGCCATGATGCTCCCACTGCACTTTTACCATCGGAATCTGCTTGTTCTGGAGAGTCTTGATACTTCGGTCCAATATCTTTACGGGTTTCTCCACATAGCTCAGGTCGGGTTGTAGCACTATCGGCTCATCATTCAAAACATGTCCGGGATCGGCATTGTACTTCTTCAACTGCGATACATGGAATACGTCGTGAATTCCCGTCAACCCATCTGGCAAATCCAATCGGTACGCCACCGGCCCAATTCTCTCTTTTATTGGAAACGGACCCAAATATCTCGGATTCAGCTTTCCCCCTTTCGGGTGCTTCAGAATTCCCCTATTTGGTGTCAGTTTTAGGAACACACCGTCTCCCACCTGAAATTCTAACATTCTTCGCCTATTATCTGCATAACTCTTTTGTCATCTCTGGGCCGCTTTCAACCTTTCCCTAATTAACTTGACCTTGTCCGACATTTCCTGAACATAGACTTCTCCCGATTTGCTTATATGTCCATCCTCTGACCAACCCCAGTATAGCGGTACCTGACACTTACGTCCATATAGAGCTTTATACGGAGCCATTCCAATCGAAGCTTGATAACTGTTATTGTATGATAACTCGGCATACGGCACACTTTCAATCCACTTATCCCCGAAATCCAATACACAGGCTCTCAGCATATCCTCCAATATCTGAATAACTCTTTCTGACTGTCCATTGGTCTGTGGATGCGCCGTCGTACTGAACTTCATACTAGAACCCATCGATTCTTGAAACTTGCCCCAAATTTGGGATGTAAATCTCGGATAACGATCGGATACAATACTTGAAGGCACTCTGTGTAATCTGACTATTTCCCGCACGTATGCCTGAGCCAACTTTTCCATTGAATCCCTTACATTCACTGGTATGAAATGCACCGACTTGGTCAGTCGATCCACCACTACCAATATTGCGTCCTTTTGGCTCCTTGCCATAGGGAGTCCAGTAACGAAGTCCATGGTCACCTCTTCCCATTTCCATTCCGGTACTGGCAACGGTTGTAATAATCCTGCCACCTTTTTGTGCTCCGCTTTGACCTTCTGACAGGTTAAACACGTTGAGACATACTTAACCACGTTCCGCTTCATCCCGGGCCACCAATAAGACTTTTTCATATCTTGATACATCTTGACCTCTCCCGGATGAATGGCGTACTTGCTCTTATGCGCTTCTTCTAAAATTCTGTCCCTCAACTGGTGCTCCTCGGGTACACACAAACGATCTCGGAAGTACAACACTCCCGCTCCGTCCTGTCGGAATTCACTGCCTTGCCGTTTAAGCTCCTTATCCTTGAAAAGCTGAAATTCCGCATTACTCTACTGGGCTTCAACAATCTCCTGCCTTAGATTTGGTATCAGCTTTAGGTTGCTAATAATAATCCTCTCTTCTTGCACTTCTGCTCTTCTATCCAACACATCCTGAACCACTTGAACCTTTTGTACCCTTAGCCTGGCCATTCTGACCTTCCGGCTCAGGGCATCAGCAACGACGTTGGCTTTCCCGAGGTGGTAGTTGATAGGACACCGGTACTCTTCCAGAAATTCCATCCATCTTCGCTGCCTCAAATTCAAGTCTTTCTGGGTGAAGATGTACTTCAGGCTCTTGTGATCAGTGAACACCTCATATTTCACTCCATACAAATAGTGTCGCCATTTCTTCAATGCGAACACAATGGCAGCCAGCTCTAGATCATGCGTGGGATAATTGACTTCATGCGGCTTCAGCTTCCGAGAAGCATAGGCGATCACCTTCCTATCTTGTATCAAAACTGCTCCCAAGCCTTCCTTCGAAGCATCAGTATATAGTGCGTAAGGTTTATCTGCCTCCGGTAGACTCAACACAGGCACTGTCATTAACCTGCACTTCAACTCTTGAAAACTCTTTTCACATTTTTCGTTCCAAACAAAGGGTACGTCCTTTCTCAGCAGCCGGGTCATAGGAGATGCTAGCGTTGAAAATCCCTTAATAAACCTTCGGTAGTAGCCAGCCAACCCCAAAAAGCTTCGAATCTCGGTGATGTTCTCTGGTTGCTTCCAGTCTAAAACAGCTTCAACCTTTGCTGGGTCTACTTTGATCCCCTCCTTGGTCACCACGTGACCAAGAAACGCCACACTATCTAGCCAAAACTCGCACTTGCTAAACTTGGCGTAAAGCTTGTGCTCCTTTAGCTTTTCTAGTACTAACTTCAAATGTTCTGCATGGTCCTCCGGGCTCTTGGAGTATATAAGTATGTCGTCGATGAAGACCACCATGAACTTGTCCAAGTAGGGCTGGAACACTCAATGCATCAAATCCATAAATACCGCGGGTGCATTGGTCACCCCGAAAGGCATCACCACGAACTCATAGTGACCATATCTTGTATTGAAGGCCGTCTTAGGAATATCTTCCTCATTTATCCTCACTTGATAGTAGCCTTACCTTAAATCCAGTTTGGAGTAACAACTGGATCCTTGCAACTGGTCGAACAGCTCGTCAATTAACGGCAGAGGATATTTATTCTTGATGGTCAGGTTGTTCAAGCCTCAGTAGTCAATACACAACCTTAGAGTCCCGTCCTTTTTCTTTACAAATAGCACAGGTGCTCCCCAGGGTGACGTGCTAGGTTTGATATAGCCTTGCCTTACCAACTCCTCTAGCTGCTCCTTTAATTCTTTCAACTCCGCCGGTGCCATCCGATACGGAGTTCGAGACACCGATTCTGCTCCTGGGACTAGATCAATGGTGAACACAACTTCTCGTTTGGGAGGTAGAGAAGTGAGTTCTGCAGGGAACACGTCGGGGAAATCCTTTACCACCTTAGTATCCTCCAGGGTGCACTGGTCCTTCGTCTTGTTTATCACATAAGCCAAATATCCTTGACATCCTTGCCTCAACAATTTTCGGGCTTTAACCCCAGCTATCAAAAACTTCAATTCTTTTACTTTCTTGCCATTGAACTCCAACACATCGCATCCTGGTCTAATGAACTGAACTATCTTATTCTAACAGTCTACTCTAGCACCATGCTTCGCTAACCAATCCATTCCCAATATCAAATCATAATCATCAACAGCTAAAACTATTAGATCTCCCTCCAAGCTTTCTCTCCCTACTTCAACTTTACAATTCTGTACATACCGATCCGCTTGCACCATTTTCCCCAAAGGTGTACTTACTAACAAGGTAAAAAGTAGTTCTACTCCATCCCAACCCAATTGATATGCACAATTCTTATTTAAATAGGAATGGGTAGATCCAGGGTCTATCAATGCATTAACGGAACGACCTTGGATAGTAAACGTACCTTCCACTACTGCTGCATCAGCTCCAACCTCCTCCCGATTGAGAGCGAAAACTTTTGCTTTCACCTGCGGCTTCTGCGTTCCACTCCCGGAAGCTCCCGAGGCATTGGCCCAATTGGGCCCCGGGTTCTGAGCTGGGTTCCCTTGCCCGATCCGGAGAAGCTTAGGGTAGGTGTTCCGCAAATGATTCGGGTCTCCGCAGTGGTAGCACTTCCGCTCACCTCCTTTGGACCAATAATTTTTCTCAATATGGCCCCTTTTCCCACAGTGCCGGCATAATGGAAGATTCTGCGCCGGACCAACTGGTGCTGTTCGGGCTTGCTTTCCCCAATTCTGCCATTGCTGATTGGTAGGACACTTGTTAGGTTGCTGCTTCTGAAAAGGTCTTGGCGGCGGTCTTGTCGGTACGAACGGTCGGGAAGCCAATCGGTTGCGATCTTCATTCTCAGTACGCCTCCGAATAAGTCACCGGTGGAGAGGATGCTAATGCCCTTCTTAGCTCTTGCCTTAATCCCTTAACAAATTGCCTCGTTCTATTTTGTTCAGTATCCACCAACCTCTTGCAGTACTTTGACAGTTGCATGAACCGTGCTGCGTATTGGGCTACCGTCATGCTTCCTTGCTTTAGATTCTGGAACTCATCTTCCCGTTTCTCAACTATCCACTGAGGGATATATTCTGCCCGAAATGCTTCCACAAAATTAGCCTATGTCCAGTCTTGGTCAATCATCTCCCAGTCGTCCTGAACCCTTTGCCACCACGCCCGAGCTGGACCCCTCAACCGGAACGCAGCAAACTTCACCATTCGCTTCTCCATGTACTGGAGCGTAGCAAAGATATCCTCCATTTGTTCCACCCTTTGTTCGGCTTTCTGGTCTTGTTCGGCCTCCCCCAAGAAAATAGGAGGTTGGAATTTCAGAAACCGCTCCAATGCCTCATCTTCCCCTTTTGGATTCCTCCGCTCAGTCAAGTTTTGCAGAATCTCGGTCACTTTGTGGAACGCTTGTGTCATAGTTACGCTAACTGGCTCTTTCGATCCTATCTCCGACCCCATTTTCGGCTCCAGTTCATTCTCATCCCCCCCCCCCAGTTCGGTGATGGCATCTGAGTCGTATCAAACTCTGGTGTCACGGGTTCTGCCTCAGGAACCCTTCTGCTGGATGTGGCTACGCGACATCTGGGTGCCATTCTAAACCATTCCCCAGATAATGAGTTTATGCATCAAAGTTAAAAATATCAAAATTGAGCATGCATTCACATTCAAAGTTAAGCGGAAGAAAATTAGATGCAAATTTTGTATGAAAGATTGCATATAAATTTTTCTCAAAACTTAGAGTACCCTAGGTACTCTTATTTGCATAAATTTTGAAATAAAGCAATAAAGGTGAATGGACTCCTAGCATAGGAGTTTATTAAAAATTGCAAATAAAACACCCTAAACATAGCAGAACTTGGCCTCTCTAATCCTCATCAGAATCTTCAATGTCGGCATCATATAACCACCCCCCAGAATTCCTAGTGAAGTCTATCTCGGCCCCACTTGCGAACCCATCTATTGGCTCCTTCCCGGGTCTCCTAAAACTCTCCCCGGTCTCAACTTGATTGGGTGGGGTTACAAAGGAAGGTCTAGGTGGAGATTCATAATCTATCTCCCCTGGGTCATCACTGTCAGCAGTCAAGTCAACTATGGGACTAGGAGGGTGGGGAACATATTACATGTCTATCTCCTCGTCTTCACTGTCAGTAACCAAGTCGATCACGGGTATTGGAGGTGGCTCAATGATCTGGACCTCATCGTCACTACTATCATCCAGGGCAATGATTGGCTGTGGTGCAGGCTGAGGTGCAGGCTGAGGCACTGGTAGGTCCTCCGGGTAGATAGGAATGGGAGGGTGCCATTGCTGCCCATTCCTTGCGGTTCTAATCATACTAACCATCCTACAGCATAAACAAGACAGGTTAGATAAAATATTTGAACTTAATAAATCAAAACATGTACAATCAATACTTGCCTAAACCTAGGCTCTGATACCACTTGTAACACCCCACTCCCTAGGCCCATCAGGGCCGGGGATGTCGCCCCGTCCAGAGAACAAGGGGTCTTTATAATTAGGTTACATAAAGATAAAATAAAATAAAGACTTTAAAATTAAACTTATTACAACCCAAAAGGTAAGTACTGGAACAAATCCAAATAAATTGTTTGCAACAATCTCTCAAAACATCACATAAAGTAAATAACATGAGTCTTCAAAGCATAGGCAACAATCTAGCTAATGACCTCCATAGCAGGATCTTCTTGAAAACATGGCATAAAAGGTGGTGAGATAAAAATCTTAGTAAACCCGTGTGTGCTTTGAGTGTTTCAGGTAAAATAATTCATGTATGCAAGTTGTAAAAGTTTCATAAGCAAAAAAGTGCGGCAAGCAATAAATAAGTGTTGAAAATAAAGTGTGGCGTTTCACTTTTCAAACCATACATGTGCACCATAAATACAACCACTCAAATGGGTAGCCATGGGTTACCACACGTTGGGCCCCATGACTAAGTAACAGTCAGAATGCCACACTTTGTGCAAGCTGACAAAATGCAGGTGTACAACCTACCGGGTGAGATACTCCTCCATCTCTACACCCAAACTTACCGGTTGTCCACTTCGAAAAACACAGTCCACATGACTGAAACTCGCTAGCTCGGACCGGTATGACCTACCGAACTGGCATCCTATCCAGGAAGGACTCAACCCTCAGAGGTGGCCACCTACTGAGAGACTTACCCTAACCCTTCAAAGACTAGTCTTGGTGGTCTACCCTTATTGAGTACTCAACGTTGATTATTCCACTTGGGAGAAAATTGATCATTCTTTGCTTTATTTGGAAATAGCAATTAAGGGTTTCAAAAGTCTTGTCAAAGTTAGGTTTTAGGAAAAGTTTAGCATTTTGTGAAAACTGCTTGTTTAACTTTCAAATGATTTGCTTGACTGAAATAAAAAGGAAAAACAGTCATTAATTGCCTTTACAAAATAAATGTCCATATACATCATATTTGACTTGCCACAATAACTTTTTGGTCTTCACAAAACTCCATGCTGGAGCTTACCTGATTCTTTGCTTGCTCAAAATCAAAAGTCTTCCAAGGCTGACCTAACCCCGCCTGGGGTAAACACAAAACATAAGGTTACATTCGAGCTATACCTGCCTTACATAAATAATTTCTTAGCTCAACTAGTTATAACCATGACTAGCCATGACCCTAATGTACTAAGCTTTAAGGCTAGGTGATAAAGAATTTTATAAAATAAGTTTTAGTTGATAAGTTAAAATAACTTGGGGTTCTAAAATAATTGCTAATAAATTATAGACTCAATTAATAATTCTTGAGTGTTATTTTTAATAAATAAACTAAGGTTTGAATATTAAGTCCTAAATAATATTAATAAATGGTGATTTAAAAATAGCTTTATTATAAATAAATAATAAATTACAAATAACCTTTAATTAATTTTTAGATAGATAATAAATAATTAGTAACAAATAAAATTAATAATGAATGAATTATTTTAAATTTTAATTAATAAATAACAAATAGATTTTAATATAAATAATATTTTATTTATTATAAAAGATTTATTACTATATATATTATTTTTAATAAAAGATCTCATTTATTTGATAAACAAAATATTAATAAACCAATCCAAATCTTCCTAGAGTTTCGAATTTTATAGAGAAAAATATAGTAGTAATTCTATTTAAGGTAATAAAATTTGTTAATAAAAATAACCTAGACTTAACAAGAAAATACTCTTTCACCATGATTTTCCTATTGCTAGAAAGGATTCATGAACACATTCTCCAACATCAAATAATAAACCAATCCATTCAAGAACACATTCTTGACTTATCACATACTATCACAAGGCTAACTTCCTCCTAGGCATAATTGTGAAACCCCAGTCGAAACCAACCTTAGGGTAAGGGGATTGGGATGCATATCATATTTTATTTCATGGTTAAATATATTCTCATATGAATTTTTATGTGTTCTGGATTCGAGTTTTATTGCCTTGAAGTTTTGTTGGTGAGTATTGTGTGAGAGGGGCAAAATGGTAATTTTTGCCCGGGGTGAAAATAGGGAGATGGCCTGTGGATTGAATAGAAAATAATTTTTCTAGTAGAAATAGTAACAAGAGTTGATGTGGTTTAGTGGTTAGAGCTTTGGAATAGATTATTGAGGTCTTGGGTTCAAAGTCCATCATAGAAGCTTTAGGTTGAGTAAATTTTATTTTGCTTGGGAAAATATGGTTTCGGCCTTAAGGGCCTAGATTAATGTGGTGATGATGTTCTAGGAGAGACATGATAAAAGTAACCTCATTCCACTCCTTTTACTCTTCTCGAAATTCTTATAGGGAAAATCATTTTTCCTTGATCTTTAGTTTTCCTTAGTTTCAACTCATTGGTTTGATCAAGATGTTCTAGCCTTTTTCTTTCCAGAAAATTCAATAAAGTACTGAGGTCTTTTATGATCGAAATGTCTTGGTAAAAGACTCCTTATGGTCTGAAAAATATGGAAGAGTTGTAAGGAATTCCAAGAGGAAAAATCCCTCTAGTAAGCTTGCTGAAATTTTCCTCTAGCTTAGTTCATCTTTCTTCATGGAATGAGCTGGAATTTTCCAGCTTGTTGTACCTTCAAAGGGTCGAAATTTTTAGCTAAAATTCCCTCCCAAATGCTGCCAGAAAAATGGTCTTTAGGATCAGTTTGAAACCTGAAATTTTTTGTCCAATTTCGGACTGCTCAAGCTGGAGCAAAACAGGAAAAATTCCTGTACGAAAATCAACTTTGAGAGCTCCAAACTAAGCTGTTTTCTCCCAGATTTTGTGCAGCACCTTAGCCATGTTTTTCCTCCATAAATAAGGCTGGAAACCAGCCTTGAATACCCCTAAAACCCCCCTTCCAGCTAGCTGCAAAATGGCTGGAAGTAGCAGACGAAAATCTGCCAAAAAAATCACTGTGCAGCTAAATTTCTGGGCAGAAATTTGTCCAGCTTGTTTCCTCTTTCTCTTCCAGCCAAAACACCAACCTTAATCTGTCAAAACCTTCCTTAAACCTCCATCAACAGAGCTCCATTGATCCCCTTGAACTTCTGCACGAAATTCCATTAATGGCTGTCCAAAAATCTCTCAAACAAATCCTTGCAATTTAGCTTGATTGGTTTCCAAAATTTCAGCCATCTTATTTAGCAACCTTCCATAATATTTTACTCAATGGACCAAAATTCTTCTTCATCATTGTACACCCTACTTTCGGCCACCATAAGCCTCCATAAGCCAGCTTTAATCCCACAGAAATTTTTCTCAAACAGTCGACCATGGCAGATTTCCAAAAGCTGTCCAACAATCAAGTTATTCTTGGAATATTTAGTTTCCAAATTCACTTCCTAAAAATATTCTTCAAAGATTGTAACAACTAACCTTTCCTTTTCCCTTCCAAATCAGAGAATCAACCTCCTAAACCCTACAGAATTCGTCCACTCCTATCTCTCACAAAAATTCAGCAGCTGCACATTACCATCCCTCGATTTTCTTCAACCTTCAAGAACACATAGTACACCAAGAACACCTACTCCTTCCTTTCACCTAATACCTCTTCAAATCACTTCAAACTACCTCTAAAAATTCCAGATTTCATCTATTCATTGTTGTGAGTCCATCCGTACCATTTTTAACATCAAACTCCACAAATTATCTTGCTACTTCGGATCAAAAATCAGAAATTTCTGTTAAGGTCAAGAACACCTTCAAGGTAAATTTATTGTAACAACTTCATCTTCTCCAATCTTGATCTCTAGTGAGAGCCTATGTGAATAAACATGCTAATGGTCTCTCTTTCTCTCTCTCTCTCTCTCTCTCTCTCTCTCTCTCTCTCTTGGCCGAATGACTTTTTCTCCTATGAACATGCTTTCGCCATCTCCCATGGACAAAGTTAGACATCTAGGAGTTGAGATCTACTCTAAACTCCTTCAAAGCATTCATCAACCAAGTAAGTCCCTTCAACCTTTCTTTTAAACCCTAGATTCATGTCTCTACGATGATGTTGTTAGAAGGTGGAGGGCGAGGGGATGAGTATATATATATTGTTGAGATTGAAGTATGAATATATATATGATTGTGAAGGAGATGGGATTTATGCATGGAAGGATTATCTTGGATGATTATATGATTATTTGAGGTTGACGCATGTCATAGGTAGTATTTGTGATGAAGTATGCTAGAGATTATGCCACCTTTGGTGAATAGGATTTATATTCATGTTGGACTATTGAAGCCATGATCATATTTATGCTAGCAAGGGTTAGATCATATTTTGATAAATTGAGATCTATGCTTGTATGCATGATTTGGATGATTTGATGAATTGAAGGTTTGTATATGTTCATGTTTGTGTTTAGCCATAGAAATATGATCATGATCTAGTTGTCCCTAAGCTAATCTTTATTTCATTAATAAAATATTTAGAAATATGGTTTTTCTAGTAAAATTTTGAAAACCATGGGAAAATGTGGATTTGGTCTTTTATATAAAATAGTGATATTCTAGTCAAATAAAAAATAGTTTTTGCTGGAAAAAAATATATATATATATTATTTAAAATGATAAAATCAATTAAAGCCTTTTATGGAAATAATTATAATTAATAAAATATTTATTACTAAAAATTTAATTATTATCTTTTAATCAAAACCCATTAAGGATTTGCTTATTATTTTTCAAGCTAGACTCATTAAATTTATTTTCAACAAATTTTAGCTATCAATTATTTTCTAACAACTAAATTATTAATAAATCATTATTTTACCTAATACTACCTTGGACCCTTTTTCAAATAAACCATAATTTATTTTTAGCAAGATTTAAACCTTCAACTTTGTGTACCTATTTCCCAAACTCTAGTTATTTTAATATCAAACTAGAATTATTTTATAAACCTTTTTATTTATTATTGAGCCTTAAAGCTTGGGACACTAGGGATATGATTATAGTAAGTTGAGTTGGTTTTATTTGAGAAAGTGAGTCTTTGGCTTGAGTTTGATTGTGGTTTGTATTTACCCTATGCGGGGTTAGGTCAGCTGTTGGAGACCTTTATTGTGGGCAAGGATCAGGTAAGTCTCCTGCATAAAACCTGTTTGATGAAAAATGATCTTTTTTATGGCAAGCCAAATGAAGAGTGCATGGTCACTCATTTCTGTAAAGGCAATTGAGGATTATTTCCACTCTCATTTCAGACAAATAAATTATTTGCAAATCAAGGGGCGGTTTTACTCAAAACCTAAAACTCTTTCTAAAACCAGTTTTGCCCCAAACTTTGGAAAACCTTAATTGCCATTTTCAAGTGGAACTGTGTTTTGTTCATTTTCTCCCCAAGTGGGATATGTTACGTTGAGTACTCAACAGGGGTAGGCTAGTAGTACTAGTTTTGAAGAGCAAGAGTGAATCTTCTGGCAAAATGCCACCTCCAGAAGATAAGCTCAACTTAGAGAAACATCAGTACTACTTAGTTAGGCCGGTCTGAGCTAGCAGTTTGTTTTATTTCAGTCAAGTGACTGTGTTTTGCCGGAATGGACACCCGGTTGTTGTTTGGGTATAGAGAATGAGGAGTATCTTGCCCGGTAGGCCGATCACCTACCTTTTGACAGTCTGCACAAAATGTTAGGCATTCTGACCGGTTATGGGGCCCAACGTGTGGTAACCCATAATCCTTTCTTTCGAGTGGTTGATCTTATAAATTATGTACGGCTAGATAAGTCCAAAACACCACTCTTGCTTTTGACTAATATTTATTGCTTGCCAATATTTCTCTTATAAAGATTTCACACTTTGCATCCACGAACTGTTTTCACTGAACACCCAAAGCACACACGGACTTACTCAAATTTCTGTCTCATCACCTTTTTACCATGATTTCAGGTCGATCCTGCTGTGGGGATGAGTAGCTAGTGTTATCTGCCTTGGACGAGAATGTGTCTTTTGATTTTATGTATTGCTTTGGGGAGACGAAAGTGGATAATTTTATTTATGGATTTGTTTCCTTTTGGGAATTCGTGGATTTATTCTTGGGTTGTAATAAATCTTAAGTTGAAGTATTATTTTTATTCCGCTATTTTATTTGTGTGATCTCGTTATAAAGACCCCTTGTCCTTTGGACGGGGCGACATCCCCGACCCCGGCGGGCCTAGGTAGCGGGGTGTTACAATAATCATCAATCATGGCTTCAATGAAAAATAAGAACATAAAAACCTAATCACCTTTGGTGTCATGGTCTCTAACATGCTTCAAACATCCATAAAATTCATTAAGCACGAAGAACATACATTGATTCAAAAGAAAATTCATACAACTTAGTCCTATACAACAATCATCATGCCTTAACTCCATCCCCTTAATCAACATGCATATACTCAATCCCTTATCCATATTCCATTTTTCCTATCAATATCTAAGAGACATGAATGCTAAATTAAAAGAAGGATTAAAGGAAAATACTTGATTTGATGAATACTTCAATGAAGAATTAAGAAGGTCCACACGATTGAGAGCCTTGAATGATCCAACGGAAAAACAGCCATGGTTGATGGTTGATCAACCAATTCGGTTGGAAGAGAGAGAGAGAGAGAGAGGGCATTAGAATGGTACAATCGAATGGAAGAGGATGAACAAGAAGGTTGTTCTGGACTTACCTTGTTGATGTTCTTGAGACCTTTACAGAAAAGTTAATTTTGATCCGCTTGAAAATTCTTGTTTGCGAGGTTTTGTGTTATATATACCAGAAATGAAGTCTAGGGATTAAGTAGAGGTGATCTGGAGTATTTGAGAGTGATTGGAGGTGTTTAGAGTAGGGTTAGGCTTGAAGAGGGTTAGTGTGTGTTCTTGGTGTTCTTGGTGTTCTAGGTGAAAATGGAGAGAGTTTGAGGGAATTAATGCACAAAATCTGGTAGAGGGCAGGCCGAATGGTCTAGAGTGAATGAGAGTTTCAGTTTTCAGCAAGAAGGAGAGAAAATGATCAGATTTTATTTGAAATTTAAATGGAGGAAATGGTGGAGATGTTTAAGGTAAGAGATTAGCTAATGGTGTTTGATCAATGAAGGTTTCTATGCTCTCCAATGGTGCTGGCTGAACAAGGTGGTCTTGTTGAAATGATTGAAGGTTAATGTTGCTCCAAGGCTGGCCGAAATTCAGTCTTAAATGGCAGAGGAAATTCTGGTTTATTTGCTTAATTCAAGAGTGATTTAATGGAGTAAAATGCTGGAATTATTTGAAGTTTCAAAAAGAGTTTGAATGGAGTGATCTTAGAAGGGTTTTGAGGTGTGGCTATGGAGTCCATATGCTCAAGGTAAGTGTGGGGTTAATGGTCTTCAATTTATGGCTGATCAAGGACCAATTCTACAGAAGTTGAAGGGTGATTTTCGGCCTAGGCTTGAAAGAAGCAAAGCTGGAAAAATTCTGGTTTCAATGTTCAAGAGTTTCGAAGGTTGATGAAGGATTTTTGTGCAGAATTTGCTGCACTTCTCCAACCCGATTTGCAGCTGTTTCTTGAGAGGGTTTGAAGGTATTTCTAAGGTGGTTTTCCAGCCTTCTTCCTAGAGAAATACAAAGGAGTTTTGTTGGCTTGAAGATGAATCAAAACAGCTTCATTTACTTGGTTGAGAGCTGCGAAAATGTACAAATTTTTTTTCTAGTTTTGCACAGTTTGTGCAGTCCGAAAATTGCACAGATTTTCCAGCCTTCAAGCCACATGAAATGACCATTTTTCTGGCAGAAAATGAGTGGGTTTACTGGCTGAATTTTTGAAGAAATGGTCTGCAAACATTCCGAAAAATTTCCAGATTTTCCTTCACTAAAATATGAACAACACGAATGTGAGTTTGAAGGTGCTATCATGGTGATTGATTTTCTCTTGGAAACCCTTCCTATTTTCAGCCAACTCCCCATCCTCCAAAGCTGATTTTCGAAATTCAAGAGGGAGGAATTATCACATAATTTTTTTTTTTGAATTTAAAAGGAAAGATTTAATGGATTTAAATTATAAAGTTGTTAGGACAAGCTAGAGATAATAAAAAGGACAAGAATTCCTCTAGAATTCTTTTTAGGACATGAGGATAAGATTAGGACATTCTCTTCATGTCTCCCCTAAGACAACATTCCTATTTTTATGGAATGCAAGAAAACAAAAATTCAAACTTAATTAAGATAATCATGATAAAACTTAAATGATGGGATTTGAACTCATGACCTTAGAGATTAATTCCAAGATTCTAACCACTTAACCACACTAACTCTTGTTCTTATTTTCTCACCCACATATTCTTCTTATTTAATCCTCAAGCTAACTTCCTATTCTGACCTCAAGCAAAATTACCATTTTACCCCTCCTACTCAATAAGCATAACTAAGCATTTTAACCTACAATCCACAATTCTAAAGCACATAAAATCATTCAAAAACATATATATTCATGCAAAATAATATGATATGCATTCCTGACCCCCTTACTGTAGTGTTGACTTTAGATGGGGTTTCACATCCTCCCCTCCTTAGGAGAATTTCGTCCCGAAATTCAGACGCATCTTTATCTCAGATCGGGATACTTTTGCTTCTCCCATTCTTCTGTTTCCTATGTGGCATCTCACGTGCCATAATGCTCCCACTGCACTTTTACCATCGGAATCTGCTTGTTCCGGAGAGTCTTGATACTTCGGTCCAATATCTTTACGGGTTTCTCCACATAGATCAGGTCGGATTGTAGCACTATCGGCTCATCATTCAAAACATGTCCGGGATCGGCATTGTACTTCTTCAACTGCGATACATGGAATACGTCGTGAATTCCCGTCAACCCATCTGGCAAATCCAATCGGTACGCCACCAGCCCAATTCTCTCTTTTATTGGAAACGGACCCAAATATCTCGGATTCAGCTTTCCCCCTTTCGGGTGCTTCAGAATTCCCCTATTTGGTGAAAAATCGAAATAAACTTAGTAGGTCTAAGAGATAAGGGATCAACGGATGATGGAACTGAGGACAAGAAAGTTCTCGCCCTTTTAGAAGGCTGACTCCTTGCTCTAGACATGGTCAAGTAAGGAATGGGGGTAATAAGAAGAGAGAACAAGTTCGCTCAATGACTGAAGAAAGTATAGCTACCCCTGGACAGATATTCTTCAAATTGCACACAACCCTCAACCAAGCTCACAATCCACAAATCCCAAACTCCTTCAATGTATATCAACTCCAACACCCAAGTCAATCAATCACTTTCAATCAATTCAACACAACCTGCACAATGCATGTAAAAGTTCACTGTAAAGCATAATTGTGCTGATTTTCTGAAAGCATGCTAGTAAACATAATCATGTGCATGAATGCAGTATCATGGTATTATGTGATCAACAATGCATGTTCAATATATTCAAGTAGCACCAATAACCATAATTCTAGCATGTTTAATATATTCAAGTAGCACCAACCATTTCTGAAAAATCGAAAATAAAAGAAATCTTAGTTTGTGAAAAAAATAAAAAAAAAATTGTGAAACCCCAGTCAAAACCAACCTTAGAGAAAGGGAGTTGGAATGCATATCATATTTATTTGCATGTTTAAATATATTTTTATATGATTTTATATGTTTTGGACTTGTGTGTTATAGTCTCGAGGGCTTAATTATGTTTATTGAGTAAGAAGGGTAAAATGGTAATTTTTGCTTGAGGTGAAAATAGGGAGATAGCCTGAGGATTAAATAGGAAAAATATTTTTGAGAGAAAATAAGAACAAAAGTTGTTGTGGTTTAGTGGTTAGAGTTTTAGAATTAATTCTTGAGGTCTTGAGTTCAAATTCCATCATTGGAGCTTTGGCATGATTAAATTTTATTTTTGCTTGGGTAGGTGGTATTTTCAGCTTTAAGTGCTTTAGAGTAGAGTAGAGGTGTCGTCTTAGGGGAGACATGATAGGAGTATCCTAATCCTATTCTTGTACCCTACAAAAATTCCTAAGGGAATTCATATCCTTCTTGATTCTTAATTCTTCCTACTTCTCAATTCATTAGGTTGGTCAATTTGTTCTGGCCAATTTCATTCCAGAAAATTCAGTAAAGTGTTGTGGCTTTGAAGGTTCAAAATGTCTAAGGGAAGGACATCTTATGGTCTAAAAATGTGGAAGAGATGGGGAAGGATCCAAGAGAATTAATTCCCCTAGTGAACCTTCAAATCTTCACTCTAGCTATGCACATTTCCTTCATGAAGTGTTCAGGAATTTTTTTTCCAGCTTCTAGTGAAAGCAAAGTGTCGAAACTCTCAGCCATTATTCCCTTCCAAATTCTGCCAAAAAATGGCCCTCTTGATCAGCTTGAAACCTGGAATTTTCTTGCCAAACTCGGACTGCACAAATGTTGTGCAAAACTAGAAAAAATTCTAGGCAAAATCGCAGCATAGGTGAGCCTAAACCAAGCTGTTTTCTTCCAGTTTTCTCCCAGCTCCTTAGCCACATTTTTCCTCCATAAAGAAGACTAGAAACCAGCCTTAAAAGACCTTTGAAATCCCCTTCAAACCCTCTGCAAGCTAACTGGAAAATGGCAGCAAAAGCTGCCCAGAAAAATTCCAGCACTTGCGAAAATCCTGTACATAATTTTTCCAGCCTTGTTTCATCTTCAGCCATATCTGAAATCTTCCTCATCTTTCTGTTCAAACTTCTCTTGAATAGCCATGAACTGAACTCCATTGTCTTCTCCAGTATTTTGCTCGAAAAACCAGTCATGGCTGCCCCTAAAATATCTCCAACAATTACTCCAATCATGCCTTAATTGGATACCAAAATTCCAGCAATCCTAATTTAGAAAACTTCCATAAAATAACCCTTAAACAACCAGACATTTCCTTCACCATTGCACCCCCTATTTTCGGCCACCATTAACCTCCTTCAACCAGCTTTCATCCAGCTAAATCACTGAACATCAGTCAGCCATAGCAGCTTCCAAAAAGCTCTCCATTGATCAAAGATATTCTTGCTATATTTTGTTTCCAAATTTGATTTCCAAAAATATTCTTTTAGGTTTCAACAACCAGCCTTTCCTTTTCCTTTCAAACCAAAAAAATCATCTACCTAAAACACTCTAGCAATTCGGCCACTACAATCACACAGAATTTCGTCAGCTACAAACCAAAATCCCTCCATTCTCTTCAACCTTCAAGCACACATAGAACACCTACTCACTTTTCTCGCCTAATACCTCTCCAAACCACTTCAAACTTCTTCAAAAAAATTCCAGAATTCATCTACTCACTACCGTGATTCCATCCATACCATTTTTAACATCAAACCCCAAAATTTAACTCTCGCTTTTGGATAAAAAATTAGTATTTTTATGAAGGCTCAAGAACACCTTCAAGGTAAGTTTGTTCAAGCAACTTCATATTCGCTAATATTCGATCTCTAATGAATATATATATGAATAAGCATACTAATGGACTCTCTTCTTCTCTTCTCTCTCTCTTGGCCGAATACCCTCTCCCTCTTGGCCGAATGATTTCTTCACCAATGACCATGCTTGCTTCATCTCTCTTGGACGAATCTAGTCATCTAGGAGTGGAGATCCATTCGAAACTCCTTCAAGGTACTCATCAATCAAGTAAGTCCCTTCAACCCTCTTTTTAGACTCTAGATTCATTTCTCTAGGATGATATTGGAAGGAGATGGGTTATGATTATGGTTTAAGCATGTGTTATTGTGATGAGTTGAGATTGAAGCATAAATGAATGTATGTATATGATGGAGTTGGGGTTGATGCATGTGATGATTTATCTTGGATGATATTATGATGTTTTAGGGTTTAATGCATGTCTCCATGTCGTAGGTAGTATTTGTGATCAAGTATGTTAGAGATTATGTCATCTATGATGAATAGGATTTATATTCATGTATGATTATTGAAGCCATGATTATGTTTATGCTAGTAGAGGTTGGATCATGCCTTGATAAATTTAGATCTATGCCTTTATTCATGATTTGGATGATTTGATAAATTGAAGTGGAGTATATGTTCATGATTGTGGTTAGCCATAGAAATATGATCATGACCTAGTTGTCCCTAAGCTAATTTTATTTCATCAATAAAATATTTAATATTTTTGCTAGTAAATTCGAAAACCCTAGGAAGGTAGATTTGGATTATATATATATAATAAGGATATTTTAGTCAAATAAATGATAGCTTTTATTTTAAGAAATAAAATATCTAGATATTATATATATATATATAATAATATCACATAAAAAACTTTTATATGAATAATCATAATAAGTAGAACATTAATTTTTATAAGTCTTATACTCACAAAACCTATTAAAATTTATTTGTTATCTTTTAATCAAAACCTATTAAAATTTATTTATTATCTTTCAATCGAGACCATTGAAATTTATTCTCAACTAATTTTAGTTATCAAATATTTTCTAACAATTTGTTATTAATAAATCATTATTTTACCTAATACAACCTAGGACTCTTTATCAAATAAACTCTGAATTATTTTAGCAAGATTTAAACCTCCAACTTATCAGTACCTATTTCCTAAAACACTAATTATTTTAAATATCAAACTAGACTAAGCCTACAAAACCTTTTTATTTATTATTTGGCCTTAAAGCTTGGGACACTAGGATCATGGTTGTAGTAAGTTGAGCTAGTTTTAACTGTGAAAGTGAACTTTAGCTCGAGTTTAATTGTGATTTATATTTACCCCATGCAGGGTTAGGTCAGTTTTTGAAGACCTTTTATTGTGAGCAAGAATCAGGTAAGCTCCTGCATAAAACCTGATTGATGTAAAATGTTTATTATGGCAAACCAAATGTAGAGTGCATGAACACTCATTTCTATAAAAGTAATTGAAGATTGATTCCTTTCTTATTTCAATCAAACAAATCATTTGAAAATCAATAAGCAAATTTACTCAAACTCAAAACTCTTTCTAAAACTGATTTTGACAAAGACTTTGGAAATCCTTAATTGCCATTTTCATGTGGAACTGTGTTTTGTTCTTTTTTTTTCCCCCCAAGTGGGATAAGTTACGTTGAGTACTCAATAAGGGTAGACTGCTAGGGCTAGTCTTTGAGGGGTTAGGGTAAGTCCCTCAATAGGTGGCCACCTCTGAGGGGTGAGTCCTTCCCGGATAAGATGTTAGTCTAGTAGGTCATGTCGGTCCGAGCTAGCAGCTATTTTTTTCATTCAAGTGACTGTGTTTTGCCGGAATAGACACCAGTTATTGTTTGGGTATAGAGAATGAGGAGTATCTTGGCCGGTAAGCCGATCACCTACCTTTTGTCAGTCTGCACAAAGTGTTAGCATTCTGACCGATTATGGGGCCCAACGTGTGGTAACCCATGATTATTTCTTTTGAATGGTTGATTTTATTGATTATGTATGGTTAGAAAAGCTAAAACACCACTCTTGATTTTGACTAATGTTTAATACTTACCAGTATTTCTCTTATAAAGATTTTATACTCTGCATTCACAAACTATTCTCACTAGACACTCAAAGCACACACGGACTTATTGAGATTTTTGTCTCATCACCCTTTTTACCATGATTTCAGGTTGATCCTGCTGTGGGGATAAGTAGCTAGATATTGCCTGCCTTGGAAGATTTTTCTGATAATTGATTTGTGTAGTGCTTTGGGGAGTTGAGAGTGGATAATTTTTATTATGGATTTGTTTTTTTTTTTTTTGAATTCTTGGATTTATTCTTGGGTTGTAATAAATTTTAAGTTAAAGTATTATTTTTATTCCACTATTTTGATTGTGTGACCTAGTTATAAAGACCCATTGTCCTTTGGATGGGGCGACATCCCCGGCCCTGGTAGGCCTAGGTAGTGGGGTGTTACAAAAATTGTGCACTTTATCCTCATATTAAATCCGATAATAGTTAACCCTATCACTATTATCTTTAATATGATTAATTTGGCTCTTAGGAAAACTGATATAGCTTTTTGGAAAGATTAACAGTTTTCTAAGTTAAGTGTATTAACCACTACAAATTAATTTTCCTTCCAGGTAATAATGTAGAAGATAACTCCATCATGGGATGATCGTTTCTTCTCATTTCCTATGAACATTTCTTTCACTATAACCTCCAACATGGGCTGGCCGATAATAGCACGTATCCTGAGTTATTAATTACATCCATCCATTAGTTCTAGATCCTTGTGATATCCCTATCCTATACGGGTTCACTCACATGGTGACACGAGGGGACCCACAATCTCTAATGAGAATCGTGATGGAAGCCGTAGGGCTATTGGAACGCCTCTCCCACTTAGTTTTTTAAAAATAAGGATTTTTAAAGAAAATATCCTTTTTGTAAAAATCCCATTAAGTATCCCTTAACTTTTTGTAAAATATCTAAATACATAAAATCTCTATGTCAAGGTAAAAATCCTTTAAGAGATTTTCTATGAATTTATTTTACATAGTTAAGAACTTAATGATTTTCAAAAATTTCCTTTTTAAACTTTCTAGAGACTTTAGACTCTAGTTTAATTTGACAAAAATAATTTTTTAGTGCAAAAAATAAAACAAAAATGGCTTTCCATTTTAACTTACAAAAATATCTAAATCCAAAATATTTTTTATGTCAAGAATTAAATCCTTTGAGAAAATATCTAAGGATTAATTTTTGTCCAAGTTCAAAATAACCATTTTTTTTAATTTGAAAAATATTTTTCTTGTCATAAATTTCCCAAAAACTTTGGTCTTTGAGAAAACGCACACATAGGGTACAAAAAGAAAAAGGCATTCTAGAAAATTATAAACGTTTTCATACTTTTCTATTCTTTTAATCGAGTGTCCACATAATTGAATTAAACACATTAATTAATTAATGGTCATGTTTAATCCTAAATTTCCTTTATTATTTTTTATGGAAAATATTTAAAGAATATTAACTATTGTAAAAAAAAATAACTCCGCCTGGTATAGGACCAAAAAAAAAAAAATCCGCTAGTCTAATGCACCCGCCACACTAAATTAGGGCCCATGAGAAAAACCTATGGACCGCGATTCGGGCGGGTGCCCGCAACCCGGGTCCCTATGTAATAGCTTCCACGAGGAAGCTGCTGCTTGGTTTCCAAACCAGGCTTGCGCGAGGAACTGGCTTCCCTACGCTTCCTCGTGCGCGCCATGGAGCCGAGGCCAACTCGGGCTCGACTGCGGCTCCAAGCCGCAGCTGGCTTGGATGGCTTTGGCTCCTCTCACATTTTGCAATGCAGCTCGGCTCCTCGCGGCTGGCTGCTACAGTGGTCATCTTCTTCATTGTTCCTCTGTGTGTTTTAGAGGTCTGGGTCTCGATTTTTTACATAGATTTCAACCAAAGCTCATCCAAAACTATCCACAAAAGCCTATGCCTTTAATTATAGGCTTACACGAACACTATGAAAGCTTCAAAAAAAAACAATTACATTGCTCCTATGTCTCAACTATGAGACCTATAGAAGAATCTACCCATACCAGAAAACATGAAGGATCACAAAATATAATCATCTAACTAGTTTATTCACTAACATAGAACCTATATTGCCATATAAGCCATGCTCTGATACCACTTGAACGTTAATATGGCAAAAACGAAGACACCAAAACATGCTATCGAACAAAATCGAAAATAGAGCATCGCATGAAAGCTGTTTACCTTTACATTTCTTTATTGGTCTAGGGGGTGCCAATGCCTCAGTCTGAATCAATTCTGGTTCCGAGCTCAATTCTTTAGGCTATTATCTCGCAAGCCAACGGCTTCTTCTAGGCATCAACGCGATTCTCCTTGGCTATCGGAATATAACCCCGCCTAGAATGCATGGTGAAAGCAATGGATCAAGAGGATGATCTACCTACTCCGACTAAATGCTATTGAGTATTAATCAAGAAAGTCGTGTCTCTGTTCTTGTTCACAGAGAACACACGCATGCAAGAGAGAGAAGAAGCAAAAAAAAAAAAAATCTTAAGGAAAAAGAACATGCACTCTTGAACCTCTTCTGTTGCCTTCTAAATCCCAACAACCTTAATCATCAGTTATTATCCGGGCATTCAAAAATCAAACAAATACCCTAAGGCCCACGTCATGTTAAGCCATTAAACAGGCCTTGGGATGTATGGCCCAGTTCATTAGGTTAAGCCTTTAATTTAATTTAATTATTCATGGACTGATACAAGCCCAATAATTAAATTAATTAAATAACCCCATGGACCAATATAAATCTCAAGCCTTGGCCCAGTGCATTAGGTTAAGCCTTTAATTCAATTTCATTATTCCTGGACTAATGCAAGCCCAATAATTAAACTAATTAAATAACCCAAATGGGCCAATATATAATTCACTCTCTTTGGACCTTTTATTTTATTCTAACCCAATAAATAAATCAGGCTACTTGAATAAAATAAAATCTATTTTATACAAGACCAATCCCTCAGCCCAAAACCATCAGGACTTATGGGCTATTCTGAGGACCAAAAGACACATCGCCTTGGCTACTAAAATTACCAAAATACCCCTACTATAGAAATAGTCGTATTTTGTATTTTAAACATTTCCTAATATCACCATAAGGAGATATTGACCCCAATGATAATGCTACGTTAGCAAAGTATCCGACCTACAGGTGTAATGACTAAAATTCCTCTCTGTGCATCGTCGTACATTTTAGAGAGGAAAAGTGTACTAACACCTCTCTAAAAAATATCTACCATCCTTAGACCTCTAATCCAATGATCCATGACACTTGGAAAGTTTTCGCTTTCCAAGGGAGCTACCCTAAAGCAAATACCCAAGTCATGTTCCCCAAGGCCCTGGATATTTAGATCATCCGAACAGACACGAGGGGTGATATAGCACAGAAGCTATCTTGTACAAGTCTGTCTTAACTAACTAGTCACATATACCCAACATACAAATACATCAGCTCTACGATAGAACCTCAACTACAACATATCAAAATACATGCTTCCAGCTTTGTCAGACCACCAACTTATACCAAAATGGTAGAGTATTAGTTCACGTTGTAGCAGTAATAGTCTGGGTTTCTTCCATATAGTACGTTTAGAAACCACTATTATAGGTCTTATTCTACGTATTCGAAATACGCTCATGCTATGAAGTGAGTGGACTACTCATTGGCTAAAGGTAAGCCATTTCCTATTTGGAATTCATAATACAATAACCTAAATATGATGAGATTCCCATTCTTACCAATCGGTTAAAAATAAAAGTTTATGTGTTAAGTAACTCATGATCCATACCTTACTGTGAAAGACTACCATTTACATGGATCACTTACTTAAATACAATGGGTCATTTCCAAGCATAAATCGAACATAAACAAAATGTAAATTTACAAACAAATTTTTGAGAAAAAATTTCTTTTATTAATAAATTCGATAATTATATCAAAAATCTAGTCTAAAAGGCATATATTCCAACAATTATATACTTGTATACTTGTACTTTAATGTCTCTATAATTTGTATATTCCAACAATTTGTAACTTAATTTGTGCAGCATGTACCTTAACTAACTAACTTGATTTCATATTATGATGTGTATATATGATACTAACCAGCTATTTTGGTATAGGTATGATGGCCAATTGGAGCTTGGCACGGTATCCTAACATATCTCACGGAATGACATCTCAACTATCTGAGTCCATAGCCTTAAAAGGGGTGGAAAAAATTGCCACCCATATAACTAAGCGTTTTTCTGAAATAGAAGATACAGTGGAAAAATTTGAGGGTATAGTTATAAATATGGAATGACAAATTTGGTTTTAACGGATTTAGTGATAAAGTCACCATTAGGGATAGAAACACAGCATGATTCAGCTGTCATTACCCTAAGGAGTGGTAAGGAGCTACTCGATCCTAACATGGAACCAGTCCCATCTAAAGAAGATGGACTGTAACCAGTCCCTATTTGTGAACCTTTTGAAAAATAACCTAAAAAACTAGATTTTCAGCCACCGGTACCCTACCCCACTTACACAAACAAAGCATGAACAGATGCACAATTTGACAAGTTTTTAGAAATCTTCAAACAACTGCATATAAATATTCCACTTAATGAAGCTTTAGTGCACATGCCTAAATATACAAAATTTCTCAAAAGCATACTTGTAAACAAAAAAAGATTGGAGGAATTATCCACTGTGGTGTTAAATGAAGAGTGTTCAGCTATCTTGCAGGACCAACGGACGATGCCACGAAAAGAAAGTATCTAGGGAGTTTTTATATTCCTTGTCTTGTTGGTACTCTTACATTTTGCAATGCTTTAGCTAACCTAAGTGCTAGTATTAATCTGTTACCTTATAAAACTTTCAAAAAGCTAGGCCTAGGTGAACCCATGTCCACTAGCATGAGTATTCAACTTGCAAATCGATCGATTAAATATCCTAGAGGAATAATTGAAGATGTCTTGGTTAAAGTGGATAAATTCATATTCCCTGTGAATTTTGTAATTCTGGATATGGATAAAGATTTTAAAGTTCCTTTAATCCTAGTTCGACCTTTTTTAGCAACTGCTAAAGCTTTAATTGATGTTCATGGAGGAAAACTAACACTTAAGGTTAGGGACGAGGAAGTCATTATAAAAATCCACAAAAGCACGCAACATCCTAGTTCTTGTTATGATTCTTGTCTAAAGGTTGATATTCTTAATGAACCTATCTTTGACTTTGTGCAGGAATCATTTGTCTAAGGTTATATGGAACAATTTATTGCATATTTGGAGGACTCAATTGAGGGCCATAGGTTGAAAAATTTTGAGGAAACAGAAAAAGGCAGTTTGGGAAGGATGAAGTCATCAATTGAGGAACCGCCGGAATTGGATTTGAATGACCTCCCCAAGTACTTAGAATATGCATTTTTGGAAAGAGGTGAAAAGCTACCCATGATCATTGCCAAAGACCTTACCTATGACCAAAAGACCAAATTGGTAAGTCTATTAGAAAAATATAAGGGAGTGATTGCATGGAAAATTACGAATATTAAGGGAATTAGCCTTTCCTTTTGTACTCATAAAATCTTGTTAGAAGAAGGAGCCAAACCCGTAATGCAACCTCAACTTAGGTTGAACCCAAACATGAGTGATGTGGTAAAAAGTGAGGTAATTAAACTCTTAGATTCCAGCATCATTTACCCTATTTCTGATAGTATTTATGTTAGTCCAATACAAGTGGTACTAAAGAAGGGAGGAATGACTGTGAGTCCTAATGAAAAAAAAAATGAATTGATCCCAATGAGATTGATAACCGGTTGGAGGGTATGCATTAACTATAGAAAATTGAATGAGGCAACTAGGAAAAACCATTTTTCTCTCCTTTTCATTGATCAAATATCAGAAAGGTTAGCCAAACATGAGTTTTATTACTTCTTAGATGGTTTTTTGGATACTTTCAAATTCCCATAACACCAGAGGATCAAGAGAATACTACATTTACATGCCTTTTTTGTACTTTTGCATATCGACGTATGCCTTTTGTTCTCTACAATGGCCTCGGAACATTCCAACGATGTATGATGGCTATTTTTGAAGGGCTTGTAGGAGATATCATTAAGGTATTTATGGATGATTCCTCTATTTTTGGTGATTCATTTTATTTGTGTTTAACCAATTTGGAAAAAGTACTTCAACGATGTGAAGAGACCAACCTTATGCTTAATTGGGAAAAATGCCACTTCATGGTGCAAGAAGGCATAGTATTAGGACATAAGATTTCAAGAAAATGTATTGAGATTGATAGGGCTAAAATTGAGGCAATTGAGAAACTCCCTTCTCCGACTTCCGTGAAAGCAATTTGAAGCTTTCTTGGGCATGTGAGTTTTTATAGGAGGTTTATCTTGAACTTTTCAATGATTTCTAAACCCCTTACTTCTTTGCTTTAAAAGGATGTTATTTTTTATTTTAATGAAAAATGTCTCAATGCTTTTAATGTGCTTAAAATAAAACTGATTAATTCTCCTATTTTAATTGCACTGAATTGGTCTCTTCCTTTTGAACTAATGTGTGATACAAGTGACTATGTAGTGGGCGCAGTGCTTGGGCAAAGGAGGAATAAGCACTTCTAGCTAATTTACTATGCAAACAAAACTCTTATGGCGGCACAAGATAACTACACCATAACGGAGAAAGAGTTGCTTGTAATAATGTTTACTTTTGATAAATTTCGTTCTCATCTTATTTTATCCAAAGTCATTATGTATACAAATCATTCCGCCGCTAAGTACCTACTAAAAAAGTATAATTCCAAACCAAGATTGATAAGATGGGTTTTATTGTTGCAGAAATTTGACTTAGAAATTAGGGACAAAAAGGGAACATAAAAATTTGGCCGCAAATCACTTGTCTAGGTTGGAGAATCCCAACCGTGAGTTATTGGCCGAGGGAGACATCAATGACACCTTTCCGGATGAACAACTTTTACTTGTTGATGGTGAGATTTCTAAATTACCTTGGTATATGGATTTTGCTAATTACTTAGTTGCAGGAATTCTTCTGGACGATTTCAATGCCCAACAAAAGAAGAAATTCCTCTCCGAAGTAAAGCATTACTTCTGGGAAGATCCTTACTTGTTTCGGTGTTGTGCGGATAAAATCATTTGAAGGTATGTAGATTCCGCGAAAAGCATCAATATCTTGAAATATTATCATGAAGGACCTGCAAGAGGCCACTACCAAGCTAGCAACACCACCAGAAAGTTACTTAAGTCCAATTTTTATTGGCCTACACTCCTCAAGGATGCTCACAGGTTTGTTCAAAGTTGTGATAGGTGTCAACGTACAGGTAACATCTCTAAATCTAGTAAGATGCCATTACAAATTTTTCATGCTCGTGAAATTTTCGATTGTTGGGGAATTGACTTCATGGGCCCTTTTTCTAGTTCTTCGGGTAACAAATACATCTTAGTTGTGGTTGAGTATGTATCAAAATGGGTTGAGGCACAAGTCTTGCGACTAATGATGCACAGGTTGTTGTAAAATTTCTAAAAACCCTTTTCACCCGATTTGGAGTCCCTAAGGTGCTCATTAGTGATAGGAGAACCCACTTTTGTAATTCCCAATTAGATAAGGTTCTTAGGCATTTAGGGGTTACTCATAAGTTGGCTACCCCCTATCATCCATAAACAAGTGGACAAGTTGAGGTGGTCAATAGGGAATTAAAAATAATCTTGAAAAAGTGGTTAATCATTCGATGAAGGATTAGAGTTTGAAGCTAGATGATACTCTTTGAGCTTACAGGACAGCTTTTAAAACTCTCCTTGATACCACCCCTTATCGATTGGTTTATGTAAAACCTTGTCATTTACTGGTAGAGATTGAACACAAAGTTTATTGGGCTATTAAACTTGTCAACTTTGATCTTGATCATGCTAGACAAGCTAGTTTACTTCATTTGAATGCCTTGGACGAATTACGCCTGTCTTCTTACAATAACTCTTTGATTTACAAGGAAAAGGTAAAACGGTGACATAACAAACATATTTCTCAATTTTAGGAGTTTAAAGAAGGGGACCGAGTGTTGCTATTTAACTCTCGCTTGCACATCTTTCTGGAAAAAATGAAATCAAGGTATTCCAGACCGTATGTGGTAACTAAGGTTTATCCTTTTGGTACACTTGAAGTCACGCACCCGGATAATGGTACTTTCAAGGTTAATGGAAATCGAGTAAAACATTATTTTGGGGAGACATTGGACACTTTGGCTCATGTCGATGTTTTTCTCTATGAACCATGATCCTTGTTTCAAACCGCATGCATGTGTTCCTCTTTGGAACTCTTACGTTTTTTTTTTTATGAACCATGTAGTTGTTTCCTTTATCTTATTTTCTTTTTCTGGATTTATGCTTTCTTTCTTTTATTTCTCTTCTTTTAGTAGGTACTCTTATAATGATCTCTCCTTGAGATGGATTCAACATGATGGCATAACAATGTCATGGCAGTATTTTCTTCCCTTTATTCTTCTTATTTCTTCATCTTAGCTGTACTTTTATTCTTTTATCTTTGGCCATTGAGGACAATGTCCAGTTTAAGTGGGGGGGGGAGAATAAAGGTTGAAAAAATACTTTTCCATATGAATTTGATGAATATAGTTTGTGATTTGTAATAATTTTTTTTTTCAAAAATTTCAATAGTTTCATTGTTAAGTAAGGTTGTAATTCTTTTTCTTACTTGGATATGAGTTTTGTCATTCATTAGGAGGAATGTGATAAAATTGATTTTATTGGAAAAGATATTTGTCAAGATTTGAGAATTTTGATTAATCTTGTTTATGCATTGGTGTTTGAATGTTATTTGACTTATCTAGTTGAAATATGGAGGATATGATGAATATGGGAAGAGTTATTGGCTAACTTTTGTATTATGAGTTTAAATTTTTCTAGCTTTGAGTTATGATGGAAAAAATGTGTGTTGTAAAAAGATCTTTGAGAGGAAATATTGAGGAGAATGTTGAAAAATGTGATTTGAGTTGAGAAAAAACAATAAGTAAAAATAACACTATTGTTGATGTGAATTAGAGAAAAGATTCTTATTGATGATCTGTGAAGACCATTAGCTGAAAAGGGGGTCAATATGGGGAGAAGTAGCAAGTGTATTCAGTGCACTCCCTTGAGGCTATCCCTAAGGCAAAAAGGCAAGCAAGAGTATAGAAAAAAGAATTGTGAAAAAAATGATGAGTGATGGCTGTAAATGGGGCCAATATGGTGTGTGAAGAGAAATCCATGTACTTGAAGCTATCAATTCCCTAAGTCATTGAAAAACTTTGAAAGAAAAAAAAAATTGGAGTGCTTTCATCACATCATAACTTAAGTATGCAATTTTTAGATTCATAATGCTTGAGTTGGTAGATAGCTTGACCTATATGATTCATGTTATCTATATTTTTTCTTGAAAAGTGAAATAACTTTCTTAGACTAACGTATGCACTTGATTAATTTAACTTCAACAGTTTTGTGATGTTTTAGCCAATGTTTTAAAGTTAGAAATTGTTTTCAAAGGGTATGAATGACAAGGGTTGTATCTAAAGTTTGAAAAGAAGACATGATCTTTGCTATGATAAAGAAACTTTTGGAATGAGAAGAAAATCTTGTGTTGTCTTGATAATTTTTCTTGGACTAAAGTATTTTACTTGAGAACAAGCAAATATTCAAGTGTGGGGGTATTGATAGTGGTTAAAATCACCATTCTTTTCCTAGTTATAGTGAGGTTGTTTTAAGATACTTTTGTTATAATAACTAGACATATTCCTTCCTATTTGATATTTTACTTATAAAAGGTGTTTTTGGCAAATAGGTGTAGATTTAAGTTAAAATCGAGTAGAAAGTATACAGAACTAGAATGGACCTAGCACCAAGCCCAGCTAGTGGACCAGGCACCGGGTCTATTTTGCCCAGCAGCAGAGATTGAACAAGCTTCAGGGATTTTTTCAGAACAGACCTGGCACCAAGTCTGGCAAGTATACCTGGCGCCGGGTCCATTCTGTTTGCTAAGGAAAAGACAGCTGAAAATAGAGCAAAACAAAGGAAGAACAGAGTGTATCTGGTGCTAGGTAGGTCGAAGGTACCCAACGGCAGGTAGGTTCAGGAGGCGAAAATTCTGTACGCGGAATTAGGGCTTATCCAAGGATTTTGGTATTTTCCTATTCCTACTCGGCCAAGACTTCCTTAGCCACGAAGTTGGTATCCAAGAGACCTATAAAAGCATAAGAGAACATAAGAGTTAGAGATATACAACCAAGAGAGGTAAATTAAAGAGCAAAATTTTTAATTTTCTCATTGAAAGAGGAATTCAACCAAGACAATGAGGATTGTTCAAATGGAGTCTTCAAAGAAGAAGAAAGAGGCTTGTCTATAAGTGTGTTCTTTTCTCTTTGTCATCTTTTACTTTAACAATAATGAATTCAATGTTTTCATTGTAATTTAGCAATATTTTGGGATTCATGATTTATGCATCAATTTAACTACTTAATCAATTGATTGTTGTTCTTGGTAGTTGATTACTCGTTTCCTTACGAAGTTGGTTGATTAGGTTTTATTTTTAACTTACTTGAAAAAAGGGTTGATATTGGCTTCGATTAATTAATTTCATATTTGTTATCTCTCTAAGTTGCTTGAAAAATGGGTTAATTGTCTAGAATATTGGTAGTCGAAGGTTAGTTGAGAAGGTTTGTTGATAATTACTAGAATATGGATTCATTAACTAATTTCATGCTTTAAATCACCTAGAATATAGGGGTTTATATGAGGATTGATTTTAACACATCTTTTGGATAAGTTAGTTAAGACAGAATATGTTTACTAATTTAACTATAAGGTAGTGATTCCATAGATTATCAACGAAGTAGGTCTATATTAAATCCTTCATGAGACCAAAATAATAATTGATTGCGATAGTGGCTAAGTAATTCATTGTCATATTTTCTAGAATACTTGTCTAAATTGCATAAACTTACATCCGTGAGTTGTATATGTTTTTTTAGTTTTTCTTTTTATTTTTTTTTTCTTACTTTATTTGATTTGGTTAAATAATGAAAAAAAAAGTGATTAGTGTGTACTTGTTCCTTTAAGGATCGATACTTGTTAATTCTCTGTACTATACTTGCGATGAGTATACTTGCTCATATGTATATTTTGAGATTAATATTTTAATTAAAACTTAATTAAGAGATGGATTTAAAATGAATGATTTTATATACCCAAAATTTACGCATCAAGTTTTCACGGAAGTCGGAGGGAGGAGTTTCTCAATTGCCTTAATCTTGGCCCTATCAACCACAATACCTTTTCTTGAAATCTTATGGCCCAATACTATGCCTTCTTACACCATGAAGTGGCATTTTTTCCAATTGAGCATGAGGTTGGTCTCTTCACTTCGTTGGAGGACCTTTTCTAAATTGGTCAAACACAAATCAAAAGAATCACCAAAAACAGAGAAATCATGTCCGGCTAACCTTTCTAACATTTGGTCAATAAAAAGGAAAGAAAAATAGTCTTTCCTAGTTACCTTATTCAATTTCCAATAGTCAATGCACACCCTCCAACCGGTTACCAATCTTATTGGGATCAACTCATTTTTTTCATTAGGGCTCACAGTCATTCCTCCCTTCTTTGGTACTATTTGTGTTGGACTAACCCAAATACTATCAGAAATAGGGTAAATGATGTCAGAATCTAAGAGTTTAATCACCTCACCTTTTACCACATCACTCATGTTTGGGTTCATAATACGTTGGGATTGCACTATGGGTTTGGCTCCTTCTTCCAACAAGATTTTATGAGTACAATAGGAAGGACTAATTCTCTTAATATCCATAATTTTCCATGCAATTACTTTCTTATATTTTCCCAATAGACTTACCAACTTGGTCTTTTGATCACAAGTAAGGTCTTTGGCAATGATCACGGGCAATTTTTCATCTTTTGCCAAAAATGCGTAGTCTAAGTGCTCGGAGAGGTCTTTCAAATCCAATTTCGATGGTTCCTCAATGTATGACTTCATCCTTTCCAAACTGCCTTTTTTCTATTTTCTCAAATTCCTCCAACCTAGGGCCCTCAATTGAGTCCTCCAAATATGCGATAGATTGTTTCATATAACTTTGGACAAATGATTCCTACACAAAGTCAAAGATAGGCTCATCAAGAATATCAACCCTTAAACAAGAATCATCACAAGAACGAGGGTGCCATATGCTTTTGTGGATTTTTATAATGACTTCCTCGTCCCCGACCCTAAGTGTTAGCTTTCCTCCATGAATATCAATTAAAGCTTTAGCAGTTGCTAAAAGAGGTAGACCTAGGATTAAAGGCACTTTAGAATCTTCATCCATGTCAAGAATTATAAAATCTAGAGGGAATATGAATTTATCCATTTTAACCAAGACATCTTCAATTATTCCTCTAGGATATTTAATCGATCGATTTGCAAGTTGAATACTCATGCTAGTGGACGTGGGTTCACCTAGGCCTAGCTTTTTGAAAGTTTTATATGGTAACAGATTAATACTAGCACCTAGGTCAGCTAAGGCATTGCAAAATGTAAGAGTATCAACAAGACAAGGAATAGAAAGACTCCCTGGATCACTTTCTTTTTGTGGCATCATCTGTTGGTCCTACAAGATAGCTAAACACTCTTCATTTAACACCACAGTGGATCATTCCTCCAATCTTTTTTTGTTTACAAGCATGCTTTTGAGAAATTTTGCGTATTTAGGCATGTGCACTATGAAGGATTTGAAAACAACCAGAGAACATGCACGGTGGATAAAAATGGACAGAAAAAAAACATAACAGAGCATGGCAGCAGCATGGAGGGATTAAAACCATACCTCTTGGTGCCTTAAGTCATGAAGATTGAAGAAGAGTGAGTTGATTGATTCACAAGAACAGCCTTCCTCCTCCCGTGAGATCAAGCTTCCCGTACCGGTTGCAAATCTCTTCTTCTCCTCCGGTGCAATCAATGCCTGGCTTTTCAGCTCTCAGAATATGACCCAGCTTAATCTCAGTTGGTGAACACAGAAATGGGATAAAGAAAGTCTCTCAGATTTTTCACCACCCCCTAACGGTAGGCTTCCTTTTGGTTTCTTATGTTAAGAAAACAAAAACCAAAAGCCAGTAAGAGAAAAGGCACGAGAGACAGAAAGCCAAGAGTCTGAGAAATTTTATTATTTTTTTTATTTCATTTTATTTTTCCACATAGAAAACCAAGAGTCATGAAACCAAAAATAATTATTTTGATAAAAATAATATTCTTGGGATTTAGTATTTCAAATATCCGAATATTATTAACAAAATAAATTTTGGCTTTTCCCTAAACTCTTCTGAACTATGTCCGGAAAAATCCTATGGTCTAGGCTATTGGGCCAAAATAATATTTATTATTTTTCTTAGACCTGAAAAGCCCAAACTAATAAACATTAATTATTTTCCTTGGGATTAAATAAATAACCCAATGAATAATTAATGTGCCCAAATGAACTAAAAAATAATTAAACTTTAATTATTTATTTCTTGAAATAAATAACCCAATAAATAATTAAGTATTAATTATTTTCCTCTAGTTTAAGTCCCGGTTAATTTTTTAATTATTCAAACTGGACCTCGGCCCTGAATAATTAATTAACCAATTAAACCAGGTAATAAATTTCTCTCCATTTATTTTATTCCAGTCCAATAATAAATTAGACTTTCTGAATAAAATAAAACCCTCTCAATTGAGGTCAATTTCTCAACCCAAAAATTAATTAGGACTTACGGACTATTCTGAGGACCAAAAAGACACATTGCATTGGCTACTAAAATGACCAAAACACTCCTACTATATAAATAGATGTATTTTGCATTTTAAATATTTCTTAATATCACTATAAGAATATATTGACCCCAAGGACAATGCTGCTTTAGCAAAAACTTCGACCTACAGGTGAAATGACTAAAATAGCCCTCTACACATCGCCATACATTTAGAGAGGAAGAAGTGTACTAACACCCCTCTAAATGACATCTACCATCCTTAGGCTTCTAATCCAATGATCCATGACTTCTTGGAGTGTTTCCGCTTTCCAAGGGAGCTCCCCTAAAACAAACATCCAAGTCATGTTTCCCAGGGCCCTAGATATTTAGATCATTCAGACAACCACAAGGGACGATATAGTGTAGAAACTATCTTGTGCAAGTCTGTCTTAACTAACTAGTCACACATACCCAACATGCAAGTATATTGGCCCTACGATAGAACCTCAACTATAGCATATCAAAGTACATGCTTCCAGCTTCATCAAACCACCAACTCACACTCAAGTCGTAGAGTACTAGTTCATGCTATAGCGGTAGTAATCTAGGTTTCTACTATATAGTACTTTTTAGAAACCACTACTATAGGTCCTATTCTACGTATTCAAAATATGCTTATGTCATAAAGTGAGTGGACTACTCACTGGCTAAAGGTAAGCCATTCCCCATTGGAATTCATAACATAATAACCTAAACATGATGAGATTCACATTCTCATCACGGTTAAGAACAAATGCTTATGTGTTTAAATAACCCATGATCCATACCTTACTATGAAAGACCTCCATTCACATGGATCACTTATTTAAACACAATCGGTCTTTTTGAAACAAAAATGTGCACAAATAAAGCAAATAAATTCACAAACGATTTCTAAAAATACATTCTTTTATTAAAATATTCGATATTTACATCAGAAACCTAGTCTAAAAGGGTATATATTCCAACACACTAAGGCTTCACTAAGTGGAATATCTATATGCAGTTGTTTGAAGATTTTCAAAAACTTGTCAACTTGTGCATCTTTTTGTACTTTATGAGAGTAGGGTAGGGTACCGGTAGCTGAAAATCTGGTTTTTAAGATTATTTTTAGAAAGATTCACAAATAGGGACTGGTTTTGGCCCATCTTCTTTAGATAGGACTGGTTCCATGTTAGGATCAGGTAGCTCCTTACCACTTTTTAAGCTAATGGCAGTTGAATCATAATGTGTTTCTACCGCTAATGGTGACTTTATCACGAAATCCGTTAAAAACCAAATTTGTCGTTCCATATTTATAACCATGCCCTCAAATTTTTCCAATGTGTCTTCTATTTTAGAAAAACACTTAGTTACATGGGTGGCAAATTTTTCCAACACCCCTTCTAAGGCGATGGAATCGGATGGTTGAGATGTCATTTTGTGAGATATGTTAGAATACTATCCCAAACTCCAATTGGCCATCTTATCTATACATAAATAGCTGGTTAGTATCATATATACACATTATAATATGAAATCAAGTTAGTCAGTTAAAGTACATGTTGCACAAATTAAGTTACAAGGAATTACAACATCTAGAGACATTAAAGTACAAGTATAAAAGAAAACAAAATACAGCACCGAGTCATACAAGGAACATATATACATATTTACATATAAACATATTAACATGGTTAAATCAATAAAATCCAAGCTTTCATGATATTGTTTCCTGACAACGGCGCCAAAAAACTTAATGCGTAAATTTTGGGTATATAAAATCATCCATTTTAAATCCATCCCTTAATCAAGTTTTAATTAAAATATTAATCCCAAAATACACATGTGAGTAAGTATACTCATCGCAAGCATAGTATAGGGAATTAACGAGTATCGATCCTTAAAGGAATAAGTACACACTAATCACTTTTCTTCCTGATGCATTCAGACTTGGGTAT